>CM028351.1:14358518-15047120 GCA_016618105.1 Dendrobium huoshanense
AATATTTATGCACTTAGAAAATTTTGAAATTTTAGATTATTGATCTTTGAAATATTTTGTTTCAATTACACTTGAAAATTGTACAAATAGTACAAAAATTAAAAGGAATGCACAAAGGTTTACAAATATGAAAAAGAGGCACAAAATTAACCCTATGTCAAAAAAATTTTTGAAAAAGATGCGCAAAGTACTACATGTGGTAATTATCTTCTTTCCAAATTTTCTTTTAATCTATTAATTCAAATTGATCTTACGTTCATTTATCTTCTATTGAACTTTTAAATATAGAATTTTTATTCATCTCTCTTGTAATGATTTTCTATATTCAAATGTCTAAATTGAATCATGTTTTTGATAAATTCTTCTTACTTACAATGTTATATCACTTCTTAAATTCTATGAATTTCAATGATTTACCTAATGTTATTAGTTTTGGATTGCATACCTTATGTCAATCACAATTTAGATTAAATTTTCAAATGAATTTCATATAATTACTTACATTTCTTGTCTATTTCTTCTTCAATTTTTGTTGTTGTCAAAAAGGGGGAGAAATTATTTTGTTTGTATGTTTTGTTTATTTTTTTTGCATTTGTTTTGTTTGCATTTTGATTTTGTGTATGACTTTGTGTCTATGGCTTGTGTTATTTTGTTAAAATTTTTTTTGAAAAAACTAAAATATTGTTCTATGCTTCAAAATGCCTCCTTATTTTCATGTATTCTTCAATTCAGGGGAAGTTAAGGAGATTTGTTTAAATTGAAATCATACAAACAATAATTGTTTTGCCATCATCAAAAAGGGAGAGATTGTTAAAATAGTTGCTATTTACATGCTTTATATTTTTGCAACTTGTATAGTTTTGATAATTTCAAATATTATTGTTCAAATATCTAGTTATCTCCTAACAATTTTAGAAGATTTGTATTTGCTCTTGTGTGTACTAACATTTCAGGAAAATCAAACTCCAGACTATGAAGACTTCAAATCAAATTCAACATGAGGTACTTTGTGAATTTGAAGCTTATACTTTTCTTTGAATTAAATTTGAAAGGGAGTGATTGTAATTGAGTGAATAAAAATATACACACACATATAAGGAGATCATATAAAATTTATACTGATCGTACGGGACTATATCAGATCGTACGGGACGATCAGACAGTTATCTCCTATTGAGCACATAGAACGAATAGGAACTGGCTTAAAAAATTTTCTAAGTCCTATTCGTCCGGGACGAAATTAATTATCGTCCAGGTCGATCTGGTCTCTGCAAAATTTTAATCCATACGAAATTAATTATCGTCAGAAAATGAGTTGCTCTCTGTAAAATTTTCGTCCAGACAAAATTAATTATCGTCCAGGACGATCTGGTCTATGTAAAATTTTTGTCCAGACGAAATTAATTATCGTCAGAAAACGAGTTGCTCTCTGTAAAATTTTCATTCAGATGAAATTAATTATCGTCCAGGACGATCTGATCTCTATAAAAATTTTGTCTAGACGAACCAATTTTTGTCTAGACGATTAACCAACTTAGAACGGTTTTCAACAGTTTTCTAGAACGACCTAGTAATAACCGTTCGTACCAGACGAACTTAGTTCGTACGGGACGATCAGCGTGTACGAAGACATTTCGTACACATATACAAATAGGGTCATTTCAAAGCGTTTAAGTAAAATCGTCCAGGACGATCCACGATCGTACGGGACGATCCACTGCGTACATAATTGAAAATTTATAGTTTTTGGGCGGTTTTTCTTCTTTTGAATAAATAGTCCAAATTAGGCTGCCATAAAATCTTTTTGTCATTTGATCTTCGTGCCTCTTGAGAGAATAGCTAAGGAGAGAGTGTGAGAGTGCATTCAAAGGAGGATTCCTACCTCTGGAGCGTGAATGCTTCACTTGGAGTTCAAAGGTAAGAATCTCTACTTGTAAATTGAGATTACTTCACTCTTTTCTTTCTTCCTTCTAGATTTCTTCTGAGAAGATCTGTTAAGGAGATCCGGTTCACTGCCGACACTTGGAGAGTGTGAATAGCCTAAAGGGTCGCTTCCTACATTTGGAGAGTGTGAACAGCTGTAGGGTTCTCTGCCCACACTAGGAGAGTGTGAAAGCACGAACGGTTCTCTGCCAACACTAGGGATTGAGTAAAAGGACGACGGTTCTCTGCCGCACCGGGTAGTGGTGAAAAGAGTGTGTTGTAAAGGCTTCTCCGCCTTGCTGTGGGTGCAAAAGGAGAGTCACTATTGATATTAGTGCAATACTCAGAGGGTGCCTCTAGGGAGTGGATGTAGGTCTGGTTATAGACCGAACTACTATAAATCTGGTGTCTTTTACTTTATTATTTTTACGTTTCCGCATTTTATTTTAATTTTTTAAGAACTCTGTGGTTGAAAAACATTTTCTAGAAAAAACTTAAAAGAAAATTTTTCATTTCGGTTCGACTTAAATTCAAAGAGGGATTAAAATTTTTTAAAACTACCAATTCACCCCCCCCCTCTTGGTAGCCTTGGGACATTAACTTAGGCTTAACATCCTAATTACTAGAATCAACACTTCCTAGTAGAGGTAGGGGATGGCATTGTAGAGATTGAGGTAGAGAATCAGTTCACCCTCCGAGAAACTTTGATACTCGAATCAATCCTCCCTCGCACTTGTACACTTCCCCTCTGACTGTTTAGTCCGGCTACTCTGATGATGAGATGATCGATGTTCCTCATCATTTCATTTTTCTCATCCGCCTTTAGTGTTGATCACAATTCCTATCATACATTTCATAGGAATATGATACCTCAAGGTGGTCTAGTTGTTAATAGTGACTCAAATGACAACGTAGAGGCTGGACATCAGACTGCTAGTCAACAATCCCTTACTCGGCAGATGTATGAGATAATAATCAAATAATGCACTCTTCAGCCTTCCCCTACACCTTCTACCCGTGTTCATGGAGCACTACCCTTGGATTGGTGCTCTATACAAGAGTTGCATACTCTCTATGTGCCACCCCAATCTGCTTGGCATGCATCATTGTTCCATAGTGTAGGTATCCCACAGAGTACTGATATACATGATTATGTGGAATCCACTATGGATGATGAGATCACGTAAGTTCCCTGATATGTTTCCCCTTATATGGATAACTTTGTTGAGCAAGGTCTTGTCCCTTCAACTTGGTCAGGTAGACAGGCTCAACAACAGGCCCGTATTTGGCAAACTGATTTTCCTCAAACTGGGCAGGGTGTAGGTTATTTTTAGAAAAATTAGTCATCTTCTCCAACATTCGTGTTGTCTCTCATTCCTATCTAATTATTTCCATCTTCAATGATGAAGACCTGGAGGAGAATGAGGACAGGGTCTTTGAAGCTCCACGTGAATTCGAAGATGGCGCTAATTTTGCCATTGATGAATTATGTGAGATCAATTTGGGCACTGAATCGGATCCTCGACCCATCTTTTATAGTGCTTTGTTATCTGAATCAGAGGCTTAGGAGTACGTTGTTCTCATTTTTGAGTTTAGAGATTGCTTTGCCTAGAATTTTATGAAGATGCCCGGTTTAGATCTAGAGATGGAAGTCCATAAGTTAGCTATAAGTCCTGATGTAGTCCCTGTTAAATATTCATCTCATCGGATGAGGTTGGAGATTAAACAACAGGTAATCGCTGAGACTAAGAAGCTTATAGAGGCTGGTTTCATCCGTGAAGAGAAGTATCCCACTTGGCTTACCAAGGTTGCTCCAATCCGGAAGAAGAGTGGTCAGATTCGTATATGTATAGACTTCCATAATTTGAATAAGACATATCCTAAGAATGATTTTCTCTTCCTATCCCTGAATTTATGGTTGATATTGCTTCGTTCTATAGTATTTTCTCTTTCATGGATGGTTCATCCGGTTACAATCATATAAAGATGGCCCCTGAAGATAAGAAATTCACTACCTTTCGCACCCCTATCGGTGTGTTTTATTACAAGGTGATGCCCTTTGGCCTTAAGAATGTTGGAGCCACCTATCAACGTTTCATGAGTATCATTTTTGATGAGTTATCATGAGCAGGTTGGATGCTATGTGGATGATTTAGTGGTCAAAATTAAGGTCCGTAATGATCACCTTTGAGACATACAAATCATTTTTGAGCTCTTAAAAAGTATGATTTGAAGATGAATTCCTTAAAGTGTGCATTTGGCATCACTGCAGGGAAGTTCTTTAGTTTTATTGTTTGTTATCATGGTATTGAGATTGATCCCTCTATGATCAAGTCTATAGTGGACTTGAAACCCCCTAAGAGTATTACCCAATTGAGGTCATTTCAGGGTAAGCTTGCTTTCTTGCGTAGATTTATCTCTAACCTTGTCAGTAGATGTCATCTTTTTGTTGCTCTAGTAAAGAATGATTCCCGCTTTCATTGGGATAAGAACTGTCATGAGGCCTTTGAGAGCATAAAGTGCTATCTGACAAGTCCCACTGTGTTAGCTTCACCCATCCCTGATAGACCATTGATTCTTTATACTATGGCCCTGAATGAGTCACTTCTTACACTTTTAGCTCAAGAAAATGATGAAGGTAAAGAGAATGCCCTAAATTACCTTAGTAGACGTTTGATTCCCACATAGCTAAAATATCCGGCAATGGAAAAGTAATGTTTAACTTTGATCTTTGCTTTGTAGAAGCTTACACACTACATGCTCTCACACAATATTGGTTTGATCTCTCAAGTCAATCCTTTGCAGTATTTGATGACCTGGCCGACTTTGTCAGGTCGCTTAAGATGTTGGTCCATGATTTTACTACAGTTTGATATTACCTTTGTCCCTCAGCGGGCCGTAAAAGGACATGCTCTAGCTGATTTTCTTGCTTCTCATCCAATCCCTGTAGTTTCCCCACTTAATGACGACTTACCTAATGAACTAGTCATGAGTGTGGAAGAGCAGGAGTCCCCTACTTGGGAGTTTTACTTTGATGGAGCTTCTTCTATCAAATCACTACGTCTTTATGAAACTTTTGTATTTAGGGTAGGTTTGGGGCTTATTTTTGTGTCTCCTAAAGGTCATACCCTTTATTACTCTTACAGACTTTCTTAACCTCATACAAATAATGAAGCTAAGTACGAAGCCCTGATTATAGGACTTGAGTTGGCCGTTCAGATGAATATTTTGCGGGTAAAGATTTTTGGAGATTCCCAACTAATTTTTAATCAAGTGGCTGGAATCTTCAAAGTTCTTAAACTTGAGCTCTTGCCTTATCCCAATAGGGTAATGAAGCTCTTGTGTTTAATCCC
Organism: Dendrobium huoshanense; assembly: GCA_016618105.1. Taxonomy (NCBI): domain Eukaryota; kingdom Viridiplantae; phylum Streptophyta; class Magnoliopsida; order Asparagales; family Orchidaceae; genus Dendrobium; species Dendrobium huoshanense. Next base: position 14,363,795 of record CM028351.1, read on the forward strand.
TGAAGTGACTTTAGTTAGAGTCTCTCGATCTAAGAATGGTAGAGCGGATGCACTAGCTAAACTTGCTAAGGAGTTGGTTGACCCGACTGGAAACCCTATGTCGATTGTTGTCCAGTATTGGCATGGCTTATGCCCCGCAGGTTTGTCTTCTCCCGATCAGACCCTCGTAGTGTTCACTGTTGAGGAAAAGTTAGATTGGAGAGTCCCCTTCATTGAGTATTTGAAGCGTGGTAGACTTTCGGATGGCCATTCTTTTCAACTCAGATTAGAAAGAGAGCTTTGTCATTCTCCTATGTGAATGAAACCCTGTACCGATGCTCTTTCGACCAAATGTGGTTACATTGCCTCAACCACGAGGAGGCTCGTAAGGTCATGGGCGAAGTACATGAGGGACTTTATGGTGCTCATCAGTTTGGACCTATGATGAAGGTCAGAATTAAACATCTTGGTTATTATTGGACGACCATGATTTGTGATTGCATGGAGCATGCTAGAAGATGCCACCAATGCTAGATTTATAATACTGTCATTCACCAACCTCCTAATCCATTGCATCCCATTTTGTCTTCTTGGCCTTTTGAGAGTTGGGGCACAGATGTAGTGGGTCCTATCAACCCTCCTTCCTGTAAGGGTCATAGGTTTATTCTGGCTGCTACTGATTACTTCTCTAAGTGGGCAGAAGCTATCCCGCTTAAGGAAGTCAAATTAGAAGATGTGATACGCTTCTTTTGCGATCATATCATCTATTGTTTTGGTGTTCCACATCGTATAATTTTGGATAACGACCCATCTTTTAGAAGCACCAAAATCGCTAGATTTGTTCACCACCATAACATAAATTGACGTTATTTTTTGATTTATTATCCTTGAGCCAATGGTTTGGATGAAGCATTCAATAAAACCTTAGTCCAATTGATAAGAAAAATACTTGTGACAAATAAAAAAGAATGGCACGATAAATTACCTGAAGTATTATGGGCTTATAGGACTACATACCGTACTCTTACTCAGTCTACACCATATGCTTTAGCTTTTGGGGTTGAAGCTGTCCTCCCACTAAAGGTCGAGCTTCATTTGCTGCATGTAGCAGTTAGCCACAATCTTTCTCATGAGGATAATGCCCGACTCAGGTTGAAAGAACTCGATGGTTTAGAAGAGCTTCATTTGCAAGCTCATCAAAACCTTAAGTTGTATCAGGCCCGTATGGCCCAGGCACATAATCACCTTATTTAACCTCGTACTTTTCAAGTCGATGATTTAGTCCTTATCTTGTGTAGGCCCATCATCTCGCATCATCGCCGATGTGATAAGTTTGAGCCTATTTTGGAAGGCCCATTCGTTGTAGAGCAAGTATATGAAGGCGGATCTTACTTGCTAGTTGATGCGAATGATGTTCATTCCATGCCTGTCATCAATGGGCAGTACTTGAGAAACTACTACGCTTGAGTTTGTACATCGCAAGGGACATGCATTGCCACTTATAAATATCCCTCTGTATAGATATAACTCTAAACGATATCTTTAATTTTTGGCAATCCGTGTCCACAATTATTTTTCCTCTACCACGTGATGTTCGTCATGCAAAGTATGAGTTTATCCTTAGAAGTTATATGTAAATACACCGTAGGAGTGTTTTGTGCTTATGTTCTTGCCCACTAATCACTTTGGTGTTGTTGCACAAAACTTCCTTTCAGTCCCCTTCGAGGGTTGACTCTCCCTAGTTCATTCATATGAGTTGAATGTGGCCTAGGTTATCAAAGCCAATATTTTGTTCCTTTATAAATCCTATACATAATATTTCCCTCTCCCCAGTTTTATTAATGTGGCGAGTATGACCTGGGTTACCAAAGCTAACAATTTTTTTCTCTATTTATATTTCAGTAGTTAGAAGATATTTCATACTAGGAGTAACTCACAGATATGGTAAATGTTCTCTTTACTATATATTATTTTCGATAGTATAAAATATACTTAATCTATAATAGTGAATATAATAAGAAAATAAATAAAATATTATGTTAAAAAAGAGAGGGAAGCTCTTAGTTGAGCAGAATCAGTTGCCATTGTCACAAGTGGAACCCGGTTCTACGCTCCAAGAGCTCAAAGTGTAAAACCCCTCCAAATTCCATTTTTTTGAGTGCAGTTAGTCTATATGAACTGACCTTAGTACGGGGACGAACTGAAGAAAATTGTGAAAATATGTATGGTTAGTACGTACGAACTGCTTGTACGAACCTGAGTTCGTCCGGGACGAATTTTTGCCCAAGAGCATCGTGTAGGGATGAAACCCATCATCGTCTGTACGATCTATGTCTAGAGAGTTTCATCCCGAGACAAATAGAAACCATTATCGGGACGATCGAGTTCATTAAATAGATGATTTGAGACATTTTGAGATATTTTGAAGAGATAAAAGAAAGAGAGAGAAAGAGAAGGAAAAAAGCTTGGTTTTGGTGGCCACAGTGCGATTTTTGTCCGACGCTGCTGTTCGAAGAATTATTTATCTCGCTGTAAAGAATATGAATCCTATTTCTGATTTCGAAGATTTCATATTTTGGTATTTTCTGCTCAGTTTTGTGTTTTCGTTACTGAAATTCTTGCATATATTGGTATTGACGAAACTTTTATCGCGTAACTTTTGGTATGCTATAGAAATGATGATTTTACATGTTTTGAATATTTTCTGGAGATTTTTCATCGAGTATTTTGAATTATATGAGATTTTTATAGAATAAAAAATTATCTGAATGTTAAAAAATATTGCTTCAGCATAAGTAAAGTTTTGAAACATTATTTTATACGATTTCTAGTAATTTGTTAATTATCTGAAACTATGTATTTTTATTCTGGTTGTGATTTTTGTTGGCTATACGATATGTTAAGGAATTTCTTCAATTGAGATTGTGTTTGTTTATTTCAATGTTTTAATGAGATGTATATGAATGTGGATATATGATTGAATATACTACTATTCTGAAAGACAAGTAAAGACTGGTCGAACCGTTGGCTGAAGATTAACCTGTACATGATGGTGGGCTGACGGGCTTTCTTTTAAAAAGGATTTGGTGTTATCCTCTATTGATCACGTGATATAACGATTGGGAGTCATAAGGAGATTACTGTGCCGACGGGCAAGGGTGACGACTCTTTTTATTGAGCCAACAGATTACTAACATCGATACTAACCTTAAAAAACATCTTAATAGCCAGTGATTGTTCTTGTTAAGCAAGACTACTGTACTAGAATGCATGTTTAAAGTATTTTTCTTATGATTTCTTTATAGATTTATTGATATTGAATGGATTTTCTGACGGATTTATGAGTTTACTGTTATTGCATGATATTATTGATATTACAAATTTTATTGATATTACATTGATTCATTAATTCATTGATACACCGAATACTGACTGATACATATGATATATTGATACATGTGATACACCGAATATGTGATATAGAATATGTTTTTACTATATGGTTGTGATTTTAACTATTCTTAACAATGTTTTGATTTTATTATTTTAAATGATTCTATACCAATTGATATTATTGATCGGAATTGATTTCTCTTGATACTGACTTATAGGGGTGTCAACTTTTGACCCGACCCGAAAACCCGACCCGGACCCGACCCGTTTTATAAACGGGTCGGGTTCAGGTTCGTAGATTCGACCTGTTTGATAAAATGGGTCGGGTTACCGGGTCAACCCGACAACCTGTTTATTTTAAAAAAAAATTGAAATTTCCCACCCGCTGCCCCAGCCCGAGCTGCCCGCCTGCCTAGCGCTGCCCCGCGCTACCGCATGCCCAGCGTTGCGCGCATGTCGCGTGTCGAGAGCCGCGCTGCCCAGCGTGCTGCGCTTTTGCCTCAAGCCGTGCTGCCTAGCCGCCAGCACTGCCCCGCCCTGCCACGTGCCCATCACTGCCACGTGCCGCGCTGCCGCCTGCCCAGCACTATGCCGCTACCCCGCACTGTCGTTGCCGCGCTGCTTCCGCTGCCAGCCTGCCAAGCCGTCGTCACTGCCGAAACGCGTGCCGCCACTACCGGGTCGCGGGTCAGGTTGGGTCAACCCGGCCGGGTCGGATCCGGGTTGAAATGTCCGACCCGTTTGCAAAAATGGGTCGGGTTTGGGTTGACCTGTTTAGATCCGGGTCGGGTCGGGTTCGACCCGAACCCGACAGGTTGACCCGAATTGACACCCCTACTGACTGATATGATTGATCTGATGATTTTTTTATTAATTTGACGCACATACTGATTCATTAAGCTTTACGGGCTTTTATATTGTTTACTGATTCTTCTACTATTGATTGAGAATTTTATTATTTTGTATTGATACTGTTTGTGCATTGACTGTCATTTTTGCATTGATTACTGCCTCTGTACCGATTTATATTTCTACATTGACTCAATAATCATGTGCAAGTAACTGATATTGATTTGATTTACTGACATGCATATTGCTTGCGTACCGTGCTTTGATTTCAGTTATAGGTTTTTGGTGATCTGTTGGGCTTATTTAAGCTCAGGTATAGAGCCTCCCGCATGAAGCTTCTTTTAGATACTAGTGTAGTTTTCATAATTTTTTATTCATGTATTGTTTTGTAGCCCGAGCGGCTATTATATATATTCTTTTGGACGTTACTTTGGGATTGTAACTATGAAATGTGAATTATAATTTTATGATGTACTTATTTTCTTTAATGCAATTATCATTTCTAAATGTCTGCATTGATCCGAGCGAGAAGAAAGAATAAGAAGAAAAATATATGTCGATGAATCCTTTCGCTATAGATGCCTAGGATGTCACACAAAGTCCCTCCAAATTCTTTTTTTTCCTCCTTAAAGCATTTTGATGATTTCTTGGGAGATGACCATGTCCATTTCTTCTATTATGATTATTCATTTATAATGGGATGTTGTTCCCCCTCACCTCTGATGTAGTACATCTACTTTAGATGTAAACATCATTTCTTAGTGGATTTCGATCTTCTATTAGAAAGTCAATCCCTTTCCTCCTATAGTAACATAATTTTCCATTGAGAGCTTGCTTTTAGCTGTAAGAGTAGCCTCCTTAAATGCATAGATGTTGCATGCACTTCTCACAGGGTCCCATCAGTTAGGATGGGTGTTACCACTATGATTCCTTTAATAATCATTAATTTTTGATATGATGGTTGTTGTTCTTAGTGGCAAGTGTGTACCCTCTCCACTTCTATTACGCTTTCTTTAATATGAGATTATTCTCTCTATTCGGTTATTTATATGTTCTTTTTTTCAGAGAGATGTATATCGATCGATTACCTCATATTGTGTGATTTAAATTTTACCTAAAGAAATTCTACTTATATTTTAGTTACTTATGGCCACGATGATTTGTCCTCTACCATGTGGTAACTAAAATATAAGTATGAGATTTCTTAGATGATGGATTACTTACTTCTCCTTCCCTCGCAACTCCACGCACATGTGCGTTGGGTGGTTGTAGAGGTGACTTTGACTCTTTGTCTCGCTGTGGCGAATATGGTCAGGCAAATATTGAGTAGTCCTCATTCATCATTGCGAATATGGTCAGGTGAATGTAGGATTCTTTTCCTCTCTTTTGTTTTATCATTGCGAATATGGTCAGGTAGGCATTAGACTTTAGGGAAGCTCTTTATTCATTGTTGTTAATATAGTTAGATGAATATTGAGTTGTTCTCATTCGTTGTTGTGAATATGGCCAGACGAATATTGACTCCCCTTTCTGGTTGGGTGCCTAATAGAGCCTTGGAAGGCATAATTAACCACCACTTTATTCCTCATATTTTTATTTTCTTTTTAGGGGGTTATTTATTTTTTCTTCTCACCCTTTATCTCGTTGTTGCGAATATGATCAGGCGAACATTGGGTTGTCCTAATTCACTATTACAAATATGATCAAGTGAATGTTGGACTCTTCTTCTTCTGTCCCACCATTGTGAATATGGTTAGGTGGACATTAGACTTTCGGGAGGACTCATTATTTGTTGTTGCAAATTTGGTCAAGTAGATTTTGAGCTATTTTCATTCACTGTTGCGATCTAGTCAGGCGAATGTTGACTCCCCTTTCTAGTTTGGTACCCGACAAAGTCCCTCGGAGGCATACTTCAGCACCTCTTCATTCCCCCTATTTTTATTTCCTATTTGGGGGTTGTTGAGTTTTTCTTCTCACCCTTTATCTCATTATTGTGAATATGATCAGACGAACATTGGGTTGTCCTCATTCACTATTGTGAATATGGTCAAGTGAATATTGGACTCTTCTTCTTCTGTTCCACCATTACGAATATGGTCAGGTGGACATTAGACTTTTGGGAGGGCTCATTATTCGTTGTTGCGAATATGGTCAGGTGGATTTTGAGTCATTTTCGATCGCTCTTGCGTTCTAGTCAGGCGAATGTTGACTCCCCTTTTCTGGTTGGGTGCCCGACAGAGTTCCTGGGAGGCATACTTCACCACCTCTTCATACCCCTTATTTTTATTTTCTGTTTGGGGTTGTTCAGTTTTTCTTCGCAGCCTTTGTCTTGCTGTTGCGAATATTGTCAGACAAACATTGGGTTGTCCTCATTCACTGTTGTGAATATGGTCAAGTGAATGTTGGACTTTTCTTCTTTTGTCACACTGTTGCGAATATGGTCAGGTGGATATTAGACCTTTTGGGAAGCTCTTTATTAGCTGTTACGAATATGGTCAGGAGGATATTAAGCCTCAGTTCCTCATTCTGACTCGCTCGCTCTTTCTCTCAATTTCTCCTATTCGCAAGCTTTCCGCTCATGGTCTTCCTTTGTTCACGAATCCAGGCCGAAGCCCGTCCGATCTACAAGTGCCCGAACCCTCCTCTCTTGGATTCGCACGCCCATGACCGAATTCCTTCTTCCTCTCCCTCGGTTTGTAGCAGCCCAGGAGCATCCAACGCCTCCCCCACTCTTGATTTCTTGTGCCTGGACCGAGCCCATCGCCTTGTATGACGCTTATCTGGACGAACGACCCAAGCCCGTTTCCTTGTCCGACGCTGATCCGGAAGAACGACCTGAGCTCGTCACCTCCCCTATCTTGGTCGTTTGATCTCCTCCAAGGCTACAGGTAGCTTCTTCATTTTCTTCTTTTTCTTCTTCTTCTTCTTCTTCTTCTTCTTCTTCTTCTTCTTCTTCTTCTTAGTCCCCCTCCTCCACCTTAGCCTCTAGCATTTCTTCTAGTTTGTGGATGATTTAATGATTGGAAGGCTAAGCTAATGTAAAGTTCATGCTACTTAGTCAAAGCTTTTTGTAAATGAAGCTTTGTGGTATGTATGTCATCATACCTCTTATCATTTTGATTTCCAAGTGAATACATTCACTCTTTGTTTGCATAGTTGATTTTGGGAATCATGAGTTGATTTACATTCCTATCCAATTTGTTGACTCATTTTGTTTTGGGATGGCCGATTAATATGAGAACTCACTTTTTTATTATGTCATTTGAATTAGAGTTTTAGGTGTGAACTATAAAAAATGCATAAGAGGCCATTTGGGTCTTCTATCAAAGCATGCATATAAGGTGATTGGTGGAATGCCTTCAAAAAGAGATTTCTGATATTTGGTTAGAGACTCATGAAACATGTGGAGCCACTTAACTAAATATTAGGTTTACTTTTTCTTATATTGGTCGTTTCAAATTTAGACATCACTATGCTTGTCAAGTCTTCTCCAAAGTTTCTCTAATAAAGAGCTTAGTGCTTTCTTGCTATTGATGTTTCATAGAGAGTTTTGTTGACCCCTTTCCTAAGCTTGTGTTAATGATAAGTTTGAGCTATCATAGCACATATTTGTCTCAACGTGTGGATTTCATGTGAGGTCCAAGGATTGAACCTTTTGAAATAAAATGTAGTGGACTAGCCTTTTTTTTATCGCTAAGTTGATGTTATGTCTCTTTGAATAACAACTTTTCCAAACAAAAAAAAATCATTATTATGTGAAAAAGAGGTGGGTATTTACATTGGCCTTGAATAGTACTTGCTTTGTCTTCTTGTTATGGTTTTCATCATGTTGATACAAGACGAATTTTCGTTATGAGATATAAAAAAAAAGGGGGGCAACATTGCACTCTTTTTCCTCTTCAATTTTAAATGATAATTTGATGTATTTGACTTCAAATCATCTAGAAAAGGAATGTTATTAGCAAAGTGTTTTGTATGGTTTAAAGATCATTTGATCATTTGGCCCATAAATGCGTTTTTATATTAGAGCCTTTTTGTGGAGGGTTTTGTTGATTGCATTACTTGCATTATTTTTCCATGAAATGGGTTTATCTTGAAATGAACTTCTTATTTGAAGAAGTGTCTTAGCATGAAATCAAATTTGTGAATATAAGTATGGAAAGATCTTTTCATATACTTGTTAGCTTGAAACATGGAAAGTTTTCTGTTGGAAAGGTTTCAAAAAGCATATCTATAATTGGAAATTTTTTCATGTTGGAGAAATCTCAAAAGTGGTTCCTTGTTGGAAAGTGGCTTATGTGCAAAATTTTTATATTTGGCAAAGTTTTGACATTAAAGAGTATTTACATTTGAGAGTATATTCCAATATCATGTGCGCTTTCAAAGAAGAAGAGCAAATTTATGTGTTTATTGGAAAGGTTATAAGTTTGTAAGTGTTAAATACTTATGTCGAGATCAACGCCTTATACAATACGAAAGATTTGATTAATTGTAGTTGCTAAAGTTTTATCTCTTGTGATGCATATATACGGTAGATCTTGTTGAACTATAAAAAAGAGCTTGAACAATGAGTTGGCATCTTCCTTAGAAATTACATTAGTTAGTTTACACCCAAATTTTATTCCAAGTGTCATTCATTAGTCAAATTTATAAATTTGGTTGTGTAGGCTTATTTTGTTGGCATGAACAAATTCGATTTTTGCTAAATGTTGTGTTGGTTGTTCATCTCAAAACAAAAAAAGAGCTTATAATATTTGAGAAGCATCTATCTAAATGCCTATAAGCTTCCATAATTCGATGTTGGTTGAGAGTTTGCTTAGTTAAGAAGGAGGAAATCATTGGAAGGTATATTCATGCATTATTTCATTTATATTTGCAAAGGGAAAGTGTAATAGAGCAAAATTTCTCTTTATACACCTATACGTTCCATAAAGCATAAAATTTAAAAAAAAAAATTGTAGCATTTTAAGCATGATTTATGACTTTGCATATGAAGTTAGCATGTGAAACTTCTATATATACACATAAAGTATTACATTTGGTTTTGGATTCAAAAATTTTTACATGAATAGTAATTGATGGTTACATTGAGTTTTATCAATAAATGCTTTTGGATTATTATGTTAACACATGTGAGGACTTGTTTGGAGCAAAGCTTACTTTACAAAAGTGATTGTTTGAGCCATGTTATCTTATGAAAATCTTTGTTGATTGCTTATGAGAAATTATTGAGCTTTGTAGTTGCTAAACAACAATATGAATGCAACATTGAGTTATGGGTAGAATGTGTTGAACGATTCAAGTTTTGAATGTTATGACTACATTTTGGCAAGTTGGTTTGAAATGTAATAGTTTGATATCATACATTTTCTCCTATGTTAAGCTCTCCAACGAACTTCATATAGATTTGTGTTGTGATGAGGCTCTTTTCTTGTTGTTTTAGTAAAGATTGTTGGTTAAACTTTATGGATACGATTATTAACGATGAGTACTTGGAAACTTTTGAGCATGATAGCGTCTCGTTATATTTCATACAAATGCTTTCATCTATATTTGTGGGGGATATTATAGTTGTTTATCCGTCATTGCCAGGTAATGCCATTTGAAATATTTTGGAAGGTTTTATGAGTTTCTTTATAATTAGAGAGCTTTATGAATTTTTTTTTTTTTGTTTTTGTTGAAAGTTTTCTCACTATTCGTCTTGTGTTGCAAATTTGAGAATTTGCTTTTGAATGGAAGAAGTCCTGATTTGCTTATGTTGAGATGATTTACTAGTGGCTTTAGATTTATTTTAAAGGGTTTTATGAGACGCGTTTCATGAATGCTTTATAATGAGAGGTCTTATAAAACCTTCTTGTTAGAAAGCCTTATGGTCTTACCCCACACCAAATTTAAGTAAAAGGCACTTGATTTTTTTGAGTCGGAAAGAGTTTTGGTGTTTTTGTTTTTTTTTCAATAAGAAGTTTTATGTGTAGTTTCATTCGAAGGAGTCCTTACCAGTTATTTTGGGATTCATAATTTTATGATTAACTTTGTGTAGTAGACTCGTTGATGTCTTTTTAGAACGAGGTGGTATTTTGTGGGGGGAGTTGTCTTTCTCCTTGTTTGCACTTGTTTTCAAAGTGGTTTTTGGATTAATGTGTGATAAGAGCATGTTTTATGTTCAAAGTGAAAGTCTATTTTAGTTTTATTTTTGGGGGTTTGTTTCCTTTTTTCATATGGAGCTTTATTTAAAGGGTAGTTAAGTTGTTTGAGTTGGGTATTTATTCAAGTGCCTTGTTTGGAATGTGGGGACAACAAAGGGCATTGAAAAATACCATCTTCCCTATTCATATTACATTGAATTGGGGAGAAGGTCGTTTTAAAGGCACACTTGACTTCAAAGAAGTGTGCCCAACAATAACAATACCTACATTCCTTTCATTTTGATTTTCATTCTTTATTATTATTATTATTATTGCATTATATCGCCTCTTTCTTTGCTTTTAGTCCTTTTGTTATCATTCTTTTTTTTGCTTTAAAGTCAAATGTTTGCAAAAGAATAAGAGAATCCAAATGATAAGTGGCCCACAGGATGCACAAGTAACAAAAAGGTACATTTTTTATTTTATTGCATTTTCATTTCCTTATGTCATTATTTGCTTATTATATATAACGTGTGTGGACCTCCAAAAGAGCACTGCGCGAACGGGTCAATTGAAAGGGACAGATTAGATCATGCATAGACTAACCATTTAGGATATGGGCTCTCGCCAACACACCTTGATGGGTAGTAATATACATGACCTAATCACGGGTTTCACCGACTCGATACAATAGTTCGAATGGGGTTTATTTGTTATGGAATTCCTTTTCCCACGGGCCCAAGCCCCCGTGGTTAATTACATCTCGAGCCTATGGCCCGAGAAAACTCTCGATTAAGGTTTCGATATTATTCTTCCCATGCAAAGGGGATTGGCACACAAAAGGGAGACTAGGAAGTTCCTACTCAAAAGGAAAGAAATGGGCTCAAATGGCTTTAATGGGTTAAAATTGACCAATTAAGACTTATGTTGACCAGGTCAAAGGTTAACTTGGTCAACTCAGTCCACCATGCCCATGTCTGGGTAAAATTGAGGTCAACAAATAGACCCCAATAGGAGTGATGAATAACTAGTGAACCACTCGTATTTGCGTTGACCGACTAAGCCACAGAAAGTATAGTGAAAATATGAGTGAAGGAATATCAGGAAGATGGTGGGAAAAGAAGTAGGAGACTCTTCTCCTGGCCTTACCCCATGGTGGGGACAGAGCCTATGAGAGAAGGAAAAAAAAAGCAGCAGTGCACAAGTCAAGAATCACCAAAATGGTGAACTGGTAGCAGGGTCTTCTCCTGACCTTACTTTTTGATGAGGGTAGAATCAAGGATATAACCAATGGTAAAGATCACCTGAAAAGGTGAAAGTAAGAAAAGGGGATTCTCCCATAGCCTTTCCCTATAGCGAGGGCAGAGAAGAAAGGAGAACCAACAGTAAAGGTCACCACTAGGGTGAAAAAGGTAAAGAGATTCTCCTATGGCCTTACCCCGTAGCAGGGGTAGAGCCAAGAGAAGAACTGAAAGTAAGGTAGTAAAAGCATACCGACTATCTGCCTGACTATATCGAATCAACAGAATAGAAGGAGAAAGGGTCCCATATCCTCTTACCCATCTCATAGTAGTGGATTGGGGTGACTCAGTATCTGCCTGACCAAATCGGGTTAGCAAACATAGGAATCACGAGACCTGGTGTCTGCCTAATTGGAGTAAGACACTCATGAAAAAGGGTGGCGAGGAGTTCCTGCCAAGTGCTCAATCAGGCCATCTCTACCAAGTAAGTCAAATCGGCTTCCTAACTGTTCATTTCAAATAGAAGGATAGAAGGTAAAAAAAAGATCCCGCCCCTCCTGTTCATCTCAGAAAAGTGGATTGGGGTGACTCAGCATTTTCCTGACCAACTTAAGGTGGCAAGTAAAGGGAGTCACGAAGTCTCATGCCTGTTTGATCAGAACATGACACTCAGAGAAAAAAAAATGATGAGTTCCTGCCAGGTGCTCTATCAGACCATCTCTACCAAGTAAGACCAACTATCTGCCCGACCGTATCTGGACAGCATGGTAGGAGGTGAAAAGGATCCCTCCCCTCCTGATCCTTTCAGAACAGTAGATTGGGGTGACTCGATACCTCTGCCTGACCTCAACAAAAGTAAAGAAGGCACGAAGTGGAAGCCTGCATAGTCTTTTAAAGGACATCCGGAGTAAAAAGTCTTTGAGGATAGCCTCCCAGGAACTATGTCGGGCTCACTCAACTAGGTAAGGTAAGACCAACCACCTGTATAGCCCTATTTGGGTAGTAGGGTGGAAGGTAAAAAGGATCCCGCCCCTCCTGTTCATTTCGAAATAGTGGATTGGGGTGGTCACTACTTCTGCCTGACCTCAGCAAGAAGCTCATGAACCACGAAGTGGAAGCCTGATTGGTCTTTTACAGGACATCCGAGTAAAGGGGTGTTGAGGAATTGCGCCTCCCAAGGACTCTATCGGGCTCACTCAACGGTAAGGTAAAACCAACTACAAGGCTGACCGCATCTGGACAATGGGTAGAAGATGAAAAGAATCTCACCCCTCCAGCTTCTTTCGGAACAGTGGATTGGGGTGGCCACTACTTCTGCTTGACCTCAGCAAGAAGCTCATGAAACATGAGGTAGAAGCCTGCTTAGTCTTTTACAGGACATCCAAGTAAAGGGATGTTGAGGAATTGCGCCTCCCAGGGACTCTGTCGGGCTTACTCAACGGTAAGGTAAAACTAACTACCAGGCTGACCGTATCTGTACAGTGGGTAGAAGGTGAAAAGGATCCCGCCCTTCCTGCTCCTTTCGGAACAGTGGATTGGGGTGGCCACTACTTCTGCCTGACCTCAGCAAGAAGCTCATGAACCATGAAGTGGAAGTTTGCTTAGTATTTTACAAGACATCCAAGTAAAGAGGTGTTGAGGAATTTCACCTCCCAGGGACTCTGTCGGACTCACTCAATGGTAAGCTAAAACCAACTACCAGGCTGACCGCATCTGGACAACGGGTAGAAGGTGAAAAGGGACCCGCCCCTCCTATTCCTTTCAGAATAGTGGATTGGGGTGGCCACTATTTCTGCCTGACTTCAACAAGAAGCTCATGAACCACGAAATGGAAGCCTGCTTAGTCTTTTATAAGAAATCCGAGTAAATGGGTGTTGAGGAATTATGCCTCCCAGGGACTTTGTCGGGCTCACTCAACGGTAAGGTAAAACCAACTACCAGACTGACCGCATCTGGACAGCGGGTAGAAGGTGAAAAGGATCCCGCCCCTCCTTCTCTTTTTAGAACAGTAGATTGGAGTGGCCACTACTTCTGCCTGACCTCAGCAAGAAGCTCATGAACCACGAAATGGAAGCCTGCTTAGTCTTTTACAGGACATCCGAGTAAAGGGGTGTTGAGGAATTGCGCCTCCTAGGGACTCTGCCGGGCTCACTCAACGGTAAGCTAAAACCAACTACTAGGCTGACCGCATCTGGAGTCCGGGTAGAAGGTAAAAAGGGTCCCTCCCCTCCTGTTCATTTCGGAACAGTGGATTGGGGTGGCCACTACTTCTGCCTGACCTCAGCTAGAAGCTCATGAACCGCGAAATGGAAGCCTGCTTAGTCTTTTACAGAACATCCGGGATAAAAAGAGTGGTAAGGGCCACCTTTTAGGTGCTCTGGCTAGGCTTCACTTTAATCAAGTAAGCTTCAACATCTGCTCGACCAGCTTGGTCTTGCAAATGAAGAAGGGCTCAATACCCACTCAGTCATTTCAACTGAGTGAATAAAGAGTCAAGCTCTGATGCCTGCTTGATCAAAATAGGACAATCAAAATAGTGGCGAGGAGTACCTACCAGATGCTCTATCAGGTCCTCTCTACCAAGTAAGACTAACTACCTATATGTTCATTTCAAACAGCAGGATAAGAGGTAAAAGTCACATCAATATCAACCTGACATGTATCTGTATAGGGATTTGAGGGAGAAAGAAGTAAGTCAGTGAGATAATTTTAAGGGTAGAGCCGCCTAGGGAACCCCTTCTAGCGCTCTGGTAACCACATAGTAGAGGATAAATCGTCGTGGCCATGAGTATCCAGATGCTGTCAGGATCTTTTAGAGAACCCTAACCCTACACAAAAAGAAAAGAGAACATCATAGTGATGTTTCCCAATCAAAGCTGGAAGAGATATATCCTCAGTAAAGTGTGCAAAGGGGTAATCTCATTCCAATGGCGTAAAAAGAACTGAAGTAGCGAGGGGGTACCTCTGCTACAAAAAATAGGACCAAGCCTAGCAAAGATAATCATCAAAGAAGCTACAGTGGTAGACCCATACTAACTGATGGGGACCCTGTAGGAAGTGAAAATAATAACAAAACATCCAAAGGACCTCTCCAGCAGCTAGGAGTCGAGTCTCAATGGGAAAGCAAGTGGTAAAAGAACCAAAGTAGCGAGGGAATTTATAAAGGGATATTGGATCAACATCCCTACACCTAACTGACGTAGGTGGCCATGGACCCAGTATCACCTATAAAAAATGAATTTAAATTATTAGTTTTGATATCCTAGATCACACTTAGGGGTGCCAAGTGAAACTGGGGGAAAACTACTATCGTATTACAACCTCTAGTATAAAAAGATTTATATAGGAATATTGGATCAATATCACCACACATGTCTAACACAAGTGGGGATGGACCCAGTATCACCTCTAAAAAAATGGATTTGAATTATTGGTTTTGATAACCCAGACCACACTTGGGGGGTGCCAAGTGAAACTGGGAAGAGCAAATCCTCTCGAGGGACATATCGAGGGTTTTGTGTGTCAGCACCAATGTGATTGGTGTGCACAAACACAGAAATCCCTACGATGTATTAGCGTATCACCTTTAAGGATAGCCTTATACTATTCATAACGAACATCGTGTGGTAGAGGACAAATCATCGTGGCCACACAGACTGCTGAAAAGTAAGAAGGATCATTTTAAGGGATACAAATATATAGGGATATTCATAGAAAGTATGGAGGCGCCGGGGTCCGCTAGACGATCTCAGTGTGAGAGAGCCGAGCGAACATATAATCCCGACTGGAAGAAGGCAAGAAGAGAAACTAAGAGAAAAGGAATAAGATAGATAAGGGACAGAATGGCCGGAAGGAAAGGGACCATAGCTATGGGAAACCCACAGCTTAAAAAAAGGGAACCTAACTAAGAAAAGGATCCTAACTAAGAGTAGGATGAACCTAATATAAGGAGTGCCAAACATTTAGTGACCTTAATGATTGTACAATCCCTATCCTTTAGGACACTTTAGAAACTTCATTTTTATAATTAAGATTGATTTCTTTTCTTTTAGATCCCCAAACCTAATGACATATGTACGAAAGCCCTAATGGTTAGAAAACTAACCTCCTTTTATGCCTACAACTCTAGTGACACCTAAGGATAAAAATTAAGGACCGAGTCTTAGATAATATAGACTTAGGGTATATGTTCCCCATAGGATAAAGACATCAAAACCAAACTTAATACGTTTTCCTAGGTTTAATTTTCTTTAGTTCATTAATAGTCAACCAATCAATTATAATCTAACTCTTAAAATATATTAAAAAAATACTTAATTCTTAATTAAATTATAATTAATATTTGTAATCATTAAATTGCAAACCTAAAATGTAAAATCTAAATAAAGTTTAACTAATCTAATAATAAACTCTTAACCAATTTAAAATTTAAAAGTTGTAGATTAAATTAGGAGATTCAAACCTAAAGCTAATGTTCATTAGGATAAAAGAATCTTAAATATCAAACCTTAGATCAATTTTAAAAATCAATCAACTAATTTGATTAATAAATTTTTTAATTCATCCCTTTCTTTTTAATTTATAACAAACTAAATAATTTAACAAAGTTGATTATCACTGGATAACCCAGGCCTACGAGACTATTAAGTTAGCCCCAATGAAGGTGAAATAAATCTCACGGGCTCAGTGTGAAACAAATGTGATAATTAATTAAATACTAAAATAAAACATCTAAAATCAATCCTAAAATACTAAGATTTGAACTTCAATTAAAATATTTCTTTTGCCCCTTTAACAAATAAAATGCAAGCAACTATAATTAAACTATCCCACACAAGACCTATCCAGAACCACACCGCCTACACACACATAGACTTATTTGTTAGGACATGACTACTAGCTTTAGGTTAGGCGCTGATGTTCTATTTTTTTTTTGCACTATGTTGTGGCGCTTTGCATGTGACCTGTGTGCTGGTTGTTTTTGCTACTTGTGTTAGCTTTTTTGTGATACTTTCTATGGTGATTTCTAGTTTTTTTTCTGCATTATGTTGTGAGCGATAGGATATCCATGGTTAGGAACACTTTTTATACTGACATTATCTTCTTACATATTGTCGTTCTCATACAGTGCTAAAGAGAGCTAAAATTCAAAATAAATAAATAAATAAATAAATAAATAAATATATATATATATATATATATATATATATATATATATATATATATATATATATATATATATATATAACTATTACAGGTGTTTCAGCTGCTTAGCCCCCAAATAATAAAAGCATGGCCAAGTGTGATTAATTTTGAGCATTTTTCATATATATATACAACTGCTTGAATGATTTTTTATTTTATTATAACTGCTTAGGATAACCCCTGTAGGAGAGTCTAGAATTTCATTTCTACTAATATAATGTATTTGATGGTGAGAGTTGTGAAATTCTAAAATAATGCATTTTAAATGTAAAGGGGTCCAAAGGAAAAAAAACCCCTACGAGGAGTTTCCTTTTTCAATTTGGACATCCTTTTGGAGGATTCACTACGAGGAGCCTGAAGGAATGAAGATTATCCATAGACGAATTAAGGAAGTGAAGATGAAGAGGAAGATATAGAATGCCTTGTTTTAAGATTTGTGTCGTTCCCGGGTTGTTGTCGGTGGAGCCCGGCCACCACTACTTTTTATGTACTCTGTAATGTAATATTGTATGGCACTTGTCATAGACTTTGGATACTTTTCTATGATTAGTTTTTGATGTTGTGTTTATTTTTTTTTTGTGCAGTAGAACTGGCATGATTTGCATAGGTTTCTTTCTTGCATTTGTATGTGCCTTACTCGCTAGGCTGTTAGAGATAAAAGTCTTCTACTCATAATCAATAATAAAATTTTAAAAATTAAGCAACATAGAAACATAACGATTTAGGGAATAGTCGGAATCATCTGGGGTCGCATGCATGCATTCTCTCTTCCTTCTTTAGACACTTTCCCGCCTGTGGGTAGAGTCAGGAAGCTTAGTCTTTCTAAAAAAATTTATTTTTATAAGTCTTTTTTAAAATTTCATACATTTCTGATTTGGATATTTTAATCAGCATACTACATTAGTAACCAATTAAAATTAAAATTTAATCATATTAGTTTTAGGAGCATAATATCATTCATAAGTGTGAGATCACTTAGGAACCTCTCTAGATGTCTATCCCAAATTCCAAAGTCTAACCACCGACCCATCTTTCATATGAACATAATAGCATGGATTTTATACGATTAGGTGGTTTTAGCTGGCTTCCTTTTTTCAGGTAATGAATAAGTCCAAGATTGTATTAGTTAGGTTCTAGATGTTACTGTCGTGTATACGATACTACATGTTTTATAGATTTAGGATCTAAGGCTAGTGGTACAAGTGTACCACTATACGCCTTATAGGTGGATAAGCTTTCTTTTCTTTCAGAGGCTACAAATCTTACACATTTGTGTCACATAGATGAAGCCACCTCCCTCTTTCTCTCATGCATGTTTGAGGTGCAACGTCTCTTCTTTTTTTCTCGGGTTTCCTCTGCTTTAAATCGGTCGAATAATGATTGAACCATGTATGGATGATTAAGCCAAATTGAGCCTATTTTCTCCTTTGATTAGGAAAGCCTAGAAACTCCTTTGCACTAAACCCATTTGAGAAGATAATCTAACATCCTTAATCGAAAGTTTTCCTAGACCGAGGTCTAAGATGTAATTAACTACGGGGGCTTGCGCCCGTAGGAAACTTATCCCCACATCAAATAAACTCCATTCGAGCTAATATATCGAATGGGAGAAATCTCGTGAAAGTTTGGGTTATATATATTATTATTCATCGAGGTGTGTAGGTGAAAGCTGCTATCCTCCATGGCTAATCATATGTATAATTCCATCTGCTCTTCCATTGCCCTGCTTATGTCGAGTGTAAAGGCCTACGATCATTTTGTTCTTCGGGATAGTACGGTCATACTTTTTACATTTGAATTTCATAAGCAGAATTCTTTTAGAGACCCACAGGCACCATTTGCGATCAAATCCCGTAAATCCCATGAACCTGCCTCGATCGCACCTCACTCAGAGTCGTTAAATACCAGAAAAAATGAAGCCATTTATGACCTCTTCAACCCTCGATCCCCCAAGCTCATCGTTCCTACTAAGAAACTCTGATCTCCTCTGTGCCAACTCGTCAAAATCCTCTCTCGACTCCAAGCTTCAACCACGAGCTCCTTATCCCGTTGACCTCTGATCTAAGCTCCGATCCAAGTTCCAACAGCGACCTCTCTTCTTGTCTTCCCTCTCAGATCTAAACCTGACATCCCAACATCCAACCTATTCCTTTGTTCGCAAACATCTCCGCCTCTCTCAACCCTTCAACCAATAGAAATATATATATATATATATATATATATATATATATATATATATATATATATATATATATATATATATATATATATATATATATATATATATATATATATATATATATATATATATATATATATATATATATATATATATATATAGAGAGAGAGAGAGAGAGAGAGAGAGAGAGAGAGAGAGAGAGAGAGAGAGGGAGAGAGATCAAGCTCCTTCCTTACTCGCACACTCCGAGCTGAACTTCCCTCAGCCGACTCCTTTAATAGGCCGCAAGCTCCACACTACCTGATTCTTTAGTTTACTTAGGTATATATTATATTAATTACTAATACTATAGTTGTTAATATTACCACTATTTTTACTTTATATATATATACATTTATCTGCTATTATATAATATAATATATATTAATATATTTATTATTATATAATAAACCTATTATTATATAATATAATATATATTAATTTATATGTTATTATATAATAAATCAGTTATTATATAATATAATATATATTAATAATTTTGTTATTATATAATATATCTCTTATATATATTTTAAAAAAATAGATTCTTCTCTCGTGGCTTGCAACGCAAACCCACTACGTGCTCACGTAGCTTTGTAGGGAGGGAAATCGACGCGGCACTTGCGGTGTCTTAAGAATACCTCTTGAATGATAGCAACGAGCCGGTAAACCCCTTACGCACTCACATAGTGTTTTAGGGAGGGAAACCAATGCGGCGCTTGCGGCGAGGGGGATAAAAAATATAAATATATACATATATTTTTAATAATAAGTACCCCCGAATGCTCACGTAGTGCAAAGGGGGGGAAATCTATATTTTTTTTTAACTTGTGCTTCAAACCCTTAAACGCTCACATAGCGGGCCGGGATTTTAATATATTTGCAACCGACACCCCTACCTGAAGCGCTCACATAGAATCGAGGGAAATGTTGCCTCTTAATTTTCCCCTAAATGAGGGAGATGTTGGGAAGCTGCCGAAATTTGGATCGAAAATCCAAGGACTTTGAACAATGTTGAATCTTATTTGGAAGTTGATTTGGACATCAATTGAACTAATTTCAAACTTGGATAACTAAGAAAATGGCTTAAGAAAACTCAAGCAAGAATTTTTGTAAGACTTGAGTTGGACTCAAGTTGAACTAAACTCTGACTCAATTGAACTCAAATTTGAAATCAAATGAAGAAACTTGGACTTGATTTGAATCAAGCACAGTGGACATGAGTTTGGACTTGAACTTTACAAAACAGCAGGGGACTCGACAAACGGAAGAGGCTCATATTAAGCCTAGACTTTATTTGAACATGTTTTGGACTTGATCTTGGGTTTTAGACTCAAAATGATGAATGAACCTAAACTCATCTTGAAATTCATTCAAACTTGGCATAAACAATAAGAAGCCTGAACTCAAATCAAACTATGGAAGACTAAATGAACTTGAACATGAGCTCACAATTGGGTTAAATAGAAGACTTGCTGATTCAAGTTCAAATGGGTACAAAGAGCTTGAACATGGACATGGACATGGACTTGAGCTTTATTTGAACTCAAATCAATAATGACTCAAATGCTATCTTCGGTTAATAAGAATGTGTAATCTAAATTACAAATAGATACACAAGGCTACTTTAATGAATATTGTAATTCATATGTGAGATATTTCTCTCACAAGTGATTATGTGAGATTCATGAATCAATTGATGTATAAGATATCATCCATTCATATGAATAGGAGAATTGTGTTTAACATAATGTCAAACAATTGATGTAAAAGGTATGTTAAAATTGCCATCCATATGTATATCCCTCGAAGACTAAAAGCTATGTTCAAAGATAATGTAGGTCGTGTGATCTCTAGTATCATTCACTCCAAATATATGTATAACATACCACCCAGGGGTAGATGCAAAAAGGCTTCAGTGAATGCAGTATCCTGAAGTCAATTTCAAGATGTAAACGAATACATCTACATGTCTACTTATAGCAATAGCGGATGTACTACATTAGCCAAATACCGCAATAAAGTGCATGAAGAATACTATACACAAGCTCCCACGAGCTTTTGTTGGAGCCCTGGTACATATATTACATACAATCTACGAACAAATGTCAAAGAACTACAATAAATGCAAGCATCAACAAACAAAGGCAATACATTAGTTATGTAATACAATCTACCTACGTAAATCATCTAAGTAGTGCACGACAGGCTTATAATTAAGAGAATTCACTAATAAAGGCATAAAACCCATGAAACCTGATCCTCTGTCGACCAGCAGACAGAGTCGATAAGGTTCAATCCAAAAAATGGAAATACCCCAAATATTCTGATGATGGCCGTGTTGAACGCAAATCTTAATCAGAGTGGTCCATTCCAAATACTTAAAATTCTATCCAAATACCCAAAAAAAATCAAAAAATTCCAAAATTATCCCAAATATCCCAAAATCTAAGTATTTAAAATTGAAATCAAACCATTAAACACTTAAAGCAAAAAATTATTCACCCTCCACAACGGTTTGCCGTGGTGGACAAATTCAAATTTACTTCAGCTCACAAAGAGCCAAATGTCTAGTCAAAAATATTAATAGGATCCATTCTCAAATAATCTCCTACCAATAAGGACATAGTACGTGTCCTCTAACTAGCAGTTTGGTCGCCAAATGGCACCGCAGGATAAATGGTTATGACCCGAGGCCCTCTGAACCGAGTGATTTTATTGCCAAATGGCACTACGAAATGTCGGTTATGGCCAATGCCGATACGTTCTATAGTGGCATCAAATCCTTGAGATATGAATCAATAGGATATGATTGATAGGGCACAAAGCCTTTTGTTAGCTAAGGTTGATTTAAATTTGTCCCATTAGACAAACATCTATCCCAAGTCTACAAGGTCCCCTTGGACGAAGCAACCCATGGTTGCCGACAAGGATCCTTCTGTCAGGTTGGGTCGACTACCTCCTCTGACTAAGTAGACCAAGGACCACGATGGCCCGAAATGTCTGAACCATGGGATCTTAATTGGGTCTATCATCCATTCCCCATCATCCTCTTTAAGTTCAAGATGGTGCAATTTTCACTTTTAAATATCAAATTTCCCAAATATTTTAACCCAATTTTCCCAAACTTCTAAACACTTCAAATCTCAATACCCAATGCTGCTACTATATGCCAGATAACACACATTCTCTACGTATCTGATTGATGACTAGCCTTAATAGAAAGTTCTCTCTCATTATCGAGAGGGGTAATTAACTATAGGGGCTTACGCCTATAAGAAACTAGAACTCAGATCATAAAGTCCTCATAAAATGATAGCAAAATCTCTGGGCAGTGTCTTATTTACAAACCCATCTACCTTCCCAAAATTTACCCCGGAACTTAGTTTGTTAAAACTCTCATCGCCAAAAGAAAAAAGATTTAAGCAAAATCAATATGCAGGTAGAGGCCAGGGCCAAATTTTTGGAGCCCACAAATATAATCAGCAAAAAACATACACCAAGGTACATCCTCTTGCAAATGTCTAGTGAGAACATCTATGACTAAAGCAAAAAGATATGGACCTAAGGTTGATCCTTGATGTAATCCATCAGAAATAGGAAAATACTTGGTCAAACCACCTTGTGTTTGAACACAATTAATAGCTCCTATATACATATCTCTAATGATTTGAATATAAGAATTATTAACTCTTTTCTTTTTAAGAACTCTCCACAACACTTCTCTTGGAACTTTATCATATGCTTTCTCTAAATCAATAAATATTATATGTATATCCTCCTTATTTTCTCTATATTTATGCATCAAACCTCTCAACAAATGTATGCCTTCTATAGTAGACCTACCCGGCATGAATCCAAATTGATTTTGAAAAACATTAGTATCACGTTGCAACCAACGCTCCATAATTCGCTCCCATAGTTTTAAAGTATGACACATTAACTTAATTTCTCTATAATTCACGCACTCCTGTGCATCATCTTTATTCTTAAAAATAGGAATTAATATACTCATTCTCCACTGATTTGACATCATTTAGTCTTCAAAACAATATTAAAAAGTTTAGTAAGCCAAGAAATTACTTCATCTCCTAAGCATTTCCACATCTATTGGAATATCATCAGGTCGAATAGTTTTTCCACACTTCATTTTCTTTAAAGCGTCTCTAACTTCGGTTTTACTTATACGTTGACAAAAATTGAAAATTTGTAATTTCATTTAGAGTGATAAAGCACTAAACTCAATCGTATTTTCATATTTTTCATTAAAAAATTTAGCAAAATACTTCATCCACCTCTGTTGAATATCATCTTCTAAGAAAAGTACTTTTTGATCTTTATCCTTAATACATTTCACTTGAACTAAATCCTTATTACTCATATCTCTTTGTTTGGATAACTAATACATATATCTTTCTCCCTCCTTAGTATCTAATCTATTATGTAAATCATTAAATACTAAGCTCTTTGCATCATAAATAGCTTTCTTAGATTCCTTAGGAGTCTCTTTATAGCTTTTCCAATTATCATAATTTTTACATTAAACCCAATTTTTATAACAAATCCTATTATTTTTTTTTATCTTTTCTTACACATTTGGATTTCCCCACCAACTAGTTTTACTATTAGGAACTTTTCCCTTGGAAACTCTAAGAACATCTTTTGCAATATTTTTAATATCACATGCCATTTTTCCCAGATAATAATGACATCCTCATGCATAGACATAATCTTCATATCTAAAATCTTACTCTGATAAAAAATACTTTTATAAATATTTTTTAAATGTCTCCATCTAATCCTAGAAATTTATTTTGTTTTATTTTTTATTTTTGCTTATTTATCTTAAAGTTCAAAAATAATAATCGATGTTGAGTTCATAAATTTTCACTCGGAATAGCTTTATAATATTTGTAATCTAAATGATCTAATTTTCTTATAAGAAAATAATCAATCTGCATTTTACTTTATCCATTTTTATAAGTGATAAGATGCTTATCTCTTTTCTTAAATAAAGTATTAACTATTAAGAAATCATAAGCTAAAGAAAAATCTAATATAATCTTACCATCTTCATTTGTCATTCCAAACTCATAACCACCATGGATACTTTTAAAATCATCTATCTCTCTACTAACATGTCCATTTAAATCTCTTCCAATAAAAACTCTTTCTTCAATAAGTATATTTTGTATTAATTCTTTTAAGTCATTTTAGAATTTTAATTTTAAAATTATATACAAACTGTTGAGTCTAGTAATTAGGTTGTTAAGCCTAAGTAAATGTCCCACGGCTACCAAGAGGGGGGTGAATTGGTAGTTTTAAAATTTTAAACCCTCTTAATGATAAAGTTGAACCGAAATAAAATTTTCTTTTAAAGTTTGTAGAAAAATGTTTTTCAACCACAGAGTTGTTAAAACTGAAATTTAAAATGCGGAAACGTAAAAGCAATAAAGTAAATGACACCAGATTTATAGTGGTTCGGTCTATAACCAGACCTACATCCACTCCTCAGAGGCACCCTCTGAGTATTGCACTAATACCACAAAGTGACTCTCCTTTTGCACCCACAATAAGGCGGAGAAGCCTGTACAAAACACTCTTTTCACCACTCCCCGGTGCGGCAGAGAACCGTCGTCCTTTTACACAATCCACAGTGCTGGCAGAGAACCGTCGTCCTTTTACACAATCCACAGTGCTGGCAGAGAACCGTCGTCCTTTCACACTCTCCTAGTGTGGGCAGAGAACCCTACGGCTGTTCACACTTTCCAAGTGTAGGCAGAGAACCTCCTTCCTTTTACACTCTCCTAGTGTAGGCAGAGAACCCACGTCTGTTCACACTCTCCAAGTGTCGGCAGTGAACCGGACCTTCTTGAATGATCTTCTCACAAGAATCTAGAAGGAAGAAAGAAAAGAGTGAAGAAATCCAATTTCACAAGTAGAGATTCTTACCTTAGCAATCCAAGTGAAGCCTTCTTGCTCCAATGGTAGGAATCCTCCTTTGAATGCTCTCTTCCACTCTCCCCTTGGCTATTCTCTCAATAGGCACGAAGATCAAATGACAAAAAGATTGGGTGGCAGTCTAATTTGGACTATTTATACAAAAGACAAGAAAAACCGCCCAAAAACTGCAAGTTTTCAATTCCGTACGCAGTGGATCGTCCCGTACGATCCTGGATCGTCCTGGACGATTTTACTTAAACGATCTGAAACGACCCAATTTGTATATGTGTACGAAATGACTTCGTACAGCTGATCGTCCTGTACGAACTAGGTTCGTCCAGTACGAACGGTTATTACAAGGTCGGTTCTAGAAACTGTTGAAAACTGTCCTAAGTCGGTTTATCGTTTGGACGAAAATATGTTCGTCTGGACGAAAATTTTCCAGAGAGCCGATCGTCCTGGACGATTATTTATTTTGTCTGGACGAAAATTTTACAGAGGACCAATCGCCGGGGACGATAATTTGGTTTCGTCTGGACAAAAATTTTCCAGAGAGCTGTTCGTCCGGTACGATATTTATTTTCGTCTGGACGAAATTTTTCCAGAGGACTGGTCGCCCAGTACGATGGTAAAATTCGTCTTGACGAAATTTTACAGAGAACCCATCGTCCGGGACGATATTAAAATTCGTCCTGGACGAATAGGACTTAGAAAAATTTTCCAAAGCAAGTTCCTATTCGTTCCAAATGCTCTATAGGAGATAACTGACAGATCGTCCAGTACGATAAATATCGTCCTGTACGATCAGTATAGAATTTCAAGATCTCCTTATTTGTGTGTGTAAGATTTTATTCACTCAATTACAATCACTCCCTTTCAAAATTAATTCAGAGAAAAGGCAAACTTCAAATAAACAAAATATCATATGTTGAATTTGATTTGAAGTTTTCGTAGTCTGGAGTCTGATTTTCCTGAAATGTTAGTACACACAAGAGAAAGTGTAAATCTTCTAAAATTGTTAGGAGATAACTATACATCTGAACAATAATGTTTGGAATCATCAAAACTACATAAGTTGCACAAATATAAATCATTCAAATAGCAACTATTCAAACAATCTCCCCCTTTTTGATGATGGCAAAACAATTATTATTAGTATGGTTTCAAGTTAAAATAAATCTCTTATCTCCTAAACTCCCCCTGAATTTATGAGTACATTAAAATAAGGAGGCATTAAAGAACAATTTTTTTTTTTTTCAAAAAAAAATTTTAACAGAAAACACAAATCACAAATCACAAAAAAAAAAACACAAACACAAACATAAAACATAAAAATTTCTCCCCCTTTTTGACAGCAACAAAAAGTGAAGAAGAAAAAGATAATAAATGTAAATAATAATATGAAATTCATTGTTAAAATTTAATCTAAATTGTGATTTGACATAGGGTATGTAATTTTAAACTAAAGATATTAGGTCAATCATAGAAATTCATAAAATTTATGAAATGATATAACATTGTAAGTAAGAAGAATTTATCAAAGACATGAATCAATTTAGACATTTTGATTATTGAAAATCATTACAAGTGAGATGTAAAAAAAATTCTATATTTCAAAGTTCAATAGAATATAAATGAACAGTAGATCAACTTGAATTAAGAGATTAAACGAATTTGGAAAGAAGAGAATTACCTCAAGTGGTGCTTTGCACATCTTTTCAAAGTTTTGGAGCACATTTTTGTGCATTTTTCTTTGGTTGGGCTTATTTTGTGCCTCTTTTTCACTTTGCAAATTTTTGCGAATCCCTTTTGATTTTTGTACATTTGTACAATGTTCAAGAGTAATTTGACCAATTCTTTCCAAAATCTATAATCTAAGATTTCAAATATTTCTAGGTGCATAAATATCATTTGAGTATAGAAATACAAAATAAGAAAACATCAAAATTGTAATAACAATATTAACTTTTATGTAGTCTAAATGAATAGACATGAATTTAAAAATTCTAAATACAACAAGTTATAAACAAATTATAAATTTAGAAAGTCTAGATTTTCTAATATAGATAATCTCATATTACAATCGAATTTAAGCACAATGTAGATTAAAAACAATATTAATGAAATTCATAAAGATTAGCCACATTTCAAAACAAATCTAAAACAAACAAACTTTCATTGATTAAAAAAAATTACATAAAAACATTGAACTTAAACAAAAACATAACAACACAAAAAAAATACAACAGACACACATAAAAAAAAACTTCTACTGTTCTGGAGGAGGAGGAGGAGGAATGCCGCCAAAGAGGTTGAAGTAGGAGGCCATCAACATTACATTGGTATTTATTTCATGAACTTCATCTCTAATATTACCAATGTCATGTTGCTGCTGCGTAAGATGAGCATCAAATTGATCAAACCTTTGATCAATGTGAGTCTCTAGTCTATCAAATCTCTCAATCAGATTCTGGTAATCTGATTGAGAAGCAGAAGCTTGCACTCCTTCTTCTTCTTCTGAAGCACTGCCATGTGCTTTTTCTTTTTCTTTTTCCTCCTTGAAGAGCAGTCTGAATGATGCATCGTTCTAGTAAACTGGCTCTTCATATTCCTCATCAGGATGCACTATATTGTACTTTTTCTCCAAAATATAAGTAATCAAGTGCCCTAAAGAAATATTCTTCTTCCTCTTCTGATCAGGATGTCCTATTTCTGAAAGCCCATAGATATGATCTAGGATGAGTTGGGCTTCATCAATAGGTTGTCTTTTCATGATTAAAAAAGTTAGACAAGAAAGGAGAGGAGTAATGTTAATCCTATCACCAGCTTTAGGAATAATTGAGGATCTAAGGATATGCTGGATGATTCGGGCATCTTGGGTCATACCGGCCACTCTAGCAACATGATTGTCAATTGCATTTTCTCTAATTACCCTATTGATTTCAAACCATTGGAAGGTGTTTTCTGATGCTAGGGTGTGGGCTCTATATCCTTCAGTTCTTAAGTTTAAAAATGCACCAAGGTCGTGCTTGGTGATCTCAACTTTTTTCTTAAAAACAAAAGAACTAATGATAGAGTGGTCAGAATTGAAACTCATGTTGGCTAGGAAGTAATGGTAGGTTTGCTTATTGTAGAGGTGGACAAGAGAAAGAATGAAATGAAATTGGGTTGAGGCGAAGAGGTGTAATACCCGAAATTTCAACTCCGTTTGGATAAGAATGCGAGACGGAGTGATTTTTGCAGATGCAAAACGAGGAAAAGATTCCTCATTTGCTTTGGAAAGGAAGTTGTCTGGGGCATTCCTGTTAGGTTTCTTCACCAAAACTTTTTGTCTTTTGCTAGAGGAGGCCATAGTTGAGTTGATGTAGAAAGGGATTGAAAAAGATGTTTGAAAGTGTGATTGTCAAGTTTGAAAGCCTTCATATTTAAAGAAAAACGATACGTTCGTCCTGGACGAAAATATTCGTCCTGGACGAAAATATTCGTCCTGGACGAAAAATTATCGTTCGTCTGGACGAAGTAATTTCGTACAGACGATCCAATTCGTCCAAAATGTAACGGCTTTTCGTATTCAACACAACTTACGATGCGTCCCTTCGTACAGGCTTTTTGACTTGACCGATCGTACATACGAAAAAATTTCGTACAGACGATCGAAAAGCGTTTCGTTTTAATGACTCTTGAAAACCGTCCCCTACAATGAATCGACACATGTTCGTACATACGAAAAAAAATTTCGTACAGACGAAGTTCGTATTAAAACCTGTCTTATCCACTCAACCGCTGCATTCAATCGTCCCGACGTTTGAGAAAAAGAAAAAATTCGTACTGGACGATCACAGATCGTACAGACGATCCAATAAAAAACTGCTCTCAAAACGGTTTAAATTCGCGCAAACTGTTTCTTAACACATCGTCCCGTACGAAAATATTTCGTCCTGGACGATTTCCTCCAAAAAAAATTTTTGATTTTAAATTTTTTAATTTAACAAAATCAACAAAAACAATCAACAACACAGAAAACATAAGACAAAAATCATAAATCCAAAAACAATTCATACAAAAACACACAAAATTCACAAAATCACAAAAACAAAACACAACAAGTATCAATGTTGCAAAGACATTTTGGTTAAGCATGCAAATCAATAACACCAAGCCTTATTCTTAAAGTACTGAAGGTATCAAAGGCTAAAGGTTTTGTAAAAATGTCTGCAAGTTGATTTTCAGTTGAAACATGTATGAGTTCAATTTCTCCTTTGGATACATGATCCCTTATGAAATGATGCCTTATATCAATGTGTTTGGTTCTAGAATGTTGAATAGGATTTTTGGAAATGCAAATTAGCACTAGTATTGTCACAATAAATTGGAATAGTGCCTATAGTTAATCCTAAGTCAATCAACTGTTGTTTTAACCAAAGTACTTGTGCCACACAACTTCCTAATGCAATGTATTCTGCTTCTGCAGTAGATAGTGCCACTGAATTTTGTTTTCTACTAGACCATGAAACTAATGAATTTCCAATGAATTGACATGTTCCAGAAGTGCTTTTCCTATCCACTCTACAGCCTGCAAAGTCAGAATCTGAGTAACCAATAATTTCAAATGAAGAGCTAAACTTAGGATACCAAATTCCTAAGTTTTGAGTTCCTAGTAGATATCTTAAAATCCTTTTCACTGCTGTCAAATGTGATTCTTTTGGATCTGATTGAAATCTAGCACATAGGCAAACACTAAACATTATATCTGGTCGGCTAGCAGTCAAGTAAAGTAAAGATCCAATTATCCCTCTAAATTTCTTTTGATCAACAGATTTTCCCTTAAGGTCTTTATCCAACTGAACTGAAGAACTCATTGGTGTACTAACAGGTTTAGCATTGTCCATTTCATATTTTTTGAGGATGTCCTTAATATATTTGGTTTGACTAAGAAAAGTACCTTCCTCAAGTTGCTTAATGCTAAATCCTAGAAAGTAATTTAAATCTCCCATTAGACTCATTTCAAATTCACTACTCATTGTTTTAGAAAAATCATCACAAAGATGTTTATTTGAAGATCCAAAGATGATGTCATCCACATAAATTTGAACAATAAGTATATCCTTTCCAATTTTTCTTAAAAAGAGAGTTGTATCCACACTTCCTTTTTCAAAAGATCTTTCAAGTAGGAAGGTGCTTAACCTCTCATACCAAGCCCTAGGTGCCTGTTTCAATCCATATAATGCCTTTTTTAATTTGAAAACATGATTTGGAAATTTAGAATTTTCAAAACCTGGAGGTTGTTCTACAAAAACATCTTCTTCAATTACTCCATTTAAAAAGGCACTTTTGACATCCATTTGAAACAATTTAAAACCTTTAAAACAGGCAAAGGCTAGTAAAACCCTAATTGCTTCAAGTCTAGCTACAGGGGCGAAAGTTTCCTCAAAATCAATTCCTTCAATTTGATTATACCCCTTAGCTACTAATCTAGCCTTATTTCTAATGACTACTCCTGAGTCATTCATTTTATTTTTGAACACCCACTTGGTTCCAACAACACTTTGATCTTTTGGCCTTGTAGTTAGTTCCCAAATTTTATTTCTTACAAATTGATTCAACTCTTCTTGCATGGCCAATATCCAAAATTCATCTGAAAGTGCTTGATCAATGTTAGTGGGTTCAACAGTTGAAATAAAGGCTGAATGATTGACTTCCTTGTTTAATCCACGCCTAGTTCTAACACCCTCACTTGGTTCACCTATGATTAATTCCTTTGGGTGGTTTTTAGAAAATCTCAAATCTCTAGGCAAAGGGTCTTCTCTTTCTAAATTTTCTTCCACATTTTCTTCCAAATTTAATCTATCAATCTTTTGGGAGTTTTCTTCAATTTCTTCTTCAACAACTTTTGGCTCTTCCATATTTCCATTTTCATCAAAAACAACATGTGTGGTTTCTTCAATGACTAAAGTTCTTTTGTTGAATACTCTATAAGATTTTCCAACACTTGAATATCCAACAAAAATTCCTTCATCTGATTTTGGATCAAATTTTCCTAAGGCAGATTTTCCATTATTATGTATGAACACCTTGCAACCAAATACATGCAAATGAGACAAATTTGGTGTTCTTCCTTTTAGCAACTCATAGGGTGTTTTATTCAAATTTGATCTCACATTCACCCTATTCAGAACATAGCATGCAGTGCTAACCGCCTCAGCCCAAAAATATCTAGGAAGAGAGTATTCTGCTAACATTGCTCGGGCGGCTTCTATTAATGTTCTGTTCTTTCTTTCAACTACTTCCATTTTGTTGAGGAGTTCTAGGTGCAGAAAAATTGTGATCAATCTCCTTTTCTTTACAGAAATCTTCAAATCTTTCATTTTCAAATTCTCCTCCATGATCACTTTGTATAGAAATTATTTCACATCCTAGTTTTCTTTGTATCCAAGTTAAAAAATTTCTGAATTCCTCAAATGATTCACTCTTATGAAAAAGAAATTTAACCCAGGTGAATCTTGAAAAATCATCTACTATAACAAATCCATATACCTTTCCTCCTAGACTAACAGTGCTTACTGGTCCAAAAAGATCCATGTGTAGAATTTCTAAAGGTTTACTGGTCCTAAGATCTTTAATGGACTTAAAAGAGGACTTCACTTGTTTTCCTAATTGACATGCATCACACAGATGGTCCTTAGTAAAGTCTAGTTTAGGTATTCCTCTCACCAAATTCTTTTGGGTAATTTTTCTAAGATTTTTCATACTAGAATGACAAAGTCTCCTATGCCAAAGCCATGATTCATCAGAAACAGTTTTCAAACAAAAAGCAGTAGGAGATTGAATACAATTTAAATCTAGCATGTAGACATTATTCACCCTTTTTCCATTTAAAACAATTTTCCCATTTAGGCTAATTATGCAGCTAGTAGGTAAAAATTTTACATTATAGCCCTTATCACATAGCTGACTTATGCTAAGCAAATTATGTTTCAAGCCTTCAACTAAAAAAACATTATCTATGAAAAAGTTTTTCAAATTTCCAATCATACCTGATCCAACCACTTTCTTTGTGGTATTATCTCCAAGTGTAACCTTGCCTCCACTCCTGGCTTCCAGCGTTATGAATTGAGCAGTATCTCCAGTCATGTGCTTAGAACATCCGCTGTCCAGGTACCATATACTCTCACGAGGTCTTGTGTGAGAGTATACCTGCAAAATTCTCAAATGTTAGACCTGGGAACCCAAACTAGTTTGGGTTCACCTTTATGAAATTTATAATCAGATGCATGTGTGATATGTCTAGGTTTATGCATCTTAGTTCTCCACACCAAATTAGGTTTCATCTTTAAAGTGCAGGTGTGAGATATATGTCCCAAAAATCCACAATTGTTACATTTAACATTAGGAAAAATATTCCTATGTTTTCTCTCATATGATTGTCTTCTAAGGGATTTCATAAATTTAGGATAATATTTAGGATTTGTAAAATCTTCAAGTTTAGGGGGGTTCCTATTATCCTCGAGAGCTCTTATAGTAAGTTTGTAAAATGAATTCATTTCCTCATAGATTCGATTTGTATAATTGACTCTATATGTCTTGTGCTCAGATTCATCCTTAAATTTCTCAAATTCTTTTTCAAGTTCAGCATAGGATGATTTTAAATTCTCAAAATTTTTATTCAAGTCATCATATTCATCAAGTAGTTTCATGTGGTTGCTATCAATTAAAGCATGATCTTTCCTAAGAATTTCGTGTTCCTTATTAAGCTCTTCCAATTCTAAAACTAAACTAGCATGCATCTTTTTCATTTTCCTATATGCATCATGCATGTGTTCAGAAACTTCAAACAATTCATTATAAGTTAAATCACATACCTCTTCTTGATCTGATTGTTCAGCTTTATCTGCCATCAAGCAAAGGTTGGTGACTTCTTCTTCTTTTTCAGTCTCAGATGAGTCTGAAGCTGAGTCCGCCCAAAAAGCCTTTTGAAACTTCTTCTTGCCCTTCTTTACCATTGGTTTCTCCTCTACCTTCTCCTTGCTAGGAGAGGCTTTGAGTTTTGGACAATCAGTCTTTATATGACCTGGTTTCCTGCATTCATAACAAATCACTTCATTAGAAACCTTGCCATTTCTGTTATACTTACCTCTATTCCATTGCTGGCGTCTCTTCTGCTTCCTCTTTAAAAAGCTTTTGAATTGTCTAGTCATCAGTGCTATATCATCTTCATCCTCAGGTTGTGAGTGTTCACTTTCTGACTCTTCCACATTTAGTGCAATATTCTTGTCCTTTCTTGGTTCACCTGCATCAATCTTTCTTTGACTTACTCCTTGCTCGTAAGCAATGAGTGAACCAAGAAGATTGTCAATAGAATAAATGTTCAGATCTTTTGACTCTGTAATTGCAGTAATTTTAGCATCGTATGCAGTAGGTAAACAACGAAGAATCTTATTAACCATTTCAGCATTAGTTAATTCCCTACCAAGTGCATGCAAAGAGGTGACAATTTGAGTGAATCTTGTGTACATGTCAGATATTGATTCATTAGGTTTCATGCGAAATAATTCGTAGTCATGTAACAAGATATTGAGTCTTGATTGCTTAACCTCATTTGTTCCTTCATAAGTAATACAAAGTCTATCCCATATGTCTTTTCCGCTTTTACAAGTAGAAACTCGCATGTAGTCTTCAGATTTTAAAGCACAAAAGAAACTATTTAAACATTTCGCATTTAATTGTGCTAAGTCACGTTCTTCTATAGTCCAATCTGCATAGGGTGTATCTACCCTAATTCCATCAACTAATCTAGTTGGTTTTGTGTAACCTTCCTGGACTAACATCCACATGCGATAATCAAGTGACTGTAAGAAAGTAGACATGCGTGTTTTCCAAAAATCAAAAGGAATATTGTCAAACAGTGGAGGTCTAGTGATAGAGTAACCCTCAGGTGTGTTTCGGTTTCCAAATGTAGCCATCTACGTTAATCAAAAAGTAGTTCAAACTTATGATTTTGAAACAAAGCTCTGATATCACTTGTTGAGTCTAGTAATTAGGTTGTTAAGCCTAAGTAAATGTCCCACGGCTACCAAGAGGGGGGTGAATTGGTAGTTTTAAAATTTTAAACCCTCTTAATGATAAAGTTGAACCGAAATAAAATTTTCTTTTAAAGTTTGTAGAAAAATGTTTTTCAACCACAGAGTTGTTAAAACTGAAATTTAAAATGCGGAAACGTAAAAGCAATAAAGTAAATGACACCAGATTTATAGTGGTTCGGTCTATAACCAGACCTACATCCACTCCTCAGAGGCACCCTCTGAGTATTGCACTAATACCACAAAGTGACTCTCCTTTTGCACCCACAGCAAGGCGGAGAAGCCTGTACAAAACACTCTTTTCACCACTCCCCGGTGCGGCAGAGAACCATCGTCCTTTTACACAATCCACAGTGCTGGCAGAGAACCGTCGTCCTTTTACACAATCCACAATGCTGGCAGAGAACCGTCGTCCTTTCACACTCTCCTAGTGTGGGCAGAGAACCCTACGGCTGTTCACACTTTCCAAGTGTAGGCAGAGAGCCTCCTTCCTTTTACACTCTCCTAGTGTAGGCAGAGAACCCACGTCTGTTCACACTCACCAAGTGTCGGCAGTGAACCGGACCTTCTTGAATGATCTTCTCACAAGAATCTAGAAGGAAGAAAGAAAAGAGTGAAGAAATCCAATTTCACAAGTAGAGATTCTTACCTTAGCAATCCAAGTGAAGCCTTCTTGCTCCAATGGTAGGAATCCTCCTTTGAATGCTCTCTTTCACTCTCCCCTTGGTTATTCTCTCAATAGGCACGAAGATCAAATGACAAAAAGATTGGGTGGCAGTCTAATTTGGACTATTTATACAAAAGACAAGAAAAACCGCCCAAAAACTGCAAGTTTTTAATTCTGTACGCAGTGGATCGTCCCGTACGATCCTGGATCGTCCTGGACGATTTTACTTAAACGATCTGAAACGACCCAATTTGTATATGTGTATGAAATGACTTCGTACAGCTGATCGTCCTGTACGAACTAGGTTCGTCCAGTACGAACGGTTATTACAAGGTCGGTTCTAGAAACTGCTGAAAACTGTCCTAAGTCGGTTTATCGTTTGGACGAAAATATATTCGTCTGGACGAAAATTTTCCAGAGAGCCGATCGTTCTGGACGATTATTTATTTCGTCTGGACGAAAATTTTCCAGAGGACCAATCGCCGGGGACGATAATTTGGTTTCGTCTGGACGAAAATTTTCCAGAGAGCTGTTCGTCCGGTACGATATTTATTTTCGTCTTGACGAAATTTTTCCAGAGGACTGGTCGCCCAGTACGATGGTAAAATTCGTCTTGACGAAATTTTACAGAGAACCCATCGTCCGGGACGATATTAAAATTTGTCCTGGACGAATAGGACTTAGAAAAATTTTCCAAAGCAAGTTCCTATTCGTTCCAAATGCTCTATAGGAGATAACTGACAGATCGTCCAGTACGATAAATATCGTCCTGTACGATCAGTATAGAATTTCAAGATCTCCTTATTTATGTGTGTAAAATTTTATTCACTCAATTACAATCATTCCCTTTCAAAATTAATTCAGAGAAAAGACAAACTTCAAATAAACAAAATATCATATGTTGAATTTGATTTGAAGTTTTCGTAGTCTGGAGTCTGATTTTCCTGAAATGTTAGTACACACAAGAGCAAGTGCAAATCTTCTAAAATTGTTAGGAGATAACTATACATCTGAACAATAATGTTTGGAATCATCAAAACTACATAAGTTGCACAAATATAAATCATTCAAATAGCAACTATTCAAACACAAACTTATTTGAGGAGCATAAGCACTTATAATATTAATAATATTAACATCAATAATAATCTTTAAAGCTATAATTCTATCTCCAATTATGTTAATTTTTATAACATTATTCTTCAAACTCTTATCTGTAATCACACCTACACCATTTCTAGTACAACTCCTACCCAAATACCATAGTTTATATCATAAACTATTAATTTCCTTAGCTTTCTCTCCAACTCTTTTAGTTTCTTAAATGCACATAATATTTATCTTCCTATGAATTATAATATTTTTTTAATTCTATTAATTTTCTTGTAAGTGAGCCTATATTTCAAGTTCATATCATAATTTTAGTTTTATGGACTAGCTTCTTTTTCCACATCCATCCTTGATGTAGGAACCCTTGCCTATTTAACACTGCATATGGGCGTCGGTGCAGCGGCCCTTATATACTTGTCACTATATTCAGGACATACAACAAGTCACTTCCAGGGGATGCCCTAATATTAACATAATTTTTTAAAGGATTCATGTCATGATTATTCAATAAGTTTTACGCTGGATGTCGACTACCTAATACAACCCTCCACTTTTCTCATCCAGGACTTAGGACCTGGCATCGTCAGTGATAAAAGAAAGTAAAAACAAATCTTTGGGAGAAGAATAATGAGAAGTTAATAACCTCTTACAGTCTTTCGGATCAGAGGAAACCGTCATAAGTGAGGTACCCATATGAAATGAAAACTTAAGCAGAGGAAAATCCACAGCAAGATCCATCACAAGAAAGAAAAAAAAAGGAAAATTCTTGAAGAATAGCCTCCCAATGGGAGGAAGACGGAAGAACCCTGAGTCGCCTAGGGTTCACAAGAAACCCTAATAAAGCTCAAGTCTCAAAAGGGCATCACTTTTCGGAGGGGATGATTTGGTTAGTCCCAATTGTATAAGATATTATCAAATAATACAATATAATTTTACAAACCTTCTTTATTATTAATATTCATTTTTATACAAGTAAAAATGAAAGTCGACACTAACAAGAACAACATCAAGCCTTTGTCCCACTACGTGGGGTCGGCTAACTAAATCCTTTTTTGCCATTGTGCCCTGTTAAAAATCAAATTCTCATTTAAATTTAATAAAGAAAGATCATTTCTAATATTTTATAACCAAATCTTTTTAGGTCTACCTCTACCTTTCTTAACATAAGTTAAATCTATTACCTCAAATTTCCTAGCAGGGTCATCAGAAGGCCTCCATTTAATGTGACCAAACCATCTAAGGCGACTCTCTCTAATCGTATATTCCATTGGAGCTACTCCAACCTTTTCATGTATATGCTCATTTCATATCCTATCTCTAAGGATAAAGCCACTCATCCACCTAAGCATCCTCATCTCTGCAACACTTAACTTAGTATTATGCTTCTCTTTTAGTAGTCAACATTCGACACCAAAAAGCATTGCAGATCTCACCACCATCTTATAAATTTTCCCTTAAGTTTGAGGGGGACTTTTTTATTACACAAAAAGCCTGATGCATCCTCCACTTCAATCAACCAACTTGAATTCTACTGATAATATCCCCATCTATTTCACAATCACTTTGAATAATAGATCCAAGATATCTAAAATGTGTTATCTTATTAATAACTTGATCGCACAAAGTCACAATCCCCTTACTAGGTCTATTTGCTACTAAAATTACACTCCATATATTCAGTTTTTGATCTACTCAAGCGAAAATTTTTAGACTCTAAGGATGACCTCCATAATTCAAGTTTACCTTAAACTCTCTCTCTAGTCTTATCAACAAGAAGAATATCATCAGTAAAAAGCATACACCAAGATAAATTCTCTTGCAAATGTCTAGTGAGAACATCCATGACTAAAGCAAAAAGATATAGACTTAAGACTGATCCTTGATGTAATCCAACAGAAATAGGAAAATACTTGATCAAACCACCTTGTTTTTTAACACAAGTAATAGTTCATAAATACATATTTTTAATGATTTTAATATAAGCGTTATTAGCTCATTTCTTTTCAAGAACTCTCCATAGCACTTCTCTTGGAACTTTATCATATGCGTTCTCTAAATCAATAAATATCATATGTAGGTCCTCCTTATTCTCTCTATATTTCTCCATCAAACAACTCAATAAATGTATGGCTTCCATTGTAGACCTACCCGACATGAATCCAAATTGATTTTAAGAAACATTAGTATCATGCCATAACCTACGCTCCCATAGTTTTAAAGTATGACACATTAATTTTATTCCTCTATAATCTGCACACTTGTATACATCACATTTATTCTTAAAAATATGAATTAACACACTCATTCTCCACTGATCTAACATCTTTTTAGTCTTCAAAACAGTATTAAAAAGTTTAGTAACCCAAAAAATTTCTTGATCTCCTAAGTATTTCCACATCTTTATTGGAATATCATCAATTCCAACCGCATTTACACACTTCATTTTCTTTAAACTCACTCTAATTTCAATTTTACTAATACGCCGATAAAAATAAAAATCTTTATTCATATAACCAAATATATCTATTCATATAATATTCAAAATTTATATATTTTAAAAATTAAATTTATGTTTATATATATTTTAAATTTACAAGTTTTTTTTTAATTTTTTAAAACAGCTTTATAATATAAAAAAAATTAAACTAAAAAATATTTATACTAATAAAATATATTAAAAAATAATAAAAAACAATCTCAAATAAAATCAAAATCCCATTACAAAATTTATTTTAAATAATTTAACCTTAAGACAGCTCGATCCTTCACGATATCATACAGTCCTAAAGAAATTTGGGAGTAATATCATCTCCTCAAATATATACAAGCATATATTAAGTGCTCAAAAAAATTCAAGACAAGCCACTCTTAAAAGCACAAAATATCAGCCGTACGATCATTAATATAATTTCCCTTTAATTATTTTACCCTACACTCATTTACAAACCCTAATTACTTTCCATCACCCGATCGTACTCGTCCAAGACGATCCGACGGACTATCAACACCGGTAGCCAAGAACCGATCCGTCGGTGGAAGAGAAACCAACGTGGCATTCGCCTGCTGCATCAATGTGGTGCGTGAAGTAAATCAAAACCCTAACCCTACCCTTCATCCTCATCCTCGATTGCACCTCTACTATCCCCCCTGTAGCCGCAACAAGGGGAAATGACTTTGATGGGAAAGCTCGCCGACATGTACACCGTCTGGCCGCCGGCGATCTCGCCGGCAGGAATGTACATGAACCCGATCTGGCTACCAGCGTAGAGAACCTGGAGCGAGCTGTCGTAATGAGATAAGGCGGCGCGATTAGGGTTCCGTACTGCTGCGTACTGCGCAAAGTAGAAGCTCGCCGTGCCATTGACGGAAGCGAACTGTGGGAGATTGATGGCGGAGATGTGGATCTCGGGATCGCGCGGCCTGAAGAGGACGAAGAAGACGACTGTTAGGACGACGGAGACAAGGATTATGAAGCCAGCAGCGAGGGCACAGGATGCGATTATTGTTCCACCGCCGCCATGGCGTTGCCGCAGGGGGTCTTGGGGCTTTTCCATGAGAACCTCTCTCTCCACCTCGCTGCTCTCTGATACAGCTGCCTGTTTAGGTAGCAAATAGAAACAGTGCTAAGTGTTACAGAGAGTACACTGAATATGAAAGGTAAGTGCGGCAAAGATGGGGAGGCGGCTGTGGGAGCACTACCGCAGTGACGTGCCGGTAGTCAATTGATGAGTCCGCTCTTTTTTTTTTTTTTTTTTTTTTTTTTTTTTTTTTTTTTTTTTTTTTTTTTTTTTTTTTTGAGGAAAATTTGGATTATGTCATTTTATTAATCATAAAAACAGATTACAGTAATAGAAAAAAGAAAAAGAAAAGAAAATCAGATTTTTTGAAAAGAAAAATACATAAAAACTAAGGGAAATTTACATCCATACCACTAAATATCTCTCATTTTACATATCCAACACCTCATTTATTAATATTACACTAATATCACTCAAAATCATATTACACATCATTTATACCACTCTGTCTACACGGACGCTCACGACGTTTCTTTCCAGTTTTTCGTTTTTTAGGGCTTGAATAGGTGTTGCAAAGGAGATTCCGGCTTCTCTTCCACCCGTCTGCCGCAGGTTCCGGCTTCTCTTCCACCCCCCTCTACCGCTGAGATCAGACTCAGATCGAACATATATATGTAAAGAGCACGATGCTTTTTGTTTAGTTAATTTTTTTTTTTTAAATGTTTTAACTTGTTTAGTTAAAAATGTAAAAGCAATACAGGTTTCAAGTTGCAGTAAACAATTGAAGCATAGTTTATTCGATGTCCAGTAGGATTTAATTCTGAAATTTAATGTTTGAGCAGAGCAGGTTGCAGTAGAGAGTTCTGCAATGTGTTAGGTGTCAGTTTAAATGAGCTATGCAATGTGTTAGGTGTCAGTTTAAATGAGTTCTGCAATGTGTTAACAGAAAATTTTTTTTGCAGTTTAAATGAGTTCTTCTAATTCATCTGTTGTGAAAGTAAGGCAGCAGCAATCCCAAGTATACTGTCATTGTCACCTCAAATGTGTTTTGTTCACATGCCACCAAGGACCAAATAGAGGAAGATAATTTTATAGGTGTATTTATAATCGAAGTGATGATGACTGCCATTACTTTAAATGGGTTGATGAAGAAGAAGAGCCATGCTATGTCACATGTAATCATTAACGTAGTAGTCATTAACATAGTAGTAATATTACATGTAAAATCATTAACTTGTAATCCTAAATTTATGAAATGTAAATATTACCTGTAAACGTAGTAGTAATCATTAACATATGTATGCCACAACGGATGCTCCTTCATCCCAATGAAAGCTATGGCATGAATGCAAGGAAGTCCTGTTAATTGCCAAACATTACAAGTGCAGTCTCTGCTATCGACATCAACAATATGTCTTGAATGGAGGGATTCAACTTCGGCCATGTACAAACTAGACTGTCGAACTAATAATTGTTCTTTTCTAGTAGTAATTTCTCTAATGTATTCTTCTGCATGAGGTACTAATTCACGGTGCCATGTCAAACTCGTCATCTTACGTGCGCTCCTTTGCTCCATGAGTTTGCCACGAATCAAGTCAATCAAGTAGACAACAGGTTTAGTTTTGGCTTCCACAATCCATGCATTGAATGATTCAGCAAAATTATTCGTATTGGTAGAGTGGTAAATCCCAACCATAAACTGACTTCGCGACCACTTGTAAGGTAATGAAATAAGGTATGCATGTATAGTCTGATTTAAAACACTTAGTTCAAATAGCTTGGTATTATACTCTGTGCAAGTGTATGCATTCGCTGCTGCCCAAATCAAACCTTGGAGTTTATGGTCATCTTTGCAATGGAAATTTTTTTTAATATTCTTCCACAAATGACGAATACATATTATATGTTCAGCTCCAGGGTACACTTCTCTAATGGCCTCGCCTAAACCCTTTTCCATATCCGAAATGAAAGCAAGGGGTTCTACTTCTGTACCAATGG
Organism: Dendrobium huoshanense; assembly: GCA_016618105.1. Classification (NCBI taxonomy): domain Eukaryota; kingdom Viridiplantae; phylum Streptophyta; class Magnoliopsida; order Asparagales; family Orchidaceae; genus Dendrobium; species Dendrobium huoshanense. Next base: position 14,405,118 of record CM028351.1, read on the forward strand.
TTTTGCCCAAGTTATGTAGGAACCATAGCCATGTCTACTTTGATTCGTTCTCAACAACAGCGAATCCTATGGGAAATAAACCATTATTACCGTCAAGTGAGGTAGCTGATAACAGCTTGCCTAGATGCTTAGATTTGAGGTGACATGCATCCAAACTTATAAGAGGTCTACAACCATATTTGAATCCATCTGAACATACCTTGAAGCTAACATAAAATCTTTGAAAAGAATTGTCACGTACGTCATAAGTATATGTGATGTGTGAACCATGATTTCTACTAATCAATTCAGCTTGTAGTGTTGGAACCCATTTATAATTATCATCTATACAACCAAATATATTTTCACGAGCGTGCTCCCTTGACCTCCATAAGCTTCATGTAAGGTAATGACAGACCGTACTCTTTCTCCAAATTGTTATTGATTTCTTTTGGAGGAATGTCTGGATTTCTTTTGACAATATCTTGAATTTCATTGGCAACCCATGTAGTAGTGGCTAGCCTATTACCAGCACGATTGATACCAGGACAAGTATGATCTCCTTCAAGTCTCCTAACTTCAAAAGACTGATCATCTTCACAGAGTGAAGCACGAATTCTCCATTTGCAACTTTGATATGCACATGTAGTAATAACACGTTTCTTGTCACTAGCCTTGATCCTAACCCCAAAATTCTCCTTGATGGAAACTAATCGTAGAGCATGTTTGAAACTTATTGCATCAGGAAAATATGTGCCAATAGCTATATTCTCCATTGTGCCAACTACTTATTCAAAACTCACCACCTCCTTAAGAGTAGAATTTGATTCATGTCCTTCTGCTCCTTGTATTGTAATAACTATCTCAGCACGAAAGTTATCATTATATACATTTATGAACTCAATCACCTCAACATCAGAATTGATTTCTTTGTACTCCTTCGGTGATGTAACAAATATGTAATAATACATATCATATGGATGACCCTTAATCCATGGGCATATTCTAGCAATCTCTCCTCTAAGTGTGAAAATTGTTAGTTGTCCTTTCTCAACTTTAACAGTCCTTTGTTTGCCACCATCATATATCTTTCTATGTTGGTCATTGGTTTGAACCCAGATTCCACCATACTTAAATACAACAAAAATATACTCTTTTTCCTCTTCATATAAATTTTCTTCAGTATTGTCACCATAAGCCTGTAGTAACAATAGTTAAAATGCTTGGATTTGAACGTTTATTAAATCTTCCATATGAATCATTGAACACTTACATAATCGACCGTCTTAGAAACCATCAGTATTTGCTTCAAATAAATACACATTTTCCTTCAAATTTCTGTTTCAAACAACAAACAATGCTTATTAAAGCCATGTGAGTTTATCCACAAAAGCTACAAAAAAAAAATTTCTTACAAATTTCGTACTTTTTTTTTAAATTCTGTTTTATTTGTAAAAAAAAAATTCTGTTTGTTTATCCACAAATGCTACAATGGCACAAATAAAATTTTCTGTTTTATTTGTCTCCTAACTTTTATTTCTGTTTTAACAATTTCTATTTTATTTTAAAAAAAAATTCTGCTTATCCACAAAATCTATTTTGTGCCATTGTAGCAATGACGAATTTTCTGTCTTATCCACAAAATCCAAAAAATTTCTGCTTATCCACAAATGCTACAATGACGAATTTCTGCTTATTTTTAAAAATTTCTATTTTATTTTCAAATATCTAGCAGTTCGTATTAGTGCCATTGTAGCAACCTGAAGGCAAAAACGGCGGAAGACATTACCGTGGAGAGCAATGCGATCAGCAACTGTTTCGGCTTCATATGGTGGAAAATGCAAGACGTCCGACAAAAGGAAATATGAGAGACTTAGCAACAACGGGCATTTCGGCGGGAAGAAATACTTTCGTCCGTCACTGGTATTGGGCAGGAAGGCAGAAACATCGTGAGGAGGTGTTAGATGGAGTGGTAGAAACGATGTAAAATAGGGATTTGAGTGGTATATATGTAATATTAATGTATGAGATGTTAGATATGTAAAATATTAAGTATATAGTGGTATGTATGTAAATTTCCCAAAAACTAATTGAGCACGGGTTGTGAGTTCTCAATCGTACTCGTCCACCAACCAAACTTAAGCAATGGTAGGTCATAATCATTTTTCTCTATAATGAGCTTATAAAGGGAGAAATTAGTATATGTGGGGTTCAGATCATTCGAATTTGTGAAGGTATATAGTAAAAATATAAATTTTAAAAAAATTATGAATTTATTGTGTATCTTCATAAAATTCAAACTTATCTTATATCCGAATTTTGCACACTGTGCACACAATAATTTCTCTTATAAAGAAGAGATTATTACGTCCGAAGTTCAGACTGAAGTTGCTTCCGACTTTTGTGAGTGTGAGCAGCAAAAGATCAGTGGTGAATAATAATTAGTGTTTTTATTAAGCATACTCACAAAAATTAGGCAATTCTCTGATCTAGAGTCCTTATAAAGTAGCTAGGCTTCAGACATCCGTACACTTTTTTTTTAATTACCTGTAAGAGCCTAATTAAAATTAAAATACTAATGTAGAGCTGCTCGATGACAAACAGGCTTGAATCAAATGAAACATATTGCTGAGATTTTTATTTAAACTTATAAAATTATTTGAAGATTAAATTAATTTACCTTGGATTGAGCTAAATGAGTCAAGGCATGATTCAAATTTATTATTTCAATGCCATTTTTTTTTTAATTTTTTTTTTGGAAAAATTGGGCTTTGCCCTTCTATTGAAACATCAAAAATTACATCAGTAAGATAAGAGACCACAAACATAGGCCAGTCAAATAAAGACCTAAGCTTAAAGAAGCTAAAAAATTACAGCAAATACAAGCTGCACAAAAATGATGTAAAACTATAGAAAACAACTACTGATAGCAGAGAAATAAAACCAGCTCCCTAGCCAAAAAAGACTGGACTCAGAAAATTTGGAAAAGAACGAAATATTCACAGAACCCTGGTTGCCCGAAGACAATCCAAGGGGCCTGTAGAGGGAGCATCATCATCGTCCAGACTAGGCATAAGCAGGCTAAAGCGAAGGGACAAAGGGACCCGAGAATAATTCTAGTGGCTTAAAGTCTCTCCAGCAAAACAATTGCACTCTTCCATTTCATAACCTTCTCAAACAGATTTCTTTTAATGCTTATCAGCACAGTAGTAGAGCATTGAGAATTCCCACCAAACCTCCTATTATTCTTTTCTTTCCAGATGTAATAGATAATACAACAAACCGCCAACTTGTAAAATTTCAAAACCTCAGGTTTTCCATAAAATTCACCATTTAACCAGTCAAAAATTTGCATAATTGAGGGCCTCAAAAGAAAAATTTTCATCACAGGTTTAAGGCCTTTCAATATAGAGAAAGAATAGGAACATTCAAAAAATAGGTGTGAAACAGATTCCGCATGAATATTGCATAAACTGCACCTAACTGGAACATGTATGTGCCTAATAAGTAGAGCATCAGCTGTCTTTAAACCTCCCACTAATGCAAGCCATACAAAGACCGAGTGTTTAAGGATATGTCTTTTATGTCATACTAGTTTAAACCAATTGCAGTCAGATAAATCTGAATAAAACTCATCAATATAGTGTTTGAACCTAAAAATGTTTTTGTTTTTCCATAACAAGCAAGGCACAATACCTAAAGAAATATTCAACCCGTCAAAAGCCTGATGCAACAGCGGAGGAAGCTTCCTAGACAGCTCCCAGGTAGCTCCAGAAATGAGCTCAGATAATATGATTTTTGGGATAGTATCAAGAGACCCATCCCCAATATATTCTCCTAAAGTGACATTATGACACCAGTGATCCCATTTCAAAGAAATAGGGGCATTGTGTATAATATTAAGCTGAAAGAAATTTTTAGCTTCAACAGCAATTTTATAAATAGATTTCCAAAGTTTAGAAGTAAATACTAGAGGCGGCTTCCAAGGAGAACTATATTTGGTTAAAAGCCAAGAGGAAAGAGGGAAAGTGCCATTATACATTCTGATGATGGCAGAACAGTTGTAAGCATATTGCAAAACAGAGATAGGAGGGATTCCCAATCCTCCCTTAAATTTAGGTAAACAAATTTTATCCCAGGAAATCATATGAAGTTTCTTAGAAGAATGAACATCCCCAAAAAACAGAAACCTGGAGCTTATTTTTTTGAAAACCTTATAAACATATTTAGGCAATATGGAACCACGAATCCAATATGCTATTGTGTTTTCAATGGTGAATATCAAGTATGTTGAATCTAGTAATTAGGTTGTTAAGCCTAAGTTAATGTCCCAAGGCTACCAAGAGGGGGGGTGAATTGGTAGTTTAAAATTTTTAAACCCTCTTTGAAGATTAAGTTGAACCGAAATGAAAATTTTTCTTTTAAAGTTATTCTAGAAAATATTTTTCAACCAGAGTTGTTAAAAATTAAAATAAAATACGGAAATAAAAAAACTGTAAATGACACCAGATTTATAGTGGTTCGGTCTATAACCAGACCTACATCCACTCCTCAGAGGCACCCTCTGAGTATTGCACTAAAACCAATAGTGACTCTCCTTTTGCACCCACAGCAAGGCGGAGAAGCCTTTACAACACACTCTTTTCAACACTACCCGGTGCGGCAGAGAACCGTCATTCTTTTACACAATCCTCAGTGCTGGCAGAGAACCGTCGTCCTTTTACACAATCCCCAGTGTTAGCAGAGAACCGTCCGTCCTTTCACACTCTCCTAGTGTGGGCAGAGAACCCTACGACTGTTCACACTCTCCAAGTGTAGGCAGAGAACCCTTCGGCTGTTCACACTCTCCAAGTGTCGGCAGAGAACCCTTCGGCTGTTCACACTCTCCAAGTGTCGGCAGAGAACCGGATCTCCTTGACAGATCTTCTCACAAGAATCTAGAAGGAAGAAGAAAAAGAGTGAAGTAATCCCAATTCACAAGTAGAGACTCTTACCTTTGAAATTCAAGTGAAGCCTTCTCACTCCAGTGGTAGGAATCCTCCCTTGAATGCTCTCTTCCACTCTCTCCTTGGCTATTCTCTCAAGAGGCACGAAGATCAAACGACAAAAAGATAGGGTGGCAGTCTAATTTGGACTATTTATATAAAAGACAAGAAAAACTGCCCAAAAACTGCAAGTTTTCAATTCTGTACGCAGTGGATCGTCCTGTACGATCGTGGATCATCCTGGACGATTTTACTTAAAAGATCTGAAACGACCCTATTTGAATATGTGTACGAAATGTCTTCGTACAGCTGATCGTCCTGTACGAATTAGGTTTGTCCAGTACGAACAGTTATTACAAGGTTAGTTCTAGAAACTGCTGAAAACTGTTCTAAGTCGGTTAATCATTTGGACGAAAATATGTTCGTCTGGACAAAATTTTTACAGAGAACCGATCATCCTGGACGATTCTTGACTTCGTCTGGACGAAAATTTTCCAGAAGACCAATCGCCACGGACGATAATTTATTTTTGTCTGGACAAAAATTTTCCAGAGACCAGATCGTCCTGGACGATTTTTAATTTCTTCTGGACAAAATCTTTCCAGAGAACCAGTCGCCACGGACGATAATAAAATTCGTCTAGACGAAAATTTTACAGTGAACCAATCGTCCTGGACGATACTTAATGTCGTCCTGGACGAATAGGACTTAGAAAAATTTTTTGAGCAAGTTCCTATTCGTTCCATGTGCTCTATAGGAGATAACTGTCTGATCGTCCGGTACGATCAGTATAAAATTTTTATGATCTCCTTATGTGTGTGTGTGTATGTTTTTATTCACTCAATTACAATCACTGCCTTTCAAATTTAATTAACAGAAAAATGCAGGTTTCAAATTAACAAAGTATCTCATGTTGAATTTGATTTGAAGTTTTCGTAGTCTGGAGTCTGATTTTCCTGAAATGTTAGTACACACAAGAGCAAATACAAATCTTCTAAAATTGTTAGGAGATAACTACACATTTTAACAACAATATTTGGAATCATCAAAACTACATAAGTTGCAAAAATGTAAAGCATTCAAATAGCAACTATTCTAACAAAGTACTGTAGTCTACCTGAAAAAGACAATAAATTGGCCTTCCACCCATTGAACTTTCTGTTTATACTATCCAAGAGAGGGAGATAGTCACCAATTTTGAGCCTATAGAAAGAGAGAGGAATGCCGAGGTATGTGATTTTATTAACAATGGAATGGATGGAAAGCACTTGACAGATCTCTTGTTGATTACTCTGGTGCTTAGGAAACATGAAAGAGCTTTTATCATAATTGATAAAAAGCCCCGTGGAGTTAGCAAAATCCATAAGAACGGATGCAAGAACTTGATAATTCCCAAGAGTAGCCTCCCCAAAGATCAGAACATCATCTGCGTAGAGTAAAAAAGTGAGGGAGTAATTATCAGTGGAGATACCTGTGAATCCTCTCCCCTCAAGGAGGTTGGAAAAAGCATCCATGACCACGCAGAAGAGATAAGGACTAAGAGGACACCCTTGCCTCAACCCAGCAGTAGAGGAAAAGTACCCTTCAAGTGCACCATTAAGGACAAAGAAGTTAACATCAGAGATACAGGCTTTGACCCAACTAACAAAGAGACTAGGGAAACCTTTTTGAGTTAACCTAGACAACAAAAACTGATGAGAAACAAAATCAAAAGCCTTCTTAATATCTAATTTAGCACAAAACAGATTAGCACCTCCTCTTTTGAAAGCATAATAGAGAATGTCACTGACAAGCAAAATGTTGTTAGTAGACACTCTAAATTTCACAAACTCCGCTTGGTTATCCTTAACAAAGAAGCTCATTACCGGTTTTAACCTTGCTGCCATAACCTTAGCAATAATTTTATACAGGGCATTACACAAGGCAATGGGACTATACTCTGATATGTTGGCAACATTTTTATGTTTAGGGATGATGGCAAGAGCAGTAGATTTGACCCCATTAGGCAAGAACCCTTTAAGAAAAAAGGATCGAATTGCCCTATATATAATGGGGCCAAGAATATGACACCCGAATTTGTAAAAGTGAAAATTAAAGTCGTCTGGCCCAGGAGTAGAAGTTGAAGAACCCATGAAAATAGCAGACTTGATATCCCATCCGTCACAAGTGAAGTGATAGAGAAAGCATAAGCATCAGGTAAAGCAATACCAATAGGGAAAGTATCCAAGTCCAGACTAGTAGGAGGGATGGGATTATAGAGGTCTTGAAAGTGTTGTATTATAGAAGAAACCACTCCAGCTCTAGTGGTTTGGGGATTACAAGCAAGTAAATTAACAACTGATTTGGTACACCCACTTCTTCTCCTAATTTTGGCGTAAAGGAATTTGAGATCATCTTCCCCATTTTTTAACCAGTTAACCTGTACCATCTGAATAATCCAGGAAGCTTGCATATAAGTGAAGTTAGCTAATTCAGTATTAATCTCCTTGTAAGACTGATTCAAAATAGAATTGCTAGGGTCTCCTTGCAAAGTTTCCAACAAAACCTTTTGTTTATGATGCAACTGATCTAGGTGTCTGCTAACATTAGAAGAGGTAGCCCAAGATTGAATTTTGATGCTTCTTTTAAAGAGTCTCAGAGAGTTACAGAAATGAGACAATGGGTTTCCCAAACAAGGCAAATATAGAACCTAGAGAAGAAGAGCCCAATATTTATCAATTCTTGTCCAGTAATTTTTAAATAAAAATCTGTGATTAACCTGAATATGTCTTCCTAAGTGAATAATAATCAGCCAATGATCAGAGCAGGATGGACTTTGATAAAAACAATAGGAATCAGAAAAAGCATTCATCCAACCCTCATTTACCAGTACTCTGTCAAGTTTGATATGGATTGGATTATCCAAACGTTGATTAAACCAAGTGAATGTGCACCCAATAGAGTGTAAATCCATGAGGCAGTTGTTAAATATCATATTATTAAAATCTAACGAAGTAGTATGAGAGATGGGAGACCCCCCCCCCCCCAACATTTCAGAGGCAAACTTACAGCAATTGAAGTCCCCAATGAGAGCCCAAGGGAAATCACCGGCAATAGCAACCTTAGCAATATCATCCCACAGAACCTTGCGATCAAGACTACTATTAGAAGCATAAATCACAGTAAGCTGAAAGAGGGTGACATTAACAACCAAAATAGTCCCATAAATCAATTAAGAGGTGATGAGATTAGGAATAAAATTAATTTTTGCAGCGTTCCACTTTAGCCATATTCTCCCGGAGGGAGAAAGCTCAAAATTATGACAACTCAACTCATTAGGAAAAAGAGAATGAGAGGACTCAAAAAATGGGTCTTGTAACGACTGAACATGTATCATGTTCTCCAAAATACAAACCAAGTCTAGTTTAAAGGATTCAATAAGACGCTTGCAGCACAATACTTTATCAGGCAGGTTAAACCCCCTGATATTCCATGGTAAAGACATTAAGAATTGGAGTGAGAGTGGGATTTTTTGACCTGCTTCCCCTTAGCATACTTTTTAGAGGCGACATTGGCCGGTTGAGATTTGGTCTTACCAATAGCTTTTTGATTTTTATCCTGACCCTCATCAGCATCACCACCATAAAAGATAGTATCCAAACCAGCTAAAGCATCAATATTGGAACTAGTTTCAGCCTCGATATTTAAGGCCTCAAATTTTTTAGGAGAGATAATATCTTTTTGCAAAGAGGGAGACTTGGAATGCAAAATACTAGTGGAGGATGAGGCAGCTTCATTAGGAGAATTTAAATTTGGAATAGCTGAAATGATTGCTTCTTATGTGAGCTGGAATTTGTTTAAGGAGGGAACATGAGGAGGAGCTATTGGAGAATAGGCAGTTTTATGAGGAGAAGGAGAGTGGGGTTGATAATGTAGGGGATACCCAAGAACATTAGAGACACCTTGATTTTGCAAACTAGTATCAGGATTGATATTCGAGGTGTTAGAGAGCACAGGTAGGGCAACAAGAGGTCTTGAAAATTTGTGAGATTTGGACTAGGTACGTGACAGTGGCTTCCTACTGAAACTCTGACCACGATTATTGGTTACCTCTTTAACTTGACCATTAGAAACCACATCTAGCTTAGATGGACAAGAAGAAAAAAAATGCATTAAAGTCTTACAGTGCTCACAGGGATATGGACACCATTCGTATTGCACTTTTAGGCTTACCACATCCCCATCCAATGACACCTGAATCTCCTCCGAATAAGTGGCATTGCGATCTACTAGAACACAGATACGAGAGAAGGTAAGTCGAGTCTTTTGCTAAGTCAAGTTGTCTGCAGCAAGAGGAACCCTAATCTTGCTTGCAATCCACGAAATCTCCTCTGAATTCCAGCATGCAAGGGGAAGATCATGAATTTTCACCCAAATCAGAACTTTCCAGAAATCCTCCTTTTTAGGTTTAAACTTTGGGTGCCACTTTTGGAGCACAAATGGCTTCCCCAACAGAAACCAGACCACTCTCGACCATACCATATCAAAATCTTCATTGGAAGAAAACCGCAGTAGAAAAAAATCCATCATTTAAGGATAGGAGATGAACCGAACCTTTCAAGCTCCAAGTTTTTTTTTATGGCACCCAACAATGCCTCATAAAAAGGACGACGCCCTATTGAATACCCAACCAAGCAAAGTTTCCAGTCTTCACCTCCCTGGAGAAGCTTGTCCCCAGAGAAAGGTATAACGTCTGGCTCCGAAGGGAAATGGGAAAAATTTAAGGCTTTCGGAGTATTATTTTCGGAAGTGAAAACCTGATTCCAGTTTCTCAAAACAGAGCTCAGCACCCCACCAGAAGTCGAACCAAGCGGCGGAAAGTCAGATGAGAGAAGGGTAGCATCCATTAGGAGGAAGAAAAAAGAGTCCTCCGGCAGAGCCGGAGGAAGAGAAGAGAAGAAGAAAATCAGCAGAGAGCAGGGGAGGTAGGAGAAACCCAAGCCGTCTGCCATGTAATTTCAATGCCGATTTTTAAGTTAGGCTTAGATTAGACCAAAATCAATTTGAAATCAACTCAAAAAATAGGTCATAGTTCTATTTTTTAAGTAATGTATGTAAAGAAAAAAAAAAATTTGTTCCTTGAAATCAAATTACAAGTCGAATTATACGATTTCAACCGTTATTGAGCCAAACTCATTTCATAACACTAACAAAGTGTTCATGTACAGTAGATGCAAACAAAAATTATAAGAAAATTATTGGTGTCATAGATAAAAAAAAAGTGAAACTTTGATTAAGATTTAGTGGATATTTGGCTTTTCAATAAAGAAAATAGAGTAAAAGAAATTAAATGGATTTGAAATATTTTGAAGTTTTTTGAATGACTGTGAAATAAATTGAGATAATTTTTTTTTTTGCTTGCAGTAATGGTGTTGGCCAACAATGACGATCACAGGAACAAATAATGGTGATGGTGGCAGGTAGAGATTGATAAACTGTGAGGGGTGGCGATGTTAAGCATATAAGGGTGGTGTATATCACAGTTGACGTTATTGGCGATCGGCAAGGGAACAACTAGAAACCATGGAGATGGCAGAATTACAGTGTATTTGGAGCTTGACTAAATTTAATAATTTCTAAATACACTGAAATTGAACTAGAGGATGAACTCCAAATATTTAAAAAATTTATTCTACATTTCATTTAATTCAAATCAAATATCGATATTTTCAAACTCCAGCATTTAAAATACTTTATATTTCACTTTATTTCTATGGGTGATTTGGTTTCTTGTATTTATGGTGCAATGCATATATTTTGTTTAAATACACACACACACACACATATATATATATATATATATATATATATATATATATATATATATATATATATATATATATATATATATATATATATATATATATATATATATATATATATATATATATATATATATATATAAAGTATTTTAAACTCACTAGATATTGTATTTGAAAATCACTTTGTTGTTTGGTTGGCTAAAAAAAGAATGTGTATTTGAAATACATTAGAATTGTTTGGATGAATATAAAACAAATACAAGGATTTACTTTTTTTTTATTTGATATGAAGTAAAATGAAACCGGTGATAGTGACGGCTAGTAGTGGTGGCAGTAGGCATCGGCGATAGTCAGTGGCGGTCAGCGACATGCAATGAAGTTCACATGTATTTGGAAATCGCCCAAATCAAAACAATTCCAAATACACCAAAAATAAACTAGAAGATAAATTTTTAATACACCAAAAGTTTCCACTAAATGTAATTTACTTAAAATCATACATTAATATCACTACTGGAAAGTAAGTTTTTTGGAGAGGATCCGCTGCAAATTTGATGCTAATTGACCTTCCTGTTGTATCCGAAGTCGCCACATTCGATGAATTTGGTTCATATTGCATCCAAAGTCACACCTCCTCTCACAGTTCTTCTCTTGCATTCGAAGTCACACCTACTTCACGACAATGGGAGCTTGGTCTTGAGAAGGTATCCATCTTTCTTCCATCTACGTACTTCTTCATCCAAATCTGATCAGTCGAACTCTCTCTCTGCCATCAAGCTTTATTACGAAGGTATGCTTTTTACTGATGATATTCTTCTTGTTGATGAGAGAGAGAGAAAGAGATGAAGATAAATTTGAAATATAAATGTCAATCTTAGAGTCTAATTGTAAGCATTATGACTTTGGGCGGTCAAATCATTAATAAGAGTACATGTTTTAAATATTTTGGATATATCATTCATAGTGATGATGAAATAGATGGAGATATTATTAGCAGAAATCAAGTTTGATAGTTAAAGTGGAAAAATGCATCGGGCTTGTTGTATGATAGATAAGTCCCCCGCAAACTTAAGGGAAAATTCTATAAGATGTGGTGAGATTTGCAATGCTTTTATGGTGTGGAATATTAGTCATTAAAAGAGAAGCATAATATTAAGCTAAGTGTTACAGAGATGAGGATGCCCAAGTGGATGATTGACTTTACTCTTATATACAGGATACGAAATGAGCATATTCTTGAAATGGTTAGAGTAGCTACACTGGAAGAAAGATGATTAGAGAGAGTTGATATAGATAGTTTAGTCACATATATGCTTATTTTGTATGGTTGAAGAGGAGGAATGCATCGAGGTTGTTGTGTCATAGAAAAGTCTTCCTCAAATTTAAGGGAAACTTCTATATGATGTGGTGAGACTTGCACTACTTTTACGGTGCAGAATTTTGGCTATTAATTAAAAATAAGCATAATATTAAGTTAACTAATCATACCAGGTGAAAGTAGGTAGGATGGGTGGTCGCCCTTCGGCTCAAAAAGGTGAGGATTACTTCTAGGCTTGGAAATTTTCCAAAAGTTTTGGAAGGTAAGAATGAAAGTTCATTAGGGTTCTTAATCCATTATGAACTAGCCCGAGGTTAACCAAGAGAGGAGGTGAATTAGTAGTTTTAAAATTTTTAAATAAAAAGGAAAATATTTTAGAAAACTTTTTAAATATTTTAAAACAAACAAGATTAACTCTTGTTGCATAAGCAATTAACAAAATTAATCAGAGATTTCAACCATATAATCAAGTACATAAATTAAAATGTAAAAAATAAAGTGCAGGAATAAAATAGAAAGAACACACCAAATTTTATAGTGGTTTGCTCAACTTAATCTATGTCCACTCCCCGTAGCCTCTCCTTCAGGTATTGCACTAAATCACAGTATCTCTACTTTTGCTCCCACAACAAAGCGCAAAAGCCATTACAAACTCTTTTCATTGAGCACGGTGAGGTAGAAAACCTTGACTCATTTCACTTCCTCCTAAAGAAAGTAGAGAACCTTGATCTAATGCTGATGAAGACCTCCCTAGAGCCAACAAGGTGCCAATGATGATGAATGGAGAAGGTGACTCGAATCATTGCTTGGAGCAACTATTATGAACACCTCATAAACTCCCCCTCACAAGATTCTCTCTCTCTCCCAAGCTCTCCCTCTCTTTCTCTAAGCTCTCTCAAGTTAGGATAACAACAAAAGATCCTCTCATTAACAAATAAGAGATCTTATAAAGAAGGCCTTAAAAATTGCCCTAATTTTCAACTTGTCGTCAAAGATCGTTTAGGATGATTGATAGATCATCATGTACGATTAGTATAAGTTAACCCTTCCAACCAGGATGATCTGGGTCTGCTGTACGATTAGAACACATTATTTGTTCAGATTGTCCAGAACAATGTGGACATCATCCTATACGATTAGTTCAAAATCATACATATCGTCCATCAGATAGTTTGTGATATCCAGTAGATACATATTTGATGATGAAGAAATATAACATATCATCCAGGATGATGCTTGGATTGTCCTGTACGATTAGTTCAAAATCAGTGATTATCATCGAACAGATAGTTTGGGTCGTCTAGGAGAAATATTCAGTCCAATAGATAGTTTGGGACATCTAGGAGATTTAGGAGAAGACTAAGGTTTTTCTTACTAATCGTCCAGGACGATCCTGCGATCGTCCAAAACTATATGATTGATCAATTTAACCTTAATTATTTTTCTTAATCACCTAACTATTTTAGGTATGATTGTAATGAATCATCAAGACGATATGGGATCATCCTATATAATTAGAACAAAATTTTAAAAATAAAATTTTGCCTAAATAAGTTTTGGCATTGAGTATTTTTTATTTGAGCAAATCATCCATGATGATGGGAGTATCATCCATGATAATTTGCTTGAGTAAGTTTAAATGACCTAGATGTCTTAATTAGGATTTTTATTTTTGGATGAACATCCAGGATGATTTAAAATCATCCTGTATGATATGATCAAAAATAGAAAAACTCTAACTCACTAAATTTCTCTCCCTAAGTGTGTGTGAGCAAGATTACTTAGCATCACGATCCATAAAAATACATCTGACTCAAAAAAGGTAAAACAATGCATTAAATAGAAATTACATACTAACTCAATCTTAGTCTACATGATCTTGAATTGATTTACATTCCAAACAAGCTTGTGGACCCAAAAGGTTAGTGAGCTGGGCACATAAAATTGATATGCACGAATAGTAGTAGTTAAGAAATAATAATGTTTGTTATCATCAAAATCGCAGTGCTTAGATCCAAATCTGTAAAAATCTCCCCCTTTTTGATGATGACAAATATTATTATTTAAATAATTTAAATCACATATTTTTTCTTTTTAAGTTATTAAAAAAATGAAATATAAAACAAAGGAGAACTAACATTACTCCCCCTTTTGGCATCACAAAAAAGAGAAAACATTAAAAAACCACTAAATAGAATAAAATATATAAATAAGTACAAAATATCACACAAAAATACTAAGCAATCTACAAGTACGAAGGACCCTAATCAGGTGAATGAGGTGGTGGTGGTGGCTAAAAAAAACTATGAATAGAGGAAAAGTGCTCTCTAAACCAGACCATATCTTGGTAAAGCTGCTGCTATTGTTGGGTTATATATGCATTGAAACGATCAAAATCCGTTGTATGCTGCTAACTTTTAAAGTTAGGATTGGTTGTTAAACCTATACAAATGTCCCAAGACTATTTAAGAGGGGGGTGAATTAGTAATTTAAAAAATTTCCTCTTAAATTTTAATGGAAAACCGTTCAATAATTTTAACAATTTGATTTTTCTTTTTCAAATAAGCTTTTCAACTACAACTACAAAATGCTGAAAACTAAAAGTGTGAAAATAAAAAACATAAAGATTTATAGTGGTTCGGTCCAATAAGATCTATGTTCACTCCTAGAAAACTCCCTCTTCATATATTGCACTATTACTAAAGTCACTCCCCTTTTGCCCCCAAAGTAAGGCGGAGAAGCTTTTATAATTTTTTTCTCTTACACCAATCCCCGGTGTGGCAGAGTACTGTCATCCTTTCACACCCTCTAAGTATCATTAGAGTACCATCATCCTTTCACACCCTCCAGAGTACTGTTGTTCTTTCACACCGTCCATGTGTCGGTAGAGTACTGTCAGCCTTTCACAACCTCCAAGTGTCGGAAGAGTACCATATATTCTTCAAAAATCTTCTCTTCAACAACAAAAAAGAAGAAAGGAAGAGAAGTAACTAAAACATAAAGGAAATTCATATAAAAGCTTATAGTGGAATGAGAATGCAAGGGTGAATTAAGGATAGTATGAACGAACAAATGTAACACTGGATAAGTAAGAGTGCAGGGATTGAAAATCTTGGATAATGTAATCCCTACCATTTTTGTATTAGAGATAAGAAGCATGATCTACTTCCTTAGTGAATCGAGGGTCGAGAGTTGCCCTTGAGGAGGTTCCAGTAAGCATTCTAGAATAGTTGCCACCATCCATTGAAAGTTTGAGGGAAATGAAGTAAGGATTGAAGAAGTTTGTTGTAAAGAAAATGGTTCAAAAATAGTTAATTATAAAGAGTTGGCCAAATCATCCAGGAGGATCGTGGAATCATCCAGAACGATTAGGATCAATAATGACATTCAAAATGATTGGTCAAAAAGACGTTCATATTATCCAGGATAATCAGACATCATCTAGGATGATTAGACATGGGAGATCATCCCGAGGAGTCAGCTAGTAAGATCTTTAACTTTAAGGATTATCCATGATGAATATGTGGATTATCTAGGATGATTAGTAATAATGGATCATACAAGATGAATTTAAAACGTATAACTATTTTTACTACGTGGATCATCTAGGACAAATAGGTGGATCATCCAGGACGATCACTAATAATTGAGATAAAATTCGATCAGATCATCCAAGATGATGTGGATCTTCCAAGATGATCTCAAATAATAGATTTAGATCAATTATCAGATGGATGATGATGAATGATGAATTGATGATATCATTTAGGATGATAAGAAATCGTCCAGGATGATATGAACAAAAAATTGAAAGTTTTGATGATGGATAAATATGATCAAAAGAGGTCCAAAAATAAAATAAATAAAAGAAAAAAAATAAAACTTAATAAAAATAAGTGAAAAACATACTTAAAATAATAAATAATAAAAAAATCAAAATTTTTTAATCAATACTAGATAAATTTCCCTTATGATTGGATTAAAAATTAGTAAAAAATAAATTAACATCATCAAAATCCAAAAAATTGCACAACAAATGATCATATTAACCCCAGCTTAGAATTCTTACACAGCAAACTATCTTTTGAAAACAAAGATCTAACTTAGAAAAAAATCAGATAAGAAAGGTGATCCATTCAAAAATTCATTTCAAAAAATATCTTATAGAATAATATAGCAAAGTAATTAGTCACGATCATGAGTTCCAAAATTAAGTCTTTGGAAATATCAAGTGACACATAAATTAATCTAAAATTTAAATGTTTGAAAGTGAAGGAAGCTTATTTCATCGTGAGCTCATTTTATGCCTCTTGTCAATTGTTTGACACACTTTGTGCACCTTTTCATTTTTGATATACTTTATGTATCTTTCAATTTTTTTGACAATCATTATGCATCTTTTCAGTTTTTCTTTTTGAGCTCATTTTATGTCTCTTAGCATTTTTGTAAGCTAGCACTCTTTCAAAACCTTTAAAGACTCTTAGTTGTGAGAATATCTTCTAAATAATAGAGAGGAAAACCATCATATATTATCCTCTCAAATGAGATTGACGCATAGGAAGGAAACTAGGAAGTTCCTATTCAAGAGGAAGGAAGGGTTCAACTTGGCTTAGTCAATATACATGGCTCACACCAACATCCATTAGGACTAAGGTAATGAAAAAAAATTGGAGAAAAGAAAATATTGCACTCAAAGAATATAAGAGAGAAGGATGGAGGTGAAGTCATCTATATAATGTGGATAGGAAAGATTTATAGCCTCTTAAAGATAAAGGACTTATCCATCGATGAGGCATACTATGAGACACTGATAGTAGTGACCTTGAACCCTAAATTTATAATGGGTTTAGTGTTTTATACACAACACTAATACTCGTGTCCTAGCTAATGTCTTTTATGCTGATATCCTGCCTGAAAAAGAAAGCAAGCTAATCACCTAGTCGTATAAAATCTATGTTGTTCGATCTTTATGAAAGATGAGTGGGTGGCTGAGTTCTTAAAAGTTAAGTCCAACATCTAAAGAGATTCCTAAGTGGCCTTGTACTTTTATGGGATATAATGCTTCTAGAACTAATGCAATTAAATTTTGATTTAATTAATTTCTAATATAATGCATGCTAGTTAAATCTCAAAATTAGGTATGCTTAAAATTTTAAAAAGGCTTATAAAATAATTTTTTTGAAAGACTAGGCTTTCTTAGGTCCAACACCTCGTCCTCATAGACCAGATTATCTAGACTCTACCCATGAGCGAGAAAATATCTTAAAGTAAGAAGAGAGAAGATGCATTAATATGCATGTGACTCTGAATGATTCTGGCTACTCTCTAGATCATTAAGTTCCTATATTATTTAATTCATGAAATATTAACTTTTAATTACAAGTAAAAAAAATTAATCATTAAAGAGCCTAACAAAATCAAGCGCACATAAACACAAGAAAGAAACATATGAAAAGAAGGTTTCTACAACATAAACAAAGTATACACATCAATATAAATAAAACCACTAGAGTAAAAGAAAGTCAAAAGGTCAATGGAAAGTGTCATATATGTACAACACATGATCTGCAGAAAAGTAATAATGGAAAGGCCCCACCGATAACAATTGGGATTCTAATCCAACATAATGATGCAAGTCTTAAAAAATAAGTCATTTTGTCTTCATCTTCATCTTCATGTCCTTCTTCTGATCATTTTTCTTTGGTCTTCGTATGGTTCGTCCTTCAGTAAGGTGCCCAAATAAAAAAGAAATTTTCTATGAATGGCATTTCTTTTTCCCTTTGGATCACTGATATTTGAAATATCTTATTTTTAGAGACTTTCACAACTCAATACATCAAATATAAATTACATCATATAAAAGGAAAATCTAGACTCTCATGCATGGTTATCCTAAATAGTTAATATAAAACATCACAAGTAGTTATATAGGGAAATAAAGAGTACTCATGCCAGCCACACTAGATCATACTCTTATTTATTTAGGGGCTAAACAGTCGAATCACCTGTAGCTAGCATTTACATGATATATTCATTATTTTAGCTCCCTTTATTAGCACTGCTTGAGCATGACCACCTACAAAAAATAGTGTTAGTAGTAATCTAAGGGTAATATATCGCACAACATATCATAAAAAAATAAAATAATAAAGCTCATTATCACAGTAACAATTATAGCAAATCAAAAACAACCAACACACGTGCCACATGCAAAACATCATATCACAGAAATAAAAAAGGAAAACATCGACCTAAGCTAGAGCTATAAGTAGTGCCTTAGTAAATAATTCTATATGTGTGTAATAGGCCGTTTGGCTTTGGATATGTCCTATATCGGGTAATTAGTTAAAGTTATTTTGTGATCTGATTTATTAAAGGTTAAAAGATGAAGCTTTGATTACAATTCAAATATTAATATCTTGGGATCAATTTTAATTAATTTAGATGGTTGGTTAATTTTAATTCATAGGATAATGTTCTCTGAAGTTTAAGCTGAGTTAGCAAATTTTAGAAGGTCTGAGGTCATCCTATCTACTAGGTTAAAGGGGTCCAAAAGGTGAATTTTAGAAATAGAATAGGTTTTTGGGTTATGGAGTTTTCTATGCAAAGTTATAATTTTTAAAAGTTTTGGGCCCTAGTTATCGAACTACGATTGAACAGAGAGTTGACTTTTAAAAATAGGTCAATTTATGGAAAGTTCTTATTTTTAACAAATATTATATTTTAATTAAAGTTGAATGCCTTTTATTTTAGCCAATTTTGATTTTTTTTTTTGAAATTATTTATGATTTTTCAAAGTTCAGGCATTTAATGAATTTTTAAAATTCTTTAATTATGGGCATTTTAGATATTTTCATCCAAATCAGCTTCAAACCTCTTAAAATCACCTCCAAAGGTCAATAAAAACCCAAAGAAGAGTTCTAAAGTGTTTGGAGAAAATTTGAATTTTTTAATAATGTTTAATTATTTAATTTAATTAAAAGAGCATTTTTTAATCAAAATTAAATTAATATTTAAAGTGAAGTCCAATTAAGGGGCTTTTAATTTTATAAGATTTAGGTTTAAATTTGGAAAAGTTTTTTATATTATGGTATTTTTTAGATGTAATTTGAATTTATTATAGTTTTCCAAAGTTATCAGAGTTTAATTAATAGGTGAATAAGAGTTTGTTAATTAAATGATTTAAAGGGTTCTAAAAATTCCTAGAAAATTACAAGGGGTTTGAGATGTCCCTAGATTTAAATGTTTCAAGTTTCATGTCAATCAGAGGTGCATCACAGTTCCAATAATTTTTTTAAGTTTGCTAGATGGGTCCTTAATCATTTCTTTAAGGGCTAACTAGATTAAATGGATTTAAATCAAGTGTTAAAGACTAACCCTCGGGATAACATAAAGAAGAAATTCAATAAATAATATCCCATCACATCCTTAGAACTAGAAGAGCCTAGACTAAGTGATCGTGCATCCTATTTAAAATTAAAAGATTTAATATATATATATATATATATATATATATATATGAGATCCAAATATCACCCAAGGTGATTTAAAAATAATTTCAAAATAATTTTTTAATATGAAAATACTTAATATATTATTTTTATTAAATAATGCTTATATATTAAAAGTAACTAAATAATAAATAATAATAATAAAAACTAAGACGTAATATCAAAAAAAATTAAATAAAAATATTTAATTTTTTGAAAACAATTAAGGTATTACGTGTATTTTTATAATTTAAAATTAATTAATTATAAACTTTTAAAGTTTAATGTATTTAAAAGGGATTTTAAAATAATTTAAAATAATTAATATTTAAAATAATTATTAAATTAAATTAAATTAAAAATTAAAAGGTATCTAATCTTAAAATTATTTAAGAAATAATTTTAATAAAATTTAGAAAATATTTGAATTTTAATTTAATTAAGTATTAATTAAGAATTTAAATAATTAAAATTTACTTAAAATTAAAGTTATTTTTTATATAATTTAAAAATTAAGTAATAAAAAAAACAATTCTCTCATTTTTAAACACATAATATTTCTTATTATTTAAAAATAGTTTTTATTACCAAATATTAATTATATATTAATATATAATAATTATTCAAAATAATTATATATTAAACTAAGTTTTAAATCTATATATATTAAATACCTCTATAAAATTATAAAAATGTTTTAAAATAAGATTTTAAATTTTAGAAAATGTTTTAATCAATATAATTAATTATTAGTTTAAAATACAAAAATTTTGAATAATTAAAATAATTTAAAATGTATTTAATATTTTAAGCTAGTTTTATATTTAAATTAGAGAGGATACTTTTCCTTAAAATTTTGGTATGTAATATATAATTTTTTTGCTTTAAAATAATTTTTAAAGAAATTTTAAAATAAATCTGATTTAAAAATAATTAAAAAAACATTTAAAGTTAATTTAAATTTAAAAGCATCGACCGCGACAATGATCACGCGTCATTTCAGAATTTTGGGATGAAACAGCGGGTAATCATTACCAATAATTGCTCCGCCACAATCTTTTACTACGTCGGACGCGGCGTGTGACGCTCTGATCGCCTGTGGTTTGAAACCAATGATGCTGATCTCACCTTTTTATGAAGCTCTACTTTATGCCATTTGTGAAACCTGGGCCTTGAAAGTTTTGTTCCAACTACTTTCGTAAGGTGAAGATTTCTTTCTGCTACGCTTCACTTCTACTGAGGATTATGATATGGCTCTATTTAGAGGGATTTGGGTTTTTTCTTTGAAAACCATTAATCCTTCAGAAATGGTCCCCTAAATGTGATCCTAAAAGGTAAAATTTTACATCTATGCCTGTTTGGATCAAAATACATAACCTTCCCCTTGCATGCTAGAACTCAGAGGGAATCTTCAGAATAGCGAGCAAAATTTTAAATCCCTTAGTTGTGGACGCTCTTACTGCTCAAAACATATGTCTTACATTTGACCGTGTATGCATGCAAGTCACAAGCTCTACTACCTACCCTGAATAAATTGTTATCTCCTTAGATAGGGATGTCCTCAATTTGAAGGTCCAATACGAGTGGAAGCCAATACCGTGAGAGTTCTACTTCATTACTCATCTCTTTGTCCATCGAAGTCGGACTAAAACATAGAAAACCCCAATCCTATCCTACTACTTTTAACACTTTTCTTGTTGGTGGTAGAAGTTCCTCTAGAAGGCCAAGGAATCCAAACCACTGTGCCTCACCACACCCCAGATTAAAATGCCTCAGCACTTCCTCTAATCCTGGCCCACTCGCCTCCTTTGATATCACATCCTCTAAATATTCTCAAGCTTATAAAATCTCCACCTCTCATCCTCACTCAAACTAACCCTCCATTGACCACAGTCAACCTCTTACGTCAAAAGAAGATGGGACACAATCCTATAAGCATCAACATGTTATCTTATTGTGATCTCCTACACCCCTCTTACTCTACAACCATATTTTCCCAACCATTCTTAATCTTAATTCACCCATTAATGAGGGCAATCCTATTATTCCCTAAACCCCCCACACACACCCCCCCCCCCCCCCCCCCCCCCCCCCAACAAGGCATTCCTCCTAGAAGCCTCCTTTGTGGTTATTTCTCTTAACAAGTTTGCCATTCTTTAATAATCTGAGATTAATCAGAACAATTATGTATCTTCAAAACAAATGGCTACTTCTGTAAAGGTAGTAGATAATATGATTCAAACATCAATTTCATCCCAAATCACTAAGTCTCGACTATGGGGGAAGAAAAGTAGAAAACCCCCTCCCCCACCAAAAAACATAATGTCCCATACATTCTCTAGCGATATGGAATAGCAGGGGTTTCAACAACCCTGATAAAGTTGTATGTTCTAGACATTTTATTAACTCTTTTAATCTGGATATGCTTGGCCTTTTGGAGAATAGGATTCAGGTCTCCTCTCTTCAGGTCCCTTTCTTTTCCTTCTCTCATGCATTATTTGCCTCTGAAGATAGCTGCAATAATTTTTTGCTCTCCAAGTCCTGCCGCATCTAGATTAAGTGGAACTGTCAGAGATTAAATTTCACTCTAGAAGTTATTTATATCAGCTCATTTTTGGCCTCATGATTTATGGTAACAATCCTCCTTACCTACTCTAAGTGGTTTATGCTTCAAACTCTACTTTGGATTGCTCCCTCTTATAAGACCAAATTAAGAGTCTTGCTAAGGCTCAATGCACCCCCTGGATTATTATGGGTGACTTCAACTATTGCAAATACTCTTCTGAAAAAATTAGAGGCCCTTCCTTTTTGTTGAATAGGCTTTGGGACCCTAATTCCATGGTTTTTTACTCTAATCTGAAAGAGTTGCATTCGGTGGACATTTATTTACTTGGTATAACCAACATATTGATAACCCTATTCACATAAAGCTTAACTAAGCTATTCTGAATGAGGAATGACTGATCTCCTATCCCAAATCATTTTACTTTATCCAAACCCTTCCTACTTTGACCACTACCCCATTTTGCTCCATTCTAGCATCCATCATTATGTGAATCACAAATTTCTTTTTTCAAAATTTATGGACTAAGCTTGGTAATTATTGGAAGGCTCTGTAAGATGTTTTTTTCTCCACCTTGCAGTGGTAATCCTATCTTGGACTTATGTGGAAAACTTAAGAAGCTCAAAGGTGTTATCAAGCATAAAGAATGGGCAAATTCTTCCATTTTGGACTCTCATCTTGTAGCCTTTCATTGTAAGCAAGCTAACTATTTGGACAGGATTACTATGGACCCTTTAAACATTGAATTAAACACCAAACTTAAAGATATTAATGTGAATATCTCTGAATTCTTCGCTATGCTTGAATCTTAGATTATTCAGAGAGCTAAACACGATTAGATGTCAAATGGGGATGATGATATCAACTTCCTTTATGTTAAAATTTAAGGTACAAGGGTAACAAATAATGTTATTGTCAATCTATCTGCTTCTAACCCACATACCTCTAGAACGAAAGCCATCTCTTCTATTATCCAACATTTTCAAAATCTCTTCAATCCAACCCCACCTCCCTTTACTCGCATGACTATTTTCCCTATAGGCAACACCCTCACCCCATATCTTTCTTCATCTCTCACTTATCTAATCTCTGATTATGAGATCAAATCTGATGCTTTCTTCTATTCTTCTACGTCTTCCTTGGGGTTTGATGGCTTCAACTTCCACTTTCACAAATCAGCTTGGCATACCATTAGCCCTACAATTTATAAGGCAGTAAAATCTTTCTTCAGTAAGGGTTATCTCCCTACCAGTGTTAAAGCAACTACTCTTATTTTAATTATTACAACCAAGCATGTGGCATCCGTTGCTGACTTTAGACCAATCATACTTTGCAATATTCTTTACAAAATCATCTCCGAGATTTTATCTAACAGGTTGAAAACCATTATGACTATAATTATGAAAGATAACCAAGCTAGGTTTATTAGGTCTAGAATATCTACATACAACATATTAATAGAAAATGAAATTCATCACAAAGCTCTACGTAAGGATGGAAATAGCTTTTTAGGTGCTAAACTTGATTTTTGTAAAGCATTTGATACAGCCTCTAGGGAATTCCTTCTTGCAAGGATGGCGCGAAAAGGTATTCCTAATACTTTCTTTTAATGGGTGAAATCTTGCATATTTGATGTTAATTTCTCTTTCTATTAACGGTGCACTTAAAGGGTTCTTCTCTTCTTCTAATGCGTTGCGACAAAGATGACATTTAAGCCCTTATCTTTTCTATTTGGACATGGAAGCTTTCTCATGTCTTATGGGTGAAGGTGGTTTCGAGGGTATTTCTTTTGAGGGTTTCAAGCTAACACATCTTCTTTACGTCGACAACCTGCCAGTATTTGGCAAGTCGAATGTCCTAAATATCTCCAAGGTTACTAACTTCCTTAAAATGTTTGCCAATAATTTGGGTTTCCAAGTCAATTTTGAGAAAAGCTCTATCATCCTCTCTAGAATCTCTCCTAATCAAGAGGCCATATATTATGCCCCCTCTCTTTTTAATGTCAACAACTACTTTTCATATATGGGTATCCTGATCTCCATTAGAAGACACAATTTCTGACTACTTGCTTCTCATGGAAAGCATTATGAGGAAGCTATCAGGTTGGAAGGCCAACCTTCTATCATTTGTTGGCTGTCGGCAATTTCTTAAATTTATAATTTTAAATTCCATTTATATTTTGGATTAGAGGCCCTATACTTTTAAAACTATCATTAATTTTGTGATGAAGATCTTTCAAACTTTTTTTTTTGGGAGGCTGTGGCTCTTAAGAAATTACGAATGGTTTCATGGGATAATGTATGCAAGCCTAATTCTAAGGGTGGTCTAAGTTTGCCTTCTATCTCTACTCTGCAATTTGGTTAAATATGCACTATGATCAGTAGGATGCATAATCATCACACTCCTTTATCTGCTTGACTGATTCACATATACATCTCCTCTTGACAGTCTCCATATGCTCTTTCTACTTTTGGAAAGCTGTATGCATCAGGGCTGGTAAGATTTTAAACCATTTTAACTTTACAATCTCTCTTTCCTCTCCCATATCACTTTCTTGGGACATGGTGTAATGGGACAACGCTTATAGAAAACCTTCTTGCTGATTATTTATAGCAAGAATTCCAATCCAATGCTCAAGTTAATACTCTTATCTTTGGAAATAGTTGGAGTATATCTAATTACATTCCTATATCTATTGCAAACTCTATTTTGGAAATAATTATATATGGTTGTGATGGTACTTTCCTTTTATGGGATAATTCTGGAATTGGTTCATTTAGTTAGTTTGTTAATGAATTTTATAAAGATATTCCAGTGGCTTCATGGGTGAACCTTATTTGTCACAAACCCAACATTCTAAAATTCTCAAATTTTGGCTAGGTGTCTATTGTGGGAGGTCTAAAAATAGCCAATGCTTTAATTAAAAGGAACATTCATATAGCTGTCACTTGTTCCGTGTGCCCTTATTGCAATGAGAGTACATACCACTTATTTTTTGAATGCAACTATTCCTTCTTTATTTTGGATGATCTCATTCCTAGCTCAAGAGTTCTCCTTTTTAGCCAACTATTACCCAACTTTTGGTCTGGATACAAGATTTTCCCAACACACGCATGGTAGTTAAGAACCTTTACCTCCTTATTTCTTGCTGCTCTGTCTGCTTTAATTGGCAAGAAAGAAATGATAAGTGTTTCAATGAATCCATGAGCAGTGCCTACACCATCACTCTTAAGATTTGGAAAGCTATTTTCTCCAAAATATGGAGGTGGAAGAATGGTCATGATCTATTGGATATGTTGTAATTATTTTGGGCTTGTCTTCATGATTTTGATCTTTCGATTTTTCAAGGAGGGATGTTTATTTTTGGTTTTTTACTTCCCAGGACGATGATGTTGACCCTCTTTTGGCTTTACCTTTGGAGGGTCTTAAGGCAACCAAGGGAATTCTCCTTATGCAATCACACCTAACTGAATCTTTTTAATGAGTCTTGGCTTTGGAGAACTTACCTCCTATTTTGTTTGAATTTTTGTGGTGTCTTTTTTTGAGTTTTTATAGGTATTAAATGGTTTTGGCTTTGTTGAGATATCTCTCTTTTTTGTGGATCTTTTTCTTTTACATTTCTCACATGTAATTTTGTTTATTAATATACGGGCTCTACCCAAATTTTCCCAAAAAAAAAATTCACAGTTCCAAGTGTCGATTCATCCCCAAATCGTTCTTCTGCTTATTGAAGCATCAAAGTAAAGAAAGAAAAAGGAGTCAAAGATACATCCTCTCTCTCTCTCTCTCTCTCTCTCTCTCTCTCTCTCTCTCTCTCTCTCTCTCTCTCTCTCTCTCTCTCTCTCTCTCTCTCTCTCTCTTCAAGAAGCCAATTATTGATCATCTGCTGTCAGTCTAAAAAAGTAGTAAACACATCAAATTTTATATTTTGTTGGGATGGCTTTTTTACAGTTTTTTTGAAGAAGCTTTCTAATTCACCATTTTTTATTCTAAAAAGCTGCTTTAGGAAGCAGTAAAAAGTTATCCCAAATGAAGCATGAATTGCTCATTTTTATTATTGTTTGACCTCTACAAATGAATGGAATTGGAATTTGGGAATGAGTGAAAGTACGAAGCAGACCTAAGTAATTAGCATCAATGAACTTCTTTTATTACATAAAAGTTTTTTACATTCCACATTAAGAGCTTGTATAGTGCCTAAAGGAGGGATTGAACAATCATCACTTTTATTATATTCACTATTTTCACTTTTCAGTAATTTCAAAGGTGGTTGAGCTTGACATAGCACTTTGTTTAGCTCGAAGATTTATCAGTTAGAGAAATTATTACGTATGATCACTAGACCATCAAGAGGTGAATTAGGATGTGCCATGTCACCCTGGTACAATTATACACAACACCAGTATATAGCAAATAGTGACGTGGTGCATCCTAATTCGCCTATGAACGATGTCCGGTGACCTCATGTAATAAGTTCACTATTAGTTGAGCCCTTTTTCTTTGAATTTTTTCCTAGTCAAATTCTTAGTTTTTTTTTCATTGAAGTTAATATTTAACTAAATTCACTAATAGATATTAATTCAGAATTTTGATGACTACCTAATGAGATAACTCCATTTTAAATTTTCTTCCATTTGAAGTTCCTAAATATAATATCAAGATTATAAAAATATAAATATCTTTATGTCATGTTATGTAGAGACTATTTATCCATTTCTCACTTGTTCAATTCAATTCAACTTAATCTAGTTCAGTGCAACTATGTGAAAATGAAAGGATTAACAAAATAAACTCGCCCGTAGCATGAATTTCCTTAAAGTATACTTGATATAAGGCTCAATCAAACAAACTTTCCCATGTTTATAAAGTTACTTGAATAGGCACTAAAACTACTCACTGCATTCTACTTATCAAATAAGTTAGTGACTTCATCTAATCAAGTTAATAGCTTCATCCACTCAAATTGGTAACTTCATCTAACAGTGATATCAATCAATTATTAACATCTACCGTTTATGTATTTTGGTGGGAGACAAATCTGACTTTATTTGTTTTATGATCATTCAATTTCAAAATCTTTGAATTTTATATTGAATCCAGTTTGTATCATATTTCATATTTTATCCTATGTGTTGGATTGGCTCCCTTGTTTGCTTGAAGTAGTGTTAATTTTGGTAGATGGTTGGGATAAGGCAACATCCTAACTTAGAGCTTAATGTTTGTAGCTATAAAAATGGATGAACAATTGTAAAATAATGATCATCCCATTTGGATGAGTATTGGGATGTCACAATATTAGGTTAAACTCAAAATCATTCAATTGTTCATGCAGTGATTTCTGCCATATTGAGTATTATATTCATGTTGTTGCAAGAGATAGGTAGAAAAAGAAAAATGTCCAGAATACTCATATCTATAACATATAGAATGTTACATGATAAAAGTTTAACGTATAGGAAGTTATCTTCATTTTTATGTTATAAAATTATAATTTTATTAAGAAAAATCTAAAATTTTCTTATATTTTGAAATGAGACAAGCAAAATGCAACATACATTGATCGCAAAAACTTTTCAAACTAGGCTGATAGCAGAAAATGGATTGAAGTCGCCCAAAACTTTCCCTCTCTATAAACTCTCTCCCTCACTCTCTAGCCAGCTACCTCACTTGGGGGGATTTTAGCAAAATTAAGGATTTTAATAAAAAAAATGTTATTTTCATTAAAAAAAAGATTTGTTACCACAAAATTCTCTAAAGTTTTTAAAAATATAGAGAACTTAACACCGCAACACCACCAAAGGGAAAAAAATTAAGTTTTTTTATTCATGCACACAAACCTTCCAAGACTTGTGCAAAATGATTATGTAGAGAATTCTAACATATAATGCTTACTAGGTTAGAATGGGTGAAACTAAATACAATTTCAATGGACATCGTATTCCTCCCCTATTTAGAAAAGTATCATTGTCAACATTTTAAAACTCAGATTAGTCAAATAATTCAAAGTACGACTATCTTATCTCAGATTATTTCTCCTAATTAGCTTCTCATTCAATCTCGTGCATCCACTATATTTTGATTATTGGAATCTATGTATTCTTTAGCTTTTTAATATGGAATGCTAGGATCTTTTCCAGTTCCTCTCTATAATCTATGTATTGTTGTATTTCAACATCTTGTGTAGATATCAATTTCCAAAATGAGAAAATTATTTCCCCTAAGACGACATGTGGAATACACTATAAATATCAGACATATGCTCTAAAAATAGTAACATGTAGGTAAACTTTCAAATCCTATCAATCATTTCAAGTGTTCTAACACATCTTAGATTTAGCTTTCCTTCCATTATAAATCTACTAACACCCTTTATTAGACTAATCTTCATATATATATATATATATAATCTCCAACTTAGAATTCCACAGCTTAGTGTTTCTCATCAAAATATTTTTTCTTCCTATCATGCACCTCTTTTAATCCATCTCTGATCAAATGAATCTTTTTAGTAGTGTCATAAAATAAGACTTACCCAATCAGACTCCTCTCCCACGCCTTTGTCCAAGACAGTGGGGTTCTAATCTTTCTTCTATATAGAGCTTTGTAAGGTGTTCATACCTATACTTGACTGAAAAATATTATTGTAGGCAAATTCAATCAAATGAATGTGATCCTCACACCTTCCACCAAAGTTTAGAATACAAATCCATACTTAAATAGTCCTCTCAAATTATCCATTGATTTACAAATGGAAAGTTAAAATGAAGTGTAATCTAGAACACAAACCTTGTTGAATGCCTTTCTACAACCTGGAGGTAAATTTGTCATCTCTATTAAAAACTATCACCTTCAGTATTCCATGTAGGAAAATAATTTCTCATACGTAAACCCATGCCAACATGTACACTAAATAATATGTCATATCGAAATAAAATGTGCATATTTTATTAGACAATCCATAAAAACCTAGATGGCATCATGACATTGCCTTGATCTAAGAAATCTCATAGAAAAATTCATCGTTATTTCATCCCACTCCCATTATAAAATGTGCAATAGTTGTAGAAAACCTTCCAATCATTGATGTTTGGCCTTCACTAACTAGCATGCCTAATACTTTGAAATGAAATCAGCTACATCCGTCTTTAAACTTGATCACCAGAATATACCTTTCATATTACTATACATTTTATTGCTCCCTAAATATATTGTGTAACACAAATAACATACCTCATGTAGGTTCTTTCATCTTATTTTTTTAGTACTAGTAACCCATAACTTATTCTTACAAAGAATGATATAAGTATCAGATATTCACAGTTTAGTTTTCTTACTAGACTGGATTTGATCAATCAACTATCAATATTCTGCATCTAATTTTTAACATCATGAATAATTTCTTGCAGTGATGGTTATATAATCATTTGAAATGGAATACTTAAATCTCAATTAGCATGAGTGATCACCTTTAGCTCTAATCTTTTCATATCTTGAATGAGAAGATCATCGATGGAAATAAAAAAACTGAAAATTATGAATTGAGCTCTTAATATATGGAGATCTAGCTATTGGATTATGAGTTTAGGATCCTCTGATCCTCCTAAATGAATGGTATAAAGATCTGTCAATATATCTTCTATGATTAGTAGGGAATAACTCGAAGGCTTCTCTTAACACTTAGAGGTAGAAGATAAAGGCATCACCATCCATTACATTTAAATGAAATGAATGGTAATGATTAGGTTGCATAATATATTAGGGGGGTTTACATACATACAACTCTATACTATTTTATTTACATATTTAACACTTAAAACTTTAATATTACATACATACCACCCATAGTTCATTTTCATATCAAATATGAGTGGTAGAAATAAAATATATGAATGGCAGGAAAGAAATATGAGTGGTATATTTGATATTAAAATAAAATATGGTGGTATGTATGTAATATTAAAATTTTGGGTGTTAGATATGTAAATAGGATGGTATAAAATGGTATGTATGTAAATTAACATATTTCCTGTGATTTAATCCGGATAATCTAAATTTTCCAATCATAGATTAGATAAAATAGATTTATGTTATGTTTCACATGGGATCCTATTATTAATAGAGGTAAATTAGAAGTTCCGCATGTA
The DNA here is from genome assembly GCA_016618105.1 of Dendrobium huoshanense. Taxonomy (NCBI): domain Eukaryota; kingdom Viridiplantae; phylum Streptophyta; class Magnoliopsida; order Asparagales; family Orchidaceae; genus Dendrobium; species Dendrobium huoshanense. The sequence goes on from CM028351.1 coordinate 14,435,398, forward strand.
AAAGCATAAATGATTGAGCTGAAATCAATTAAATCCAAAAATTGGATTTAATTATATCTATAAATTATATGAAATTTATATACTTCTCAATGAATACAATTCAAATCCAAAAATCACTCTCTCAAATTAGAAAATTATGTAGAAAAATATAAAAATGCATGAAATTAATGATAAGTTTTATGTGGTATTTTAATTTAATATTATATAAAGTTAAATGAGTAATTAACTTGTCTAATCACTATTAATAGACCCAAAATTCATTTGCAACGATATTTTAGGTGTCCTATACGAGAAATTATTATGTACACAATCCGAACGCAGAAAAAGGTTCGGATGCTACATATTTACTACTTATTTTGTTGCGTATTTTTTTATACAATTTTTTCATGATAAATAAATAATATTCACTAAATACTCACAAAATACACAATAAATATGCAAAAAATAAGTAGAAATAATTATATATCAAAAAATACGCAGCAAAATAAGCAGTAAATACGCAGCATCCGAACCTTACTCTGCATTCGGATTGCGTACATAATAATTTCTCGTCCTATTCAACTCAAATTTTTCTCAACTTGGTTTTAGGTCTCTACATGTAAAGAGCACAGTAATAATAATCGGAACACATGTGAAAACTTGAACTAATAAGGTAAGTTGACATGTTCAAACTCTATACCTTTGTGAATGCTTTTGAAAGTATTTTTTTGTGTTAGATAAATCCTAAGGTAAGTTGACAAGTTCAAACGCTTTAGTGAGTCTGGTTGAATGCTCCCTTGTGTAATTACAAGAACAAACTAGAGAAAAGAAGTTCGCAAATCCTTAGGAAATGGAAGAAAGTTTTAACATAGAAAGTTACATGCTTGCAGGCTGCTAATGGACTGTCAAGGGTCTGTATGGGGGCTTACAGAAGAATTCTTTCTCAGTACAAACACATTAACCACCTAATAAAAAATATCACTAAATTTATCCAACAATAAATCTTAAATCCAACAACAGAACAACTCAGTTGACAAAATTATAATGTCAACATGACCAGTTGACTAAATTCCAGAATTGAGAACTCGCGTTCCTCTGCAAATCTACTCATAAGAAGGCTTGAATGCAGACCTCCATGACATATCATCAGGCAAAGTTGCGCTGTTCGGATCAACACTATCACATTCATGCTGGTAGAGCGGTTCTAATGCAGATTCTGGCAATCGACTCTCTGCAAGGTAGTGTTTCATTGTGGCAATCTCCATTGTATGTTTTTTCTTTAACTTCTCTATTTGCCTCCTTAGCTTCTCTATTTCTTGCTGCGCTTTACCATACTTTTCCTGCATCAAAGCAATCCTATCAAACATCAAATTGCGTATTTTATAAAGGAAAATTTTGAGAGAAAACTAACCTCTGTGATAGAAACAGCTTCTTCAGCTTCCTTCAAACGCACAAGTAGTTCTCCTGCAGCATGAACAGCTTCAGCAGTGTCTCTCAGTTGAAGCTTAAGAACCCGGTTCTGCTCCTTGAGGTATTTCCTCTCCTTCTCTCTTTCAATTCTAGATGTTGCAAGCTCAGCTGCAAGAGCTGCAGCGAAAGCTGATCCTTTACATTTTGATTCTGCTTTTGCAGCTGCTTTCTTCACTTCTGCGATGCCCTCCATGATCTTTCTGTGTTTGGCAAGCAATTCATCATATTTCTCCTGGAGCTCACAATAATGTTCAATAATTCTAGAGTGCCCCAGTATGGAACGATGTAGTGCATCATCCAATTCAGCTGTGCATTGCTTCTCAAGGCTAAGCTCAAGTTCCTTTTTCTCTGCGAGCCTGCGATTTGATTCAAGATCAATCCTCAATTCTTCAGTTAGAGATATCCACCTACTCTCGGATTCCATCCACCGTACTTTTTCACTTTCAAGTTCTTCTTCTCCCTTTACTGGCGTGCTGCTGCCATTTCTTAACTGCTCAAGAGCGGAAACATTCGTAGAGCTACAGGTATAAGACTTCAACTGCTTTCTTAGGTGCTCTATTTCCTTAAGAAGAGCCTCCTTGTCGCTGCAACCTAAACTGGTTCCATGATCAGTAACGTTTTCTTGATTCTGTATCACAAGCACCAAATTAAGTGTTGCAGAAAACAGGAATGGTGAATGCTTTTAAGCTTTTGTAAACACCAATCACATTTTGGCTTACCGAAAAAGAAGCTTTCTCCTCATTCTTGGACTCCTCAACCACAGAAGGATTATGTTTCAAGTTTGAACTTTGCTTGCTGTACAAATCAATCTGCAGCTCAAACTATTATTATGACATACCTTAATTAAAAGACCATATTTTCATATTGCTGTCTTCTGTTAATAGAGAAATTACCTGAGAATCCAGTTTTTTTATTTTCTCCGCTTGTTCTGCGCATAGAGCTTCTAGTTCAGCGTTTCTCTGGTTGACATCTTCCGAAGCCTTAATTCCACCCTTTTGTACCAATGTATACACGAAATTAGCACAAATATTTGAAAAAATAATCAAGAAAGCTCTGCTTGCGTATAATACCTCGAACACTTCTTTGTTAATTTCCTTTGAAAGCACAAAATTGTCATCTTGATTAATCTGCACATCCATGTTGTACCTACCATAAGCTGTGGCTTGTTTTTTGCAATCTGAACACAGGAAAGGAGCATTCATATCCTTCGGTGACGCCTCAATCTTCTTCATACCCGACTGATATGAGATCAAAGACAAATGCTCAAAAGAAAGAGCAACAGGTGATTTACTCGAGGCTGAATTCCGTTGATGATAATCAATAATTTGTAAACCTCTATGAAGGCTAGCCGCCAATGACTCAATAGGGTTGACTTTACTTGATTGCAAAGAGGATGATCGAATAGGATCTGTCACCTTACTGAATGACCCTTCTTCTGAACCGTGCTTTGGGCTTTCAGAGGCAACGTTCGTTATAAGAAGGGTGGGTGAGTTAGATGAGCTTTTCTTTAAGCTATCATCAACTTTAGGTGACGCACAAAAGACCGGCTCTTCTAGTAATGGCGATTGATTGCAAGGAGTGGAATTTTCTGAGTTACACAGAACACTATTGCTCTCCATGATCTGAACCTCTAATGTATTGGGTTTTTCAAGTTCCTGTACTTCAGAATTCTCTTGTTTTAATTCATTGCTCTCTGGGAATGAGCAAAAATTAGTCTTTTGATCAGTTTTACTCCCGCTTTGATCCATATTACTGTCGAGTTCTGTAAGATTTTTAGTTTGGTCTCCCATAGAAGAGTTTAAGTCATTGAACTGAACGCACAATTCCTTAACATCTTCCTCATCAACATCCATATCAACGTCGGTATCATTATCTATCGAAGGTAGAAACAAAGAACGATTAAGGCTCCGTCTTAGAATATTTAAGCTCTCACGATTAGTATGCCTTTTGAAATGTCCTTCCGTGCTAAAAACACAATTACTTCCAAAAGATTTTGCTCTTATGAGCTCTTCCTGCAGCAAAGGTATTTGAAAAAACCATGAAGCTTTACATATTGATACTTCACAAGGGTGTTTTTTACACTTACTCTTCTGCATTAAGCTTTTACCTTTAACTGACGTATTTGGTCGCTCAGACCATTAACATCATCTTCAGATATTTCATTAATTATAGCCTTGTTTTGCATTCGTTTCACCCGTCCTCCAAATCTTAGTGTGCTTAGTGTTATTGCTTTATATCTGCTATGTTAGGTAAACAATGTTATTTCTTTCCTGAAATCTCATAGACTACAGAGAGTACAAGAACGTCGAGAATTACCTTTCATCTGGGAAAATGGTACAAATAAATGTAGCTTTGGCGTTGCCTCCAAGAGTGTCTTGCAATGCGTTATTCAAACAAGAGTCCACGCGTGGAACCTTTTCGTCATTTTCATGGCGAGTGGAATCTGATAGAATGTTGACCAATCTCCTGTATTTGAACAGCTAGATGTCAAGCCAAGAATTTAAAAACTGAATAATGAGTACATGACACCTACTAAACAATTTTCTAATCTTCCAAATATTCCATTAAAGAAACTTTGATGAATAATAAGCACAAATACAAAATGAACTGACGGAATAAGAGCAAAAAGCAACATATTGCTACACATTTAAACAAAGCTTTCCTCCAATTATTCATTCAAGAACTGGATTCTCTCCAGTATTTAGTCATCATAAAGTGTCAAATATCAAGAAGAACTTCCAATTACGTAAATATCCAAAAACTACATGATGTGTATACTGGTACGTAGTCATATTTGCACCTCTCCAGTATGTAGTAATGCACGTATTTTATTTCATTGCAATAATAAAAGTTTATGCAAGAAAGGCCTTACAATTTTGTTATTTTGAAGAAATCTAGAAGTCCTAAAGCTCCCATACTATTTTGATTAAGTTTTACATGGGAAAGCCCATATAAAAATTTTATGTAGATTAAGTGGCCAAGAAGCCTCAAAACATTTCAAATTGCATTAAGGACTGAAAATTTTCTGCTCCTAGTATTTTACAATAATAACCATGTTGCCATAATCAGGAAAACAATTGCGGTCATTATAGATTCTTTTTATATGTAAACCAAAATGTTCTTAATATGAACAAATTTTGGAAGAAAAATGCTATTATTCACAGGAAATATAACTATTACTTTTTTTCCTCATGGACTTTGATCCCCTGATCTTCCATATCATGACAACTTAATATTTGACAGAAAAAAAAAAACAAGAGATAAAAACTTTTAATCTTGTTGTTTATTGAAATTTGATTCAAGCAAGAAATTTTGAAGCTTCTTCTAAGTTATATGAATAATCCCAACTAGATATATTTCCAGAGTCTTCTGTTTCAAATGTCATAAAAAAATGCAATCCCAATCAAGTTGAGATGGAAGGCAAACGTAAATGAAATATGAAGCCAAAAAGATCTCTTATAAAATACTCAAATCCCTTATAATCACTCAATATGCACGACACATCTAGATTGGAATCAAATAGTCTAAAATGGTCACTACTACGAATGCCCCTATGGGATGGCCATAAAAGCCTCAAGGTTATTACTTGAGGCTAATAATGCCAGTACTTGGCAAGAGTGAAGTTAAAGTTTCAGCAAATCTAAGAATAAAAAAACACTATTCATCACAAAGACATGCATAGAAAATGGCAAACTTCATCAAATATAATAAATTAAGAAGATAATCTATAAGTTTGCCACAATTATTTGACATAGCTTATTATCTGAAGTTATCAAATCATTCTGGAAATCCAGAGTTTTGTTTTTCAATTGTAAAAATTATTTATGAGCAGTGTTTTGTGGAAATATTTTAGCTCATTAAAAATGTCTAGATCTTTATAAAAGTTTTTTTTTTATCATGAAAGCTCAAAATTATAACCAAGAGATCATACCCAAGTTTTGAAAGCGAGTTCTTAACAAATCGCTCTTCTTGAACAGTTTGTCTCCTGAAACCATCAACGTTGTTATCACCAATGCCAGCAAGATCAACAAAGTTGATTCTGCTAGTCTTTGAACTGCTGAAGAATTTTGATGACAAACCCTGAGACAAAATATCCAATTAACATAACTAAATAAAAGCATAAATAAAAAAAGCATAATGACAAATAATATAATATGTATTGTCTAAGGACCAATTTAGTTCAAGTGCATGAATGAGGCATTTGGATGTCAACTCCATAAGTGAAACGCATTGAATTTAGCTGCAGTGATATTTTTTATTTTGTAGGTTTCATTTCTCGTGATCTCAATTCCTTTGTTTACTTGAGCTACGCTCACTTTAATTCTTAGTTACGTCATTAGTATTATAATTAAAATTAATATTCTAAATTGTCATTTATTTAATTTACTATTATTCTATTGTTATTAAAAGGGATAAAATAAAAACTTGAAGGAGACTTCCTAGCCCTCAAGATAAAAATATCTAAGACCTAAAACTTTAATATTACATGTCTACCACCCATAGAACAAAAATTGATGCATGGAATGAAATATTAATTTTTATAGGGTGGTATGGGTGATAAGAATGAAATATAGGAGCGATATATTTGATATTAAAATTTTATAGTAGTAGTAGGAATGTAATATTAAAGTTTTAAATATTAGATATGTAAATAGAATTAAATAAAGTGGTATGTATGTAAATCCTCCCTTTTTTTAAGGTGAGCTTCAAAAATAAATTTCATTTTCATCCATTTTCAAGTAAAAATTAAATGAAATCAATTTTAGGAAATGAGATTCAAAAACTTCTTGACAGTTACAGTGAAGTTGGCCCTGAGTTGAGCTCAACGCCAAAAGTAGCAATCAACTTACACGTTCTACACAATGACTAGAATAATGAATGCTTAAAAGAGTAGTAATCAAATATATTAAATTCTATATGAAGACTAAAATGAGCTGAACCCAAATAGTCAAAACACTTCAACTTGCTGCTTCAGATGATAAAAAGAATACCAAAGACTTTAGTAATCATGTAAGATTTCATAGAGAGTACATGCATGTTGTATTCTACCAGATAACTTCTATAACATTTCTAATGCCATTGAGGCTGCGCTTGCTTGAGGAATAACCATTGAATAGAATGAAAATTTGAGCGTTCAATAAACAATGTTACCTTGCACCATGATTCAATGACACAGGTAAAAATTACATGAGATCGTGAACTCTTTGAGTTTACATTTGTGGCACCAACTTTTCTGTTTGAGAGTCCCTATAAAAAAGTATCGGAAATCCAAAAAGAAAGCAATTAAATATTAAGTTTAGAAGCCCCAATGAAGAAATATGAATCAACAACAAGCAGCCTAAACAGATCCGAACTAGCCATCATGTCTTGGGAGGAGAAGCAGTAGTAATAGCAAACATGATGTTAAACCAAACATGCAAAGATGATTAGATTAAGGAATTTGCACGCTTCATATTTAGAGCACAATAATTATATCTTTATAGTGATTTTGAACGACAACATAAAACACAAAGAGCGGTGACGTAAGCTTAGGCTAAATCACATGTGTAGGAGTTAAAGACCGTAAAACAATCAATTAGTCTAACATTGCAAACATTGAAAGTTTCAACAAGAAATCTCTAAACTAACAATGAGATTAATACTATGAAGATCCCTCACACAACTCTATAATTTATTAGGCTTTAGTGGATGACTAACATGATCTCAGTGAATCAATTAAATTCCACAATTGAAAGTAACGAGGAAAATAAAGAGTGAGGGTAAGAGTTCACCGAAGGTAGCCGGCGACAGATGGATTGGTTGACGTCCCACGATACTCACGATCCGGTTGGGAGGTGTTCCTCAATTGACGGGGCCAGCGTGAAAATGAAGCGTTCAATGTAGCTTTCCACGGAGTCGTCGATGTCCAAATTGAAATCGAAGAATGGAGATCGGAGAATGTCGGTCCGGTTCAGAGAATCCTCTACGAACCCATGATCAACATCCGGGTTGGCCATGCATGAGTGTCTAAGAGAGAAAGAAGAGAGTGAGAGGGAGAAGGGATCAGGAAGGTTCAGCCAAGCAAAGGGGAAGAAGGTAAAAAGGTTTAAATATGAAAATAATTTCAGATCTAGTGAGTAATTTGAGAGTAATTTCCTTGAAATTTGAATTTGAAACAAGTGGGAATGAGGAAGGAAAGTTGGGATGAGATTGAATTAATTAGATCCTTAATTTATGGGACCTAATTAATTAGAGAGAGGAGGGAAAAGAGGCCGGCCAAGGAGAGAGGAGAGAGGGAGAGGTTAGGCATGAAGGAGGTAGGCCCAAGCAATTAAGGGGATTGAATACTTAAATTTGAAATTAATTTCATATTTAAGTTGATTGGGGGGTTTTCCGAAATTAGAGGAGAATTTAAGAAGATTTTTGAAATTCAAATATTTTGATTTTGCATTTAATTCTCGTCCTAAATTAGTGGGGCTAAATTAAGAAAGCATTTATGGTGGATTCGAATTCAAAAGTTTGGAGGGAATTATGTGGCCGCCGGCTATTGTGGGGGAGAAGGATTTGTGGCAGACAGCTTTAGGTGGTGGAGCAAAGGGCCGGCGGGTGGAGGCTTCAAGCTGGCGGCCAAGGGCTTTGACTAGGTAACTTAGATCCACGAATTGAGCACTTTCCTAATATGGATTATGTAAATTTAGGAAAGAAATTCAAAATCAGAATTTGAATTCAGATTTTGAGTTAGATTTCCTTCCTAATCTTCGTGCTCCACTTTTGGAAAGAGGCAAGACAATCAATTTTGAATCCATGGGAGGGGAAGGCCGGCGGTTAGGTTTAGGGTTTGGGTGGCGTTTGGCTAAGGAGGAAGGGGTGTGGGTTAAGTGGAAGGGATCTTGTTGAGGTTGACCGGCAGCTTGGGTACTTGAAGTGGCCGGCGGGTGTTTGGAGAAGAAGAGGTGGCCGAATGTAGAGGATACAAGTACTAACCACGAGTCCAGGAATCCACCGGCGGCTGACGGGTGATGCGTGGCCCTCTCCTAGGATTTCTCCTTTCAAGAACTCACAAACAGATCAAGAACAATAAAACTGAAATTTTTATTCATATTCATAATTAACCTATAATACAAGAGAACTAGAATATAAATAGGCCTCGTGAAAAAAAAAAATAATGACTAAAATGCCCTTCGGGCTACAACACCACATGACCACTCCTAGAGGTAAAATGGGAAAAACAGAAATATAAAATAAACTAGTACATAAAAAACATTTAAAAAAAAAACTCCATATCGTAACCGCTGATCTCTAATGTCCTCATCAAAACAAGAACTTGAAGGTGAGATCAGTCAAAATAGCAAAAGAAAACAACAAAAGTGAAAGAATATTTATATTATAAAAACCGGAGAAGTTTAATAAGGGGATCAACAAAATCACTACGACCCAAGAACATTTATAAATGAAGGAATGAATCGTAAATGCAATGCTGCTAATAATCATAAATATTGCTAATCAGAAATATTAGCATACCAACTACAAATTAAATAGTTCCCAGGAGATGGTTTTTCTTTCATATTATTTATTTATTTATATATATATATATATATATATATATATATATATATATATATATATATATATATATATATATATATATATATATATATATATATATATATATATATATATATATATATATATATATATATATATATGAAATGTGAGTCGCAACTAAATCCTGAAAGCTCAATTAAAGAAGCATAAGAAATCTTCAAGGCTTGCAAAACTTCTGTTACGCTTCGTCAGCAAAATTGAAATGTGGGTCGCAACTAAATCTTGCCCGGGAAAAAAAAAAGTTAATATTTATATTTGCATTTTAAAAAGTATTTATGGGCAATTTCAAGAAATTTAGCTTACTTTGTTCAAGGCATGCAAGAACAAAAAATTTAAAAATTATTTTTCAGTTCATAAATATTCTACATATATTATATAAAATGCTTAGGACCTTATAAATGTCATATATAAAGTAAATAAAGAATTTATGACTGATTTCCTATACTTTCAAAGTGTTTACCTTCCAAAGAACCCACCAAAATTATTAATGGTATCTCAGTAGAGTAATCATTTAAACAATGAACTTCTCTGAGATATATCACTCATAATTGAATTCTAAACCTATCACTTGCTTCTTTTGTGCACTTAACATTGATGATTATATTTATGTCTATGATTAAATAAAGTATAAGCTCATTATCGCATATAAAGGGAACAAGGATACTTGAATCTTATCGTAATATGTTGGTGGATGATTATAAATTATTTCAAATGACATCTAAGATATTTGTCTGAGACATGCACAATACATTTAAAAATGTAGTTAATAGATTGCAATCTCTTAAGAAAATGTCGACCAGCCAAGAGCTCATGAACAAATATCCTTATGAGCGCTTTCCTATGACCCCAAGGTCACTACATTCACAAAGCTAAAGGTTTATCACAATATTTGCTTTATCTTCTTTTGGCCACTTTGATATGAACAAAAATTAAAAAAAAAAAAAGGACATGACGATGAAAGAAAGAAGTCTAAGGATATTTCAATGAAGGATGGACTTGAAGAAAGTGAAGCCGATGATAATGACATAGATGAGAAACTCACACTTATATCAAAGAAGTTTATTAATGTGCTGATGAAAAGAAGCCAAACATTTAATAGCAAGGAAGACATCAAAAGATAAAGATAAAACTCATATTAGGTGGGCAAAACAACAAAGGCTTATATGTTAAGGCTGCAATAAGCCAACACACAAATTTGAATGCCTTTTATACAAACTAAAAACAAAGGAGTAGAAAAAGAAAGGAAAGAAAGCAATAATGGTACAAATGTGTGGATTTTGAAGTAGAGTCAACCTCATCAGATGAAACAGCGCAAATCAACAAGTGTTTTCATTTGATTTTGGTTCAGAGCAATCAATGATTGATAATATTTTGTGGTGCAAGGAGAATGAAACTCTCGAATGATGTTGACCTCCACATACGAAATAAAAAATTAAAAAATCGTTAATACCTCTGTCCAAAATCCTACTCAAATCCTTCGCAGTTGGCTGCCCATTCCGTGCTACGCCGAACAGTCTCATCTCCCGCGTGCGCAAATCCGCCTCAATCTCGTGCTCTTGTCTCCCGATCTCATTAAAAAGGCACGAACAGAGCCTTCGGCTCTTCTGTTTTCCCACACACGTTCGATTCTTCTTCCCACATACAAGTTTCCATTCGTTCGAACTTCCTCCTCCCATCTTCAAGTGTCGAACCCAAACTCTTCCCTATTTGATCTTCCCCCTTCATCATTCACCATTTCAACAACTCTCTTCACTGTGTCGTGATTCCCAAATCGCCGCAAATTCCTGCTTGCATCCCCGTTTCTCTGCCCTAGTACCGATCGAAAGCCCATGCCTCTTCCCACCACAGACCCGATCACAAGCTGCCTCCGACCTTTAGATCCCATCACCTACTCCGATTCTCCACTCCCTTATTCAACAGAATAAAACCCCGGTCGATCCAATCACCTTCACCTGCATCCAAATCAAATCCCGACACCTTTGCCGCAAGAACCAAACTCCAGTAAACCCATCTACTTGTTGTCACCGGATCTCCTCCAATCCCTCAACCGATCTCTTCAACCCACAACCTAGTAAGTCACCCGACCTTTTCACCCGACTCCAGGCTTACCAAACCCACTGCCCTTTGTTCTTCCTCTCCCGTCAACTCCAGGCCGACCAGACCCATTGCCCTTCGTTCTTCCTCACCCGTCAACCTCAAGCAAGCTGAACACTTCTTCTTGCCCGATCGAGAGCCCCTGCTCACAGTGAAGCCGACCAATCCCGATGCAATTCCTCCTCTCTGACTGACCAACCACTTCACTTCCCCCCTGTACTCCTCATTCAAGTCGATCTCTCCCTTAAGCTTTCTGTATTCCTTCATTTCTTGTAAATATCATTAGTTAGTCACTATTATAGTTACTATTAATTATAATTATTATTATATTATTATAAAATAATAATAATAATAATAATAATAATAATAATAATAATAATAGTTATTTTATTATGATTATTATTATTGTTATTATTATTATTGTTATTGTTATTAACATTATTATTATAAAAAAAAGAAAGAAGTAAAAAAAAAGGAAAGTTAAAAAAAAAAGGAGAAAATTTTAAAAAATAAGAGAAATTTGTCTATTTTTCATCATCGCCGTCACCCTCGACGCCACCATCATCACCTCGTCGCAAATGTATAACGCTCTCAACTCAAAACCCTCAAATCTTGCTTTCGCAGCTCACAGAGCGCCAAAAAATCACATATACATGCATTTCTCTACGTGGTGGGAGAGACCCGTTGCAGCGCTTGTGGCGATGAGGGTAGGTCTTATACATGCTTTTCTCTAGCATGGATGGGGCAACACTAAGTACCCATGTATGTGTCATCATGCCTGCGGAAAAAACTGCTAATCTTTCAAGTAGGTACCCCCTAAACCCAAAGATGCCTTTATTTTGTGTGGTGGGATTGAAGACCACAGCCGTGGCATCGCTCACACCTACCATACATGCCTTTCTCTAACATGGTGGGAAGGCCCATCTCCCAAAATTTCTCCTAAATAGGGAAGATGCCGAGAGGCTGCCGAAATTCAGGCTGAAACACACAAAACTTAAATAATAATAGGGGACCTAGACTTTAGCAAAAAGTAGGGAAGTAAGTAGGGGTGTCAATTCGGGTCAACCCGTCGGGTTCGGGTCGAACCCGACCCGACCCGTATATAAACGGGTAAACCCGAACCCGACCCGTTTTTATAAACGGGTCGAACATTCCAACCCGGACCCGACCCGAGCGGGTCACGGGTTGACCCGACACGACCCGTGACCCGGTTTTTTCACTCGCGGCTGCGAGGCAGCGGCGGCAGCGCGGCAGCGGCAACGTCGCGGGCGCGGCAGAGGCGGCAGCGCGGCAGCGGCAGCGAGGCGCGCGGCAGCGGCAGCGAGGCGCGCGGCAGCGGCAGCGAGGCGGCGCGGCAGCGGCAGCGGCGGCAGCCAGGCGCGGCACGCGGCAGCCAGGCGCGGGCACGCGGCAGCCAGGCGCGGGCACGCGGCAGCGAGTCGCGGGCGACGCAGGCAGCGCGGGGCAGCCGGGCACGCGGGGCAGCTGGGCAGCGCGGGGCACGCGGGCAGGCGGGCAGCGGGCAGCGCGGCAGGGGCAGCGGGCAGCAGCGGGATTGAGCGGGAAATTCATTTTTTTTAAATTAAATGGGTTTTCGGGTTGACCCGGCAACCCGCCGGGTCAACCCGACCCGACCCGTTTTATTAAACGGGTTGAATCTGCAAACCCGGACCCGACCCGTTTATCAAACGGGTCGGGTCCAACCCGGATTTTCCGGGTCGGGTCCGGGTCGGGTTGTCGTGTCGTGTCAAATATTGACACCCCTGGAAGTAAGCATATAAACTAAACCACAGGGAACTAAACCTAAAATAATAAATAGGGACTAAACTTTAAATTGATAAATGGCACGATCAAGATGAAAATACAAATGATAAACAATAATTCTGGTCATATGATTGAATATCAACGAATAAACAAGGGGTAGATGACTAGCAAAACTCTCAATACACAATTTGCCCATAAATGATGAAATTAAAGTAACTTGTCATATTCAATTAGCCAATCTACAAGCAAGGATGAAGAACCTGTAGTGAACACGAATTCTCATGATTGTATGCAGGGGAAATATAGTGAGTAAGATAATGGGCTTACAAGCACGAGTGTGAGCTTATGAAACACACAACAGTCCATTTACAAGCTGCAATAAGGAGCCTGTGAGTGTTCATAAGTGATAACACAAGATGTGTAAGTGAATATAGTAACTTTATAACCAACAAATGTAGGGAAATCAAAGGTGAATGCAGCTCATCGATGATCAACAATAATATGCAAGTGAACACACTAGCATATCTATACATGATAATGACATGTTGTGGGAATGGCAGCTATCCTACAAACGTATGAAAGGAGATCGTGATAAATGCAATAGCACATTCACGAGCAAAGCATGAGAGTCATACACGAGATAAAATGCCTTCACGGTCAATGTCAATCAAGAATTTAGCAAATGCACGAGTCCCCTACAGGAAGAAGATTTTGATATGCAACGCGAGAATCAACAACCCGTCACGTGCATGATGTGTTATCTTCGAGCAAATACAAAGGATGTTGTAGCAAATGCAAATACCTATGAGTTGTTATGGGAGATTCATCATGCACGCAGTAGCTTTCTTACAAGTCAAAGTAGTAGGGTTATGACAAAGCATACGAACTGGTAGCAGATATGATGGTTACACGTGTAGGTGACGCAAGAAGATTCACATTCAGCATAGCTCGTCTGTGGATAACAACAGAAGGCTTGTAATGCATACAAGCACCCACGAAGCTATTGTAGCAGAGGCAATGAATGTTACAGCGCCCTTACAGTCAACAACCACTCAATGACAAATGATGTACATTAATCCCCTCTAAGAAAAAGAGGGCCAACACACAATAAATGCAAGCTCCTATGAATCATTGTAGAAGACTCGTCATGTATACGATATGCTATCCACCAGTAGATATAAAAAAAAATGATAAATGCGAATACCTACAAACAACTGTAGAAGATTCATTAGGACACAACAGTCCACCTGCATAAAGCAGCAACTGACCCACATCATAATGCTACGATTCACATGTAAGTAAAATAAGGGAATCAGTAGTAAAAATCGCAAGCCATTGGCAAGCTGAGGCAATAAATTTGTGGTGCCAGGCTGTCATACATGATAAATCAGCCCGCTTGCAAATAATAAGTAGAAGAATCTTGAAGCGACATGTAGCTCATTTGCAAACATAAGTATACTCCTGCAAGTTAAGTACTGAAGAAAATGACAACATGCAGAAGAAAAATGAGCAAAATTATACTGCAGAAGCAGTACAAATGAAACCTAACATGCTACAAAATAATGCCACCGGATCCGCAACACTCGTACATGCGGATAGAAGATATTTATATATTTCCAAACGAAACCCAACGTATCCCTCAATAATAGTCATTTACACAAGCTAATCATTGCAAAACCACATTCATGCATTGAAATATGCACTAATACATTTATATCATGCATACACATGTTGCAAAATACAAAATGCATCATGCAAGCATATTGTCCAATGTGCAAAATGTGTTGTGCAATAGCAGCGCACTATGCCTACATGAAAATGCATCATGCACTACATGCAAGCGCTGAATCATCATGTCAATGCATTATGCATGCAAATAGGCAATGTATGTGTATGCATCATACATGCATATAATGCAAAGAGGCCATATGCTATATTCGTGCATAAACCACTACATTGCGCATCAAGCACATCTTGCAAGCATTAAATCATTATGCAAATGTATTATGCAAGCACATAAACAATGTATGTGTGTACTATGCACATGGATCATACAAATAAATCATATATTATGATAATGTATTAAACCACTACACTGTATGTCAACATATAATGCAAGATGTGGATGCATTATTCAAATCTGTCACAACATCTAAATGCATAACTAAGTCAATGCATAAACGTTTCACATAAATACGCAACATGCTGCTAAATAATGTCACTGAATCCACAACACTTGTACATGCTGATAGAAGACGTTTATATGCTTCCAAATGAAACTCAGTGTATCCCTCAATAACAGTTGTTTGCACAAGCTGATCATTGCAAAAACACCACTTATGCATTTATATCATGCATACACATGTTGCAAAATATAAAATGCATCATGCAAGCATATTGTCAAATGTGCAAAATGTGTTGTGCAGTAGCAGCGCGCTACACTACAAGCAAATGCATCATGCACTACATGCAAGCATTGAATCATCATGTTAATGCATTATGCATTCAAATAGGCAATGTATGTATACATCATACATGCATATCATGCAAAGAGGATATACACTATACCCGCTCATTAAACCACTACATTGTGGATAAAGCACATCATGCAAGCATTAAATCATTATGCAAATGTATTATGCAAGCATACATATAATGTATGTGTGTACTATGCACATGGATCATGAAAATACATCATATATTATGATCGTGTATTAAACCACTACACCGTATGTCAACATATAATACAAGACACAATCATGCATTACTCAAATGTGTCACAACATCTAAATGCATAACTAAGTTAATGCATAAACGTTTCACATAAATAAGCAACATGCAAATATGTTGCATACGTCCATTGCACCGCATATAAATAACCGCCACATAAATATATTTTGCAAAATGCATATAAAAATATATACCAGCATGGACCCCGACAAGCATGACATATGAACACACGTAACGTCTAAAGATGTTGCGCGGGCCAAGAATGAACCTAAGTTCGAACTCGATCCCTCTGTATAAATAAAAAGAAGTCGGCACAGCTCGAATCATAAAATAAGTACATGGTCGTAGCACCGACCAAGAGATATTAGATATTCAAGGTCTATTACAAGAACAATTCATTAATAAAGGCATAAAGCGGACAACGAACACTATCCTCTATCAGCAAATAGACAGAGTCGATAAGGTTCATTAGATAAAATGAGGTTTCCAATAAGTAACTCCGATAATGGTCATGTTGACAAAAAATCTCAATCGGAGGGGACCCCAAAACATTTAAAATGTCTTCCAAATTACTATAAAATATATTCATATTGACTTTAACGTCACACCGATGATGATCGTGTTAATAGAAAATCTCAAACAAAAGGGACCCCAAACTTTCTAAATGCCTCCCAAATTCTCATAAAATTTTAAAATTAAAAAAATCACCAATAACCTAAAATACATAAAATTGAATTAAAAATACCAAAATACTTGAAGCAAAATACTCATTCACTCTCCGCAATAGTTTACTAAAGTGGATAAATTTGAAAATTACTTCAACTTACAAAAAACAATGTCTAGTCGAGAATATCACTAGAATTCATTCTCAAATATCTCTTGCTAGTAAGGATATGACACATGTCCTCTAACTAATGGTCTCACCTTCAAAAGGCACCATAGGTAAATGGTTATGACCGGTACCCTCTAACATGATGATTTTTCTGCCAAATGGAACCATTAAATTACGATCATGGTCGGAGTTCGTATGTTCTCCAATGTCATTAAATCATTGAGTAATGAATCAATAGGATATAACCGATAGGGTACAAAACCCTATGTTAGCTGGTAGATTCAAATCTATCCCTTTATGCAAATATTCACCCTAGGTCAACAATGTACCATTGGATGAAGCAACCCATGGCTACCGACAAAGATCTTTCGATCAAGTTCGGTCGACTATCTCCATTTGACTAAGTGGACTAGGGACCACGATGGCCCGGGATGACGGAACCATGGGATCTTGATCGGTTCTATCATCATTCCCCCCACCATTCGCTTTAAGTGCAAGGTGAGGAATTTCTAATTTTCAATATTAAAATTCCAAATACTAAATAATGCTGCTACTATGTGTTGAATGCTATATATCTATTTAACAACTAGACTTAATCTAAAGTTCTCTTTCGCTATTGGGAGGGATAATTAACTATAAAAGCTTGTGCCTACTTGAACTCATATCATAAAGTCCTCGCAAAAATGAGGGCAAAATTTATGGGTAATGTCTTATTTAAAACCCAATCCTCTTTCTAAAAATTTGCCTCGGAACCTAAACGTTAAAACTCTCCTTGATAACCCGAAGAAAAGAAAAGGGGCAGCGGAGAGGTTGAGGTGTGAATTTTTGGAGCCTACAAATGATTTAAGCTGGCAAGACTATAGGAGATATAAAGAGATGTGGAAGAGAATAATGTGGATGGTATTAAAGTTAGAGTTGCACATCTTCCAAATTATTGCCTACATACCTAAGAACTCAACTTCAAATACTTCGGTATCAAACTTCTTTATAGTTCTTCCACGAGAGCTTCTATTTATACATTTTTTTTTTAATTTGGTAGCCATCTTTGCGGAAATGATATTCCCACTGTACTCAATATCCAACAATCTATACCACCAATTTACTTTGTGATCAAGCACGACAACACTAAATCAAGAATTGTATGTTGTATAACCACTCTGTATAAGAAAAAAATTCCAACATTCCAAACTTAGATTCAAACCCACAGGTTTCTAAAATACTTGCCCCCTAAGACCAAAGTGCTCACTTACCTAAAGTTCCCAAGGTATTAAGAAAGGTATGTATAGTCTTTATCAAGTAGATAGTGCACACACCCATCAACTTAAAAGAGACTTGGCCCCAAGCTTACTATATAATTATCACTCAATCCTACCAAGCCTATCATACCACCGAATCTACCATATAACCGCTTCTCCTCACCGATAGGGCTTGCTGACTTCCTTCTTATTTGGCATCTCAATTGGTTTCTTTTGGCACAAATGTTTAACAACTCCAATGAGAAACTTCATCTTTCGTGTAAATAAGGGCTTCACATATAACCTTCTATTTTTTCCTCCTTGAGAGATCATATTTGGGACATTCTTTTGCTGAAGATGGTATGTTCATGACACTATTGTCCCAGATTAAAAAAAGATCTTCATCGTTCACATAGATAAGCTCTTCAGATGCAACCATTATGTCCTCAAATTTTCAAACTTTCAAGCAGCTATCAAGCTCTTAACTCTTCAAAATATAGGAAAAAAAAACTTAAAAAGTACTAAAATGAGCAAAGGGGTGAAATTAAAAAAAAAAGAACAATAAAACAAGATGCAATGAAGGATAATCTCACTAAAGAAGTCCAACAAAGAGAAGAATGATGAAAATCTCCTCACAAGAAACCATACACTCAAGACTATGGTTGATCATCACATGCATGGTTAAAACAAAGTAGCAAACACGCAAGTTCTTTTAGTAATCTCATGCATTAATACATCAATTAACTTATCATAAAAATATTTTTTTCTTGAAATATAAAGTATAAATCATGAAAATATATTATAATAACACGAGTTATCCTTCATTAACTGATGTATCAATTGGCTTATCAAAATAGGAGCCTTCATTAACTGATGTATCAATTGGCTTATCAAAATAGGAGCCTTTATGGATAAGTTACTTCAAGTATGTTCCAAAACTTCATAGAAAGGCTTTTTCAAGTTCATCCCAAAATTTCAACAAAACAATTTTATTAAAGAATAATTTGGCCATCTCATGCATGGTTCATGAAGGTAGCAAACACACCAGTTTTTTAAGTAATACATAAAATTTATGCCATGAAGAGCCTCTTGGGTTTTCTTTATGACTAATTTCTTAGGAGCATTATATTAAATTAAGTTAATTATTCTAATGAGATAGGGTAAGTTGTTGATCTCAACTCAGTCGACAAAGACTAGCAATTATATGACTGCTCTACCACAATCACACAATGGGTAGGTAACTTAATTTATATCAAGCCTCCTCAACTGTAAGTATAGATGAACATTACTGCTATGTGAATAATACTTAATTGTTGATGTTATAATGATTTCAAGTAATCAGTTGGTGCTTTAGTATCGAGTATGGCTTAACTGTTTTGGTTTTTAAAGAATTTCTTTGGTGTATAATCACATATGTCTTTACAAGTATATAGTAGGTGGCTGGTAAGTTATGATAGAGGAACTCACCCTCAAGATGGGGCCACAAAAGGAACTTGCCTAACGATCCAAGAAGGCATTACTAGCCTATAAACCATAGGTGAATTTTCCCAACAAGATCAATAAACACTACTTTCCTGAGCCTGCCAAAGAGTTTGCCCTTTTATGGGGTGAATTGGGAATTCCTCATCAAGCTAGCAACTTGGTACCAGCCATGTGCTTGAACATCTATCTCAATAACTCGTCCGCTCCTAGAGCAATCATTCTCATGCAAGCTCACCAAGCTTAGGTGCAGGAAAATGCTTATTTACAAGAAACCCTCATTTCATCTTAGTCACTCATTCTCTTCCAGAGCGATCATTCTCATGCAAGCTCACCAAGCTCAGTTACAGGAAAGTGCCTATTTGCAAGAAACCCTTTTTTCATCTTGTCATGACCATTTTATTTATTTTGATATTTATATTAATTTATTTTTTTTTATTATATGCATTTCAAATGAAAAAAATAAAAAAATAAAAAAAAATATTGTCATGACCATCCAACTCATGGCATCTCTCTTCCTGTGATAATGTCTCATTCACCTCTCTTCTTAGGCAATCCAAGATCTCTCACGCAAGTCACCGACAAGATCAGCATGCTTATTGGTCAAAAGTCCCCTCATCCCATTAATTATCCACAAACTCACCCAAGCCTACTCGCCCACTCTGCTACTGAGCTTGCTCAAAGACAACTTGTCCCGCTTTTAACCAATCAAAAGAAGGCATGAGTCTAGGATAGTTTGTGTAGCGTTATATAGAAATTTTGTGCACCATTGTACTTTACTTTTTTTGTGTATCTTTTTCTGTAACCCTCAAAACCCTATTAATAAGAGATGATGAAGAACAGTTTGAGATCTTTGACTAATTCTAGTGGCTTCAATGATAGCATTAGATTTATAGTTTTCTTGAGCATTCCACAAATTCTCTCTTCCTCTCTAGCTTTATTGTCCACTCTCTATTCTCACATAGGTTAGTAAGGTCGGGTGTCAACGATGGAAAAATTTGGATTTAATATAACCTTGAGTTCAGTGAGTGTGAATTGAAGCTACTAAGAAGATGGGTCTACTCCTACTCAACGAGCTAAATCAATAGGAGCCATTTGGGAACATGGAAAACATCAATTACACCACTTGCCACAACTTAATGGAAATTGAAGAAAGAATAATAAAGATGATTCAAGACCCCCATGGGCAAACTCCAAGGGTGAGTATGAAGATATGACATGTTAATCCCACGTCAAAAAGGCGATACACCTTAACGACATAGGATGCGATGAAAGGATATAAAGACATATTTTGTATTCACAAAGAGAGATATGAATATATAAGATACAATAGGTTATAGAGAGAGTAAGTAAAGGAAATGAGTTTAAAATCCAATTCATCAATTAAAGCAAATAACTAATGCATCCAAATAATAATAGTTCAAATACCAGCCAAAAGGAATAGAATAACAAGGAAGAAAGAGACTATCTGACCCTCAATAAAAAACAAAATAAACTAATACAAAATATAAAATACCAAAAAGAAAAAGAATGCTACTAATAACTCAGCTCCCAAGGTGACAGTCCACTAAACACGCCTGTAAGACCTAGGTAAAAAGAGACACGGGTAGGTAACTTATATCTATCAAAACATAAACAACAAAGGAGTGGGGTATGCAATATGAACAACCAAATGGTGGAAGTAAAAACCAATAGTCACTAAAATAAAATAGTACTGACATAGGCCATATTTATTCTAATGCCCTTTATGCATATAGCAAACTATTATCAATGCAAATTATTTTAATACTCACACTTAAATTTTGAGGTATGATGACACCTTGTATGAGTGCACTTATGAGAATTAAAATAATTTGCATTGATAGTAGTTTAGTGTATACATTAAGGAAATTAACATATTAGATTTCTGTTGTAGGAAACATAACATGTGTCAGTACTATTTTATTTTGGTGACTATAAGTTATTACTTCCACCCTTTGTCATTTATGTTTTGATAGTAGTTTATTGTACACATTAAGGGCATTAGCATATTAGATTTTTGTTGTAGGAAATATGGAATGTGTCAATACTCTTTTGTTTTAGTGACTATATGTTATTACTTTCACCTTTTGGTTGTTCATACTGCATGTCCCATTTTTTTATTATTTATACTTTAATAAATAGGAGTTACTTGCTGAGTTTGATTTATCAAATTCACCCATTGTCTCTTTTTACAGCATACCCTATAGGCATATTTAGTGAATCGTCACCTCAGTTGTAGAGTTATCACCAGTAGCTACTTTTTGTATTTTATATTTTGTAATAGTTTATTTTGCTTTTGATTGAGAGTTAGGTAGTTTTCTTTCTTACTATTTGATCTATTGACATTCCTTTTAATTTGTATCAGAACTATTATTATTTGGATTTATTAATTATTTGCATATTATTAATGAATTTGCTTTTAATTCACTTGCTCTATTTATTATGGTGTATATATCCTGTTATATCACTAGTATATGCATGTTTATCTTTATGAATATAAAACAAGTCTTTGTATTCCTTCATTATGTCCCATGTTATCAGGGTGTAACGCTTTCTGGACCCGGGGTGTGACACAGCACCCCTAAGGGGTTCTTCTGATTTAGTATTTTGCCATGAGAGACCAAAAGATAAATATTGACCATGATGCCCTTTCCTGGTCAAACACGCACGCTTACAAGTGATGAGGACTACACCCCACCAACCAGGCTACATAGAAGAGCAAAGCCCAAGCTCGCCAAAGATTTCTCAAGAGAAATCGTAGACATTAGGCTACCTCCTAAAATTAAGGTGCCTCACCTATAATCTTACAGGGGTAATACCAATCAAACTAATCATGTGGTGACCTTTGAATCAATGACCTCTCTATTGAATATTAATGATGCCTTTAAGTGTCATCTATTCTTTATAAGGATTAAGGAGTCAGTGCTTAAGTGATAGTTATCCGAATGGGAGCAAGCCTATCATAAATTCCTTCAGGATATCCAATTCAGATTTATTTTGAACAAAACATATGGGTAGATTGGTTTTAAATAGAAATATTATGTGTGGAATCTGATTGTGTTGATCAATCTAGTTATTTTGTTGTCTCAAACCTCAAAGTTTGTCTTATTCATTGGGAGGTGCCCCTGCTTGGGTTTGCACCTGAAAAAAAAAACTTTCCCGTACAACGCCCCGACACTGTGTACTTAAGCGCCCCAGCATTGTGTTCTCAAACGCCCCAACGCTGAATGAGAGAGAGCACAGTGTCGCAATGGTATAGATACAGCGCTGCAGCGGTGTAAGATAGAGGCTTGAGCGCCGCAGCACCCCAAACTGGCTTCACAGCACTGCGAAACAGATTAGATGGTTTTCTTTTTCATTTTTTTAAGGGTTGCGTCCCTTGGGATTATTTTACTTAGCTTTTTCTTGTATTTTGAGTATGTAGACATTGAAAAGGGTGCATTTGAGAAGAGAAGCAAGGAGAGGGTGAGAGAGAAGAGAGATTTGTACTTATTTCTCCTGATTTTCATAGTGGATTTCTTGGTATGGTGGGGCTCCGCAATTTTTTCCCTATTTTGAGTTTTTCCACATTAAATCCTAGTATCATTTACTTTTCTGCTGCTTCTACTTTCTTGCTTGTTTCGTCATTGTGGTGTTTACTTCTCATCTTCCCCAACAGGAAATATACAAAACTAAATGTGGGAAGTATTAAAATAAGGCATCGCATCTTATTATCTCAGTTACAAGCCAGAGCAATTCCAGCAACTGGAAAAAAAAAATTAAGTTCATGTGGATGCACAGCAATGGAAAGCAAAACAGCAATTAATAAACAAGTCTACAGCGATGCTAGACTTAGGGTTCACGAGTGGAATGCAACCCTATCCTAACATAAAATTGTTCAAGATATCCTGAAGTATTTCTTTTGAGGATAGATCTTTTAGTAATAATCAGCTGGCATTTCAGAAAAGAAAATAGAGTTTGCTAAATGCAGTCAGTAAATTCCCAATGTTCATAATAAAAATTGAAACAAATAAACTTGCTTGTTGTGAATACCTTCACCAAAAGTTGAGTAACATCTTCAACGGTGTTAACATACTCTTCACTCAAATTCTCAACCTGGAAAGAACCTTTGGTCTCATCTCTTACCTGCTCAGAATGATGATCAACTTATATAACAAATCAAAATTACGGGAGGAAAAAACTAAGCCAAAAATATGAGTTTGTCCATGTCAGAGAACAACTAATCTACCAGAAGGTTCCTTTGAGTTGGATCAATTAGATCATTCATCTGCTCATTATATATCTACAAAACAAAATTTTATGGAGGGAAAAAAAGAAAAAGTAAGCAAATAAGTGTAAGAAGTTATTTTAACTAACGTAGTTCATAATTGTGTAAGATGGATCAAACCTCAAAAAAAGAACAGCGACATTGATAATTTGTTTGTACTTCTTCAGAACTTGCTTCCTTCTGTTTAAATGACAGAGAGATACATAAATGAACGTAGTTCAAGAATTTGATGACTTATGAAAACTTCATCTATATTCTTCGTATAAAAGGGAAGAACTAAATGAAAAATATTTTCTTTTGTTGTATGTGAAAGGGATTTATTTACATATGTACTCTTGTTCAGCCAATGCAGTAAATTGAGGAAGATCGGAAAAATGAAGAGTGAGAAAACAATACAGACTTTGTTGATCTCTGAAAAGAGCATCTGGAAGATACGAGGCACAATGCCTTGCGAGCTATTGAGGCATTGGCCATCAACCATGGCGCTAGGCGGACCCCACATGGTGTATGTCTTTCCAGTTCCTGACTGTCCATAGAATCAGGGAGTTTTGCTTCATTAACTACTTAGCCGCAAATTCCAAAGAATACATGAGAAAAAGGCATGCTTGTCAATAGAAAGTATACTTGTCCGTAACAGACTATGGAATTGTTGAAACCAGCCAAGGAGTTTTTCACCAAAGGTATTCCAATTAAATTGAAGACATCCTCCTGAAAGCATTAAATGATTGTCATGTTAGAGACTTCCGAACATATCTTGACAGGGATGAGGCAGGAGATCTGTACCTGAGAAGACCCTGAATCAAGTATAGAATCAAAAGAGTATGTTTGATCCCCTATTGACAAGGTGTCAGAGGTAATTCTTTGAACAATTCGGCGGCCTACTTTCTCTTGATCTGGTCTAATTCTCACAACAACCTGCAAAGAACCAATAAAAATTAAAGTGAAAAGTTTCGATGCTTAAAATCAGCCCACTGGAAATTGATCTAAGTGAAGACTCCCCCCACCACAAAAATGCTCATAATTTAAAAAGGGGAACCCAAAAATTATGACAAGAAATCAGCTTAAAGGTTTCCTAAAGTGAAACTTTGAAATGATCTACCTGAAGATGCCCAGTAGAAAGCGTTTTCAACTTTAAGAAGATATTTAGATTAATTTTAACTTTCAATGAGATAAAAAATATCACTAAAATTAACATATCTAAAGTGATATGTGTTGATGTCATTTAAACATTATACTGTTATCTAATTCAATTTAAAATTTAAGGTGATACATGTACAAGTACATAGAAGTTCAGTGATACGTTAGTAAACCTCCAAATCTTTAACATTCTTAATCAGAAAAGTGTAGTAGCACGGAAGAAAAGATGCGCGGATATCTTTTTTATATTTAAAACGTCTTTCGGCTTATTTTGCGAAATCTTGGGATGAATCCGGGACAAGGGAAGAAAAAGAAAGAAATCAAAGAGAATAGGTAGAAACGCTAGATTTCACAAGAGGATATGAGACCTTGACTGAATCATCGGAGGGCGGTACAGATCCTTCTTCAGGACCATCAATAGCAGGGTTTCCCCCAACGATAGGAGCGACTCGCTGCTTCAATTTCTTCTTAGGAGCCAAAGTTGAAGATGAGCGATCGATCTGTACGTTCGGATGGCTCGGTGGGGTGTTTTCCCGGCCCGATCTGGAATTCGCAAGAACAGAACTAGTTTTGCAGGCGCTGCCCGGGAGTGAACGAGGCGCAAGAGGAGACGCCAATCTGCGGGAAGGAGATAGGGTTTGCAGGGGTTCCATGGATGACCGAGCCGCAGAGAGTGAACCAAAGAACTAGAGCTAAAGGTGGAAGAGAAAGAGAGAGATAGGGAGAGAGGAGAGTGAGATCTGGGAGAGACAAATTAGAAGAGCTCCATTTCAAATCGATGAGCGGCGGCCTTGGATGTGGTGTTCCACCGGAACATCTTACTAGAAAAAAAAACGCCTGGTAGTGAAACTTGAAAGCACGTGCGACTTGACGGACAACATTGTCTTAGATAGTTCCGCGAGAGTTGCAGGTAGACTAAGGCAAAGAGCCGTTGAGGCTTGCCTCAACACTTTTATTCTGATGTACCGCAGTTACTTTTTTTACTTCTCATTTCTACGGGTCGATTAACCAAAAAACTTTTGGGCAAAATTTTAATTAGATGACGGTTTAAGATAACTTAAGGATATAAACGTAATTAAAAATAAATTTAAAAAGAAGTAAAAACGTAAAAATATTTTGCGTTTTCATAAAAATGCAAAATGATATTTCATTTGCATTTTCATTAAAAAAAAACATTTTTTTCATAAAAATGCAAAATAATTTAATGCGCATCATTATTAAATTGTAAATATATAATATTATAATGATACTTTTTAACAATTATGTAAAGTAATATTGAATTAAATAATTAATATGTAAAATCTATTATAATTTTTTTGTATTACAAAAATATTTTTTATTGATTTGAAATTTAAATACATATAAAATTTATTGTAAAAAATAATTAATTAAAACTATAATTTAATTAAAATAAATATATTATGTAATACATATTATATTAAATTTGTTTAATGTATTAAATTTTAATCAATAAAATAATATTTTTTATTGATCTTTTTAGATAGTGATAATCAATGCTTTAAAAACCGGTGGGGACCAGCCGGTCCGACCGGTTCAACTGTGAACCGATCCAAAGGCTGGTTCGGTTCAACCTGAAAAACCGGCTTAGCTTCAAACCGGCTGGATTTGTCCAAAACCGTCGGTTCAACCGGTGAACCGATCACGATTCTTTTGAACCTACCGGTTCAAGTTGTATTTTTAATATTTAAATTTTAAATAATTTATTTTTAAATAATAAAAAATATTTGTAATTTAATTTCAAATTTCAAATGCTTAATTTTAAATTAAAAATTCCAAACAAGCATTTCATAAAGTTTCATCACTTTACATGATGTACTACACATTTCTAGCTCAAAAGCCAATATATAGCAAAAGCTTCAACAAGGGAAAGTCTCCCAAGTGATGTGGGACTAAAAAATCTAAAGCTTCTATGTGTTTCTTCTTAAATTCTAAGTTTAAAACATACATTATTCATTTTAAAATAAATTTTTTAAATAATACTTTTATGATGAAAATCATGAAATAATATTTATTTTTAATTAATAATATTAAATAAATTATATTCATCATTTATTTTTTTATGTACTATAAATATTAATTAATTTATTTATTATTTATAATAAATGATTTAATTTAACCTCAATAATTTATAAATGTAAAATAATAATATGAATCTAATATATAAATTTTAAATATAAATTATACATAAATAGATAACATAAATTAAGGATTATTTATATTAAACTTATTAATTCATTTGTAAGTTGATTTTTTGTTAAATTTAAATTAAATTTAAAGATTGAATATGTTTAAATTTAAAATTATATAAGATATTAATAAGATATTAGTAATATGTAAGTTAATTTTATATGATTTTTATATCATCTAAATTATATTTATTACATCATCCGGTTCAACCCCGGTTCGACCGGTTGAACCGGTCGAACCGTGAACCGCTTTCTCTACCGATTCGTTGTCTGGTCCGATTTTCACAACCTTGGTGATAATGAATGAACTCATTTTAATATACTTAGAGAAACCTTAGTGAGGCTCATTATAATTAATCTTATTGGAGGTTCAAACATATTTTGACCTTGAATGTAGATTATTATGGCCAACTAAAAAAAATTAGGACAACACATCGTGTTTATGGCCAAATATTTCATTAGTGTATTCATCTTTGGACATTGGATCGTAATCGATTGTTACTAATATTATATGTGAAGGTAATGATAATATATTGTTACTTACGAGAGCATTGCTAACAATAATGAAAGGAAGCAAGTGCATGATTATTACGGGCTAGAGTATTCGTTGTGGTAAAATACGAGAAACTTTATGTTTTAGCGTTGCACGAGTTTCCAGCACATAAATAGAGAAAAAATATCATATTTTTTTACGTGAAAAATCATAAAAGCAAAAACCATGGGGACACACCCAGTTGAAATAAATTCACTAGTGTTTGAATAAATTATAAATAATTGGTTCATCCTTGAAATTGAGAACGATCAAATTGCAACAGTCAGCTGTCGGGTTGAAATCTACTAACGAATGGAGATCAGACTGAAATTCAACGACGTTCTGTGGCCGGGCAAAATCTAGCATTAGTTGGTGGTCAGTTAGAAGTCTGGCGACAGCTGGTGGTCCAACGGAACTCTGGTATCAGTCGGTGGCCAGGAAGAAGTCTGACCATAGTCTGACAACAGTCGGCGGCTGAGCGGTGGTTGAGAAAGAGTCTCGTGGTAAGAGAATTATGGTTTCTTTTTCCTCCTCTCCCTTCTCTTCTTTGTTTGGGTCGCTTTCAATGAAGAATAAGGGATCTTTTTATAATTTTTTGGAAGTGGCATGACCAATAAATACGGAGAAGATCAAGGGCATGCTAGGAGTGTTCTAAATAGAAGACCGATATTGACTCCCTTGATTATGGACTGTTTATCAAGTATTTCAACATCTTATTGATTTCACAATTTTTGGATCTTTGGCTCATTGAATTTGTCTCGACGAGCCGCTCGATTTGACTATAAGCATGTCACATTTTGAAATCATTTGATCATCCAATTTATGGTTTTAACTTTCCAAATGCACTTCGGGTCTTTGATTTTGGCCCATTAGGGCTCCGATAGGGTTGAATTTGGTGTCGTTTTGTTCATCTTTTCGAAGCATTTAGTTCGACTATGTAAAACCTTTAGTTTATAACTTGTGGCACTAGGTTTTCCACCTTGTGGAAATTGACTCTAGGACCTTCCCCAAACTCCTTGATCATACCCATAGCCTTCATGAAGATCTTCTAACCAGTAGCATACACTTTCCTGAACTCAATTTGACCAAGGGTTGTTTAGGGGTCAAAATAACCGAAATGCCCTTTGAAAGGAATTTTGATCTTTTCATCAAAACCCTACATGGCCTTTCCATATCAATCTTCAGAACCTATCTCAATGAATCCTAAATGTTATTAGGAATACATTAGACCTAAACCCACATCTTAGTTTGACATGGTTGACCAAGTCCTCAATAGTTGACCAATGTGGCCCTTAAGGGTTTAAACACTTTTTTCCAACCAAATGACCTCCTTTTGGCTTGGGACCTCTTCCATTGTGTTTATTTGATCAATTTGAACTCAATAAACCCAACCCTTGACCCTAAGTAAACTTGGTTGGCAAGTCAAC
Organism: Dendrobium huoshanense; assembly: GCA_016618105.1. Classification (NCBI taxonomy): domain Eukaryota; kingdom Viridiplantae; phylum Streptophyta; class Magnoliopsida; order Asparagales; family Orchidaceae; genus Dendrobium; species Dendrobium huoshanense. The sequence goes on from CM028351.1 coordinate 14,464,156, forward strand.
CAAGTTTGACCAAACCTCCCATACACTCCCACCCCTTCAAATTCTTTGACCAAGATTTGTCCAAACTCATTCAAACCCATGGGGTGACCCATTGGGTCCATAAGAGACCCCTCTTGAAAGCTCTAGCCTTAGGCCCACTTGGCTTGACCCAAGTGTCCAAAGTGAGATCTCCCTTAAGAAAAACTCTAATATTAGCCCAATTTAATCACACAAATGGTGGTATTGGGTTTCCCTTGACTTAATGCACCTTCCCTAGTTGACCAAACCCTTTGGTCAACTTGAGTTGGGAATTATGCCAGCCCAAAGTGGCCAAAACCACTATGGCTTGAGCCATTTCCCAACCTAAGCCCCACCTAGCCAAATCAACACTTCCACTAGGTGGCCCTAGGTCCAACACACTTACTCTAGCCAGCCCAGCCCTTAGGTTGACTTTGGTCAACCTATAGGCTAACCCAAAGTGGTCAAACCCACTTTGACCCAAGCCATCTTCCACCATATGCCACATCAGGTCTAATTGATATTTGCATTGGGTTCCCCTTCACCCAATCCATCTTCCATATCAACCCCATGACTTGATTTAACCTAGGCTGCACCCAAGTTGACACAAACTATATAGATTTGGGTCAACTCGAGCCCATCTATGCAATTTGTCTCTCCCATGCCCAATTGAGATCATCCTCTAACTTGTCGGACCTCTAGCAACCTTTCCAGATTATCTTGACGCAATCAGTGGCCAACGGTGGCTGGAGTAAATAGAAGAAGCTTTCGGTAGTCCCCTTTATCATAAGTTTTTTCCAAGGCTGTCCATTGGATTCGAGCTCATGGACCTCTGAGGATGTGTCCCCAACCACTTGGAAGCTTTCTAGCCACCCACTTGCTTAATTATGGCTATTCGAGCTCATAGGAGGCATTCAAATAGGGCACCTTGAATCAGATATCCTTATTATATTCTAGCTTTTTTAAAACACTCCCCAGACCTCCCTGAGTGTTCCTCTGCCATTCCCCAATCTCTCAGCTTGCTCCAGTCATCCGTTCAAGCAAACTTCGATGAAGTTCATGCGCCCTCTGCTTGAAGTCATACCTCCAGCGATCCTCTAGCCTCGGCATTTGAATGAAAATTCTTTTCCATCATCTCCTTTAGCTTCCTAGTAGAGAAACCAATTCGTTGGGTCTTTCTATAAGGTAAGAATCCCTTCCCGAGCCTCTAGTTAGCTAGTGTTGGTGAAGTGTGAAATGAACTTTCAATCCAACGTGATCCCACCATTGGATTGAAAGCCCTAATTGTCTTGATCCTTCCTATGAAATCTGTGAGAGTTCACCAATGAGAACTTTAGGATCCCATCGAAGAATGTGATCGGCTTTGAGTTTGTTTGAGAGGCTGAAGATGTAATCCAAACCATTGATTTTAATCAATGTTTTTAATTAGAACTAGTGATTATGGAGCCTATTTGATCGTGGCCACTCGATCAATGATCCAATGGTTGTAATAAACCTCGTATTTACACAGTTAGCCATAATGATTGGCTAGCTAATTACATGGCGCCCGTATGGAAAGTGTGGGCTGACTATGGAAATTTGGGTTTAATAAATCCAAAAATCATAAGAATATTTAAAAATTCATATCTCTCTCCACACTTTACGAAATTAGGTATTCTTAGGCTCATTAGAAAGATCTCAAGGATATATTCAAAAGGTCTACGGTCTCAAACCTTGATCAGTTCTATGTAGATGTTAATTTATATTTGAATGTTTTAAGTATTATTACATTTATGTGTCTAGTTAAAGTAACCATAGCTTGGAACTTTGGGATAGTAAATTTGGACATGTTGTTTTGATTAAAAATATAAATATATTTAAGTATTTTCTTTTTGAAAATATATTAATTTTCTTTAGGAATATTTTTTTAATTTTTAATTTTAAAATTGAATGCGTCATTATGAATGGTATATCACCTTGGGAGGCGATCATATCATTCCCTAATGGTTTCAAATTTTAGAATTTTAAATTTATCTGAATTATTATAATCAGACTCAAGGGGGAACAACATATGATCTCAAAATATCATAATGAAATTCAATCGATTGTCTGACTATGATAATTCGGATAGAAGATCATTAATATCATAATCAAAACTACAATAATAATTGATATATCTATCCGAAGAAAAAAAGGTATCAATTATTATCGATCATTCGAAAATGACGATAATGATCGTTGTATTTGATATTCCCAAAGAAAACTAATTGAGGTTTTGAAAAAGTTAATTTTGAAAATCAATTCTGGGTTTCTAAATCTCCTACGAGCGCAATCCCTCATAGTTAATTACATCATAGAAAATCAGAATTTCCTACGAAAACTCTCGATTAAAATAGCGGTGTAAATTTCATTTTGGATTTTTAAAGTTTGACATCAAAGGAAGAAGAATGGTAGGAATTTTCAAATTGGATTGGTTCAATGTTGAGCACTTATTTCTGGAGTCAAAGGAAGAAGAATAGGGAGTGTTTTGGGATTCTGAAATAATTCAGAAAACACTCCAACTAGTTCTAAGCGTTAGGCTTGTATTTGATTGAAAGCGATGTTTAGTTTAAGTGATCAATTTTATTAGAAATTTGGGATTCAATTCCCGAAAATTGAGGTCTTATGGCCCGAGCCAGCCTCAGAACCTAAGTCTAAACTGGGTACTAAAAAGTAACCCGAACCTAGCTAGTGCAATGCGAATCTGGTCTTACCCCGGCCTGGATTGGGGAGCCAGCTAAACCACCTAAACGATTTTAAAATATGAGTCCGGTCTTTTTGTAGAGTGGTAGGGACGTTATTTAAGAAAGGTATTTGAGAACGGGACCGACATCTAGAGCGGATCCTAAATGGTCCCTTAAACTTATGTTGGGTTTGATGCTTAAGCTAATGTAATTAAAGATTTAATTCGTTATTAATCTAATGCATGCTGATCGACTCGATTAAAAGATTGAATTTGAATTAAGGCTATGAAATGAAGACTCCCAGTGGTCCTGGGCTTATTTCTTAAATTCGTTAGAATTTCTATATGAGCCTAAATATTTTAATTTAATTTAAGTAGAAAAAGTTTTATTAAGTCCTTAAGAGCCTACGATCGAATTCCAGGTCAAACCAAAATCGGCATGCAGGTAAAAAGACTAGAAAAGCATGTATCTCTAATGCGCAATCAATTTAAATAAATCAATAAAATTAAATATATCAAATTGAATGTCCATAGGCAAGTGCCCCTTATTATTACATCACAGAATTTTACAGAAAATTAAAGTGGCCGGGCACCACTGACTACAACTCGGATTTTATCTTAAGACTCAAATGACTTTGAGATTTGGGATTCTTCTCGTTGTCCATTTCTTCGTCTTCTCACGAACATCTTGATTCGTCGGTTCAAGATATCCAAATGGAAAGAAACTCCCTCTTGATCGAGGTGTTATCTTTCCCCTTTGGATATTTGTAAAGTATCCTAATTTGAATTCCAAATGGAAGAAGACTCTCCCCTTTAGGGATGTCTTCACCTCTTTGAAATTCAAATTGGATATTTATATCCCAATCTCAAACCATTTTAAATAAATACAACCTTATTCAATCAAATTTACATTAATAATAAAAAAAATCTAGACTCAATCCTGCAAGGTTATCCTAATAATCAACAGTTATATCTATAGTCCCAAGCAGTTAATATTCAATCTCAAGCAGTTAATATTCAATCTCAAGCAGTTAATATTCAAAATTTAAATGCTCAATCAATTACAACATAAAATGCAATAAATAAATAAACAATCACATCAATCATAGGCTAGCAAACAGCATGCAATGAAAACTCAAAAATCCGGCACACAGCTGCAAAAAGTAAACACTGGCCTAGCCTAAAACTAGAGTTGGTGCTCCTAGCAAACCATCTACAGTGTGTGATATAGCCTGTGTGGTTTAGATATGTCATAAATAGGATTATTGGTTAGAGTTATTTAAAGTTCGATTGGTTGAAAGGCTTAAGGGATTTTTAATTAGAATTTAAATATTAATATTTTAAATCTTTTAAAATCAATTATTTAATTATTTGTTGAAAACCACCTTTATTTCACACCAAGGCCGTGAAGTTTATTTCACCTTCCTTAGGGCTGAGTAAACAGCCTCGTAGGCCTGGGTTACCTAGTGGTACCCAGTATAATTAAGTATTTTAGGTTGATTAAGACTTAAGAATTAATAAATTTTATTAAAAAAGGTTTGGTTGATGATTTTCAAAATTGATTAATTTAAGTTTGCCATTAATCGATTCGTGGCGTTGTGCTACCAGGCTCGAGGAACCAGCCTCCTTAGGACACTTAGCCCCGCAGCCCGGAGTAGTCCAGCCGATAAATCAAATTAATGTAGTTAAATTAGAGGTTTTAAAAGGTTAGATAATTAATGATTAATCTATTTTTAAGATTTAACACCCCTTGGAATCCATTCGTGGCGTTGTGCCACCAGGCTCGAAGAACCAGCCTCCTTAGGACACTTAGCCCCGCAGCCCGGAGTAGTCCAGCCAATAAACTTCATCTTTAGGATGGTTGTTGTGTTTTAAAAGGTTTGTTGAATGTTTAAAACATTAAATTAACATTTTCTGGAATTTTAAAATAATTTTGAGTTTTATGAATTTTTTGAATATTTTAATCATTTAATTAAGGAGTTAAAAATTGACTTTTTAATTAAGGTTAAATTCTGGACAGCTAGCATTTTATTAACATTCTAGACCTCACTACGATCAGTTAGACAGTAAGTACGTTGAAATCGAATTTTTCTACATTTTATTACGAAGGTTTGAAGTTTTGAACTAGATTTTAACTACGGTTTGACCAATCTGTTGATTTTTTAAAATATTACAGATTTCTGGAATTTAATATTTTTAGTAAATATTAGACCTTATTAGGAGTTGAATGCAAGTGAGTTTGTTCAATTTGGATTTTTCTTGAATTAGTTATGAAGGTTTGAAATTTGAAGTATTTAATAAATTTTAAAAGGTTTAATTAGAGAGCCGTTTTGTGATTTTGCTCCAAATGAGATCCCAACTCCTTGAAATCTTCTCCAAAGGTCAGGAATGACCTAAGGAGAGATTCCCAAGTGTTTGGGAAATTTTTGGAATTTTTATTAATTATTAATTAATTATATTAATTAAATATTCAACTTCATTTAAAATTAAATTAAGACTTAATCTGTTGTCAAATTAAGTTGATTTCAATTTTTAATGATTAAGGGTTTAATTATGATCAGTTAGAGGGGTTGGTCATAATTTTTGGATTTAAATTGGATTTATTACAATTTCTGGAAATTTTAAGGCTTAATTAAGGCTTAAGCTTAATTAAGTTAATTAAGAGGCTTAATGAATTCAAAATTCAATAAGAAAATTCCCTAAGGCTGAGAATGTCACTAAGTTCAAATGGTTCAAATTTCAAGTTCAAATGAGGTGTATCCTAATCCCTAGGATATCTCTAAGTTTTCTAAACATGCCCTTAATTCTTGTCCTTAACGATGTTACTAGGTTAATTAGGTTCGAATCAAGGTTCCAACTAACCCTCAAACTAAACATAGAATCAATACACAATAGCAAGCAAGTAAGTCCTTAAATTTAGGAGAACCTAGGCTAGGTGGTGTGTGCACCTTAAGCATGCAATTAACAAGATAAAACTTGATTAATTAAGGGATTAACCAATGAACAATTAAAATAATTGCTAATTAATTAACCACCACTCCCCATTAATTTTGTTCAAGTATGCTTAATCAAAGTTTAAAATTTCAAGGGAGATCTCTTAAAATTTAAAGATTTAAATAGATTTAAATTTAAAATAAACTTTAAAATATACATATACATATATATATATATATATATATATATATATATATATATATATATATATATATATATATATATATATATATATATATATATATATATATATATATATATATATATATATATATATATATATATATATATATATATATATATATAATATAAATTTTAAAACTAAATAATTAAAAATATATTACCAAAATATTTTAAAATATCTATAAGAAATCTTCTGATTATTTACAATAATTTGAAAGTAAAATTTTAGAATATTGGATTTATTTTAATTAAATAATAATTAAAATAACCAAATAGTTAATATTTAAAATTATTTAAAATATATAAAATATTTTAAATCAATTTTATTTTTAAATTGAAGGCCTTGAAATTCTGAGCAGTTTGGTATATTATAGTTAATTTTCTGGAAAGTATTTAATTTTTAATATTTTTTTGAATTTTCTGGTAATTAAAATAATTAAAATACTAATTAGAATTAATTAACAGGTAATGGCGGCGCGGCTGACACGTGGCGGCTCGTGGTTGGCGGAGCGAAAACGCGTGGCGGCGCCAATGATTGGCGGCGGCGGTCAAGTGGGCTCCACGCGTTTTCAACTTAACCACGTCGGCATCAGCTATGAGCCGTTGGATCCGCGCGGGGCTCATCCGACGGTAGAGATCAAATCCCGCCGTTTGATCTTTGTTAAGTGAGATCAACGGCGGTGAGAAGATCCCGTGGACTTAGATGGGCGGTCGAGATTGCGCCGGACGGAGGAATACACCGCGTGATCGGATCTGAGACCTGAATCGGCCACGGAATGGCACGATCCGTGCCGTTAATCAATGAATCGGCGGCTCAGATCACGCCTAGTTCAGGCCTGCATGAACCGAGACCTAGAACAAGTTTTTTTGGCTCATTTGCTCGATCCAGTTAACCAAAATTAATAAAATTTTAAATCTAGGTTAAGTTAATGAACAGAGTTCATGGGGAATCATAAAAAAATATTAAAAAGCACTTTTTAAAAAGTTAATTAAAACTAAGTGTTCTAACCTAGGGTTTCGATTTATACCTCATTTAATGGACGGATTAATCCGTTTAAAGGAATGTTGCATTTGTTGACTGTCCACGCTCCATTTTGTAGAAGAAACCCTGGCCTGAAACGCCTCCGATCGAGAGCTTCAAGCCTTAGAGGGATTTGGCCCTTTGCTCGCCGGAAAGCTCGTCGGCCACCACTTTGACCGGCTGGATTCGACCTGGGAAATGTGTGGGAGGTTCTTGAAAGCTTGGAGGAGCAGTGAGCTCAGCTAGAGAGGCTGAGTATGGAGAGATAGGGTTCAAGTGAGAATGAGGGCTCCAAATGAGATTCTACCCTATTCAAGCTGCCCTAGATCTATTGGACGGCTAGGATCATTCAACCATATCCCTTGATGCTTGACATGTGCCCTTGGAGTGGTTGGAAGGCTGAAGGAAAGGACAAAGCAAGGACATGAGGTGGAAAGCTTGTTTGGTCCCCACTTGGACACATGGATCAATAGGGGTTGTTGGATCTAGATCCAAGGGTTCAAAAATAGTTCTAAGAATATTCTAGAGGCTATTCAAATAGCTGGAAAAGCTAGGATTAAAGGAGATTAAATTTAAATGAGGTTTAAGCCCAAATTTGATCCTTTCAAACCCTTTGTTTGACTGTTTGACCAGTCAAAGCCTAAGGTGGACTGCTGATGTGGCAGGTGAGGGGTATTTTAAAAATATCGAAATGAGTTTGGTTAGGTAGGCTAGCTTGAGTCAAGCCAAATGAAGGTTTAAGCCTCTTAAAGGGGTTTGTTGACCATGTTGACCAGTCAACTGGTCAACCCAAGGTGAGGTGACAGCCAAAGTTATTTGAGAAATTAATTAAAATAGCCTTGAGAGGGTTTGACAAAAATTTGTATTCATTTGGAATTTAATTCAAAGTGAAAAGGGCTTAAGGGTTAATTTTGGTCAAGCTAGGTTGACTGGGTCAACCAGGTGGGTCCTAGATTTGGAAATGGGTTCAATCAATTCAAAATAACATTTTGAGTCTACTGGATGTGATCCCAGGGTCTAAGGAGGTCATTTGGTTCAAAATACCTATTTAGACCCTTAAAGGGCCATTTGGGTCAAAACTGTTGACTTGGTCAACTAGATTGACCCAAGGGTTGGAAAAGGGTCCAATAGGTTTAAAATGATATTTGAAATTTGCTGCAAGTGATTGCATTCAATTCGGAGTTCATTTGGTTTGAAATCACCGTTTGAGCCCCATATGGGTATTTTTGTCATTTTGACCCCTGGTCAACTGAGGGTCAAAGTGGGTCTACCAAAATGCAGTTTAAAGTTCAACATATCAAGATTAAAGGTCTGGAAGTGACTAGAGGCTTTGGTGAAGGCTCTAGGGTCAAAATCTTCAAAGTGAAAGGTTCAGTGGCATAGGCTGTAAATATTTGAAGGTTTTACAGCCTGTGGATTTTTATTAAGTTTCTGAGGTTAGAGACCTCAGAATGGGCTCAAATTTGGAGGGTTGCCTCCAGAGACATGTCCTATCAGTATGCAACTGACAGACTCTGAATCGGAGGTCATTTGACTAGGTTTCAAAGTGTTTGAAAATTCAACGGAAAATGTCTTTAGGACAAAATCTTTGGACCTTGGATTTGGCTTAATTGACCTAAGATCTAGGTAGATCCTAAGGTTTGAATGGAACTTAAAATTAGGAATCTAGAAGAATCCTATAGGCTAAGAAATTCCTAGAACTTGGAATCTAGAAGAAGTTTAGGATCTAGAGTAGCTCCTAAGGTCTAAGCTCTAGAAGAATCCTAGCATAGATCCTAGGGTCAGGATTCTAGGAGGATCCTAAAATTTAACTTAATTTAAAAATTAAATTAATTTAGGATCAAGAGTAGTCCAAGTGACCTCATACAAAAATGAGGTCAACAAATGGACCCCCAATATGTGTAAGAGAGCGAAGTTCTATTGCATATATTGGTGTTGACCGGGATTAAAGATCAAGAGTGGAATTTTAATCCTAAGGGAATGAAAAATTCATCCCTAGGGAATTAAGATTTAAATTAGGGTAGTGCCACGGAGGGCATGCTCTACCACTAACCGTTTAACTCAAATGTTAGGGTGGTGCCACAGAGGGCATGCTCCACCACTAACGGATACGAATTAGGATGGTACCACGAAGGGCACGCTCCACCACTAATCGTTTTTAACTCAAATGTTAGGGTGGTGCCACAGAGGGCATGCTCCACCACTAACGGATACGAATTAGGATGGCGCCACGAAGGGCACGCTCCACCACTAATCGTTTTTAACTCAAATGTTAGGGTGGTGCCACAGAGGGCATGCTCCACCACTAACAGATACGAATTAGGATGGCGCCATGAAGGGCACGCTCCACCACTAATCATTTTTAACTCAAATGTTAGGGTGGTGCCACAGAGGGCATGCTCCACCACTAACGGATACGAATTAGGATGGCGCCACGAAGGGCACGCTCCATCACTAATTGTTTTTAACTCAAATGTTAGGGTGGTGCCACAGAGGGCATGCTCCACCACTAACGGATACGAATTAGGATGGCGCCACGAAGGGCATGCTCCACCACTAATCGTTTTTAACTTAAATGTTAGGGTGGTGCCACAGAGGGCATGCTCCACCACTAACGGATAGTCTTGTGGAGAGGAAACTTGCTCTACACAAAGAACCGGGTCTAGATGATCATATGTGGAGGAAACTTGCTCCACACAGAGGATCGGGCTTAAAATTGATCGTATGTAGAGGAAATTTGCTCTACACAGAGGATCAGGCTTAAATTTTGAAATTTGAGATTTGAAAGTTTCGAATTTGAATTGATTTGATTTTTGAATTGAATGTGTTTGAATTTGATTTTTAAAAAATTGAATTTTGAGAGTTTCAAATGTTTGATTTTGAATTAAGAAATTTCTTAAATTCAGGAAATTCGAAAACTTTTTATTGACTTTGAATTTGACACTCATCTGGCATGGTACTTCCTGAAGAGCCTCCCTAACATTTAAAAAATATTAGGTGGCATTCTCCAAGGTTGATCAATTAATGTTTGAAATTTTCTCAAAGATCGTCTCTACGACAAAAAGGACAGTCTTGTGTTGGTTGAAAATCCTCCACCGATCTCTCGGTAGGCTAAGATATGCATCCAAAGAACCTGGACCAAGTCTCATACTTGGAAGGTTCTAAGTTGCTCTATCTTATCACGAGCTTCAACCAGTTCAACTTTGTACGATTCTGAGTTTTATTGAGCCTTGAAGACAAAGCTCTGCAAGGCCTCGAGCTCCTCAAGTTGGAGTCGGGCACTCTGCTCAGTCGTGGATTAATTTTAAATGACAATTCCCAGCATTACAAAATACTCCTCTAATGGGGTTCGATCTTGGACCCACTATAGAGTGTAATTTTGTTGAAAAGGCTTTAAAGGAAAATATGCCTTTATGCAAGGACTAACACATTTCTCAAGGACAGGATTTGATTTCTTTTCAGGAGTAGAAGATTCGATCTTTCTATTAAGAAATTTCCTCTAACCATTTGGACCCTGTCGGAACGACAAGCGGGAACAAATTCAGCATTTAGAGTGAGAAGTAGAGTCAACTCCAACTAAACTAGAAGGATTTAAGTTTTGTTGACCCAGACCAAGTTTCGTAGAAACTAAACTGGGGTCTCCCTTATACGAAGTTTGAATTAAAACTGATTTCAAAATGTTTAAGTTAAAGAGAGAAATTTGATATTTTCAATTTTCTTGCACATATCCTTCTATCTAATAGAAAATTCGTGCATGTTGAAGAATCTAAATTCAGGATTTTCAAAGTCAAGTACTTGAAGGTGATCGAGTTATTTTAAGATTCAAGGATTTAGAGGAAGGAAGCCATCTTACTCTTCTTCTCTTTTTTTTTTGGCGCATATTGCGAATCTTTTGAATTTTTATGCACTTCGTGCATTTCTTGATTTCTGGCGCATTTACGCATCTTTTAATTTTTTAGAGCATTCGCTCATCTTTTAATTTCAATTGAATTCGAGAAGAGACTCCACTTTCTTCAAATACCTTAAATTGATTGATCTTTTTTTTTTTTTTGAATGCTGGGATTATATCTCAAATATTAGAGAAGAAAATTCGTTCTCTTATACAAGGAAAAGTAATCCTCAAAGCACATCCAATATTTTTGAAAAGAGTATCGACTTGACTTTTGAAAATCATTGAGCAGATTTTAGACATGCGAGAATCGCCTATTAAGATAGAAGATTGCTAGAAGCTTGATAACATTTTCATTTCTAAATTCAACTTAAATTTGAGATAGATTTTAATTCAAAGGTTAAATCAACCCACAGAAGCGGTGGGAGGGAGGGGTATTCAAATATTTGATGGAATCAACTACAACTCTCGATCTCCAGCTAAAGACTTAAGGTAGAGGTCAAATTCGATTAGAAAGGTTAATCAACTATCTTGAAAATCAAGATTTAATACACTTGAGAAGTTGGAAAATTCCCTTAAGAAGTTGCAAGTCTAGGTGGCAAGACCCTTGTCAACATGGAATTGAATTCCTACAATCTCTTTGAAAAGAGAGATTATTATAGGATCTGCAACATCCCTAGAAAGCACGACATTATTATAATCAAAAGATTAATCGCGATAGGACCCCGTTAAAGTTATATTTCAACGGTATCACTATCTGACACAATCTTAGATTATTCTCTCTCTCAAATTACCACTAAACTAGTAGTTAAGAGAGTGGCACCCCGAGTGGTTTCTACTCCTCCTCCTCTGCAGATGATGTAGTGGTACACGTATAGTAACATGCCCTAACATCTTCTAGTAGAGTGGACGGACCATAACCTTCAGTTGGGGGCCTATGGCCTATTGCTGGTGATCGCTCAATTCTCTCTTTTTCGAGTCTTTCAGTGTAGTAGTCAAGAAGGTGTATTGAAGATCGTGCTCTCATCTCTACAACCTCCCTCCTTTGTGCAAGGAGAGGGTACATAGAAGGAGCAACGGGTTCTTGATCGGCCTCGAAGTCGGTCCTCTCTAAGGCTTCAAATTCAGCAGTCTTTCTAGCCTTAAGATTCCTTTTCCTGGCTCTTCGAAGGTAATTCTTCGTCTTGTTCCTACCGATGACGAGGGTGCTAGAATTTGACCCGATCTCAGACTGAGATGGTAGCTCTTTTGTCATTATTGACTTCTGGTTTTGATCCTCCGGAGTAGAGAATACAGTGGGTACAGGGGCGACAACGACCTCCATCTTGGAGATGGGGGAGTCAACTCTTGACCCTAAAGTAATCTCAACTAAAGGAGACTTTCCTAGTATCATGGCAGACAGATCAATCAGTGTTTCCCCATTAACTGAAATCTCGAGGTTTTGAAATTCCATTTCGTACTGAATTAAATTGCCATTAAGAATTTCTTCTACAGGTACATCTTTATTCAGTGAGAAGACGAGTTTCCCAGCCATTTGAGTGCTTGATTTCCTGGAATTAAAAAAGTGATTTAAATCAGGGATTTGAAATTAAATTTGAATTTTAAGTTTGATTGATTTTACTCAAAATTTTATAACTCAATCTTATTCAGTTTACACTGAACATGGTGGTTCATAAAATTGACGAGGAACTTGACTCTTTCGCTACATCGATTGACTTGGGGCAAAATATCAAAATTCAGGTTTGAATTGTAAAATCAAATTCAAGGTTGGATTTAACGTTGAAATCAAACTTGAGTTTAAGGTCGAGATTGAACCCGAACTTAAAGTTAAATTTGGATTTGAACTTAAGATTGAATTTAAATTTGAGGTTGAAATTGAGCAGATCTTCTTCAAACTTTGAAACTCAACACATTGATTTTTGTTTGAATGTGCAGGTTTACAAAAGTAACTTGAAGATCCAAGGAACTAGGCTCAACTCTTTTATCCCACCAAGTAAATCGGGGGTGAAATGTTAGAGCCCAGAATCGATTGGAGAATTTTGAATTTGTGTTGCATGTGTTTAATTACAACAGAATGTTGCAGAGGACACGTGGAAACAACAGTTGAAGTAGGTTTGAAAGATTTTTCCTTCACTTTTGAAACTCAATATGTTGATTTTTATTTTCAACAAAAATGGTTAACAAAGATTAGGGAAAAATCTAGAGCCTTTGATTTGACTCTTTCACTACACTGACTAGCTTAGAGTGAAATGTCAAAATCCAGGTTTGATCAAGGGTTTGAATTTGTATTGCCTACGTTAAATTACAATGGTATTGTATAAAACATATGGCAACGAAGGTTGAAGTTAGACGATTCTAGAAAGAATTTAAGAGTTTGAAAATCTGGCATTATCCCTCTTTATTTTGAAACTCAATATATTGAACTTGCGTTCAACATAAAGGTTAACAAAAATTTAGAGAGGGGGAGATTTTTCCCAAGCGGAGTCGCCATTTTTGTTTTGATTAAAAATATAAATATATTTAAGTATTTTCTTTTTGAAAATATATTAATTTTCTTTATGAATATTTTTTTAATTTTTAATTTTAAAATTGAATGCGTCATTATGAATGGTATATCACCTTGGGAGGCGATCATATCATTCCCTAATGGTTTCAAATTTTAGAATTTTAAATTTATCTGAATTATTATAATCAGACTCAAGGGGGAACAACATATGATCTCAAAAGATCATAATGAAATTCAATCGATTGTCTGACTATGATAATTCGGATAGAAGATCATTAATATCATAATCAAAACTACAATAATAATTGATATATCTATCCGAAGAAAAAAAGGTATCAATTATTATCGATCGTTCGAAAATGACGATAATGATCGTTGTATTTGATTTTCCCAAAGAAAATTAATTGAGGTTTTGAAAAAGTTAATTTTGAAAATCAATTCTGGGTTTCTAAATCTCCTACGAGCGCAAGCCCTCGTAGTTAATTACATCGTAGAAAATCAGAATTTCCTACGAAAACTCTCGATTAAAATAGCGGTGTAAATTTCGTTTTGGATTTTTAAAGTTTGACATCAAAGGAAGAAGAATGGTAGGAATTTTCAAATTGGATTGGTTCAATGTTGAGCACTTATTTCTGGAGTCAAAGGAAGAAGAATAGGGAGTGTTTTGGGATTCTGAAATAATTCAGAAAACACTCCAACTAGTTCTAAGCGTTAGGCTTGTATTTGATTGAAAGCGATGTTTAGTTTAAGTGATCAATTTTATTAGAAATTTGGGATTCAATTCCCGAAAATTGAGGTCTTATGGCCCGAGCCAGCCTCAGAACCTAAGTCTAAACTGGGTACTAAAAAGTAACCCGAACCTAGCTAGTGCAATGCGAATCTGGTCTTACCCCGGCCTGGATTGGGGAGCCAGCTAAACCACCTAAACGATTTTAAAATATGAGTCCGGTCTTTTTGTAGAGTGGTAGGGACGTTGTTTAAGAAAGGTATTTGAGAACGGGAGCGACATCTAGAGCGGATCCTAAATGGTCCCTTAAACTTATGTTGGGTTTGATGCTTAAGCTAATGTAATTAAAGATTTAATTCGTTATTAATCTAATGCATGCTGATTGACTCGATTAAAAGATTGAATTTGAATTAAGGCTATGAAATAAATATTCCCAGCGGTCCTGGGCTTATTTCTTAAATTCGTTAGAATTTCTATATGAGCCTAAATATTTTAATTTAATTTAAGTAGAAAAAGTTTTATTAAGTCCTTAAGAGCCTACGATCGAATTCCAGGTCAAACCAAAATCGGCATGCAGGTAAAAAGACTAGAAAAGCATGTATCTCTAATGCGCAATCAATTTAAATAAATCAATCAAATTAAATATATCAAATTGAATGTCCATAGGCAAGTGCCCCTTATTATTACATCACAGAATTTTACAGAAAATTAAAGTGGCCGGGCACCACTGACTACAACCCGGATTTTATCTTAAGACTCAAATGACTTTGAGATTTGGGATTCTTCTCGTTGTCCATTTCTTCGTCTTCTCACGAACATCTTGATTCGTCGGTTCAAGATATCCAAATGGAAAGAAACTTCCTCTTGATCGAGGTGTTATCTTTCCCCTTTGGATATTTGTAAAGTATCCTAATTTGAATTCCAAATGGAAGAAGACTCTCCCCTTTAGGGATGTCTTCACCTCTTTGGAATTCAAATTGGATATTTATATCCCAATCTCAAACCATTTTAAATAAATACAACCTTATTCAATCAAATTTACATTAATAATAAAAAAAAATCTAGACTCAATCCTGCAAGGTTATCCTAATAATCAACAGTTATATCTATAGTCCCAAGCAGTTAATATTCAATCTCAAGCAGTTAATATTCAATCTCAAGCAGTTAATATTCAAAATTTAAATGCTCAATCAATTACAACATAAAATGCAATAAATAAATAAACAATCACATCAATCCTAGGCTAGCAAACAGCATGCAATGAAAACTCAAAAATCCGGCACACAGCTGCAAAAAGTAAACACCGGCCTAGCCTAAAACTAGAGTTGGTGCTCCTAGCAAACCATCTACAGTGTGTGATATAGGCTGTGTGGTTTAGATATGTCCTAAATAAGATTATTGGTTAGAGTTATTTAAAGTTCGATTGGTTGAAAGGCTTAAGGGATTTTTAATTAGAATTTAAATATTAATATTTTAAATCCTTTAAAATCAATTATTTAATTATTTGTTGAAAACCACCTTTATTTCACACCGAGGCCGTGAAGTTTATTTCACCATCCTTGGGGCTGAGTAAACAGCCTCGTAGGCCTGGGTTACCTAGTGGTACCCGGTATAATTAAGTATTTTAGGTTGATTAAGACTTAAGAATTAATAAATTTTATTAAAAAAGGTTTGGTTGATGATTTTCAAAATTGATTAATTTAAGTTTGCCATTAATCGATTCGTGGCGTTGTGCCACCAGGCTCGAGGAACCAGCCTCCTTAGGACACTTAGCCCCGCAGCCCGGAGTAGTCCAGCCGATAAACCAAATTAATGTAGTTAAATTAGAGGTTTTAAAAGGTTAGATAATTAATGATTAATCTATTTTTAAGGTTTAACACCCCTTGGAATTCATTCGTGGCGTTGTGCCACCAGGCTCGAGGAACCAGCCTCCTTAGGACACATAGCCTCGCAGCCCAGAGTAGTCCAGCCAATAAACTTCATCTTTAGGATGGTTGTTGTGTTTTAAAAGGTTTGTTGAATGTTTTAAACATTAAAATAACATTTTCTGGAATTTTAAAATAATTTTGAGTTTTATGAATTTTTTGAATATTTTAATCATTTAATTAAGGAGTTGAAAATTGACTTTTTAATTAAGGTTAAATTCTGGACAGCTAGCATTTTATTAAAATTCTAGACCTCACTAAGATTAGTTAGACAGTAAGTACGTTGAAATCGGATTTTTCTATATTTTATTACGAATGTTTGAAGTTTTGAACTAGATTTTAACTACGGTTTGACCAATCTGTTGACTTTTTAAAATATTACAGATTTCTGGAATTTAATATTTTTAGTAAATATTAGACCTTATTAGGAGTTGAATGCAAGTGAGTTTGTTCAATTTGGATTTTTCTTGAATTAGTTATGAAGGTTTGAAGTATTTAATAAATTTTAAAAGGTTTAATTAGAGAGCCGTTTTGTGATTTTGCTCCAAATGAGATCCCAACTCTTTGAAATCTTCTCCAAAGGTCAGGAATGACCTAAGGAGAGATTCCCAAGTGTTTGGAAAATTTTTGGAATTTTTAATAATTATTAATTAATTATATTAATTAAATATTCAACTTCATTTAAAAGTAAATTAAGACTTAATCTGTTGTCAAATTAAGTTGATTTCAATTTTCAATGATTAAGGGTTCAATTATGATCAGTTAGAGGGGTTGATCATAATTTTTGGATTTAAATTGGATTTATTACAATTTCTGGAAGTTTTAAGGCTTAATTAAGGCTTAAGCTTAATTAAGTTAATTAAGAGGCTTAATGAATTCAAAAATCAATAAGAAAATTCCCTAAGGCTGAGAATGTCACTAAGTTCAAATGGTTCAAATTTCAAGTTCAAATGAGGTGTATCCTAATCCCTAGGATTTCTCTAAGTTTTATAAACATGCCCTTAATTTTTGTCCTTAACGATGTTACTAGGTTAATTAGGTTCGAATCAAGGTTCCAACTAACCCTCAAACTAAACATAGAATCAATACACAATAGCAAGCAAGTAAGTCCTTAAATCTAGGAGAACCTAGGCTAGGTGGTGTGTGCACCTTAAGCATGTAATTAACAAGATAAAACTTGATTAATTAAGGGATTAACCAATGAACAATTAAAATAATTGCTAATTAATTAACCACCACTCCCCATTAATTTTGTTCAAGTATGCTTAATCAAAGTTTAAAATTTCAAGGGAGATCTCTTAAAATTTAAAGATTTAAATAGATTTAAATTTAAAATAAACTTTAAAATATACATATACATATATATATATATATATATATATATATATATATATATAATATAAATTTTAAAACTAAATAATTAAAAAATATTACCAAAATATTTTAAAATATCTATAAGAAATCTTCCGATTATTTACAATAATTTGAAAGTAAATTTTAGAATATTTGGATTTATTTTAATTAAATAATAATTAAAATAACCAAATAGTTAATATTTAAAATTATTTAAAATATATAAAATATTTTAAATCAATTTTATTTTTAAATTGAAGGCCTTGAAATTCTGAGCAGTTTGGTATATTATAGTTAATTTTCTGGAAAGTATTTAATTTTTAATATTTTTTTGAATTTTTTGGTAATTAAAATAATTAAAATACTAATTAGAATTAATTAACAGGTAATGGCGGCGCGGCTGACACGTGGCGGCTCGTGGTTGGCGGAGCAAAAACGCGTGGCGGCGCCAATGATTGGCAGCGGCGGTCAAGTGGGCTCCACGCATTTTCAACTTAACCACGTCGGCATCAGCTATGAGCCGTTGGATCCGCGCGGGGCTCATCTGACGGTAGAGATCAAATCCCGCCGTTTGATCTTTGTTAAGTGAGATCAACGGCGGTGAGAAGATCCCGTGGACTTAGATGGGCGGTCGAGATTGCGCCGGACGGAGGAATACACCGCGTGATCGGATCTGAGACCTGAATCGGCCACGGAATGGCACGATCCGTGCCGTTAATCAATGAATCGGCGGCTCAGATCACGCCTAGTTCAGGCCTGCATGAACCGAGACCTAGAACAAGTTTTTTTGGCTCATTTGCTCGATCCAGTTAACCAAAATTAATAAAATTTTAAATCTAGGTTAAGTTAATGAACAGAGTTCATGGGGAATCATAAAAAAATATTAAAAAGCACTTTTTAAAAAGTTAATTAAAACTAAGTGTTCTAACCTAGGGTTTCGATTTATACCTCATTTAATGGACGGATTAATCCGTTTAAAGGAATGTTGCATTTGTTGACTGTCCACGCTCCATTTTGTAGAAGAAACCCTGGCCTGAAACGCCTCCGATCGAGAGCTTCAAGCCTTAGAGGGATTTGGCCCTTTGCTCGCCGGAAAGCTCGTCGGCCACCACTTTGACCAGCCGGATTCGACCTGGGAAATGTGTGGGAGGTTCTTGAAAGCTTGGAGGAGCAGTGAGCTCAGCTAGAGAGGCTGAGTATGGAGAGATAGGGTTCAAGTGAGAATGAGGGCTCCAAATGAGATTCTACCCTATTCAAGCTGCCCTAGATCTATTGGACGGCTAGGATCATTCAACCATATCCCTTGATGCTTGACATGTGCCCTTGGAGTGGTTGGAAGGCTGAAGGAAAGGACAAAGCAAGGACATGAGGTGGAAAGCTTGTTTGGTCCCCACTTGGACACATGGATCAATAGGGGTTGTTGGATCTAGATCCAAGGGTTCAAAAATAGTTCTAAGAATATTCTAGAGGCTATTCAAATAGCTGGAAAAGCTAGGATTAAAGGAGATTAAATTTAAATGAGGTTTAAGCCCAAATTTGATCCTTTCAAACCCTTTGTTTGACTGTTTGACCAATCAAAGCCTAAGGTGGACTGCTGATGTGGCAGGTGAGGGGTATTTTAAAAATATCAAAATGAGTTTGGTTAGGTAGGCTAGCTTGAGTCAAGCCAAATGAAGGTTTAAGCCTCTTAAAGGGGTTTGTTGACCATGTTGACCAGTCAACTGGTCAACCCAAGGTGAGGTGGCAGCCAAAGTTATTTGAGAAATTAATTAAAATAGCCTTGAGAGGGTTTGACAAAAATTTGTATTCATTTGGAATTTAATTCAAAGTGAAAAGGGCTTAAGGGTTAATTTTGGTCAAGCTAGGTTGACTGGGTCAACCAGGTGGGTCCTAGATTTGGAAATGGGTTCAATCAATTCAAAATAACATTTTGAGTCTACTGGATGTGATCCCAGGGTCTAAGGAGGTCATTTGGTTCAAAATACCTATTTAGACCCTTAAAGGGCCATTTGGGTCAAAACTGTTGACTTGGTCAACTAGATTGACCCAAGGGTTGAAAAAGGGTCCAATAGGTTTAAAATGATATTTGAAATTTGCTGCAAGTGATTGCATTCAATTCGGAGTTCATTTGGTTTGAAATCACCGTTTGAGCCCCATATGGGTATTTTGGTCATTTTGACCCCTGGTCAACTGAGGGTCAAAGTGGGTCTACCAAAATGCAGTTTAAAGTTCAACATATCAAGATTAAAGGTCTGGAAGTGACTAGAGGCTTTGGTGAAGGCTCTAGGGTCAAAATCTTCAAAGTGAAAGGTTCAGTGGCATAGGCTGTAAATATTTGAAAATTTTACAGCCTGTGGATTTTGATTAAGTTTCTGAGGTTAGAGACCTCAGAATGGGCTCAAATTTGGAGGGTTGCCTCCAGAGACATGTCCTATCAGTATGCAACTGACAGACTCTGAATCGGAGGTCATTTGACTAGGTTTCAAAGTGTTTGAAAATTCAACGGAAAAGGCCTTTAGAACAAAATCTTTGGACCTTGGATTTGGCTTAATTGACCTAAGATCTAGGTAGATCCTAAGGTTTGAATGGAACTTAAAATTAGGAATCTAGAAGAATCCTATAGGCTAAGAAATTCCTAGAACTTGGAATCTAGAAGAAGTTTAGGATCTAGAGTAGCTCCTAAGGTCTAAGCTCTAGAAGAATCCTAGCATAGATCCTAGGGTCAGGATTCTAGGAGGATCCTAAAATTTAACTTAATTTAAAAATTAAATTAATTTAGGATCAAGAGTAGTCCAAGTGACCTCATACAAAAATGAGGTCAACACATGTCCTTAATATTTCCAATTTTTCTCTTCACTGTTTGAGATGTTTAAGGGCATAGCTTAGACAATTTGGGATCAAGTGTCATGGTTTGACCCTTGATTTCATATTGCCTCCATGATCTTTTTAATGAGATTTAGGATTTGAGTTTTGATATGTTGATTATGCTTAGTCAAAGGAATTTAAAGCCACTAATTGCAACCCCATTCAAACATGGGGTTATCACTTAGGAATTTTCTAAGGTGGCCTAGAGGTGACCTTAGCTGGCTTGGTTAGCCACCTTAAAGAGCTCCACTTAGGCCAAAATTCACCTTGAGATTAGGTGATCTCATGGTCCAAAAATTCACTAGATTTGGTGCCCATTTGGTTCACCAACTAGGAATCTCAAAATCCATCCCTAAATTTGGCCTAGAACCATAATTAATTCACCATTAATTCATTTTTAATCCTAAAAATTCAAGAAAATAGTTTACTTAACCCCAATTGAACTTTCAACCCATTAAAAAAAAAGCCCTTTGATTTGACCCTTAATTTATTTTTAATTTAATTTTTAAGGAAAAGTAATAAATAATTATAAATATATAAAAATGCCAACAATTCTCCAAATGCTTGGGAACATACACTTAGGTCATTTCTAATCTTTCGGGATGATATCAAGAGGTTTGGGGTTGATTTAGACCAAAATAAAAAATTCCCTTATTTAAGACAATTTTAGTAATTCCAAAAATACCAAACTTTAAAAAATCATTAATAATTCCAAAAAAATCAAATATAATCAAAATTAATATCATTCAACTCTAATTAAAATTTATTATTTTCTAAAAATATCAAAACCTTAAAATGAAGCCAAAGTCAAAAAGTTAACTTTTCGATCAATCATAGTTCAAATCTAAGTCCAAACTTCAAAAAATCATAATGTTCTATAAAAACTCCAAATTGAGTAAACTAATAGTGTAATTACTTATCTTAGAGTCTAATATTTTTTAAAATTTTAAATGTTCAAAACTTATTTTAATTTTAAAGTCAACTTTTAACCCCTTAATTAACACATTTAAATAACTTCAATAATTTAAAAAAATTTAACAA
The DNA here is from genome assembly GCA_016618105.1 of Dendrobium huoshanense. NCBI lineage: Eukaryota > Viridiplantae > Streptophyta > Magnoliopsida > Asparagales > Orchidaceae > Dendrobium > Dendrobium huoshanense. The sequence continues at coordinate 14,485,358 of CM028351.1, forward strand.
TTTATTTAAATTTTCATAAAACTCTAAAGATGAAGTTTTTAGGATGGTTTACTTCGGGCTATGGGGCTAAGTATCCTAAGGAGGCATGGTTCCTCGAGCTTGATGGTACAATGCCACAAATGAATTAATTGGATTGTAAAAATTTAAAATCAAATGAAACTTAATTATTTAACCAAACTAAAATCATTTATCCAATTATATCAGTCAGGTTGTTAAGATGTACTACTTCGGGCTGCAGGGATTAAGTACCTTAAGGAAGCCTGATTCTTCGAGCCTAGTGGCATGACGCCAAGAGCTAGTTGATAAAAAATATAAATTAAGTGAATCCTAAAAAAATTAATAATTAATCAAATTAACTAGAATTTATCGATCCCTTAATCTTTAATTAATAAAATTCATTTGATTAATCAACCCTTAGAATATATCTTAAACTAAACTTTAATGCACTAATACTTAAACTCAAACATAAATTTACCCTTTAACCTTCAACAAACCCGAACAAAAGACAACTTTAATAAGTTACCCATTTTAGGATCTACCCTAGCCACATGACATTCAATGTACACTTTAGATGGTTTGTTAGGACTATCAACTCTAGTCTAGACTAGATCGATCCTTACTTTACTACTGTGTACCAGGTTTTTTGAAATTTTATTGCATGTTGTGATTGAAATTTTCTTAATGTGAGTGTTTATTTACTTTTATTGTACAATGGAAATTGATGTGATGGAAAATATTTTACCCTTAGGTTAAAAATGATCTGGTTACTTAGTTTTCTACAGATGGTCATGCTCGTGCAAGGCAATAAAAAAGGGGCTAAAATAATAATAAATATAACATACTGCTATAGGTGCTTCAATTGCTAAGCCCCCAAATAAATAATAATATAGCCAAGTATGATTTACTTTACTGTACATATATATAAATTGCTTGGGATCTATTTTATTTTCAAATACTTAAGATAATCTTACAGGAGAGTTTAGATTTTTATTTTTATATCATTGTAATTTATTTAAGAGTAAAGAGTTATGAAAGTTATTCTTTGTGTTAGTATATAAGTATTTAAAATTGAACTCCAAAGAGGAAAGGATACCCCATAGGGTGATAATCTTGTTCCATTTGAAAGCTCAATTTTGGATCATTTCAATACCAAAGTGAAAAAGAATAACCTCCCCCCGAGGGAAGAGTTTCCTTTTCAATACCAAAGTGAAAAAGAATAACCTCCCCCTGGGGGAAGAGTTTCCTTTTCTATTTGGGTATCTAGGTATGATGGATCCAAAGAGTTCGAAGATGAGAACGACGAAGAATTGAAGACAAAGAGTATCCTGCTCAAAGTCTACTTACATCATCCATAAGATTAGAATTAATGTTTATCGTTAGTGGTGCCTAACAATTTTTAATTTCTATAATTTGGGTTGTAATAAATGGGACATTTGCCTTCGGACTTTACTATAAGGAATTAATTTAATTGTTTCATGTATTTGATTTGATTTTATTGTGTATATAATGGCCTGCTTTTTCTTATGTTTTTTGCAGTTTGCATATCAATTTTGTTTTAGCCTGGATACACTAAGGCTCATGAGGGCAGGTCAAAACTTTTTTTATTTAAATTAATTAAAACTTTTAGTTCACATAGAAACTTGAATGATATAAGAAATAATCCCAGGACTGTTGGGAGTCTGTATAATTATATTAATTGTTTATCCTCTTTATTAAACAAATCCTTTTTTGCAGGTTCTGATAGACTATCTAGCATTTGAGGGTGTAGATATGTTAAGGGGAAGTTATATAATCTCTAGCAAAAAATATTTTCAAGCCTTTTTTAAAATTACTACATATTCATTTTATGCATTTAATCAAGTTAATCAGCATTCATTATATTAGAAACTAATTAAAAGAGTCTAAATTTTAATTATATTGGTCTCAAGCATTCTTACCCAACATAAGTAAAGGGACTAATTAGGATCCTCTTTAGATATCAATCTCAATTCTCAAAAAATTTAATAACAATGTCCCCACCACTCTTTTATAAAGAACGTACTCATGGATTTTAAATCAATTAGGTGGTTAATTGGCTCCCCAATCTAGGCCGAGGTAAGTTTGAATTTTGTACTACTTTAGCTAAGTTTGGGCTACTGTGTTATAGTGTCCAAATTTAGATTTAGGATCTAGGGTAGATTCTGAATTATAAGACCCTAACCTTTGAAAATATAATCTCAAATTTCTAATAAATTACTCAACTAAACCTATTACAATTTCACCCAAAGCAATTGAAAATCACATTATTACATTTGTTCAAGAATAAGAGACCTTCCTCAACACTATTCTCACTGAATTTCCTCTGTTTGTTGTACACTTGCTAAAGAAATTTGAGAAAAATTCTATTGATATTTTAATCGAGAGTATTTGTAAGAGACTCTAGTTTCCTATAATATAATTAACTACGAGGGCTTGCACTCATAGGAGATTTAGAGCCCACGTAAATTTTTCAAAACTCAATTAATATTTCTTATTAGGAAATCAAACTTATAATGATCGTGTGTTAAACTAACTTCAAATATGAAATTAATGATCACTTCTCTTGATTATCGTTGTTGGATATTTCATTAAACTTCATTTTGACCCTTCGGAGTCATATGTGGTTCTCCCTTAAATCAAACAACAACATTCAAGAGAAAATCCATAATTCTGATTCTGAACCCGTTAGGAGATTTTATCTCCCCTTTTCGAGGTGATATATTATCCATAATGGTATGTTCGACTTTAGAATTAAAATTTAAACTTAATTTTCAATTCCCCCAATGAAATTTAATTCAGATTTGTTTTGCACCTTGTAAGAAAAATCTTCCTTTCAACCCCTATAAGTACTAAAATTATATAAGTGATTAAACTCCCTTACAAATAAAACATAATGACTATTTATAGGAAAACACAAAGTAGGCACCTAATGTTGTGACACTTGAAATTACAGTGTGCTATGCCTAGAAAATTAACTAATTTCATTGTACTACTACTATGGCCTTGCTACGACACTTACCGACGAGGATCAATTACTTAGTAAATAGTTACATTGTTTCATTAATAGATCATATCATTTGGAAGTTACAACTACTACACCGTGGCAGTGATGGCTTTTCAACACAGTGGTGTTAGAATGACAATTTTGACATGAAGGTGTGATAAATTGTGACATTGGGGCACTTGAAGATAATGAAAATGAAACTGTAAAGCTGACCATTTTGATGTCGCTGCATAGTCTAAAAGAGAAGTTGGAGCTGCCATGTCAATATTATAGTGCTATGAAATGCCTTTGATGGTGCTGTAGTGTTGATTTATTCGATACCACCAACCCCGCGATGCTAGATGAGTCTTAGAATTTTATGCCTTATTTGTATATTTCCTTTACAACACAAGTAAAATAACACATTTTTATTAAAAATATAATACATAAAATAATACATTATTTACACTTATCAAATTCTCCCTAGCTTAAACTCTTATTTGTCCTCAAGAAAATAAAAATATTATAATTTTGATTAAATTGTTAACCAAAGTAAAAAACTGATAATTTCAAGTTACTAAAATATAGGATAATACATCACAGTCGAGAAGTAGTAAAAATGAAAAAAGATTATAATTCTAGTTTGGAAAAAAAATGTTAAAAATTGCAATAATCAGTCATCCTTATGATTGCTTAATTTGAGTTCATAGGTTATAGATTTAATTATTAATTTTTTAATTTTAAAATGAATATTGTAGCTTAATGTTCAGATATGTTAGTAGTTAAAATTGAAAATATCATTAGTTCACCATTATTTCTGTTTGTTTATTTTATTTTATCCTTTATGAATTTAAGTATAAAATTGTAATCAGATTATAAGCTTTTGATTGATACTAATTTTTAATATACTCATCTTCTCTTTTTCTTCTATTTCTCTTTTTTTTCTTTTTAGAACTAATTTCTTAGTTTCTTTTGTTTTTTATGGAGTATATATTTAATGGTTTTGAATATCGATAGTTTTTGCTTCGAACGATTTTACAATCTTAATGAATTAAATGTAAGTATTTCATAAGATTACCAATTTTTCAAATTTAGTTTTCTTATGATTTCTAATTTTAATCTACTCATATCTAATCTTTCATTTTTAATAAATTTTTTTGTCAAAAATTAACACATAAATGTATAACTTATAATTTCAAATTAAAGCAATAACTTAAATAATCTGTGGGTTAATTATTAATTTTTGTCCACTCTACGAAGTATAAATAGTATTCATTTAAACTATGATTTAGAGTTCTATTATTATCCTAAATTTATATAATTTTTTTTTATCATTTTACTAAGGTTAATTAAATAATCAAAATATAAGAATTATAGTAAGCATGAGGAAATTTAATTAAATATAAATAAAAGATACACAAATAAAATTTTATAATATAAATACTTTCATATAAATGATAAAAGGTGCATAAAACATATGATAACATAACATAAACATAACACAAGTTATAAGATAACTAGTACACTAGGCACCATATAAAGTATATTAAGTGGGTTGCCTCCCATAAGCATTAAGTTTTAAGTTTTCTACCAGACTATACTAATTATTTTATTTCTAGATGAACAAATTAAATTATATTTTGCAATCGATCAATGTCTCCATCTAAAAAAAGTTTTAGTCAGATGCTATTCACTTTAAAAATATGTAAACTTTCGTATCTTTAATTTCCACAGTTACATAAGGAAATATTCTTACCACTGTGAATGATCTAGACCGTCTGAATTTTAATTTTCTAGGGAATAACATAAGTATAGAATTAAATAGTAAAACATCATGTACATGAGTGAATTCTTTCCTAAGAAACTTTTAATTATGCCATTTTTTAACCTTATCTTTATAAATCATTATATTTTTATAAGCTTCATTTTTTATTTCTTCTAGTTCACTCAACGACATCAATTATTTTTCTTTTGCCATTTCAAAATTACAATTCACTTCTTTAATTGCCCAAAGTACTTTATGTTCTAATTCCACAGGAAGGTGGCAAGCCTTTCCATAAATTAGGTTATAGAGTCTTACAAGTAGTTCTATAAGCCTATAATACATTGTCTAACATAATTGCCTAATATTTTTTATTTGAGTTGACCATTTTTCTAAGATTCTCTTAACTCCCTATTATTTATCTCAGCCTGACTACTAGTTTAAGGATGGTAAGAAGTTGCTACTTTATGATAATCTCCATATTTTTATAAGACTATTATTTTTAATTAAAGAAAATACTTCTTCCATCATTGATTAAAACTCTAGGCATTCCAAATCTAGAGAAAATATTTTTCTTTAAAAACTTGATCACAGTTTGAGCATCATTTTTAGAAGTTTCCACACCTTCAATCCACCTTGAACATAGTTCACAAAAATAAGAATATATTAATTTCCATAGGATGACACAAAAGGTCCCATAAAATCCAATCCCTAAACATCAAATAGTTCTATTTCTAAAACATAGTTCAAAGGCATTTCATTTCTTTTATAATGCTTCCTACTCTCTAGCATTAATCTTATTTCTTAATATAATCATTTAGTTCCTTAAATATAGTAGGCACAAAAATTCCAGCTGGAAGGATTTTAGAAGCAGTTTTAAATCCTCCAAAATGTCTCACAAAATGAGAATCATGACACTTCTTAATGATTGATTCTTTTTTTTCTTTAGGAATAAATCTTCTCAGAATTTGATCGTTGTAATATTTAAATAAAGAAGGTTCATCCCAAAAATAAAATTTTGTATAATGTAAAAATTTTCTCTTTTGATTAAGATTTAAATCATAAGGAAGTATACCACTAACAATAAAATAAAAAATGTCTGCATAGTAAGGTGAATTAATTGCATGAAATGCAAATTATTGTTCATCAGGAAAATTTTCATTAATCTCATCTTCATTTAATGAATACTTTTCAATAGAAAGTCTAGAAAGTTGATCAGTAATTTAATTTTCAATACCCTCTATGTCAAAAGTTTTTACAACAAATTCTTGTAATAGAATAATCCATCTCACTAATCTTAGTTTAGTGTCTTTCTTTATCATAAGATATTTGAGAGCAATGAATTCAGTGAAAATAATTAATTTACTATCAATGAAGTATGATCTAAATTTATCAAAAGTAAAGCTAATAATTCCTTTTCTGTTGTTATATAATTACATTGTGCATAATTCAAAATTTTGATATAAAAAAAATTTTAAAGAAAGTATTTAAAAATTTTTATATGAAATTCTGCATGACCTAAAAAACTTCCCATGCTTTTGATAAAACTGGGAGGGGGTAATTTTTCAATGACCTAAATTTTTGTAATATCTACTTTAAATCCTTAGAAATTTTATGCCCTATAGTGCCCTTGGTTACCATAAATTGATTAAACTTCTCACAGTTTAGCACTAGATTTGTTTTTAAAAGTTCATGTAGGTTAATAGATCTTATTGAACTATCTCAAGGCTAACCAAGAGGGGGGTGATTTGGTTATTTTAAAAATTTCCTAGATTTTTGAAAATTGTCTCTAAAATTTTAAGCAATGATTCTTGATTATGAAGTTTTTTTGGAAATGAATATTTCAAAAAAATTTTCAACCATAAAACTTTAAAGTGCAGAAAAATAAAAATATAAAAAAATTAAAGTGAATAGAATAACACCAAAATTATAGTGGTACGATCCAAACTTGACGTACATCCACTTCCTGGAGCCTCCTTTAGGTCTTGCACTAAATTAAAGTGACTCTTCTTTTACTCCCACAGCAAGGTAGAGAAGCCCTTACAAACTCTATTCCATCAACACAATATTAAAAAGAACCTAAAACATTTACACCCTCCAAGTGATGGAAGCATACTATCATGTCCTTTTTCACCCTCCTGGAGAAGGTAGAGAATCATCATGTTTTTTTTTCACTCTTTTGGTGAAGGCAGAGAACCTCGAGTCAATGTTGAATATCTTCTCTCAAAGGCCTCGAGAGGCGATGGGCAAAAATTTGAAGAAGATTAAAAAATCCTCTCTTTGGGCAACCTTTTGAATCCCTTACAACTCCCCCTCACTTGATCTCTCACACTTCACTCTCACAATCTCTCCCAAACACTCACACTCAATGGCCACTCTTAAGAGAAAATCATAGCAAAGAACTTGAGTGTCAGTTTTTAGGACTTCTCATATCAAAAACATAAGAAAAACCGCCCAAAAACAAAAAAAATTACAAGTAAATTGACTTTAGATCGTACTGTATGATCATGAATTATCTGTACAAATAGTTCAAAAATCTTAGTACGAACCTAATTTCATACAATGTCAGTCATCTATATAAATTAACATCCTATTATATGAACATTTTAAAATTGAATGTGTTCATTTGGTACGATATGGTATGAACCTTATTTCATACACTATCAGTAATCTGTATAAACTAATATCATATAGTTCGAACAGTTAATACAAATCATTCTTTATCTGATACAATTATGGACAAACCCAATTTCATACTCTGTCAATCGTCGGTATGAACTAACATCATACAATATGAATTGTACAAAAAAGGAATTAATTTGTTTGGAATGAACTAGTATGAACTTGATTTCATACACTGTTAGTCGAACTAACATTGTATAGTATGAATAGTACAAAAATTAATGAGTTTGTTTGGGATGAATTGGTATGAACCTGATTTTATAAATTGTTAGTCATCTATATAAACTAACATCGTACAATATGAAAAGTTCAAAAATATAAGCCATGATTTAATTAACTGCATTTTGGAGAAAAAAGATTGATAAATCCTATATTACAATTAAAATTCATACAATTTGATTAGTTTTAAAATTTAAAATTTTGACTCTCCTCCTCTCTGTGTGTGTACAATTATCTGATTATAATCACACTCTCTCAAACTCATGAAAATAAAAATAAAGATTTACAGACTTTATTACATGACATCTTAATATGCTCTATCTTGAAGTCTTCAGTTGTACGGAGTATAATTTTCCTAAAATATTTGTACATACAAATAAAAAATAGAAAATGTCTAGTACATGGTTGGAGAAAGAATAGAACATTAATATTTTGTTATCATAAAAAATCATAATCTCAATTTGGATTCTTTAGTTGCAATAATTTCTACCTTTTTATAATGGTAAAAATAATTATTATTTGAATTACAAATAAAGTTCTTTTCTCCTAAAATCTCCATCAATAAATTTAAAAAGAAATGTCATGGGTATCATTAAAATTTTGTACCTCTTTTTAATTTTAGTTTTTATAAACAAATATAAAACAAACTAGTACATGAATCACAAGAAAACATAAGAAAACCAAAACCATAAATAACCTCCCCTTGAGAACATAAATTCTAAACAAACTTGAAATAATTAAAAAAAAATACAAAACCAAAAACACAAATCAAAACACAAACCAAAAGACTTCAAACAAACACAAATAATAACCTCCCCTTTTTTGTCATAAAAAAAAAAATCCCCTGAAAAAGAAAGTTCTTATATACAAATCTAATAAATGATGAAGAAGAGAAGTTTAACCTATTTTCATATACAACATTAAAGTCATGATGGGAAAAAGAAAGACTAAAATTTTAAATCAAAGAACAATTTAGATAAGAAAAGTTGAACGGGTTCAATGTTCGCTCTAGAAAGAAAAAATATCAAATAGAATAATCACCACAAAATTAATTAATTAGAAATCTTATAGTTTCAAATTCAATAGTTGAAATTATTGTTTAATGCAAGATTTTTTCTAAATATTAATGTTGAGGAAAGAACTAAATGTAGTGTGGGCTCATTTTATGTCTCTTTATCAATATGATTTATTTGAGTAGCGAAAATTACATATCTTTTCATGTTGGCCTCATTTTGTGTCTCTTTTCAAATTTGGTAAACATTATACATCTTTTCATATTGGTTTCATTTTGTGCCTCTTTTCAAATTTGGTACAGTTTGGGCATCTTTTGACATTTCATTCTTTCCACAACCTAACTCAGTAAATCTTAGCTTATGTTATTATCTTCCAAACAAAAGAAAAACCTTTCTCGTATAAAGAAGAATAATCTGCAAAAACAAATCCTATTGTTATGTATAAAATCAACACATTGAATAAGAAAATAAAAGAAAAATATAAGTCACTAATTTTACAACAATTATAACTATAAGATATAGATCAATTAGAATATTGAAATGATCTTATTATCTAAATTTAATTTATAAATTGATTTAGAATTTGAGAAAAGAAAATAATTTTGCTAGGAATTCTAGTTGTATTGTATAATATTTTAAAATTTTCTCTTAGATCAATATTAGTAATTTAAACAATAAAAACTTGAAGACAATTTAAGAATATTAAAACCAACATAAGACAAGCATTTCATTAAACATATAATGCTAATACAACTAATACAAAAATACAAATATCTCAATGCTATCACATGAATACTAAAAAGAAATAAAGCATACATCAACTACAACATAAAATAAAACTAAAATACTGGAGGATCTTGAACTAGAGGTGGCTGAGGAGGATTAAACATTGAAAATTAGCTATTGATGGTAGTTACTTGAGTGTTGATTGATTCAAATTGTCCTCTAACCCAGCCCATATCTTCATTATATCTAGCATCATGTTGTTCCATGCGAGACTTGATATGATCAAATTGTTAATCAAAATGAGGCTCAAGTCGATCAAATCTTTAGACCATTTCTTGATAGAAATGATGCTCTGGTCTAAGAGTAGGTGTAGGTATAGGAGCAAGTGCTTCTCCTAATCCTTATCTCCTGAAACCTGATGAAAAAGAATACGAAAGCATGCATCGTGAAATAGATTGGAAGATTATTTGGTGGATTGGGATGAATCAAATTGTATTTCTTTTTTGAGATTTAGGTGATCAAGTGTCCAAAAGCCACATTCTTCTTCCTTTTTAGTGGTATGAAGTCTAACATCAATAAGATTATTGATGTAGTCAATAATTAACTGGGCATCATCAATTGGAGTGTTTGACATTATAAGATATGTGATAATATAAAGCAAATGAGTGAGGTTGATTCGATCACCAACTTTAGGAATAATTAATGTTCTTAAAACATGCAAGATGATCCTAGCATTTTAGTTCAAAGAGTGTACATGTGATAAGTGATAGAATGAAGGTACACCTATAAGTGTTTGATTTATGGTAGACCAATCAAAATTAGGTCTTGAAGTCATAGTGTGTGCACTTACTCCTTCAGTTCTAAGGAGTAGAAAAGTGCCTAAATCCTCCTTAGTGATTTCTACGCTTTCTTTAAACACAATTGAGGACATTTTGGTATGATTTTCTCTCATTGTCAGATTAGCTAAGAAATAGTAAAAGGTATTAGAATGACATGCATATATTAAGGTGAGAATGAAGGAGAATTAGGTATAATTGAAAAGAGGCATTACATAAAAGTTGATATCTTCTTGGATAAGAAGAAGAAATGGAGGGATTTCTGCCTCAAAGAAATGTTGGTAGGCTTATTCATTTTCTTTAGAAAGGAAGTTATCATCTAGTTGATTAGAATGAGATAAAGAGCCTCTGGAATGTTTAGCCCGCTTGCTTCTAGTGCTTGCCATTTGGATAGCTTTGAACACAAAATGATTTGAGATTGAAAGATATTGTGAAGAAAACTCAACATGTAGCTTCTGATTTCAAGTTATTGGGTATGATCGTAAGGTACAATATTATATTCATACATACGATAATGTTTTCATATAGGATGAAAATAATTTTATATATGAGAATGGAAATGGTCAATAATGAAATGACTTTTCATAAACTGTAACTCCCGAGGAGTTGTTTAATACGACTTTTGACAAAAATAATTATATGGATGAACATGTGTTCATCCGAGATGATCAGGTAATAATGATTCTACCTGACAGTTAGGTTCGTTAACACACAAATTGGCAACAGGAATGTATAGATGATCTTTAAAAAATAATTACACTTGGAATTCTCTCCCTATATATAAAGACAAAAAATGAATTGTTTATAAAAAATGATGATGTGTTTGTACAGTACGATATGTTTACAAAAACACATTTTCATTTGACAAACTTAGGAAAATTATCATGCAAAATCTAGCGATTTCATACAGTATGAAAGTGATTCGTACAAAATGAAAAGAAAAACAATTTTTAGATTTGCATATGATAATCATGATTCTCGTCCAAAAATAAAACAGATCAATAAGATCCATGAGACACAAAAAAAATAAAAATACCATAAAAGAGAAACTAAACCAAAATAGAAAAAAAAATAAAAATCAAACAAAAAACAAATCACATACAATGAAAAAAACATAAACATCAACAAAAAGATATATCACAAATGGAATTTGCAAAATTATAATTATCAAGCATGAATTACAATAACATCCAATCAAGTTCTTAAGGTGTTAAACGTTTCAAAAGCAAATGGTTTTATGAAAATGTCTGCAAGTTAATTCTCAGTAGCTATATGTGTAGCTCAATTTCTCCTTTAGTGACATGGTCTCTAATGACGTACCTTATAACTATATGCTTGATTTTAGAGTGTTAAATTGGGTTCTTTGAAATATATATGACACTTATATTGTCACAAAAATTATAATAGTACCAATTAAAATTCCTAAATTTGTAAGTTATTATTTTAACCAAAGAACTTATGCCAATCAACTACCTAATGCAATATATTCTGCATTAGCATTAGAAATGGATACTAAATTTTATTTTCTACTAGACCAGTAAACTAAAGAGTTTCTAATGAATTTATAAGTTTGAGAAGTACTTTTTCAATTAAACTTATATCCTTCAAAATTTGAATCAGAATATCTAATAATTTCATAAGAGGAGCTGTGTCTAGGATACAATATCCTTAAGTTTTGAGTTCCCAAAAGATATCTCAAAATTTTTTTAATAGCAGTCAAGTAGGATTACGTTGGATCAACTTGAAATTTAGCATAAAGATAAATACTAAATATGATATCCGGCCTACTAATAGTTAAGTAAAGTAATGATCCAATTATTTCTCTAAATTTATTTTGATCAACAAATTTGCCTTCGGAGTCCTTATCTATCTGAACCAAGGAACTCGTTGATATATATATATATATTAGTTTAGCTCTATCCAATTCATAATTTTTAAGGATGTCCCTAATATATTTTGACTGACTCAAAAATATGCCATCCTCTTTCTATTTTATGCTAAAACTAAGAAATTAACTCAAGTCTCACATCAAACTCATTTTAAATCCACAACTCATTATTTTTAAAAAATCATCACAAAATTTTTATTTGTGGATCCAAACAAGATATCATCAACATATATTTAAATAATGAGTGTATCATCTCCTACTCTTTTTAAGATTAGAGTGGTGTCCACACTACCTTTAACAAATTATCTTTCTAGTATGAATGTGTTTAGCCTTTCATACCATGCCCTAAGTATCTATTTTAGTCCATACAAAACCTTTTTCAATTTAAAAACATGTTTAGGGAATTATGAAATTTCAAAACCTGGAGGTTGCTCAATATAAATATCCTCTTATATCACCCCATTAAGAAAGACACTCTTAATATCCATTTAAAATTATTTAAAACCTTTAAAATTGGTAAAAGCTAGTAGACCGTTATCGCTTCAAGTTATTGCAACTCAGGATTCCGATTTTATGATTTTGATGATAACAAATAAAATTAATGAATCTTTTATTTCTCCTAATATTTGTAGTGCAGATTTGTTTGTGTGTTGACTAATATTTTAGGTACACCATATACCGTTCTTTGAAGATTCAAGGCTCAAGATCGTGTAGAATTGGTTGTAGTAAATGAGTCTGTAATTTTCATTTCTTGAGTCAAGTATTGTAATGATATATGTTAGTTTATTGACCTTGCACACACACAGAGGGAGCAAAAAATGATTCTAAATATTTTAATTTTTTTATACATTGTACGGTACAATTTGGATTGTACTTTATGATCTGATGTAACAGAAATTAATTAAAATATTTTATTTTCTTGAAAAAAAATATTCTTAAAATATAACTAGTCATACTATATGAATACCACATTGTAATGTACGATTTATTATAATTAGAAAGCCCGCCGTTCATTAAATTAGGCAAAAAATGTAATTTGAAAAGTGATTCTAATCTAACTGTACGATTATAATCATACTGTATGATGTTTAAAATAGAGATTTTGTAAGGGCTTCTCCGCCAAGCTGTGGGGGCTAAATAAGATTCACTAAAGATTTAGTGTAATACTCAGAGGGTGCCCGGGGATTGAACGTAGGTCATGGTTTGATTGAACCACTATTTCTTTCCTTTATTTTTTTCACACTTTATTTTTGCATTCATTTTTATTGCGATTAATTGCGTGGGTGAAATAAATAATTTATATTTTTAAGAATGAAATTCTCTTCCGCATAAAGTTATAAAAATATATTTATTTCATTAAAGAAGTTTTTTTTAAATCATCCAATTCACCCTACTCTTGGCGCATCTAGTAATTTCTAGTAGTATCACGCAATTTCAATTGGTATTAGAGCGGGGTTTCAAAAATAGTGTTTTAGAAAACCTTGAAAATTTTGATCATGGAATATTTTGGAAATTGTAACATTGCAGAAGGCTATTGTATTACACGACCACCTTTAATTGAAAACATTTCTTTTAATTTTTGGAAAATTTGCTTGTCAAACTTTTTGTAATCAATTAATTATCGAATGTGGCATATGATTCAAACTAGCTATTCTGTACCATCACGTATGATAGATGGAGTCAAAATTAATATTCCTTTTACTGAATGGAGTAGAATAGAACAAATTTATGCTCAATTAAATGTAAATGCTTGAATTGTTTTTTCTGTGTGTTAAATTCTGACGATTGCATGAGAATCTCTACATGTACTAATGACAAAGAAGTTTGGGATAGATTATGCATTATATATGAAGGTACTAGTGAAGTCAAGCAATCTAAGTTAAATTTTCTAATGCATGACTATGAACTTTTATGTATGAAACCTTATGAGATGATCTTAGACATGTATATTAGGTTTACAAATATTGTGATGCCATTGCACGCTTTAGGTAGAGAATTTTCTAACTTTGAAAAGGTTAACAAAATTCTATGCTCTCTACTTGATAAGTTTGATGCCAAAGTTACGACTATATATGAATCAAAATATTTGAATGATTATTCTATAGATGATCTAATAGGCTCACTCATTGCTTATGAGCAAAGTGTGAATCAAAAACTTTTGGATGCAGGTGATGAGAAGACTATAGTGCTAAAAGCTAAAGACACGAATAAATGTGGCTTAATAGACGATGAGAGCAAGGAAATAGCATTGATAACAAATAAATTTGAAAGTCTATTGAAGCACAAGTAGAAAAATCATTAAAAGCGGAGTAAAGGTAAAAATGATAAAATGCTAAATTTTTGTCTGATATTATTTGCTTTAGGCGTAGGAAACCCGGACATTTTAAGCTTGAATACCCAACTTAAAAACTCTTCCTGCAAAGGAAAAGAGTAAAAGCAAACTGATTATAATATAGCGAAAAGATAAAAAGCAAAATGTGTCCTAGGCAGACCTAGTTTTTGAATCATCAGAATAAGAGTAAGACGATGAGGTATAAGTATATTAAGGTTTGTTTGTGTGTTTTGTTTATGTGTTTTGTCTATTTTATTTATGTGTTTTGTATGTTTGTTTATCTGTTTTGTATGTTTAACCTTTTTATCATAATTGTACGTTTTTATTTCATTAATATGTGTTATTTTTTCGCTTCTTTTTGATAATGTCAAAGGGGTAGAAAGTATTGTAGTAGGTTGTATTTTGTTTTAATTATTGTTGTTATTTTTAAAAAATAAAAAATAAAAAAATGAAAGCTTTCCCTTATTTTTTAATATAATAGGGGGAGTTTATGAGAAAATATTTTTAATTTGCAAATTCAACCAATATTATTTGCCATCATAAAAAAGGGGGAGCTTATTACGACTCGGGCTTCCAAGTTTATGATTTTAATGATAAAAAATAAAATTAATTAATCTTTTATTTCTCCTAGTATTTGTAGTGCATATTTATTTGTGTGTTGACTAATATTTCAGGTACATCATGCACTATTCTTTGAAGATTCAAGGCTCATGATCATGTAGAATTGGTTGTATTAAATGAGTATGTAATTTTCATTTCTTGAGTCAAGTCTTGTAATGATGTATGTTAGTTTGTTGACCTTGGACACACATAGAGTGAGCAAAAAATGATTCTAAATATTTTAATTTTCTATACATCGTACTGTACAATACAATCCGATGTAATATAAATTAATTAAAATATTTTATTTTCATAAAAAAATATATTCTTAAAATATAACTAATCGTACTGTATAAATACCACATCGTACTGTACGATCTATTATAATTAGAAAGCCTGCAGTCCATTAAATTAGATAAAATTTTGAATATGAAAAGTTGTTCTAATGGTACTGTACGATCATGATCGTGCTATATGATTGTTGAAATATTGCCTAATTTAATCCTGTGATTATTCAATAAAAAAGGCTTGATTTTGATATTTTGATCGTACTGTACAAACTAAATCGTACTGTACGAACTGGATCGTACTGTACGATCAACATAGATGATTTTGGATCGTCCTGGACATCGTCCTGGATGAACTGCTCGTTTATTGAACTGTTCGTATAACACATCATACAGTACGAACTTCAACTGAACTGTTCGTACATTACTAACTGGACATCGTACAGTACTAAGGTCAATTTCTGCACATAGTACTTGACGATCTTGCGATCGTACAGTACGATCTTTAATTGGTGGCTGAATTGAGTTTTTTAGGGGTTTTTTAGCCCTCTATTTAAGAACTATCATAAGACTTTGTAAGAGTCTTTTGCAGCCATTGTGTCTTCGTTCTTTTGGAGAAAACTTGAAGAGAGGACTTGAAAGAGAGAGAGGAAAGGGTGGAGTTTGAGAGAGGGAGAAGATCCTTGGAGGAGGTTTCAAGGGAGTGTGAAGGAGATCACATAGTTGCTCCGACGAGCTTGCACATTAGTACCATTGAATTCAAGATTCGTCTTTAAGGAAGTTTTGGGATGAAGAAGATCTCGTTGGTGTCAAAGGACCCGGCTCCTCCGCCGCACCGGGGAAGGTGGAAGTGATTTTGTAAGGGCTTCTCGGCCTAGCTATGGGGGCTAAAGGAGAATCACTAAGGGTTTAGTGTAATAATCGAAGGGTGCCTCCGGGGAGTGGACGTAGTTCATCGTTTGACCGAACCACTATAAATCAGTGTGTTCTTTCCTTTATTTTTCCTCACTTTATTTTCGCATTCATTTTTATTATGATTAATTACGTGGGTGATTGATAATTTATCTTTTTTTTGTGAATGAAATTTGCTTTCACATAAAGTTATAAAAATATATTTCTTTTCTTTAAAGTAGTTTTTTTTTAATCATCCAATTCACCCTACTCTTGACGCATCTAGTAATTTCTAGTAGTATCACGCAATTTCACAAGTTTGGCTACAAGGGCAAGCATTTCCTCAAAATTAATTTCTTCTATTTGATTATACCTCTTGGCCACCAATCTTACTTTATTTCTAACCACTACACTTGAATCATCTATCTTGTTATTGAAAACCCACTTAATTCAACAACATTTTAATTTTTAGGTCTTTCAATTAACTCTCAAATATCATTTCTAATAAATTAATTCAATTCATCTTGCATGGCCATATTTTAAAATTCATTAAAAAGTACTTGATTTGTATTAATGGGTTCAATCATTATAATAAAGGCTAAGTGGTTCACTTCTTTGCTAACTTCATGACTAGTTATAACACCTTCACTTAGTTCACCTAAAATCAATTCTTTAGGATGAATTTTAGAATATATCTATTCTCTAGGCAATGTAGCTTCTATTTTTTCCCTTTCTTCAAGATTTACATTTTCAATTCCTTGGGTTATTTCTTCAACATCTTCTTCTTCCAACTTAGACCCTTTAGAAATATTAGATTCATAAAAAATTACATGAGTAGTCTCCTCAACTACCAAAGTTCTTTGGTTAAAAACTCTATAGGATTGTCCAACACATAAATATTCAATAAAAATTCCCTCATCAGAATTAGGATCAAATTTTCCTAAAAGAGTTTTACCATTATTATGAATAAATACCTTACATCCAAAGACATGTAGATATGAGAGGTTGGGTGTTCTTTCCTTAAGATGTTCATAAGGTGTCTTGCTCAACTTAGATCTAATATTCACCCTATTCAAAATATAATAAGTCGTACTAACCACTTAAACCTGAAAATATTTTAGAAGTGAATATTCATCCAACATGGCTCTAGCAGCTTCTATCAAAGTTTTATTCTTCCTTTCAATAACCCCATTCTATTGAGGGGTCCTAGGAGCTAAAAAGTTATGATCTATTCCTTGCTCTTTATAGAAAACTTCAACTTTTTTATTTTCAAATTCTCCTCTACGATCACTTAGAATTGAAAGAATTTTATAACCTAGCTTCCTTTGAATCCATGTTAGAATCTTCTTTGTAGTTCTTTTTTATTTTTCCTAGCTTTGAATACATTCATGCTTCTTTTAAAAAAAAAAAGAATCCAAGTAAAAAAATTCTAAATTCATCAAATGATTCACTCTTACATGATACGAATCTAATCCAAGTGAATTTTGAATAATCATCAATAATTACATATCCTAAAACTTTCCATCCTAGACTTATAATGTTAACTGGTCCAAAAAGATCCACATGAATGACTTCTAATGATTTATTAGTTTTAAGATCCTTATTTGAATGAAAGGACTTCACTTGTTTTCCTAATTGACATACATCACACATGTGATCTTTAGTGAAGTCTAATTTGGGTATTCCTCTAACCAATTCTTTTTGGGTAATCTTCCAAAGATTTTTCATGCTTGCATGACAAAGTATTCTATGTCATAACCAAGATTCATCAGTTATAGTTTTGAGACAAAAAGTATTAGAAGATTTAACATAATTTAAATCAAACATGTATACATTATTTACCATATTTTCATGTAATACATTAACTCCCTTTTTGCTTAAAATGTAGCTAGCAGGTAAAAATTTAATGTTAAAACCACTATCACAATGCTAACTAATACTTAACAAGTTATATTTTAAGCCTTCAACCAATAAAACAATTTTAATAAAGAATTTGTTCTTATTGCCAATCATACCTATACATACCACTCTCCTTGTGGTATTATCTTTCAGTGTCACTTTGCCTCTAGCCCTGGCCTCCAACGATATGAATTGAGTTGTATCTCTAGTCATATGTTTTAAACATCCGCTATCTAGGTACCAAATACTCTCACAAGGGCTTGTATGAGAGCGATTCTACAAAATTATCAAACGCTGGACTTAGGAACTCAAATAAATTAGGATTCACCATTTGATAATGATAATCTAGATGCATGTTTGATATGTTGTGATTTATGTATCTTAGGTCTACACACTAAATGTGTTATGCTCTAAATAATGCAATTGTGGGAAATATGCCTCATCATTGCACTTGAAAAGCATTTAACACTAGGAAAAAGATTTACCAATCTATGTGCTTTATAATAACTTTTCATAGATTTTGAAATTGTATGCTTTTGGTTAGGATTATAAATATGTTCAAGTGTGAAAGTTGTCTTATCTTCCTTATGAGCTTTTAATTTTTTTTTATGATATGAGTTTGCACTTTCTAAAACTGAATTGTCAACTTTTAACTTATCTTTTCTTTGATCTGATTTGATAATAAACACCTTAAAATCATTTTCAACTTCAATATAGGATAATTTCAAAGAATCATGCTTCTTATTTAAATCATCAAATTCATCCAATAAAGTCATGTGGTTGCTATCTATGGATGCATGATCTTTCCTAAGCTTTTCTTATTCTTTTTGTAAATTAAAATACTCCATGTTAAGATTAGCATGCAATTTTTTAATCTTCCTATATGCATTATAAATTTTCATAGAAACTTCAAATAGTTCATCGTAGGATAAGACACAAACCACCTCTTGATCTGAATGATCAAGTTTATCTACCATTAAGCACAAGTTTGTGACTTCCTCTTCTACTTCTATTTTTGAGGAGTTTGAAGCTGAGTTAGCCTAAAAAGCTTTGCATTCTTTTCTTGCCCTTCCTAAGATTTATTTTCTCCTCAGCTTTCTCCTTACTAAGATTTGATTTGAGATTTAAGCAATCAATCATTATATGTCTAGGATTTCTACACTTATAATAAATAACTTAATTAGAAACTTTTTGTATTTTTATTAAACTTACCTTTATTCCAATGTTGATGTCTTTGTTGCTTTATTCTAAGAAAACTTTTGAATTTCTTAGTCATGAGTGAAATATATTCTTCATCCTCAAGCATTATTTGATTACTTTTTGAATTATCCACTTTTAAAGTAATATTCTTCTCTTTCTATTTGTCACATGCATCAATCTATCTTTGATTCACTCCTTGCGTATAAGCAATCAGTGATCTAAGCGGGTTGTCAATAGAATATAAATTAAGTTCTTTTGACCCAGTTATGATAGTTATCTTTATATCATAAGTAGTAGGTAAATAATGTAGGATTTTATTAACTATATTTTAAATTATTTAGTTCTCTACCTAAAGCATGCAATGAGATAACAATCTGAGAAAAATGTGTATACATATAAGAAATTGACTCATTTGGTCTCACGCAAAATTGTTCGTAGTGTTGTAATAAAATATTCAACCTACATAATTTAACCTCATTTATCCCATCATAAGTTATGCAAACTCTATCCAAGATTTCTTTTCCAGTTCTGTAAGTAGAAACACAAATATTGTCTTTAGATTTCAATACAAAAAAAAACTATTTAAACATTTTGCATTTAGTTATGCTAAGTCCTTTTCTTGTAATGTCCAATCAATGAATGGTGTTTCAACTCTAATGCCATCAACAAGTGTAGTGGGTCTAGTGTAACCTTTCTCTACTAATATCCATATGCGATATTCAAGTGATTGCAGAAAAATAGACATACGAGTATTCCAAAAATCGAAAGGGATGTTATCGATTAAAGGTGGTCTAGTCATAGTGTATCCTTCAGTAGTGTTCTGATTTCTAAAAGTAGCAATGATTGTTTTTAAAAAGTAATCTAAACCTTAATTTTTAAAATAAGCTCTAATACCACTTGAAAGTTTGTGTAAACTGTTAGACCATATTTAATTGTCCCAAGGCTAACCTAGAGGAGAGTGAATCAGTTATTTTAAAAATTTCTTCTTTTTTTTAAACCATTTCTAGAAATTTTAATAATGATCCTTCAATATGAAGTTGTTTGGAAATGAAAATCTCCAAAGAATTTTCAATTACAAAACTTTAAAGTGCAAAAAAAAAAAAAAAATACAAATAAACTAAAGTGAACAAAAGAACACCAAACTTATAGTGGTTCGGCTTAAACTTGATCTATATCCACTCTTTGGAGACTCCTTCTCTAGGTATTGCACTAAATCAAAGTGACTCTCGTTTAGCTCATATAGTTTGGTGGAGATGCCCTTATGAACTCTCTTCCACTAACCTGGTGCAGCAGAGAACTGATGCATTTTACACCCTTCAAGTCATGATAGCAAACCATCACATTATTTTTACCCTCTTAGTGAAGGCAGAGAACTGTTACGTCCTTTTTCACCCTCTTGGTGAAGGCAGAGAATCTCAACTAAATATTGAAGATCTTCTTTCAAAAGCCTCCAAAGGAGATGGGCAGAAATTTGAAGAAGATAAATATATCCTTGTTTTAGGCAACCATGTGAAACCCTCACAACTTCCCCCTCACTTGATCTCTTACACTTCACTCTCACTATGTCTCCCAAACACTCACACTCAATGGCAACTCTCAAGAGAAAATCATAACAACGATCTTGAGTGTCCGTTTTTAAGACTTCTTATATATAAAAAAATTAAGAAACACTTTCTAAAAAAAAACTAAAAATTAAAAGTAAATCGACTTCAGATCACACATTAGGATCTTAGATCATTTGTACAAAATTTTCAAAAATTCTGGTATGATCCTAACAAACCTAATTTTATACACGTTTAGTCATTTGTACGAACTTGCCTCGTAATATATAGATAGTTCAAAACTGAATGTACTTCTCTGGTATTATATGGTATGAACCTTATTTCATACACTGTTAGTCATCTTTACAAACTAATATCATATAGTATGAATAGTTAATATAAATCATTCTTCATCTGGTATGATCATGGACAAACCTAATTTCATACTCTGTTAATCATCGGTATGAACTAACATCGAATAGTATGAACAATACAAAAAATGAATGAATTCCTTTAGGATAAATTGGTATGAATCTGATTTTATACACTATCAGTCATATTCATTTCAGTTCCTTCCACCTAGAGAGAGAAGCTCCAGAATTTTAGAGATAGAATTTTCAACTTTTTTGAATCTTTGTTTTCAATCCTTAATTCCCGGCTACTTTGAATGGTGGTAGAGGGTAACCGATCATCGGCTGTTGATGATTGAAATTCCTTCATTCCATACTATGTGTGGTGTCCTGATGATTTTTATCATGGAGGATCCAAAAGTAGAGGCTTTTCAAATCGAGATGTATTATGCAAACAACATCCTCTGATCATCAATGAAGGATGCTGTAATTCTTTACACGAGTTTGCTTCGGTGATGGGTAAGGGAAAGGAAGTAATTAAATCCCTAGAGAAAAACATTTTGGTTGTTCAATCATCATTGATTAAGAATCTATTAATGGGAATGGCTAATAATTCTGAGGCCTCATCCTCAATCGGTTTTAAATTAAAAGTAAGCAGATTTTCCTCTGTTGCTGGAAATGAGGTAGAAAATTAGGTACAATCAAGTTCGAATTATGAAATGAAAATTTAAGAGAAAGCCCAGGTTGCTGATGAAGATTTTCAAGTGGATAAAGGTATGAAAGCTGTACTGAATACTGATAACAATAACTTTGGTTGGAGAATGATTGGTTTAAAACCAATCAATAGGGATGGATAAATGGACACCTCAATTTTCACCATCCTTATTAAAAGGTTTATCCTCACCAATCTGGGTTCATTTGCCTCATCTACCGTTATATTGTTGGGATGAAGTGAACGTTACGAAGATTATTTCAAAGATAGGAGTTCCATTATTCCTGTATGGGAAAATGTTTAAATGGGGAAGGCGAGAATTTGCAATAGCATGTGTTTGAATTAATATGGACTCTAAATTAACTAATAGAGTTTCAATTGATGGTTTTTATGGAAAATATTTTCAAAGAGTAGAGTATGAGAAAATCTCATCGTTGTGCTTTTAATGTGGTAAGATAGGTCATATGATTGAAATGTGTATGGATGCTCATAAAGTAGTTCAAAACAAAATGCATAAGTATTGAATGAAGGGATTAAAGTTTTGGGTAAAGAAGGTACGACTATTGCTTATTCTAAAGAATGTGGCCCTTGAATACATGTGAAGTTTAAGAATAAAAGGTTGAGCAAGTTTAAGAATCAGATTCAGATTCTTGCAGCTCTTCATTCAGTTGGAAAACTCACTCATAATCATTTTGAAAAGGCTAATAAATTTGATGTGTTATCTCATGATTCTGAGATTGTGACTAGAATGGAAGTGGATAGATCAGATATTCCTATTTTGGGTGAGCATATTTTTTTAAATCCTTTAGAGGCATGGATTGAGGAGGCCGGTTTACAAAGTATGGCTCATAGGACTCAGGTTTCAAAGGTTACTGCTATTGATCCAACAGAAGAAGCTGTTCTAAATTCTGAAAAAACATTGTTTTGGCTGAAGGAATTAATGGTTTAGTCCAGCAAGTCAAGCTATTAGTGAACGAAAATATACAAGTTGTCAAAGAAGACATGGGAGAAGATGATCTTGTTGGAGTGGCGGCTAAAGGTAGTTCTGAAAAACTACAATCTATTTTGTCTATTTCTATGCCTAGTATAGATAATAATATGGAATGCTTGATTGAAGATGGTAAATTTCAATTACCCTCTAAATACATTTAGCATAAGAAGAAGTTAAACAAAGATTTTGGGCCAATCAAAAGCAGCCTTAGAGGAAGAAAAATTGGTATGTTTGGTGTAAATGATGGTTTCACTTCAACATCTAACACTTAATTATGATTGAATGGTGGAAGATGGTTTGTGTCAAAGGAAATTGGAAGAATCTGGAAAGAAGAAGGATGTCTTGGAGGGATATGTTAAGTCATTCCATTAGTATTGTAGTCTTTAAGAAATTTTTTTTCTTTATAAGACTATAGAGAAGGATGATGGTTGGCTTGAAGGTCATGTCATGGTTTGGATGAAGGTGGTGGAAGTGAAGAGACGGTAGTCTTCAAAGCATGAAGAACATTATTTTTATTTTATGATTTTCTCTTTTATTTGTTGTTTTGGTTATTATTTTTTTAGGTTTAAATTAAGCAATATAGTGTATTTGAAAGATGGGGATAGAATTTGGAATCTTAAGAATCGCTCTATTCCTTATTTTTTACTTAATCGAGAATTCTGGGATACTAATCAACCTTTTAGGTTGTTTAATTTTTGGTATCCCCTCCACCCCAATTGGTTTAAAATGAGGAATACATGATCTTATGTTCTTTATGAAATTCCATATCTTTCAAATAGACTTTTTTTTCCTAATTATCATTTAATAAGACTTCCTTTTGTAAGTTTCGGAAGGATTGACATTAGGTTTTTTCTCTTCTAGTTTGTAATAGCTTGGTTTTTATTTTATATGCAATTTGCATCTTTTAAAAGAAATACACTATCAGTCATATGTATGAACTAACATCATATAATACGAACAGTAAAAAAATGAATGAATTCATTTGGGCCAATCTGGTATATATGAACATGATTTCATACACTATCAGTCATCTATAGGAATTAATATCGTACAGTACAAACAGTTTAAAAATATAAGCCATGATTTGATTAACTATATTTTAGAGGGAAAAACATGACAAATTATAGAGTATGATTGGAAGTCATACAATAAAATTAGTTTTAAAATTTTAAGTTTTGACTCTATCCCCCTATGTGTGTGTGCATGATTACCCAATTACAATCATATTCTCTCAGACTCAACAAAATAAAAAATAAAGATTTACATACTTTATTACATGACATCCTAATTACTTAGTCTTGAAGTCTTTAGTAATCTATAGCATGATTTTCCCGAAATATTAGTACACACAAACAACAAAAAGAAAATGTCTAGTACATGCTTGGAGAAATAACATAACAATAATATTTTGCTATCATCAAAAATTACAATCTCAATATGGATTCCTAAGTTGCAACAATTTTCTACACTTCTTTTCAAAACATATGTTAAATGCTCTAGATAAGAATTAAATATATACCAACTACAGAGGAATCATCCATGAAATTTCAATACCCTACTTAATTAAGTTCATAAAGATAGACATCATACATCTTTGAAAAGTAACAAAGGTATTACACATACCAAAAGGCATTCTCCTAAAAGAAACTTTTTCATAAGGACTAGTGATAATAGTTTTATTTTGATCTTCAGGTGGAATAGGAATTAGATGACAACTTAAATATCCATCTAGAAAAAAATAAAAATGAAAACCATGTCAATCTATCTAGCATCTAATTGAGAAAACATATGGAAAAATGATCTTTTCTAGTGGCTTTATTTAATTTCCAATAGTTTATGCAAATCCTCCATCCAGAAATAATTCTAATGGGTATAAGTTCTTTTTTTTCATTTGTTGTACCAATTAATCCTCCTTTTTAGGAACACAATGAATAGTGAAAGTTAAGTAGGGATGTTAGGTTCTTATGAACTGGCCCAAGGCTAACCAAGAGGGGGGGGGGGGAGTGAATTGGTATTTTTTTAAAAATCTTTAAACCAAAGACTAACAAAGCTCAAACCAAAATAACCACAAGAAAAATAAGTGCGAAAAAATTAAGTGCATAAGCAAGAAAAAAGAATACAGGGGTTTATAGTGGTTCGGTCAACTCGACCTACGTCCACTCCCCGGAGGGGCCCTCCGAGTATTGCACTACCAAAGTGACTCTCCTTTTGCTCCCACATCAAGGCGGAGAAGCCCTTACAAAACCTCCTTTTTGCCACCACCGGTAAGGTAGAGAACCCAACTCCTTTTGCTTCTTCCTGAAGCAAGCAGAGAACCTCGATCAATCGCTGAAGCTTACCTCTCCCAACCCTTCCAAGGACAAGAGACTCTAGTGGAAGAAGAAGTGGAACGATGCTTGGAGTAACCCTTGTGAATCTTCCTCATAAGATCCTATCTCTCTCCCTCTCTCCTCTAGGCTTTCTGAGGTCAAGACAATAGTAAAAGATTATTCAAAACATTAAATAATAGCCCTTAAATAGAAGAGCTTCAAAATAGCTAATTAATTGCAAGTTGCCAACATTATCGTCCAGGATGATAGTAATATCTTCTTGTACGATAAGTGCAATTTGAGCCTAATCAGCTAGGATCATCTGGGACGAACAGAAAAAAGTTGTTCCTATCGTCCAGGACGATCATGATTCATCCTGTACGATTAGTTCAAATCACAGACTATTGGCCAGACAATTGCTCTGAAAAGAGTTCTAGACAATTCCAAAATAGCTTGATCATCCAGGCTGATCTCACGATCATCCTGGAAGATTAGTTCAAATCAGAGGAAAATTGACCAGAGCATCGCCCGGAATTTTGAGCTGGCTAACCATGATCAGCCAGACCATCACCCAGAAATTGAGCTACCTGATATTTATTGTCCAGGATCAACTAAGTTTTTTGAACTGATCGTCCCGGCCGATCTTGCGATCGTCCAGGACGATATGATCGTATCAATCATCCCTAATTACTTTCCTTAAATACCAGATTAATTTAGACATAATTGTATCAAATCGTCCAGGACTATATAAGATCATCCTGGTCGATTGCCAACAATAAAGAATGCCTAAATAGATCATGGCGACTGATTCTTTCTATTTTAAGCCTATCGTCCTGGCCGATATATGTATCATCCAGGCTGATCGGCTAATGATGGCTGCCTTAACTAAGATGACTGATTAGGGTTTCTATTTTGAACCTTATCATCCAGAACGATAATAATATCGTTCGAGACGTTGTGAGTAAAAACAGAAATTTTAAGTCAGACAAAAAATCACTTGTGTGTGTGTGTAGGGTTACTTAGCATCAGAATACTTCAATGGTTACAAATGACTCAAGAAAGGGAAAAAGAAAATTACAGACTTACTCAGACCTAGTCTACCCAATCTTGAGCTGGTTCTGATTTCTGTCCGATCTTGTGGCCTTGAAATGTCAGTAAAAAAGACAGTCGTAGAGAAACAAGTGTGTTTGCTAATCATCAAAACATCATTCATGAAAACAGATTTGCAACAAATAGGACTAACCCAAGAATTATCTAAATTAAGATAAATAATCTTAGCTTCCATCCATTTAATAATCTCTTTTCTAAGATCTTTCATTAAAGAATTAAGTCTTCTTTAAAGGAGAGCTTTTGGTATTGAATTAACTTCCATGAAGATTTTATATAAGGAAATTGAACGACTAATCCCATTAATATAAGCAATTGTCCACCAAAACGTAGTTTCAAATTTACTTAACACCTTAATCAACTCACTTTCTTTAGGTAGTTCTAAATTTATTAAAATATTTATAGGAAGAGTAGAGTTATTTCCCAAAGAGCATATTTTAGATGACAAGGTAAAGCCATAGGTTCTAAAATAGGGTATTCCTTAATTGATGGTTTTAAAGTTTTCTCAAAAGAGTATGTTTTCAACAATGCAAATTTTTCATTGATTAAGTTTTCATTCCTTACAACTTATTCTCCTACCATTTCTTTATTCTCTTACTTCTTCCTCTTTTCATAATCCCCCTTCCAATAACCCTTGAATTTTTCTTTTACCGCATCTTCTAAATGCACCCTAAAGTAATCTTTGTTCTTCTCTTGAGAAAATTTGATAGCTTTAAGTACATCAATTTTAACTTTTTGATCTTAAACTCTCATAGTCAATTCACATTTTTGTACATCAATCATTGCTTTTCTAGTGGCGAAAAATATACTTCCTAAAATGAGAGGTTTTTTCTTATCTTATCCCATATCTAGAATAATAAAGTCAATAAAGAAAATGAATTTATTAACTTTTATTAACACAACTTCTATTACTCCTCTAGGTTAATTGAAGAGTAACAAAAGTAGGTGAACCTCTCATATATCTAGTCTTTTAAAAATAGAAGGCAACATAAGGTTAATTTTAGATCCCAAATCATTAAAACACTCCCACAATTTTTTTCCCAAATAGTTAAAGGAAAGAAAAAATCCTTAGGTCTTTAAAAATTTCAAGAAGTTTCTTTTGAATTATAGCACTACATTTTTTAGTTAATACCACAATTTCAAATTCCTTTAGCTTCCTTTTCTTTTTCAAAATATTATTCATGAATTTTGCATATGTGGGCATTTATTCTATAGCTTTAGAGAAAGATATGTTAATAGTTAATTTTTTAAACATTTTTAAAAATTTTGAGAACTACTTATCTAAATTTTGTTTGATCAATCTCTGAGAGTAAGGCAATTGTGGTCTCTCTTCAACCCTTCTAATTACTCATTCAGGTTCTTTTATAAGTTCAAATTGTTCTGTTGAAGATTTATTTTTTACATGATCAACATCACTATCATATTTTTTATGTAAATTTCTATCTTTGTAAGGATCTCCTAAATCATTCCCACTTCTAAGTTCAATATTATGAGATTGTTCATCCATTTTTTATAATTAGTAAACCTTAGCTAGTTGCCCTATTTGGTCCTCAACTTTTTTAAGAGCATGAGATTGTTTTTATACTTGGATTCCTAATTATAAAATAATATATTTCAAGGGTATTTTCACATTCCTATCATGATAAAGTTTTTTCAAAATCTGTGGGATTGGGCTGTAGTGCTACATGTCTAAATGCTGTGGTGCTAATATTTTTTAAATAGATATTGAAATTATTGCATACATCTTCCTTATTTTTAATCTTCAAGTTATCCCTTTTTTTAGAAATTATTGCAACTTGTGCAGTCAAGAGCATCATATTCATAAATTCTAGCTACTTTTTTTAGGATTTATCTTATCATCAGGCCATTAGAAAATATTAGAAGTGATTTCTTCTATTAATTCATAGGCTCCTTCAAATGGCTTAGAAATTAATGATCCTCCAACTACAGCATCATTTATAGCTCTAAGAGTTCCTACTAATCCATTATAAAATGTTTATATAATCAACCAATCAGGTTATGCATGATGAGGGCATTTTTGATGTATTTCTTTAAATCTTTCCCAACTCTCATAATGGGATTCTCCTTCAAATTGAGTAAAAGTGGTTTTGTCATTTCTAAGTTTAATAATTTTTCAAGTTGAAAAATATTTAGTAAGAAACTTAACAGGTAACTCATTCCAAGTAGTAATGGAGCCTGAGGGCGAAGAATTCAATCACATTTTAGCTTTATCTCTTAAATAAAAAGGAAATAATCTAAATCTAATAGCATCATCATTAACACAATTGTGCTTAATTATTATATAAATTTGTATGAAACTGGTTAAATATAAATTGAGATCTTATATAAGAGTTCCTCCAAACTAAGAGTTTTGAATAATTTGAATAATAATTAGTTTTAATTAAAAATTATTATCTTAGAATGTAGGTATCTTTATGCTCTGATGAATTCTATGTACTAAAAGGCTTGCATAATCCTTAAGAGATCTAGAATGATTTTGCTCTAACTCAAGTTCAGTCATTTAAAAAAAAAAAATTAGTTTGCCAAATTTTAGAAAGAATTCTTTTTATTTTAGGTTCAAATAACTTAAATACCTTTCTATGGCCATAAACCATGAATATATATATATATATATATATAGTGTGATCAAACTAATTAAAAAAATATAAGTATATCTAACTATGCAA
Organism: Dendrobium huoshanense; assembly: GCA_016618105.1. NCBI lineage: Eukaryota > Viridiplantae > Streptophyta > Magnoliopsida > Asparagales > Orchidaceae > Dendrobium > Dendrobium huoshanense. The sequence goes on from CM028351.1 coordinate 14,514,391, forward strand.
TTAATTCAATTATATAGTCAAAATTTTCAAAAATAAAATACTTCCACAATAATGGAACCAAAAACTTGATGAGTGGTTACTGTGGAGTGTAATTTTAAATTATAAAAATGTTTAAAGCTCAATCTTCCTTAAATAATGCTTAGGCTTTTTCTAATATATAAAAATAATAAATCTCGCTTAATATATGCAATTATATATGCTGAATCAAGTAATAAAGTGATAGAGTAGTGTAAAACCCATAAGGAAGTGTGTTTTTTTAGCATTCAGATCTTACTATTTATTCTAATTACAAAATTAACCAGCTGAAATAAAATTATTGGTTAAGGAGATTTAATCACTAAATAAAAATAGTAAAATAATGGATATAATATTTAAAAAAAGTATTTTGGACTGATGAATGTACATTGCATATTTTTCCTTATAAAATTCTTATTTTTTATGTGATTTAGAGTATATACATTCATAGATCTCTATTGAGCTAGTAGTGGTGAAAAAGATATCCACTGACCTCCTATAATTATGTCATCTTCTTAAGAACCTATCATACTTTATGACCTTTGTCTAGGTATACAAACATGCCATTTAAATACTAGGTTTTAACTACACATATGGCCACTATGTGTATTAAATAAAGAGCAGAATAATATTGAAAATATCATTTAACTTTATAACACAAGAATTTTTATCAGTACTTAATATGTTATGTATATCATCAATCCAAAACTAAAGAAGTTAGTGACTTCACCGTCACGCAGAGGGGTGGAGCTCTATATAAATATTTTTTTGGTATTGTTCTGATCTCTAAGGCTCCATACATAATGTAACTTATGGAACTTCAAAAGTTAAAGGTGTAACTTTAGGAGTTAGTTGATATAGATTTTATCTCTCCCAGTGTATCTTTATGGGGAGCACCTTTATTATTTATAAAAAAAAGGATTGTACCATACAGATGTGTATCAGCTACAAACATATGAATAAGATAACTATTAAAAATAGTATCCTTTACTAAGGATCGATAACTTTTTTGATTAGTTAGTTTGATGTTCAATATTTTTTAATATTGATCTATGATTTGGTTATCATTAATTGAAGGTGAGAGAGAAGAATGTGATGAATACTGTATTTTGTATGAGACACAAGCATTGTGAGTTTTTATTGATGCCATTTAGACAAATTAATTCCCTAACAATCTTCATGAATTTGATGAATGGGATTTTTTAGAAGTATCTGGACTATTTTGTGATAGTTTTAATGAATAGGATATTCTAATTTATTATATATCCTAGACTACTTTAGAGATTCTAAGGTAGCATTAATTATATGTTATGTTCTCAAAGTGTGAATTTTGGTTAACTAACATTTCATTTCTAGGACATGTAGTGAGCAGTGCAGGCATTTCAGTAGATCTCTAGAAGTTTCTAGCTATTTCTAAATAACTAAGGCCTATTATAGTTTTGAAGGTTCATAATGTTTTAGGCTTGGATTGTTACTATCAAAAATTTATTTAGATATTTTCTCTAATTTCTTTACCTCTTATGAGACTGTCTCGAAATTCAATATCTTTCATATGGATTTTGGAGTATGAGAGGAGTTTTTATATATTGAAGGATAGTTTGACTTCTTTTATGATTCTCTATTCCTTTAGGTACAAATGGATTTCAGGTTTTTAGTCATACTTCACATAAAGAATTGACAAGTTTGGTGATACAACATGGTAAAGTTAGTGTATATGTATCTCAGTAGTTGAAAACCACCCAAGAAGAGCTACCTGATATATTATATGGAGTTAGTTGTTATTCTATTTATTTTAAAGATTTGGAGGTATTATTCGTATAGAGTCAAATATGAAATCTTTATTGATCATTAGAGTATGAACTATATCAGTACTTAGAATCTAAATTTGAGATAGAGAAGATTGTTAGAGCTAATCAAAGATTATGATCTATCTATTTAGTATCAGCCAGGTAAGGCGAATGTAGTGGTAGATGCTTTGAGTTGGAAGTCTTCAAATACTTCTATTTTATTACTCACTTCTTTAAATTTTTTTATTTAAGATTTTGAAAAGATGGAGATAGAGGTTGTATCTGCTTATACAAATTTTAATTGGTTGGCTTAGTGATGGGGTGTTATGTGTGCGGGTGAATTTACACAGCTCTCCTTCAATGTGTGAATTAAGTTTATGCTTTATGTTAAAATAGGCTTAGGTTTCCTTTGATATGTAATACCCCCAAAATACATAACTGCACATGTCAATAAAGTAATAAATGATTGAGTGAGTTTCGATCCTATAAGAAAGTGTTATATTAACATGTAAGTAAACTACGATTTCCTATTACAACTACAATGTTTATCCTATAAAGAAAATGATAAGGGTTGCATTTTTGTCACTGTCGAGAATAACAAGAGAAAAGATAAGGCATGTGTTAATAAAATATTTTGGATTAATGAATACAAAGTATCAAAGTTTTCTTAATGAGACTCTCTATTACTGATGTGGATCACAACATATACATTCCAAGATCTCTATCAAGCTTATAGAAATATAAAGGGATATTTATAGCCTTCATATAGTGATTATATATAGGGGTGTAAATGACTCAAGTTGAGTCGAGTAGTTGCCTTATCAAGCTCAGAACATTAGATATATAGTCGGCTCGAGCTTGAGTTGATCTCAAAAGGCGAGCTCAAAATTGAACTCATGCCACAGTAAAAGAGCTCAAGCCGGCTCGGGATCCTCAATGGTATTTTTAAAATTAAGTCAAGACTTAAAATTATTTAAATTTAATAACTATGTTTAGCAATTATTATTATTAATTTTTTAATATTTAAAGTTAATAAATAAAATAAAATTATTTACAATATTAATAATTTATCGAACTGGCTTGCGAACTAACGAACAGAGCCTCATTAAGCTCGAACTCAAGTTTTTAACTACACACATGGTCATTATATGCATTAAATTAATTTTGAGAGATATTGAAAACATCCATTTCTCAATCAAAGTACTAGAGTCTACATTAGTACTAACATGGGATTCACATCATTAGCCTAAAACTAAGGAATTAACTAAACATGATATGCAAAGGAAGCAAACCATTTTTCATTTCTTACATAAATGATAAATTATAGGAGTAAAAGTTATTTTGGATATCATTTGGATAGTAAAATTACATTCTCCATGCTCCTTTCTCCTCCAAATGTCTTATTGCTTATAAGATATAGGCTAATAATTTACAAATGTAGTATCTTACTATATTCTGACCTCCCTTAGATTTTACTATGAGAGAGTGATGTAGTATAAAAAGAAAAAAAATGAAAGAACTATGACTAAATTGGTAAAACTCTACACTAAAATTATATATATATATATATATATATATATATATATATATATATATATATATATATATATATATATATATATATATATATATATATATATATATATATATATATATATATATATAATTATACTTATATAAAAAATGGAATCAAGTTCCATGATGCTTGAGATGGTGGCACTATGGTGTTACAAGATGAACTAACACTTCAAAACTGATGTGTTAACTCCACTGTTGCATTGCTCTGACTTGACATGCCTAATGGCTGAACTAGTGCATCACTTAAATGATTTGGTGTGGCTCCATCATTCTTTAACTTCTCCACCGTAGTGTTGTAAAAGTTTATCATTACACTGCTTTAATGTATGATTTGGTGCTACGTGTTTAATAATTAGGGCTCTAAAGCTTAAATTATTGAGACTGAAATGCTGCAATGTTAATTTCTACCACTGGGCATCATAAAGCATTGTGGCACTGACCTTTGCTCGATTGGGGCACTGAATTAATCACCATTTTTCTCATGACTTTGAAACTATAATTTTATCATTTAGCATTAAGTCATAGTGATGTTGCGGAGCTAGTAGTTATTGCATTACATCACTAGTTAAATAGTTGTAATTTTTTTCCCAAGCATTTTTGGCACAACATCAACTGAAACCTAAAAGTTTGAATAGGTTGTAAGACCTAAAGCAATTTTTCCAATGCTAACCAAGAGGGGGGGAGATTGGTTATTTTTAAAAATTTCTTTGAAATTTTATAGAAACCTATTTTATATTTTTAGCATAATGAAAATTTTAATCAAACTTAAAACTTTTCAACCACAAAAATTAAAACATGCAAAATAAATAAAAATATGATAAAATAAAAAAATTCTTATAAATATAGTATAGTGGTTCAATCCAACTAGACCTACATTCACTCCCTAAAGACTCCCTCTCTAGGTATTGGACGATTAACAAAGTGGCTCTTCTTTTTCTTGAGTGTCCGTTTTTAAGACTTCTTATATATAAAAAAATTAAGAAACACTTTCTAAAAAAAACTAAAAATTAGAAGTAAATTGACTTCAGATCGCACATTAGGATCTTAGATCATTTGTACAAAATTTTCAAAAATCCTGGTATGATCCTAACTAACCTAATTTTATACACGTTTAGTCATTTGTACGAACTTGTCTCGTATTATATAGATAGTTCAAAACTGAATGTACTTGTCTGGTATTATATGGTATGAACCTTATTTCATACACTGTTAGTCATCTTTACAAACTAATATCATATAGTATGAATAGTTAATACAAATCATTCTTCATCTGGTATGATCATGGACAAACCTAATTTCATACTCTATTAATCATCGGTATGAACTAACATCGAATAGTATGAACAATACAAAAAATGAATGAATTCCTTTAGGATAAATTGGTATGAATCTAATTTTATACACTATCAGTCATATTCATTTCAGTTCCTTCCACCTAGAGAGAGAAGCTCCAGAATTTTAGAGATAGAAATTTCAACTTTTTTGAATTTTTTTTTCGATCCCTAATTCCCGGCTAGCTGCTTTGAATGGTGGTAGAGGGTAACCGATCATCGGCTGTTGATGATTGAAATTCCTTCATTCCATACTATGTGTGGTGTCCTGATGATTTTTATCATGGAGGATCCAAAAGTAGAGGCTTTTCAAATCGAGATGTATTATGCAAACAACATCCTCTGATCATCAATGAAGGATGCTGTAATTCTTTACACGAATTTGGAATCTTAAGAATCGCTCTATTCCTTATTTTTTACTTAATCAAGAATTTTGGGATACTAATCAACCTTTTAGGTTGTTTAATTTTTGGTATCCCCTCCACCCCAATTGGTTTAAAATGAGGAATACATGATCTTATGTTCTTTATGAAATTCCATATCTTTCAAATAGACTTATTTTTCCTAATTATCATTTAATAAGACTTCCTTTTGTAAGTTTCAGAAGGATTGACATTAGGTTTTTTCTCTTCTAGTTTGTAATAGCTTGGTTTTTATTTTATATGCAATTTGCATCTTTTAAAAAAAATACACTATCAGTCATATGTATGAACTAACATCATATAATACGAACAATAAAAAAATGAATGAATTCATTTGGGCCAATCTGGTATATATGAACATGATTTAATACACTATCAGTCATCTATAGGAATTAATATCGTACAGTACAAACAGTTTAAAAATATAAGCCATGATTTGATTAACTATATTTTAGAGGGAAAAACATGACAAATTATAGAGTATGATTGGAAGTCATACAATAAAATTAGTTTTAAAATTTTAAGTTTTGACTCTCTCCCCCTATGTGTGTGTGCATGATTACCCAATTACAATCATATTCTCTCAGACTCAACAAAATAAAAAAATAAAGATTTACATACTTTATTACATGACATCCTAATTACTTTGTCTTGAAGTCTTTAGTAATCTATAGCATGATTTACCCGAAATGTTAGTACACACAAACAACAAAAAGAAAATGTCTAGTACATGCTTGGAGAAATAACATAACAATAATATTTTGCTATCATCAAAAATTACAATCTCAATATGGATTCCTAAGTTGCAACAATTTTCTACACTTCTTTTCAAAACATATGTTAAATGCTCTAGATAAGAATTAAATATATACCAACTACAGAGGAATCATCCATGAAATTTCAATACCCTACTTAATTAAGTTTATAAAGATAGACATCATACATCTTCGAAAAGTAACAAAGGTATTACACATACTAAAAGGCATTCTCCTAAAAGAAACTTTTTCATAAGGACTAGTGATAATAGTTTTATTTTGATCTTTAGGTGGAATAGGAATTAGATGACAACTTAAATATCCATCTAGAAAAAAATAAAATGAAAACCATGTCAATCTATCTAGCATCTAATTGAGAAAACATATGGAAAAATGATCTTTTCTAGTGGCTTTATTTAATTTCCAATAGTTTATGCAAATCCTCCATCCAGAAATAATTCTAATGGGTATAAGTTCTTTTTTTTTTTCATTTGTTGTACCAATTAATCCTCCTTTTTAGGAACACAATGAATAGTGAAAGTTCAGTAGGGATGTTAGGTTCTTATGAACTGGCCCAAGGCTAAGCAAGACAGGGGGAGTGGGGCTGAATTGGTTTTTTTAAAAAAAATCTTTAAACCAAAGATCAACAAAGCTCAAACCAAAATCACCACATGAAAAATAAGTACGGAAGCAAGAAAAAAGAACATAGGGGTTTATAGTGGTTCGGTCAATTCGACCTACGTCCACTCCCCGGAGGCGCCCTCCGAGTATTGCACTACTAAAGTGACTCTACTTTTGCTCCCACAGCAAGGCGGAGAAGCCCTTACAAAAAACCTCCTTTTTGCCTCCCCCGGCAAGGTAGAGAACCCAACTCCTTTTGCTTCCTTCTGAAGCAGGCAGAGAACCTCGATCAATTGCTGAAGCTTACCTCTCCTAACCCTTCCAAGGATAAGAGACTCTAGTGGAAGAAGAAGTGGAACGATGCTTGGATCAACCCTTGTGAATCTCCATCACAAGATCCTCTCTCTCTCTCTCTCTCTCTCTCTCTCTCTCTCTCTCTCTCTCTCTCTTTCTCTCTCTCCTCTAGGCTTTCTCAGGTAAAGACAACAGCAAAAGATTGTTTAAAATGTTGAACAATAGCCCTTAAATAGAAGAGATTCAAAATAGCTCATTAATTACAAGTTGCCGACATTATCGTCCAGGACGATAGTAATATCATCCTGTACGATCAGTGCAATTTGAGCCTAATCAGCCAGGACGATCTGGGACTAACAGAAGAAAGTTTTTCCTATCGTCCAGGATGATCATGAATCGTCTTATATGATTAGTTCAAATCACAGACTATCGGCCAGACAATCGCTCTGAAAAAGAGTTCTAGACGATTCCAAAATAGCTTGATAGTTCCGGCTGATCTCATGATCGTCCCGAACAATTAGTTCAAATTAGAGGAAAATCATCCAGAGCATCGCCTGGAATTTTGAGCTGGCCGATTATGATCGGCCAGACCATCGCTCAAAAATTGAGCTGTATGATATTTATCGTCCAGGAGCAACTAAGTTTTTTGAACTGATCGTTCTGGCCGATCTTACCATAGTCCAGGACGATATGATTATATCAATCATCCATAATTGCTTTCCTTAAATACTAGATTAATTTTGTCATAATTGTATCAAATCATCCAGGACAATACAAGATCTTACTAGCCGATTGCCAAAAATAAAGAATGCCTAAAAAGATCATGGTGGCTGATTCTTTCTATTTTAAGCCTATCGTCCAAGCCGATATATGTATCATCTAGGCCGATCAGCTAATGACGGCTGCCTTAACTAAGATGATTGATTAGGGTTTCTGTTTTGAACCCTATCGTCCAGGACGATAATAATATCGTCCGGGACGATGTGATTAAAAACAGAAATTCTAAGTCAGACAGAAAAAATCACTCAAGTGTGTGTGTAGGGTTACTTAGCATCAGAACACTTCAATGGTTACAATTGACTCAAGAAAGGGAAAAAGAAAATTACAGACTGACTCAGACCTAGTCTACCCAATCTTGAGCTGGTTCTGATTTTCGTCCGATCTTGTGGCCCTGAAATGTCAATAGAAAAGGCAGTCATAGAAAAACATGAGTATTTTCTAATCATCAAAACATAATTCATCAAAATAGATTTGCAACAATCTCCCCCTTTTTTATGATGGAAGAACACTCTGACGATTAATTCCAAAACAGCAATACAAAACATAAAAAAGTTTTCAAATTTTCAAAAAAGAACAGGTACAACCATACTTCTCACCCTTTTGACATCTCAAAAATGAGGAGAAAACTAAAAACAAACTAAAGCAACTAGAAATAAAAGAAAAACACAATGCATAAAAAACAAACTACAGAAAACAGATGCTAAAACTAGAAAAGTGTGGGATCCTGATCATTAGATGGAGGTGGAGGTGGTGGTGGCTACTGATAGTAACTGGAGAGCGTAGAAATCTGTGTCCCAAACCAAGTCATGTCCTGGTCGTGCTATTGCTGCTGCTGTGTAACATAAACATCGAAATGGGTCTCAAACTGATCAGATCTCTCCACCAATTGATCTAGCTTAGACTTCTGGTGGAGAGGAACAGGTTCAGGAATGGGAGCAGGAGCCTCCTCTTCTTCAGCACCCCGAGCTTCCTCATCTCCTGGGTGGAGATGAGTATTATGAAGAACATTGAAAAAATTGTTTGAGTAGCATGGAGGTTGAAGGTCGGGACAAGTAGGATATTAAAGTTGGTATTTTGTTTCAAGAGTATAAGCTATGAGGTGTCTTAAAGAAAGGTTGGGTTTTCTCTTATGACCTGGATCGTGGATTGTTGTCAAATGATCGATGTACCAAAAAATCAGGTCAGTGGTATTAAAATCTCGATGGGCCAGAATGTAAAAGGTAGTAAGTGAAAGCAGTGGAGTGATGTGTACTCGGTATCCAGCTTTTGGAAAGATAGAAGTGCGAAGGTCATGTTGGATTATCCTAGCATCTTTGACTAAAGAGCTAGTCTCTCCATCATGAAAGGGTGAGTTGGTGTGGCATAGAAAATGATTTGCAACGGACCAGTTAAAGTCAGGATCAGAGACAATTATATTCAGCTTATCCCAGGTGGTGGACAGCTACAAAAGTTCAACAAAGTCTTGATATGTGATCTCGATAGGGCGTCGATTCACATAGGAGGTGAGGGCAGTGTAGGAATTATTCATGTGGAGGTTTGCCAAAAATTCAAACAGAAGCTCAGAGCAAAAGGGTACGGCCAAGGTAAGAATAAAGCAGAGCGACGTATGGACAAAAAGGTCTAGTACCGGATAAGAAAGGCAGGAAGGATTGATTGTTCATGAAAGAGTAATGCCGCATTTTTTATAACGGTGGTAAGCAGCTTGATCTTCCGCTTCACAAAAATGAGGGTCCAGAGTGGCCCTCGAGGAACTTCCCGACGCCTGACGAACACGCTTTCCTCCATCCATATTAAGAATATAGTAAGCAAATGATTAAGGGAAGGAAAGGTTTGTGAGAAAACTAGTGGCTGGAGGCCTGAATTTAAAGAAACGATCAGATCGTCCAATACGATCGTAGAATCGTCCAGGACGATATTGTTCAATTATTACGTACAGGTCGATTGGTCAAAAAGGCGGTCGAATTGTCCGAGCCGATTAGATGTTGGTCAAGACAATTAGACTCAGGCGATCGTACCGAGGAGTCAAGCTAGACGACCGTTAAAAAAAGCAGATTGTATGGGCCGATTGGGTGGATCGTCCAGGATGATGCTCAATAATTGATCATACCGGTCTAATTTAAAACATTTTAAAGCATGTGTCATGTGTATGGCCAAGCCAAACAGTGGATTGTCCGGGACGATTGTCCAAATATGGATCGTCCCGGGCGATTTTAACGACTTAAAAATGTACTAACACTTGTATCATCTAGGACGATTTGGTGTATCGACTGAGATGATGTCCATAAATACATAGGCCAGGATGAAATAGAAATTGGCCACGACGATAAAAATGAATGTAGCATATGACGATCATATCGTCCAGGATGATATTGGATCGTCCGGGACTATGAGTTTCAGCAAAGACAGAAAAATACCAACAGTTGGACTTTGAACAGAGATGGTCCAATCGTCTAGGATGATAAAGATATTGGCCAGTATGACGTGACAAGATTTGGAAAACCAGGGAAAGATGGAGATGATCAGAGAGAGCCCCAAAAATTAAAAATAACAACAGAAAAATAAAATAGAAAAAAAAACTTTTGTGTTTTTAATATATATTTTTTGAGTTACGCATATGATAACTTGCCCGAATAACTAAATTTTAGAGATTTGTAAGGCCAATGAGTTAACAATGTCTAAATCTAAAAATGGTAGAATATCCGATCCAGTTAACCCTAGCTCGGACTTCTTTTATGACACAAATCATCTTTTAAAAATAAAAGGCCTATCTCAGATCAAACTAATTGGGTAAAAAGAAGATTCGTTCAAAAATTGGCTACAAAAAGAAATCTTATAAAATAATATACCAAAGCAATTTGTCTCAATCATGGAATTTGAAATCAAGCATTTAAAAATATCAAGTAACTCATGAATTCTTCTAAAATTTTAAAATTTTGAAAGAGGGGTAAGGTTGTCTTATGTGGGCTCATTTTATGCCTCTTATCAATTTGAATGACGCTCTTTGTGCATCTTTTGTTTTTTATACACATTTGTGTATAAAGATTTTTCAATTTGACATCATTGCGCATCTTTTTATTTTTGGCATCATTGGCCTTTTTCTTTTTCTTATTCTTACAAGCTAGATCCCTTTTTCAATAACTCTTAAAATATAATTAGTTGTTAGTAGATCTTCCAAATATTAGAGAATAAATACTCACTCTCTAATATAAGGAAGAATAGACCACAAAGCAGACTTTAGCAATTATATGATAAGTGCAATGGCAAGATTTCATTTAACTTGAAAGAATATAAAAGCTTTGGATATAATAAATATAAGGTAGATTATTGTAGCAAGATAAAAAAGATCTTAATTTCAAAAACCAGATGTTAATTTGAGATATACTTTGTTTAGAAAAGAAAAATTATACCACTAAAAGATGTTAGAGGGAGGGAGACCATCAACAGTGTTTCTCCCTTTAACCGATTTAGAGATGCTAATCATTGGCTATAAATCTCTAAAATTTAAGAACTAGGAAAATTATCATAAAGAAAAGGAAAGCAAAAATAAAAATAACTAAAAAGAAAGAAGCACAAAAGACAGAAAACAACGATGATCAACATATGCATTTCAAGAATTTATTAAGCAGCAAGTTTAAGCAATTATGAGCTGCGAGCCTCCATTTGTCCAAGAATCATATGATTCTCATGAGGTCTTTGGTGAGTGCAATCCTGCAAGAATTAATAACTGTCAGATTTAGGAACCCAAATAGGTTTGGGTCCCTTCTTATGAAAGGTAGAATGCAATGTATGTGTGCTATGCTGTGAATCATGCAATTTGGGTCTCCACACCCACACCCAATGTGTACTATGGTGAATAGTGCAAGTGTGAGATGTGTCCTAGCATGCCACATGAAAAGCATCTAACACCATGAAAAGAATTTCTTAAATGGTTTAGGTTATAATGCCTCTACCTAGGTCTTGGCTTTAGATCAAAAGTGGGTGTCATCCAATTTCTCTTAATTGTTTCCAATTCAGTTTTAAACCTCAAATTAGTACCTTCTAAAGCAGCATTCTTAATCCTCAAGTTTTGCTCCATCTCTTTAGATTTCTTAAAATCAGATTCAAGTGAGGTGTGTGAAGCTTTTAATGAATCATGCTCATCAATCAATTCCAAATGCTTTTTATATAATTCATCAAATTCATCAAGTAAATCCATATGATTTTAATCAATAGTTGAATGAACTTTAAGAATAATTTCATGCTCTTTTTGTAAATTCAAAAGCTCCAATTTTAAACTAGCATGAGTTTTCTTAAGTTTTTTGTGTGATGCATAAATTTTCTCACAAATTTCAAACAGTTGATCATAGGTTGGTTTACATACCTCTTCTTCATCACTTTGATCAAGTTGATCTTCTGCCAATAAGCACAAGTTTGTTGTTTCTTCCTCAGGTTCAGTTTTAGATAAATCAGAAGCAGATTCTACCCAGAATGCTTTTTGAATTCTCTTCTTGTCCTTCCTGAACTTAGGTTTCTCCTCATTCTTTTCTTTACTAGAGTGATCCTGAAGTGTAGGACAATCAGCTCTGACATGTTCATGCTTCCTGCATTCAAAACAAATAACATCAGAAGATCCTTTAGAATATTTATTATCCTTACCTTTTCTCCAACTTTGATGATGCTTGTGACTCTTCCTTAGAAAGCTTTTGAATTGCCTTGTGATTAAGACAATATCATCTCTTTCAGACCCGGAAGAATCAGAGTTTATGTTGTTGAACTTTAATGCCACATTTTTCTCCTTTCTTTTCTCACCTGCATCAAGATTTCTTTGATTCACCCCTTGTTAAAAAGCAATAAGTGAGCCAAGTAAGTTATCAATCGAATATGTATTTAAATTTTTAAATTCAGTGATTGCAGTGATTTTAGCATCAAAAGAGGAAGGCAAGCATCTCAAAATCTTGTTTACTTTTTCATAATTTGAAAGTTCTCTTCCTAGGGCATGCAAATAAGTTACAATTTGAGTAAACCTTGTATACATATCAGAAATTGATTCAGAAGGTTTCATATGAAAAAGTTCGTAATCATGCAAGAGAATATTTAAATGAGATTGCTTAACATCATTGGTTCCTTCATAAGTAATGCATAACCTATCCCAAATCTCTTTTCCAGTAGAGCAAGTAGAAACACGCATGTAGTCTTCGGATTTTAAAGCACAGAAAAAACAATTCAAACACTTTGCATTAAGTTGAGTTAAATCTCTTTCATCAAAAGTCCATTCAGTAAAAGACACTTCAGTTTTAATTCCATTAAGTTCACGAGAAGGTAAAGAATATCCTTCTTTAATAAGCAACCACATGCGATAATAAGTTGACTGTAAAAAGATAGACATGCGAGTTTTTCAAAAATCAAAAGGTAGACTGTCAAATAAAGGTGCTCGTGTAATAAAATATCCTTCCGTTGTATTACAATTCCCAAAGATAGCCATGGATCAAAATTCAAAGAGTTTTCAAATTCGATTTTTATGAATCCCGCACTGATACCACTTGAAAGTTCATTAGGGATGTTAGGCCCTTATGAACTGGCCCAAGGCTAACCAAGAGGGGGGGGGGGAGTGAATTGGTATTTTTTAAAAAATCTTTAAACCAAAGACTAACAAAGCTCAAACCAAAATAACCACAAGAAAAATAAGTGCGAAAAAATTAAGTGCATAAGCAAGAAAAAAGAATACAGGGGTTTATAGTGGTTCGGTCAACTCGACCTACGTCCACTCCCCGGAGGTGCCCTCCGAGTATTGCACTGCCAAAGTGACTCGCCTTTTGCTCCCACAGCAAGGCGGAGAAGCCCTTACAAAAACCTCCTTTTTGCCACCACCAGTAAGGTAGAGAACCCAACTTCTTTTGCTTCTTCCTGAAGCAAGCAGAGAACCTCGATCAATCGCTGAAGCTTACCTCTCCCAACCCTTCCAAGGACAAGAGACTCTAGTGGAAGAAGAAGTGGAACGATGCTTAGAGCAACCCTTGTGAATCTCCCTCATAAGATCCTCTCTCTCTCTCCCTCTCTCTCTCTCTCTCTCCTCTAGGCTTTCTGAGGTCAAGACAACAGTAAAAGATTATTCAAAACATTAAATAATAGCCCTTAAATAGAAGAACTTCAAAATAGCTCATTAATTGCAAGTTGCCAACATTATCGTCCAGGATGATAGTAATATCTTCTTGTACGATTAGTGCAATTTGAGCCTAATCAGCCGGGATGATCTGGGACGAACAAAAAAAAGTTTTTCCTATCGTCCAGGACGATCATGTTTCGTCCTGTACGATTAGTTCAAATCACAGACTATTGGCCAGACAATCGCTCTGAAAAGAGTTCTAGACAATTCCAAAATAGCTTGATCATCCAGGCTGATCTCACGATCATCCTGGAAAATTAGTTCAAATCAGAGGAAAATTGACCAGAGCATCGCCCGGAATTTTGAGCTGGCTAACCATGATCAGCTAGACCATCACCCAGAAATTGAGCTATCTGATATTTATTGTCCAGGATCAACTAAGTTTTTTGAACTGATCGTCCCGGCCGATCTTGCGATCGTCCAGGACGATATGATTGTATCAATCATCCCTAATTACTTTCCTTAAATACCAGATTAATTTAGGCATAATTGTATCAAATCGTCCAGGACTATATAAGATCATCCTGGTCGATTGCCAACAATAAAGAATGCCTAAATAGATCATGGCGGCTGATTCTTTTTATTTTAAGCCTATCGTCCTGGCCGATATATGTATCATCCAGGCTGATCGGCTAATGATGGCTGCCTTAACTAAGATGACTGGTTAGGGTTTCTATTTTGAACCTTATCATCCAGAACGATAATAATATCGTTCGAGACGTTGTGAGTAAAAACAGAAATTCTAAGTCAGACAAAAAAACACTTGTGTGTGTGTGTAGGGTTACAGAGCATCAGAATACTTCAATGGTTACAAATGACTCAAGAAAGGGAAAAAGAAAATTACAGACTTACTCAGACCTAGTATACCCAATCTTGAGCTGGTTCTGATTTCTGTCCGATCTTGTGGCCTTGAAATGTCAGTAAAAAAGACAGTTGTAGAGAAACAAGTGTGTTTGCTAATCATCAAAACATCATTCATGAAAACAGATTTGCAACAAATAGGACTAACCCAAGAATTATCTAAAATAAGATAAATAATCTTAGCTTCCATCCATTTAAGAATCTCTTTTCTAAGAACTTTCATTAAAGAATTAAGTCTTCTTTAAAGGAGAGCTTTTGGTATTGAATTAACTTCCATGAAGATTCTATATAAGGAAATTGAATGACTAATCCCATTAATATAAGCAATTGTCCACCAAAACGTAGTTTCAAAATTATTTAACACCTTAATCAACTCACTTTCTTTAGGTAGTTCTAAATTTATTAAAATATTTAAAGGAAGAGTAGAGTTATTTCCCAAAGAGCATATTTTAGATGACAAGGTAAAGCCATAGGTTCTAAAATAGGGTATTCCTTAATTGATGGTTTTAAAGTTTTCTCAAAAGTGTATGTTTTCAACAATGCAAATTTTTCATTGATTAAGTTTTCATTCCTTACAACTTATTCTCCTACCATTTCTTTATTCTCTTACTTCTTCCTCTTTTCATAATCCCCCTTCCAATAACCCTTGAATTTTTCTTTTACCGCATCTTGTAAATGCACCCTAAAGTAATCTTTGTTCTTCTCTTAAGAAAATTTGATAGCTTTAAGTACATCAATTTTAACTTTTTGATCTTAAACTCCCATAGTCAATTCACATTTTTGTACATCAATCATTGCTTTTCTAGTGGCGAAAAATATACTTCCTAAAATGAGAGGTTTTTTCTTATCTTATCCCATATCTAGAATAATAAAGTCAATAAAGAAAATGAATTTATTAACTTTTATTAACACAACTTCTATTACTCCTCTAGGTTAATTGAAGAGTAACAAAAGTAGGTGAACCTCTCATATATCTAGTCTTTTAAAAATAGAAGGCAACATAAGGTTAATTTTAGATCCCAAATCATTAAAACACTCCCACAATTTTTTTCCCAAATAGTTAAAGGAAAGAAAAAATCCTTAGGTCTTTAAAAATTTCAAGAAGTTTCTTTTGAATTATAGCACTACATTTTTTAGTTAATACCACAATTTCAAATTCCTTTAGCTTCCTTTTCTTTTTCAAAATATTATTCATGAATTTTGCATATGTGGGCATCTATTCTATAGCTTTAGAGAAAGATATGTTAATAGTTAATTTTTAAACATTTTTAAAAATTTTGAGAACTACTTATCTAAATTTTGTTTGATCAATCTCTGAGAGTTAGGCAATTGTGGTCTCTCTTCAACCCTTCTAATTACTCATTCAGGTTCTTTTATAAGTTCAAATTGTTCTGTTGAAGATTTATTTTTTACATGATCAACTTCACTATCATATTTTTTATGTAAATTTCTATCTTTGTAAGGATCTCCTAAATCATTCCCACCTCTAAGTTCAATATTATGAGATTGTTCATCCATTTTTTATAATTAGTAAACCTTAGCTAGTTGCCCTATTTGGTCCTCAACTTTTTTAAGAGCATGAGATTGTTTTTATACTTGGATTCCTAATTATAAAATAATATATTTCAAGGGTATTTTCGCATTCCTATCATGATAAAGTTTTTTTCAAAATCTGTGGGATTGGGCTGTAGTGCTACATGTCTAAATGTTGTGGTGCTAATATTTTTTAAATAGATATTGAAATTATTACATACATCTTCCTTATTTTTAATCTTCAAGTTATTCCTTTTTTAGAAATTATTGCAACTTGTGCAGTCAAGATTGATAAAGCATCATATTCATAAATTCTAGCTACTTTTTTTAGGATTTATCGTATCATCAAGCCATTAGAAAATATTAGAAGTGATTTCTTCTATTAATTCATAGGCTCCTTCAAATGGCTTAGAAATTAATGATCCTCCAACTACAGCATCATTTATAGCTCTAAGAGTTCCTACTAATCCATTATAAAATGTTTATATAATCAACCAATCAGGTTATGCATGATGAGGGCATTTTTGATGTATTTCTTTAAATCTTTCCCAACTCTCATAATGGGATTCTCTTTCAAATTGAGTAAAAGTGGTTTTGTCATTTCTAAGTTTAATAATTTTTCAAGTTGAAAAATATTTAGTAAGAAACTTAACAGGTAACTCATTCCAAGTAGTAATGGAGCCTGGGGGCGAAGAATTCAATCACATTTTAGCTTTATCTCTTAAATAAAAAGGAAATAATCTAAATCTAATAGCATCATCATTAACACAATTGTGCTTAATTATTATATAAATTTGTATGAAACTGGTTAAATATAAATTGAGATCTTATATAAGAGTTCCTCCAAACTAAGAGTTTTGAATAATTTGAATAATAATTAGTTTTAATTAAAAATTATTATCTTAGATTGTAGGTATCTTTATGCTCTGATGAATTCTATGTACTAAAAGGCTTGCATAATCCGTAAGAAATCTAGAATGATTTTGCTCTAACTCAAGTTCAGTCATTTAAAAAAAAATTAGTTTTTCAAATTTTAGAAAGAATTCTTTTTATTTTAGGTTCAAATAACTTAAATACCTTTCTATGGCCATAAACCATGAATATATATATATATATATATATATATATATATATATATATATATATATATATATATATATATATATATATATATATATATATAGTGTGATCAAACTAATTAAAAAAATATAAGTATATCTAACTATGCAATTAATTCAATTATATAGTCAAAATTTACAAAAATAAAATACTTCCACAATAATGGAACCAAAAACTTGATGAGTGGTTACTGTGGAGTGTAATTTTAAATTATAAAAATGTTTAAAGCTCAATCTTCCTTAAATAATGCTTAGGCTTTTTCTAATATATAAAAATAATAAATCTCGCTTAATATATGCAATTATATATGCTGAATCAAGTAATAAAGTGATAGAGCAGTGTAAAACCCATAAGGAAGTGTGTTTTTTTAGCATTCAGATCTTACTATTTATTCTAATTACAAAATTAACCAGCTGAAATAAAATTATTGGTTGTGGAGATTTAATCACTAAATAAAAATAGTAAAATAAAGGATATAATATTTAAAAAAAGTATTTTGGACTGATGAATGTACATTGCATATTTTTCCTTATAAAATTCTTATTTTTTATGTGATTTAGAGTATATACATTCATAGATCTCTATTGAGCTAGTAGTGGTGAAAAAGGTATCCACTGACCTCCAATAATTATGTCATCTTCTTAAGAACCTATCATACTTTATAACCTTTGTCTAGGTATACAAACATGCCATTATAGTTTTGAAGGTTCATAATGTTTTAGGCTTGGATTGTTACTATCAAAAATTTATTTAGATATTTTCTCTAATTTATTTACCTCTTATGAGACTGTCTCGAAATTCAATATCTTTCATATGGACTTTGGAGTATGAGAGGAGTTTTTATATATTGAAGGATAGTTTGACTTCTTTTATGATTCTCTATTCCTTTAGGTACAAATGGATTTCAGGTTTTTAGTCATACTTCACATAAAGAATTGACAAGTTTGGTGATACAACATGGTAAAGTTAGTGTATATGTATCTCAGTAGTTGAAAACCACCCAAGAAGAGCTACCTGATATATTATATGGAGTTAGTTGTTATTCTATTTATTTTAAAGATTTGGAGGTATTATTTGTATAGAGTCAAATATGAAATCTTTATTGATCATTAGAGTATGAACTATATCAGTACTTAGAATCTAAATTTGAGATAGAGAAGATTGTTAGAGCTAATCAAAGATTATGATCTATCTATTTAGTATCAGCCAGGTAAGGCGAATGTAGTGGTAGATGCTTTGAGTTGGAAGTCTTCAAATACTTCTATTTTATTACTCACTTCTTTAAATTTTTTTATTCAAGATTTTGAAAAGATGGAGATAGAGGTTGTATCTGCTTATACAAATTTTAATTGGTTGGCTTAGTGATGGGGTGTTATGTGTGCGGGTGAATTTACACAGCTCTCCTTCAATGTGTGAATCAAGTTTATGCTTTATGTTAAAATAGGCTTAGGTTTCCTTAGATATGTAATACCCCAAAAATACATAACTTCACATGTCAATAAAGTAATAAATGATTGAGTGAGTTTCGATCCTATAAGAAAGTGTTATATTAACATGTAAGTAAACTACGATTTCCTATTACAGCTACAATGTTTATCCTATAAAGAAAATGATAAGGGTTGCATTTTTGTCACTGTCGAGAATAACAAGAGAAAAGATAAGGCATGGGTTAATAAAATATTTTGGATTAATGAATACAAAGTATGAAAGTTTTCTTAATGAGACTCTCTATTACTGATGTGGATCACAACATATACATTCCAAGATCTCTATCAAGCTTATAGAAATATAAAGGGATATTTATAGCCTTCATATAGTGATTATATATAGGGGTGTAAATGACTCAAGTTGAGTCGAGTAGTTGCCTTATCAAGCTCAGAACATTAGATATATAGTCGGCTCGAGCTTGAGTTGATCTCAAAAGGCGAGCTCAAAATTGAACTCATGCCACAGTAAAAGAGCTCAAGCCGGCTCGGGATCCTCAATGGTATTTTTAAAATTAAGTCAAGACTTAAAATTATTTAAATTTAATAAATATGTTTAGCAATTATTATTATTAATTTTTTAATATTTAAAGTTAATAAATAAAATAAAATTATTTACAATATTAATAATTTATCGAACTGGCTTGCGAGCTAACGAACAGAGCCTCATTAAGCTCGAACTCAAGTTTTTAACTACACACATGGTCATTATATGCATTAAATTAAGTTTGAGAGATATTGAAAACATCCATTTCTCAATCAAAGTACTAGAGTCTACATTAGTACTAACATGGGATTCACATCATTAGCCTAAAACTAAGGAATTAACTAAACATGATATGCAAAGGAAGCAAACCATTTTTCATTTCTTACATAAATGATAAATTATAGGAGTAAAAGTTATTTTGGATATCATTTGGATAGTAAAATTACATTCTCCATGCTCCTTTCTCCTCCAAATGTCTTATTGCTTATAAGATATAGGCTAATAATTTACAAATGTAGTATCTTACTATATTATGACCTCCCTTAGATTTTACTATGAGAGAGTGATGTAGTATAAAAATAAAAAAAATGAAAGAACTGTGACTAAATTGGTAAAACTCTACACTAAAATAATATATATATATATATATATATATATATATATTTATACTTATATAAAAAATGGAATCAAGTTCCATGATGCTTGAGATGGTGGCACTACGATGTTACAAGATGAACTAACACTTCAAAACTGATGTGTTAACTCCACTGTTGCATTGCTCTGACTTGACATGCCTAATGGCTGAACTAGTGCATCACTTAAATGATTTGGTGTGGCTCCATCATTCTTTAACTTCTCCACCGTAGTGTTGTAAAAGTTTATCATTACACTGCTTTAATGTATGATTTGGTGCTAAGTGTTTAATAATTAGGGCTCTAAAGCTTAAATTATTGAGACTGAAATGCTGCAATGTTAATTTCTACCACTGGGGCATCATAAAGCATTGTGGCACTGACCTTTGCTCGATTGGGGCACTGAATTAATCACCATTTTTCTCATGACTTAGAAACTATAATTTTATCATTTAGCATTAAGTCATAGTGATGTTGCGGAGCTAGTAGTTATTGCATTACATCACTAGTTAAATAGTTGTAATTTTTTTCCCAAGCATTTTTTGCACAACATCAACTGAAACCTAAAAGTTTGAATAGGTTGTAAGACCTAAAGCAATTATTCCAATGCTAACCAAGAAGGGGGGAGATTGGTTATTTTTAAAAATTTCTTAGAAATTTTATAGAAACCTATTTTATATTTTTAGCATAATGAAAATTTTAATCAAACTTAAAACTTTTCAACCACAAAATTTAAAACATGCAAAATAAATAAAAATATGATAAAATAAAAAATTCTTATAAATATAGTATAGTGGTTCAATCCAACTAGACCTACATTCACTTTCTAAAGACTCCCTCTCTAGGTATTGGACGATTAACACAGTGACTCTTCTTTTTCTCCCACAACAAGGTGGAGAAGCTTTTACAAAATACCTCTCTTCCACCAATCCCCGGTACGGGTAAGTATCATCATCCTTTCACACTCTCCAAGTGTAGACAAAGAATCATCATCCTTTTACACCCTCCTATTGTTGCCAGAGAACCATCATCCTTTCATACCCTCCTAGTGTTGGCAGAGAACCGTCATCCTTTCACAACCTTCTAGTGTCGGTAGAGAATTGGATCTTCTCCAAAGATCTTCTCTTGAGGAACTTCTAAGAAGTAAGGAAGAGATTTAACAAAACATACAAAATGATCCTCACCTTTGGGTAACCTTGTGAACCCTTCACAAATTCCACTTGAAGATCTCTTTCCACACTCTCAAACTCTCTCCAAAAGAACTCTCAAACTTGCTCTCAAAGAAAAAAATAAAGAACCATTCTTTCACAGTTAGTTTTTAGAACCTTATATATGAAATGCATAAAAAAAAATATCTCAAAAACTAAAATTTTCAATTTGACCGTCTATGATCGTACATTTTTTTTTTTTTGAGAAAAGCAGAAACTGCATTAAAATGAAAAAAAAGCAAAAACAACTACAAAGTATGTTCATCCTTCATTATTTTAATAAATGAAGGAGGAACCTTATCCAATCTTAAGTTCCCAAGTAAAACTACCATTAATAGCATAGCTAGCACACAAATCCGCTAGCTTATTACCCTCCCTTTTAATACATTTGAAAATAACATTATTAAACTCTTGAAAGAATTCCAAATTTTCCATACCTTTGATCCCTTGGTTCATCGCGCGGTGAAAAACTTTGATTACATTTGAATTGTCACTTTCTATGATTGCTCTTTTATACTTGAACATCCAATCCTTAATCACCTCTTTCAAGGATTTAATAGCAAGCATTTCCAATTGATTTATGTCCCAATGAGTATAAGATTTACCAAAAGCCAATAAGAATCATCCTTTGCAATCTCTTACAACACCACCAACTCCTGCTCTATATGAAGAACAAAGGGCAGCATCTACATTGATCTTCAACCAACCGGGTGGTGGGGGATGCCAAGCATTAGACAGCCAAAAAGACTGATTAACATCCCCATTTTCCAGATATAAGTCAAAAATCCTCATAGAAAATGAAGACAAGCTAATAACATTAGCAGCTATGAAGTTAGTACTTTCGGCAATCCCATCACGCTCCAATTTGTTTCTAGCTTTCCAAGTGACGTACACCACATTATAGTAAAGGTTAATAAACATACCATTAACCTTGGATGTTGTATCAAGCCATTTGCAACATTCTTCAAAGCTGCCAAACACCGGAATATGAAACACCTAAACATTTAGTAGTAAAATGACCTCTATTACTTTTAAACATTTAACCAGAATGTGTTCGATATCTTCATTTTCAGAGGAACAGCTAGGACATATATCATCTTCCTGTAATCTTCTATGCTTTAGGAACTGAAATGAAGGCAATGCATTTTTAAACAGTCTGTAACAGAAAATCTACACCTTCGGTATCACCTTTGCCTTCTTGATCCATACAGTCCACCTGAGAGTTTCTTGATTCTGATACCAGGATTCAATGATCAATCATGAAATAGTCTTTCCTGAATTCTGATAGATAAGCTCCCTCTCATCAACATTCTGTTCTTCATTTATCTTGATTTGTAGAATCAGATTAATCAATTCAATACCAAAAAACTTTTCCAGATCTGCTATCTTCCATCTTCTATCTTCAATAAATCTGTTTAATCTCAAATCTCTATCAACTTGTGGAACAACAAAAGTTGGCCAATTATCAATA
Organism: Dendrobium huoshanense; assembly: GCA_016618105.1. Taxonomy (NCBI): domain Eukaryota; kingdom Viridiplantae; phylum Streptophyta; class Magnoliopsida; order Asparagales; family Orchidaceae; genus Dendrobium; species Dendrobium huoshanense. The sequence continues at coordinate 14,536,911 of CM028351.1, forward strand.
CTTCTATCAAGAATCCAATTGTCTTTGTATACATCAATATGATCGTATAGTATGAATGAAGAGCGTATGTATAAATAGTTCAAAATTTGCTCATACGATCTAGTATGAACCGATTTCATACTCTGATTGACCTACGTACGAACTATCATAGAACAATACGATCAGCTCAAAATTGAATATTTTTGTCCGGTATGATTTAGTACGAACCAATTTCATACACAAGATAGTGTATTGTATGAATCTAATATAATACAATATAATATGTTTTAATCAAACCATATTTCATTTGGTATGAAAATGGATGAGTCCATTTAATACTCTGGAAGTCATCTATATGATCCCAAGATCATACAATATAAATAGTTCAAAAAATATATATATTCATATGGATGAAAAGATACGAAACCATTTTGTACTCTGGACATTATCTATATAAACTTAAGATCATACAATACGAACAGTTCAGAAAAAATTAGGAGTTCATAGGGACAAACTTGTATGTATCTATTTCATACTCTGGACATCGTATGTAGAAAGGCAACTTCATATAGTACGAGTAAGACTTAAAAAATTTTCTAGCATGGTTCAATTAACTACTTTCTGGAGAAACACTCAAGCTAAATCATTATGTATTATTCAAAATCATACAGTACAACTAGTTTTAAAATTACAAATTTTTACACTCCCTTAGTGTGTTTGTGCACGATTACCCAATTACAATCAAACTCACTCAGACTCAAGAAAAATATAAAAATTATAGACTTCAAATACAATTAATCCTAGTTTAATCTATCTTGAAGTCTTCAACGGTCTGAAGTATGATTTTCCTAAAACGTTAGTATACACAAACAACAAAAGTAATATTTCTAATATATGTTAGGAGAAATTGTAATCAATACAATAATATTTTTTAAATCGTCAAAAATACACATGATATGAAAATATAACTATGAAACTAAGTTGCAATAATCTTCCCCTTTTTATGATGGAAAAATAATTATTATTTGAGTTAACATATAAAATAAATTTTCTCCTTAGCTTCCCCAAAATGAATGAAAAACTAAATATCAAGGGGTCCCCATGAAGATAAAAAACAACAAACCTAAAAATAAAAAGAAACAAATACGAACACAAACTTGAACAAAAATGCGAACACGAACAAACATTCAAACATTCAAAACATGCACAACAAACATTATTCAAACATTAAAAGCATACATATTGAAACATTAAAACATACACATTCATAATACACGCACAATACACGTATACATATACATATTACACACATAAATCAATCATCAAACTATATTCTGACTCCCCCTTTTGATAATAACAAAAAGGGAAGTACAGCTTGAAATTAAATGTTTCTATATATAAACCAAAATAGTTGAAGGTGAAATGGATTTTAAATCAATTGCAAATACAATATTAATTTTGTAATACTAAAAAAAAATTTCAAAATTTTAAATAAAAGAACAACTAAGATAAGAAAAGTCCACCGGTTCATTATTCATACTAGACAAATTAAATAAAAAAGATTATTATAAAAATAAAGAAATGAAGATTAGTTAACTTCAAATTCATTATTAAATATGATTATTAATTTAATGAATTTGGATTAGATATTGAATGGTAAATGAAAGAACACTATAAATGCTTTCAAATGGCGACAATGCATGCCGGGATCAATGGGGCTTTCGTGACCATAAGGGAAGATTTTGTTAGCTTTTGGTCAAAAATTGGTTCATTGAGATATTTCTTTGTTGGAGCTTCAAGTTATTCTATCGATCAAGGAAGTTGTTAAAGAGTGGATGTATGCTTACAAGGGGTTAATCATAGAAGGAGATAACCAAAATGTGATCAATTTTATTCAAAGCATCGTAAGGAAAGGAAGCAATGATTTGGGAGATCTATCATTTATTAAAGATTTTAATTTTGTCATTTTCAATTGTGTTAAAAGAGAAAGCAATAAGTTAGCGGATCTTTGTGCTAATTATGCAATTTTTAGTTCTTTCTTTTGGGATGATTTAGTAATGAATAAGATTCCTCCTACTTTTATTAAGTTGTTAAAGGAATAATCAAATGACATTAGGATGTAATCCATTTTTTATTTAATATTGAAGCATTTTTTGCTTTTTCTTCAAAAGAAATTGGAGACATTGCATATCTTTTCAAATATTTGTGGCACGCTTTATGCATCTTTTCTAGTTGGAATAAATTTGTGCCTCTTTTCACTTTGTGAATCATTGCACGTCTTTTCTATTTTTACATGCTTTGTGCATTTCCTTTTTTAAACTTTTAGGGTATTTCTAATATCAGTAATCTAAATTCAGAATCCACTAATAACAAAAATAAATATATTAAGAAAATAAAAAATAATAATAATATATTAATCTTGCAATAATTATAGGTTAGATATGTTTGTCTATAAGAATATAAAATTAATCTCCTTGTCTAAATCCAGTAATAATTTAATTTAAATTTTTGAAAGTTTAAATTTTGTAAGAAAATTAATTTGTAGAGCAAAATAGTTGAGAATCTATTCCAATGATCAACAACAAAATATTTTTTAATAGAAACTTAAACATTTCAAGAAATGAAATTCAATTCGAGAGAACAAAATATTCCATCATTTCATTAATATCAAGAGGACATACAAATATATGTCTCAAAACATATCATCTTAACATAACATCTCACATCACATCATCAAGAAAACATCATCCTAACACATGAAATAATTAAATTCAAGAAAAAACATCACAACAGTAAATAAAAAAACTTAAAAGAAACAACAATATAGAAGTACATCAAAAAATCTGAGGGGCCCTGGTCTAGAGGAGGTAGTTGATTGAACATTAAAAAATTACTACTAATTATAGCTATATTCATGTTCACTAAGTAAAATTATCCTCAGATCCACCTCATATAATCATTGTAACGAGCATCCTACTGGTTAAGGTGATTCTTAATTTGATCAAAGCATTAATAAAAAAGAGTTTCCAGTCGATCGAAGAAATGAACTATTTTTTTGTAGTAGTTTTGGTCAGGTCTAGGCACAGGTGCAGGTGCTGAAGCAGGAGATGTCCCTCCTTCCTCTGTATCATCACTCTCAAAACTCTAATCTCTCCCAAAAGGTGCCCAAAAAGATGCATCAATAAAGTAAATAGGTAGTTTGGTGGGAGGATCATGATGGATAATATTGTACTTCTTTTCTAGGATGTAGTCAACTAGATATCCTCAATCCATGTTTCTTTCTCTTATGATGTGGAAGTCCAATTTCAGAAAGATTGTAAATGTAGTCCATGATGAGTTGGGCTTTGTTAAAGGGTTGTCTAGTCATAATCAGATAAGTGACAATGGACAAAAGTGGAGTCATATTAATGTGATCACCAACTTTGGGAATAATTGATGTTCTCAAAACATGCTGGATGATCTGGGCAATTTGATTCAAAGAGTAGACACGAGCTAAATGACTCACTTGGGAGACACCTCTAAGAGTTTGATTAATTTCAGACCAATCAGAGTAAGCTCTACAGGTTAGTGTATGTGCTCTAATCTCTTGGGTTCTCAAGTGAAGAATGCCTAAATCTTCCTTTGTAATTTCTACACGTTATTTCTGAACATAGGAAGTAACCTAGAATGGTCTTGGTTTACTCTCATGTTTGCCAAAAAGAATTGAAAAGTCTCTTTTTGATAGGCGTATATGAGAGTTAGGATGAAAAAAAGTTGAGTTGAGGCAAATAAGGGCATGAAAGAAAAGTAAAGATCACCCTAAATCAGAAGTCGGGAAGTGGTGATTTTAGCAGTATAATGCCTAAATTATGTATCCTCATTCTCTATAGATAGAAAGTTATTATTTTTACAACTCGAGCTCATGAGTTTTTTTGTTTTTTATGATAACAAACATCTTTATATCTCATAGTATTTTTCATTATATATTTGTTTGTGTGTATACTAATATTTCAGGAATACCATGCAACATCAAACAAAGAATCATAGCTCAAGATTGGGTTGAATAAGATTATGTTGTTAAGGGTCTGTAATACTCATTGATATAATTTTGATTTCTTGAGTCCAATCTTGTAAGGGAGTATACTTGCTTGGTGACCATGTACACAGACACTCAGGACAGTGAGATCTAGTCAAAACTAAAAGTTCTAGTTTTGAACTGAGCTTACTGGATTATTTTGGATCATCTAGAACGATCCTTTATGATTTTTGAAAACAACCATCAATGATAATTTAGGCAAGGTTTTAAGATTTAATTTAAGTTATAATCGACCCGATGATCTAGATCATCCTGGATGATCAATATAAATCATGCATAAATTGATCATGTGATTAGGGGACTAATTATGGTTATATTTTTTAATCAGATCATCCTGGATGATCAGTATATTAGATCAAAGGATATTTGCTGACATACTTGATTTTTCTAATTAAATCATCCAAGATGAAATACCATAATTTTCTTCTAATCATCAAGGATGATCCATAATATTGTCATGGACGATCAGTACAAATTTGATCATATCTTGTAGATTATCATCCAGGTGATCATCTTGGATTATCGGGTCAAATTTTGCACATCTTCTTGGGCGATGTGCGATCGTACTGGATAATATTTGGTGCTGGAATTGGGGTTTTAGAGATTTTTAAGCCCTCTTTTTAAGCACATCATACGGGATAATCCTATGATCGTCCTGGATGATATTTGGTGCCAAAATTGAGTTTTTAGGTTTTTTAAGCTCTATTTTTAAGCAAATCATATGGGACGATCCTGCAATCATCCTGGACAATTTTTGCTGCTAAGACTAATTTTTAGGATTTTGCGATCATCCTGGATATTGAAAAATTCTTTAACTAAAAGAAATATCTTTTTATATGTTATAATGGAAAAAAAATAAATCAATAAAAAAAGAATAATCAGAGATTTCACCCAAGTAGTTAATCATAAAAATTAATCTTAGCGGCAAAAATAGAGGACTTTGAAAAATCCTAAGATGATGGCTCTAGAGGATTTTTAAATGGATTTGAAAGTGAATGAAAAGATTTCAAAGACCCTTATATTTAAAGGAAAATGACCTATCGTACAGTACAAAACTTGGATCATACGTATAATATTAAAATCATATAGGCTTTTCATATGTACGAATGAAAACGACCAAAAATGAAATGGCTTTTCATAAAATATCATTTGTGAGGCATCCTTTCATATAAGCTTTTTGACCATACAATCGTACAGACAAATAGGTATTCGTCTGGGATGATCAAAATATTAAAGATCATTTTAAAGATGGTTTATTTTGTCCCCCATAGAAACTGACAACTAGATCGACAAATAAAATATAATTTAAAACGTATGATCAGTAATTAATAACTAACTCCAACTGGTAAACCATCCCCATGTGTATAAACAAAATTATACATATTGTACATTATGATGATGTCATCATATAGTATGAACCCTATGAAAACTAAGTTTCACATGCTCAACTCGAAAACCTATCATGCATAAGCTATAAAATTCCTACAGGATGAAAAAATTTCATACAATATTAAAATAATACATGCAATCATAAAATCTTCTCAAAAACTTATCAACTTACATCAAATGACAAGCTTCACAGTAAAAAAAAACATAAAACTAAACACATAAAAACAAAGAAAATAAAATAAACAAACACATATTTACATCACATCAAGTTTACAGAATTTTTAATTTAAGCATTAAGATCAATCACCCCTAACCTGGTTCTTAAGGTGCTAAATGTATCAAAGGCCAGTAGTTTTGTAAGTTGATTTTTTATAGTAACATGATTCAACTCAATCTCTCCCTTAGTTATATGATCTCTAATGAAGTAATGTCTTATGTCTATATGCTTGGTTCTAGAATGTTGAATATGATTCTTTGAAAAGCATATGACACTAGTATTATCACACAAAAATAAAAATTGTGCTAATTGAAATTCTTAAATCAATCAATTGTTGTTTCAACCAAAGAACTTATGCCACATAATTACCTAAGGCAATATATTATGCTTTAGTAGTAGATAGGGCTACTGAATTGTGTTTCCTATTGGACCAAGAAACTAAAGAATTTTTTATGAATTGGCAAGTTCTAGATATAATTTTTTGATCAACCCTACATCCTGCAAAATCTGAATCAGAATATCCAATAATTTTAAACAAAGAGCTGTGCTTATGATACCAAATCCCAAAGTTTTGAGTTCTTAAAAGATATCTCAAAATTCTTTTTACTACTGTCAAATATGATTCTTTTGGATCTGACTAAAATCTAGCACACAAATAAATATTTAATATTATATATGGTCTTCTAGTAGTTAAGTAAAGCAATGATCTAATTATAGCTCTAAATTTATTTTGATCAATAGATTTTCCCTTAAGTTCCTAATCCAATTGAACTGAAGAACTCATTGGTGTAGATACTAGTTTATAATTATCCATTTTATATTTCTTGAGGATGTCCTTAATATACTTCGACTGACAAAGAAAAGTTCCTTCCTCATTTTTTTTATGCTAAAACTAAGAAAATAACTCAAATTTCTCATTAAACTCATCCCAAATTCACTATACCTTATTTTTAAAAAATCATCACAAAAATTTTTATTTGTAGATCCAAACAAGATGTCATCAATTTATATTTGAACAATAAGTATCTCATCTCCTATCTTTTTCAAAAAGAGAGTGGTGTCCACACTTCCTTTTACAAATGATATCTCTAATAAGAAAGTGCTTAACCTCTCATACTAAGCCCTAGGTGTTTATTTTAGTCCATACAAAGCCTTTTTTAATTTAAACACATGATTAGAGAATTTTGAATTTTAAAAATATAGAGGTTGCTCAACATAAATATCCTCTTATATCACCTCCTTCAAAAAGATACTCTTAACATTCATTTGATATAATTTAAAACCTTTAAAATAGGAAAAGGCCAACAAAATCCTAATTGCTTCAAGTCTGACTATAAGGGAAAAAGTCTCTTTAAAATCAATCCCTTATATTTAATTATACCCCTTAGCCACCAATCTTGCCTTATTTCTAATCAAAACTCCTAAATCATTCAATTTATTTTTTAACACCCACTTAGTTCTAACAACACTATGATCCATATCTCTTTCAATTGATTCCCAAACTTCATTTCTTACAAATTAATTCAACTCTTCTAACATAGCCAATACCCAATTCATCCAAACATGCTTGATTTATATTTATGGGTTCAATCATCAATATAAATGTAGAATGGTTCACCTCTTTGCTAAGTCCATGCCTAGTCCTAACACCCTTACTAGGTTCACCTAAAATTAATTATTTAAAATAATTTTTAGAAAATTTCTATTATCTAGGCAAATGATTTTATTTTTCTACATTTGCTTCCAAATTTATGTTTTCAATTTCTTGGGATTTCTTTTCAACATGATCCTCTTCCAATATCGTCTCTTCCAAAATATCAAATTCATCAAACACAACATGTGTGATCTCGTCAACTATCAAAGCCCTCTTGTTAAAAACTTTATAAGATTTTTCAATACTAAAGTATCCAAGAAAAATTCCTTCATCAAATTTAGGATGAAATTTTCCTAAAGGAGTTTTTCTATTATTATGAATGAACACCTTACATCCAAAAACATACAAACATGAAAAATTTAGTGTTCTTCCCTTAAGAAGTTCATAAGTTATTTTATTTAATTTTGATCTAATATTCACCCTATTCAGAACATAACAAGCTGTACTAATCTCTTTAGCCCAAAAATATTTTGGAAATGAATATTCTGCCATTATGGCTCTAACAGGTTCAATTAAAGTTATGTTCTTTCTTTATACTACCCCATTCTATTGAGGGGTCATAAGTGCTAAAAAATTGTGATCAATTCTTTTCTTTTTACAAAAATCTTCAAAATTTTTATTTTCAAATTCTCCTCCATAATTACTTTGAATTGATAAAATCTCAAACTCTAGTTTTCTTTGAATCCAAGTGCAAAAGTTTATAAATTCTTCAAATGATTCACTCTTATGAAATAATAATTTAACCCAAATAAATTTTGAAAAATCATCAACAATCACAAATCTAAACACTTTACCTCCTAGACTTATAGTGCTAACCGGTTCAAAAATATATATGTGAAAGATTTTTAATAGTTTGCTAGTTCTAATATCCTTAATAGAATGAATGAAGGACTTCAACTATTTTTCTAGTTGAAATGCATCACACAAGTGATCTTTAATAAAGTCTAGTTTTGGTATTCCTCTAACAAGTTATTTTGGGGTAATTTTTTTAAGATTTTTTATGCTAGCGTAACAAAGTCTCTTATGCCATAATAATGTTTCAAACATCCGCTGTCTAGGTACCAAATGCTCTCATGAGATCTTGTATTTTAATGTTTCACTTCTTGAACTGATTGATCAAGCTTATCAGCTATTAAACACAAATTTGTGACGTCCTCCTCTACTTCTATTTTTGAGAAATCTGAAGCTAAATTTGCCCAAAATGCTCTATGTAATCTCCTCTTTCCCTTCCTCACATTTGTTTTCTCATCAACCTTCTCCTTACTAATATTGACTTTAAGATTCATACATTTAAATTTAATGTGTCCAGGCTTCCTGTATTCATATCAAATAACATTATTAGAAGGCTTAGCATTTTATGGAACTTACATTTATTCCATTACGAACGTCACCTTTGCTTCCTCTTTAGAAAACTCTTGAATTGCCTTGTCATCAAGGCTATATCCTTAGGCTGAGACTGATCGCCCTCTGAGTTATCCACTTTCAATATTATATTCTTCTCCTTTCACTTCTCACCTGCATCAATCTAATTTTGAGTCACTCCTTGCTCGTAAGTAATTAGTGATCTAAGAATATTATCAATATAATAAATATTTAAGTCTTTCGACTCTATTATAGCAGTGATTTTTGCATCCTAAATAGTAGGTAAATAATGAAGAATCTTATTTAGTTTCTCAGCATTTATTAGTTCCCTACCTAAAGCATACAATTAGATGACTATTTATGTGAAACGTGTATACATGTCAGTGATTGATTCATTTGGTTCCATGCAAAATAGTTCATAATCATGTAGCAAAATATTTAATCTAGATTATTTCACTTCATTAGTTCCTTCATATGTGATATAAAGTCTATCCATATTTTCTTTTTCACTTTTATAGATAGAGACACATATATAGTTTTCAGATTTAAGTGCATAGAAAAATATGTTCAAACATTTAGCATTTAATTGGGATAAGTCTTTTTTCTTTTATAGTTCATTCAACAAATGGTGTTTTAGTTTTAATTCCATCTACAAATCTAGTTGGCCTAGTAAATCCTTCATGAACTAAAATACACTTATGATAGTCATGCGATTGAAGAAAAGTAGACATATGTGTTTTCTGAAAATCGAAAGGAACGTTATCAAATAATGGAGGTCTAGTGATCGAATGCCCTTCAGGTGTGTTATGATTTCCAAAAGTAGTCATGATCATTTTTAAAAAATTGTTTAAACTTTAATTTTCAAAAGTAGGCTATGATACCACTTGAAAGTATGTATAGGTTGATAGACCTAAAGTAATTATTCCAATGCTAACTAAGAGGGGGGGGGGGGGGGGGGGGGGAGGGATAAATTGGTTATTTTTAAAAAATCTCTAGGAACTTTTATAGAAAACCATTTTATATTTTTAGCATAATAAAAATTTTAATCAAATTAAAAATTTTTCAACCACAAAAATTAAAACATACAAAAAAATAAAAATACGATAAAATTAAAAACACATAAATTTATATTGGTTTGGTCCAATTGGACCTTCGTCCACTCCCTGAAGACTTCCTCTTTAGATATTGCACTATTATCAAAGTGACTCTCTTTTTATTCCCACAACAAGGCGGAGAAGCCTTTATAAAACACCTCTCTTCCACCAAACCTCAGTATGATAGATTACCGTCATCCGTTCAAACCCTCCAAGTATTGATAGAGAACTGCCATCCTTTCACACCCTCCTAATATTGGTAAATAATCGTTGTCCTCTCAAACCCTCCTGGTGTCGACAGAGAACCATTATCCTTTCACACCCTATTGGTGTAAACAAAGAACCAAATTTTCTCTAAAGATCTTCTCTCGAGCAACTTCAAAGAAGTGAGGAAGATATTTAATAAAACTTACAAAGAGATCCTCACCATTGGGCAATCCTATAAACCCTTCATAAATTCCATTTGTAAGATCTCTTATCACACTCTCAAACACTCTCCCAAAGCACTCTCACACTTGATCTCAAAGAAAAAATGAAGAAGTATTCATTCACAGTCAGGTTTTATAATCATATGTATGAAAGGCATGAAAACCAATCAAGAACACTAAAATTTTTAATTTAACCATCCATGATCAAATAATATGATTGAAGATTATACATACGAACAATTAAAATTTTTGCCATACGATTTAGTATGAACCAATTTCATACTCTGATTGGCCTGTGTATAAACTAACACCATAATCTATTCAAAATTAAACAGGTTTTGTTAAGAGTGTTGTTATTTGCATGTTTTATATTCTTGCAACTTATATAGTTTTGATGATTCCAAATATTATTATGTTATGTGTAGTTATCTCCTAACATTTTTTTTTGGAAGATATGTTTTTGCTCTTGTGTGTACTAACATTTCAGAAAAATCGAACTCCAAACTACTGAAGACTTCAAATCAAATTCAGCATAAGATATCTTGTATTTTAAAGCTTGTAATTTTTGTATGAATTACGATTGAGAGGGAGTGATTGTAATTGAGTGAATAACACAAACACACTTGAGGAGATCTTAAAAATTTTGTACTGATTGTACGGGATGAATACAATTCATACGGGATGATCGGTCAACTATCTCCTTTTAAGAGCAATTGAATGAACAGATTTTGGAGAAATTTTTTTCTAATTCCTGATCGTCCAGACAAAATTATTTTCATCCCAGAACGAGCTAGGCTCTGTAAAATGTTTGTCCATACAAAATTATAATCGTGTCAGGACGAGCTAGGCTCTGTATAATTTTTCATTTAGACAACATTTTAATCATCCCTGGACGAGTTGGGCTCTATAAAATTTTCGTCCATATGACATTTATAATCGTGCCTGCTCAAGTTACTCTCTGTAAAAATTTCATCCAGACAAAATCCTATTCGTCCCAGGATGATGGAAACCGACTTAAGAAAGTTGGTTACATCCTGTAGTTATTTGGGAACCGACCTATGAAATAACTGTTCATCCGGACGAACCTAGTTCATACGAGACGATGAGCGTGTACGAATATAGTTCGTACCAATATTCATTAGGATCGTTTCCAACACTTTAAGTAAAATCATCCAAGACGATCCATTTCGTGTTGACTTGAATATTTACATTTTTTTTACAGTTTTTATTATTTCTCCTATATAAGGTCCAATTTTTATTGCCACCCAATCTTTTTGCTCATTGATCTTCGTGCCTATTGAAAGAGGAGTCAAGGAGAGAGTGTGAGAGTGCATTCAAAGGAGGATTCCTACCACTGGAGCGTGAAGTCTTCGCTTGAGGTTCAAAGGTAAGAATCTTTACTTGTGATTTGGGATTACTTCACTCTTTTCTTTCTTCCTTCTAGATTTTTTGTGAGGAGATCTGTCAAGGAGATCCGGTTCTCTGTTGATACTTGGAGAGTGTAAATAGCTGAAGGGTTCTCTGCCCACACTTGGAGAGTGTGAACAGCCGAAGGGTTCTCTGCCCACACTAGGAGAGTGTGAAAGGACAAAAGGTTCTCTTCCCACACTAGGAGAGTGTGAAAAGACGGAAGGTTCTCAGCCAACACTGGGAATAGTGTAAAAGGACAATGATTCTCTGCCGTACCGGGTAGTGGTGGAAAGTGTTTGTTGTAAAGGCTTCTCCGCCTTGCTATGGATGCAAAAGGAGAGACACTATTGGTATTAGTGCAATACTCGGAGGGTGCCTCTAGGGAGTGGATGTAGGTCTGGTTTTTACCGAACCACTATAAATCTGGTGTCATTATTTTTCCACTATTTTTTTATTTTTGTGATAATGAACGAGTTTCAAAAGGTTTGTTAGGTATGATTCAACACAAACTAATTTTTTATATTGGATAACATACTGTACGAATCCAATATCATACAGTACGATATATTTTAATCAAACCCTATTTTGTTTGGTATAAATATGGATGAGTCCATTCATACTCTAGAAGACATCTGTACGATCCTAGGATCATACAGTATGAACAGTTAAAAAATTTTACATATTCATATCAACAAAAAGATATGCAACTATTTGGTACTCTGGATGTCATCTGTATGAACTTATGATCATACAGTATGAACAATTTAGAAAAAATTAGGAGCTCATTGGGACGAACTTGTACGTATCTATTTCATACTCTGGATGTCGTTTGTATGAAAGTAACTTCATACAGTATGATAATATTTCCAATATATGTTAGGAGAAATAGTAATCAATATAATAATATTTTTGAATCATAAAAAATGCATATGATATGAAAACACATATATGAAAACTAAGTTGTAATAAAATCAACTTTCTTATTGATATTTAACATAATAAAATATTACAAAATTTACACTTAACACATAGATATTTATTCATCCCACTCTTCAAGAAAGAATTCAGGAAGCTTTGATGTCAGATATAGAGTATATGAAATTGAGAGGTTAGATTCAGTCTAGTTAGAGACCTAAACTTTTGCTATAATATTCTGGTGTCATTCCATATAAAGATATATTATGGGCTATATTTATTAGTTTGTTTAGAGATGAGATTCTATATGAGGCACATTATTATGGCCATAATATTCATAAAAAAAGAATCAAGATGTGTGGAGATTTGAAAATATATTTTGATAACTTAAATTGAAGAGGTACATAAAAGAGTTTATTTCAAAGTATGTGACCTGTCAGTTAGTGAATGCAAATTATTAGCAACCAGTCAGTCTTCTATAGTTAATACTTTCTGGAATAAAAATGGGAAGAAGTGATGATGGATTTTGTAATGGTTTTTTTTAAGATCGAGATATGGGCATGATGTTATCTAGGTTATTTTCAGTTGACTGATGAAGTCTGTGTATTTCGTTATGATCCAATAGACTAATTTAATAGACAAGTGAGTATAGATATATGTTAGAGATATTATCAAATTATATGGTGTGTCAAAGGTGATTTTATCTAATCAGATGATTGATTTACCTCTAAGTTAGGGAGAGGTAATTAGCAGGAACTAAGTATAAAGTTGCACTTCAATATGAGTTTTCATCCATAGACAAACGGATAGTCTGAGAGGATTATTTAGATATTAGAGTATCTTCTAAGAATCTTTGTTTTAGATTTTGGGGTAATTTGGAGGATTATATCCTCTTGATGGTGTTTGCATATAACAATAATAATTAGTCCAACATAGATATGACTCCTTATAAAGCTTTACTGTTGAATCTAGTAATTAGGTTGTTAAACCTAAGTAAATGTCCCAAGGCTACCAAGAGGGGGGTGAATTGGTAGTTTTAAAAATTTTATACCCTCTTAAAATTTAAAGTTGAACCGAAATGAAATTTTCTTTTAAAGTTTGTAGAAAAATGTTTTTCAACCACAGAGTTGTTAAAACAGAAATTTAAAATGCGGAAACGTAAAAGCAATAAAGTAAATGACACCAGATTTATAGTGGTTCGGTCTATAACCAGACCTACATCCACTCCTCAGAGGCACCCTCTGAGTATTGCACTAATACCACAAAGTGACTCTCCTTTAGCACCCACAGCAAGGCGGAGAAGCCTGTACAAAACCCTCTTTTCACCACTCCCCGGTGCGGCAGAGAACCGTCATCCTTTTACACAATCCACAGTGTTGGCAGAGAACCGTCGTCCTTTCACACTCTCCTAGTGTGGGCAGAGAACCCTACGGCTGTTCACACTCTCCAAGTGTAGGCAGAGAACCTTCTTCCTTTTACACTCTCCTAGTGTAGGCAGAGAACCCTCGTCTGTTCACACTTTCCAAGTGTCGGCAGAGAACCGTCGTCCTTTCACACTCTCCTAGTGTGGGCAGAGAACCCTACGGCTGTTCACACTCTCCAAGTGTAGGCAGAGAACCTTCTTCCTTTTACACTCTCCTAGTGTAGGCAGAGAACCCTCGTCTGTTCACACTTTCCAAGTGTCGGCAGAGAACCGGACCTTCTTGAATGATCTTCTCACAAGAACCTAGAAGGAAGAAAGAAAAGAGTGAAGAAATCCAATTTCACAAGTAGAGATTCTTACCTTAGCAATCCAAGTGAAGCCTTCTTGCTCCAATGGTAGAAATCCTCCTTTGAATGCTCTCTTCCACTCTCCCCTTGACTATTCTCTCAATAGACACGAAGATCAAATGATAAAAAGATTGGGTGGCAGTCTAATTTGAAGTATTTATACAAAAGACATGAAAAACCGCCCAAAAACTGCAAGTTTTCAATTCTGTACGCAGTGGATCGTCCGGTACGATCGTGGATCGTCCTGGACGATTTTACTTAAACGATCTGAAACGACCCAATTTGTATATGTGTACGAAATGACTTCGTACAGCTGATCGTCCTGTACGAACTAGGTTCGTCCAGTACGAACAGTTATTACAAGGTCGGTTCTAGAAACTGCTGAAAACTGTCCTAAGTCGGTTTATCGTTTGGACGAAAATATGTTCGTCTGGACGAAAATTTTCCAGAGAGCCGATCGTCCTGGACGATTATTTATTTCGTCTGGACGAAAATTTTCCAGAGCGCCCATCGCCGGGGACGATAATTTGGTTTCGTCTGGACGAAAATTTTCCAGAGAGCTGTTCGTCCGGTACGATATTTATTTTCGTCTGTACGAAAATTTTCCAGAGCGCCCATCGCCGGGGATGATATAAAAATTCGTCCTGGACGAATAGGACTTAGAAAAATTTTTTGAAGCAAGTTCCTATTCGTTCCAAATGCTCTATAGGAGATAACTGACAGATCGTCCAGTACGATATATATCGTCCTGTACGATCAGTATAGAATTTCAAGATCTCCTTAGTTTGTGTGTGAGAGATTTTATTCACTCAATTACAATCACTCCCTTTCAAAATTAATTCAAAGAAAAGACACTTCAAATAAACAAAATTTCTCATGTTGAATTTGATTTGAAGTTTTCGTAGTCTAGAGTCTGATTTTCCTGAAATGTTAGTACACACAAGAGCAAGTGCAAATCTTCGAAATTGTTAGGAGATAATTATACATCTGAACAATAATGTTTGGAATCATCAAAACTACATAAGTTGCACAAATATAAATCATTCAAATAGCAACTATTCAAACAATCTCCCCCTTTTTGATGATGGCAAAACAATTATTATTAGTATGGTTTCAAGTTAAAACATAATCTCTTATCTCCTAAACTCCCCCTGAATTTATGAGTACATTAAAATAAGGAGGCATTAAAGAACAATATTTTTGTTTTTCAAAAATTTTAACACAGAAAACACAAATCACAAAAACAAAAACAATATTTGTGTTTTTAACAGAAAACAAAAATCACAAAACAAAAACACAAACACAAACATAAACATAATAATTTCTCCCCCTTTTTGACAGCAACAAAAAGTGAAGAAGAAAAAGACAAGAAATGTAAATAATAATATGAAATTCATTGTTAAAATTTAATCTAAATTGTGATTTGACATAGAGTATGCAATTTTAAACTAAAGATATTAGGTCAATCATAGAAATTCATAAAATTTATGAAATGATATAACATTGTAAGTAAGAAGAATTTATCAAAGACATGATTCAATTTAGACATTTTGATTATTGAAAATCATTACAAGTGAGATGTAAAAAAAAATCTATATTTCAAAGTTCAATAGAATATAAATGAACATTAGATCAACTTGAATCAAGAGATTAAACGAATTTGGAAAGAAGAGAATTACCTCATGTGGTGCTTTGCACATCTTTTCAAAGTTTTGGAGCACATTTTTGTGCATTTGTCTTTGGTTGGGCTTATTTTGTGCCTCTTTTTCACTTTGCAAATTTTTACGAATCCCTTTTGATTTTTGTACATTTGTACAATTTTCAAGAGTAATTTGACCAATTCTTTCCAAAATCTATAATCTAACATTTCAAATATTTCTAGGTGCATAAATATCATTTGAGCATAGAAATATAAAATAAGATAACATCAAAATTGCAATAATAATATTAAATTTTATGTAGTCTAAATGAATAGACATGAATTTAAAAATTCTAAATACAACAAGTTATAGACAAATTATAAATTTAGAAAGTCTAGATTTTCTAATATAGATAATCTCACATTACAATCGAATTTGAGCACAATGTAGATTAAAAACAATATTAATGAAATTCATAAAGATTAGGCACATTTCAAAACAAATCTAAGACAAACAAACTTTCATTGATTAAAAAAAAATTACATAAAAACATTGAACTTAAAAAAAACATAACAACAAAACAAAAAATACAACAGACACACATAAAAAAAAAACTTCTACTGTTCTGGAGGAGGAGGAGGAGGAATGCCGCCAAAGAGATTGAAGTAGGAGGCCATTAACATTACATTGGTATTTATTTCATGAACTTCATCTCTAATATTACCAATGTCATGTTGCTGCTGCGTAAGATGAGCATCAAATTGATCAAACCTTTGATCAATGTGAGTCTCTAGTCTATCAAATCTCTCAATCAGATTCTGGTAATCTGATTGAGAAGCAGAAGCTTGCACTCCTTCTTCTTCTTCTTCTGAAGCACTGCCATGTGCTTTTTCTTTTTCTTTTTCCTCCCTGAAGAGCAGTCTGAAAGATGCATCGTTGTAATAAACTGGCTCTTCATATTCCTCATCAGGATGGACTATATTGTACTTCTTCTCCAAAACATAAGTAATCAAGTGCCCTAAAGAAATATTCTTCTTCCTCTTCTGATCAGGATGTCCTATTTCTGAAAGCCCATAGATATGATCTAGGATGAGTTGGGCTTCATCGATAGGTTGTCTTTTCATGATTAAAAAAGTTAGACAAGAGAGGAGAGGGGTTATGTTTATCCTATCACCAGCTTTAGGAATAATTGAAGATCTAAGGATATGCTGGATGATTCGGGCATCTTGGGTCATACCGGCCACTCTAGCAACATGATTGTCAATTCCATTTTCTCTAATTACCCTATTGATTTCATACCAATGGAAGACGTTTTTTGACATTAGGGTGTGGGCTCTATATCCTTCAGTCCTTAAGTTTAAAAATGCACCAAGGTCGTGCTTGGTGATCTCAACTTTTTTCTTAAAAACAAAAGAACTAATGATAGAGTGGTCAGGATTGAAACTCATGTTGGCTAGGAAGTAATGGTAGGTTTGCTTATTGTAGAGGTGGACAAGAGAGAGAATGAAACGAAATTGGGTTAAGGCGAAGAGGTGTAATACCCGAAATTTCAACTCCGTTTGGATAAGAATGCGAGACGGAGTGATTTTTGCAGAAGCAAAACGAGGAAAAGATTCCTCATTTGCTTTGGAAAGGAAGTTGTCTGGAGCATTCCTGTTGGGTTTCTTCACCAAAACTTTTTGTCTTTTGCTAGAGGAGGCCATAGTTGATTTGATGTAGAAAGGGATTGAAAAAGATGTTTGAAAGTGTGATTGTCAAGTTTGAAAGCCCTCATATTTAAAGAAAAACGATATGTTCGTCCTGGACGAAAATATTCGTCCTGGACGAAAAATTATCGTTCGTCTGGACGAAGTAATTTCGTACAGACGATCTAATTCGTCCAAAATGTAACGGCTTTTTTTATTCAACACAACTTACGATGCGTCCCTTCGTACAGGCTTTTTGACTTGACCGATCGTACATACGAAAATATTTCGTACAGACGATCAAAAAGCGTTTCATTTTAATGACTCTTGAAAACCGTCCCCTACAATGAATCGACACATGTTCGTACATACAAAAAAAATTTTGTACAGACGAAATTCGTATTAAAAACTGTCTTATCCACTCAACCGCTGCATTCAATCGTCCCGACGTTTGAGAGAGAGAAAAAAAAATTTGTACTGGACGATCACAGATCGTACAGACGATCCAATAAAAAACTGCTCTCAAAATGGTTTAAATTCGCGCAAACTGTTTCTTAACACATCGTCCCGTACGAAAAATTTCGTCCTGGACGATTTCCTAAAAAAAAAATTTTTGATTTTTAAATTTTTAATTTAACAAAAACAACAAAAATAATCAACAACACAGAAAACATAAGACAAAAAAAAACATAAATTCAAAAACAATTCATACAAAAACACAAAATTCACAAAATTACAAAAACAAAACACAACAAGTATCAATGTTGCAAAGACATTTTGGTTAAGCATTCAAATCAATAACACCAAGCCTTGTTCTTAAAGTACTGAAGGTATCAAAGGCTAAAGGTTTTGTAAAAATGTCTGCAAGTTGATTTTCAGTTGAAACATGTATGAGTTCAATTTCTCCTTTGGATACATGATCCCTTATGAAATGATGCCTTATATCAATGTGTTTGGTTCTAGAATGTTGAATAGGATTTTTGAAAATGCAAATAGCACTAGTATTGTCACAATAAATTGGAATAGTGCCTATAGTTAATCCTAAGTCAATCAACTGTTGTTTTAACCAAAGTACTTGTGCCACACAACTTCCTAATGCAATGTATTCTGCTTCTGCAGTAGATAGTGCCACTGAATTTTGTTTTCTACTAGACCATGAAACTAATGAATTTCCAATGAATTGACATGTTCCAGAGGTGCTTTTCCTATCCACTCTACAGCCTGCAAAGTCAGAATCTGAGTAACCAATAATTTCAAATGAAGAGCTAAACTTAGGATACCAAATTCCTAAGTTTTGAGTTCCTAGTAGATATCTTAAAATCCTTTTCACTGCTGTCAAATGTGATTCTTTTGGATCTGATTGAAATCTAGCACATAAGCAAACACTAAACATAATATCTGGTCGGCTAGCAGTCAAGTAAAGTAAAGATCCAATTATCCCTCTAAATTTCTTTTGATCAACAGATTTTCCCTTAAGGTCTTTATCTAACTGAACTGAGGAACTCATTGGTGTACTAACAGGTTTAGCATTGTCCATTTCATATTTTTTGAGGATGTCCTTAATATATTTGGTTTGACTAAGAAAAGTACCTTCCTCAAGTTGCTTAATGCTAAATCCTAGAAAGTAATTTAAATCTCCCATTAGACTCATTTCAAATTCACTACTCATTGTTTTAGAAAAATCATCACAAAGATGTTTATTTGAAGATCCAAAGATGATGTCATCCACATAAATTTGAACAATAAGTATATCCTTTCCAATTTTCCTTAAAAAAAGAGTTGTATCCACACTTCCTTTTTCAAAAGATCTTTCAAGTAGGAAGGTGCTTAACCTCTCATACCAAGCCCTAGGTGCCTGTTTCAATCCATATAATGCCTTTTTTAATTTGAAAACATGATTTGGAAATTTAGAGTTTTCAAAACCTGGAGGTTGTTCTACAAAAACATCTTCTTCAATTACTCCATTTAAAATTTTCTTCCACATTTTCTTCCAAATTTAATCTATCAATATTTTGGGAGTTTTCTTCAATTTCTTCTTCAACAACTTTTGGCTCTTCCAAGTTTCCATTTTCATCAAAAACAACATGTGTGGTTTCTTCAATGACTAAAGTTCTTTTGTTGAATACTCTATAAGATTTTCCAACACTTGAATATCCAACAAAAATTCCTTCATCTGATTTTGGATCAAATTTTCCTAAGGCAGATTTTCCATTATTATGTATGAACACCTTGCAACCAAATACATGCAAATGAGACAAATTTGGTGTTCTTCCTTTTAGCAACTCATAGGGTGTTTTATTCAAATTAGATCTCACATTCACCCTATTCAGAACATAGCATGCAGTGCTAACCGCCTCAGCCCAAAAATACCTAGGAAGAGAGTATTCTGCTAACATTGCTCGGGCGGCTTCTATTAATGTTCTGTTCTTTCTTTCAACTACTCCATTTTGTTGAGGAGTTCTAGGTGCAGAAAAATTGTGATCAATCCCCTTTTCTTTACAGAAATCTTCAAATCTTTCATTTTCAAATTCTCCTCCATGATCACTTTGTATAGAAATTATTTCACATCCTAGTTTTCTTTGTATCCAAGTTGAAAAATTTCTGAATTCCTCAAATGATTCACTCTTATGAAAAAGAAATTTAACCCAGGTGAATCTTGAAAAATCATCTACTATAACAAATCCATATACCTTTCCTCCTAGACTAACAGTGCTTACTGGTCCAAAAAGATCCATGTGTAGAATTTCTAAAGGTTTACTTGTCCTAAGATCTTTAATGGACTTAAATGAGGACCTCACTTGTTTTCCTAATTGACATGCATCACACAGATGGTCCTTAGTAAAGTCTAGTTTAGGTATTCCTCTCACCAAATTCTTTTGGGTAATTTTTCTAAGATTTTTCATACTAGAATGACAAAGTCTCCTATGCCAAAGCCACGATTCATCAGAAACAGTTTTCAAACAAAAAGCAGTAGGAGATTGAATACAATTTAAATCTAGCATGTAAACATTGTTCACCCTTTTTCCATTTAAAACAATTTTTCCATTTAGGCTAATTATGCAGCTAGTAGGTAAAAATTTTACATTATAGCCCTTATCACATAGCTGACTTATGCTAAGCAAATTATGTTTCAAGCCTTCAACTAATAAAACATTATCTATGAAAAAGTTTTTCAAGTTTCCAATCATACCTGATCCAACCACTTTCTTTGTGGTATTATCTCCAAGTGTAACCTTGCCTCCACTCCTGGCTTCCAGCGTTATGAATTGAGCAGTATCTCCAGTCATGTGCTTAGAACATCCGCTGTCCAGGTACCATATACTCTCACGAGGTCTTGTGTGAGAGTATACCTGCAAAATTCTCAAATGTTAGACCTGGGAACCCAAACTAGTTTGGGTTCACCTTTATGAAATTTATAATCAGATGCATGTGTGATATGTCTAGGTTTATGCATCTTAGTTCTCCACACCAAATTAGGTTTCATCTTTAAAGTGCAGGTGTGAGATATATGTCCCAAAAATCCACAATTGTTACATTTAACATTAGGAAAAATATTCCTATGTTTTCTCTCATATGATTGTCTTCTAAGGGATTTCATGAATTTAGGATAATACTTAGGATTTGTAAAATCTTCATGTTTAGGGGGGTTCCTATTATCCTCGAGAGCACTTATAGTAAGTTTATAAAATGAATTCATTTCTTCCAAGATTCGATTTGTATAATTGACTCTATATGTCTTGTGCTCAGATTCATCCTTAAATTTCTCAAATTCTTTTTCAAGTTCAGCATAGGATGATTTTAAATTCTCATAATTTTTATTCAAGTCATCATATTCATCAAGTAGTTTCATGTGGTTGCTATCAATTAAAGCATGATCTTTCCTAAGGATTTCGTGTTCCTTATTAAGCTCTTCCAATTCTAAAACTAAACTAGCATGCATCTTTTTAGTTTTCCTATATGCATCATGCATGTGTTCAGAAACTTCAAACAATTCATTATAAGTTAAATCACATACCTCTTCTTGATCTGATTGTTCAGCTTTATCTGCCATCAAGCAAAGGTTGGTGACTTCTTCTTCTTTTTCAGTCTCAGATGAGTCTGAAGCTGAGTCCGCCCAAAAAGCCTTTTGAAACTTCTTCTTGCCCTTCTTTACCATTGGTTTCTCCTCTACCTTCTCCTTGCTAGGAGTGGCTTTGAGTTTTGGACAATCAGTCTTTATATGACCTGGTTTCCTGCATTCATAACAAATCACTTCATTAGAAACCTTGCCATTTCTATTATACTTACCTCTATTCCATTGCTGGCGTCTCTTCTGCTTCCTCTTTAAAAAGCTTTTGAATTGTCTAGTCATCAGTGCTATATCATCTTCATCCTCAGGTTGTGAGTGTTCACTTTCTGACTCTTCCACATTTAGTGCAATATTCTTGTCCTTTCTTGGTTCACCTGCATCAATCTTTCTTTGACTTACTCCTTGCTCGTAAGCAAAGAGTGAACCAAGAAGATTGTCAATAGAATAAATGTTCAGATCTTTTGACTCTGTAATTGCAGTAATTTTAGCATCGTATGCAGTAGGTAAACAACGAAGAATCTTATTAACCATTTCAGCATTAGTTAATTCCCTACCAAGTGCATGCAAAGAGGTGACAATTTGAGTGAATCTTGTGTACATGTCAGATATAGATTCATTAGGTTTCATGCGAAATAGTTCGTAGTCATGTAACAAGATATTGAGCCTTGATTTCTTAACCTCATTTTTCCCTTCATAAGTAATACAAAGTCTATCCCATATGTCTTTTCCGCTTTTACAAGTAGAAACTCGCATGTAGTCTTCAGATTTTAAAGCACAAAAGAAACTATTTAAACATTTTGCATTTAATTGTGCTAAGTCACGTTCTTCTATAGTCCAATCTGCATAGGGTGTATCTACCCTAATTCCATCAACTAATCTAGTTGGTTTTGTGTAACCTTCCTGGACTAACATCCACATGCGATAATCAAGTGACTGTAAGAAAGTAGACATGCGTGTTTTCCAAAAATCAAAAGGAATATTGTCAAACAGTAAAGGTCTAGTGATAGAGTAACCCTCAGGTGTGTTTCGGTTTCCAAATGTAGCCATCTACGTTAATCAAAAAGTAGTTCAAACTTATGATTTTGAAACAATGCTCTGATACCACTTGTTGAATCTAGTAATTAGGTTGTTAAACCTAAGTAAATGTCCCAAGGCTACCAAGAGGGGGGTGAATTGGTAGTTTTAAAAATTTTATACCCTCTTAAAATTTAAAGTTGAACCGAAATGAAATTTTCTTTTAAAGTTTGTAGAAAAATGTTTTTCAACCACAGAGTTGTTAAAACAGAAATTTAAAATGCGGAAACGTAAAAGCAATAAAGTAAATGACACCAGATTTATAGTGGTTCGGTCTATAACCAGACCTACATCCACTCCTCAGAGGCACCCTCTGAGTATTGCACTAATACCACAAAGTGACTCTCCTTTAGCACCCACAGCAAGGCGGAGAAGCCTGTACAAAACCCTCTTTTCACCACTCCCCGGTGCGGCAGAGAACCGTCGTCCTTTTACACAATCCACAGTGTTGGCAGAGAACCGTCGTCCTTTCACACTCTCCTAGTGTGGGCAGAGAACCCTACGGCTGTTCACACTCTCCAAGTGTAGGCAGAGAACCTTCTTCCTTTTACACTCTCCTAGTGTAGGCAGAGAACCCTCGTCTGTTCACACTTTCCAAGTGTCGGCAGAGAACCGTCGTCCTTTCACACTCTCCTAGTGTGGGCAGAGAACCCTACGGCTGTTCACACTCTCCAAGTGTAGGCAGAGAACCTTCTTCCTTTTACACTCTCCTAGTGTAGGCAGAGAACCCTCGTCTGTTCACACTTTCCAAGTGTCGGCAGAGAACCGGACCTTCTTGAATGATCTTCTCACAAGAACCTAGAAGGAAGAAAGAAAAGAGTGAAGAAATCCAATTTCACAAGTAGAGATTCTTACCTTAGCAATCCAAGTGAAGCCTTCTTGCTCCAATGGTAGAAATCCTCCTTTGAATGCTCTCTTCCACTCTCCCCTTGACTATTCTCTCAATAGGCACGAAGATCAAATGACAAAAAGATTGGGTGGCAGTCTAATTTGAAGTATTTATACAAAAGACATGAAAAACCGCCCAAAAACTGCAAGTTTTCAATTCTGTACGCAGTGGATCGTCCGGTACGATCGTGGATCGTCCTGGACGATTTTACTTAAACGATCTGAAACGACCCAATTTGTATATGTGTACGAAATGACTTCGTACAGCTGATCGTCCTGTACGAACTAGGTTCGTCCAGTACGAACGGTTATTACAAGGTCGGTTCTAGAAACTGCTGAAAACTGTCCTAAGTCGGTTTATCGTTTGGACGAAAATATGTTCGTCTGGACGAAAATTTTCCAGAGAGCCGATCGTCCTGGACGATTATTTATTTCGTCTGGACGAAAATTTTCCAGAGCGCCCATCGCCGGGGACGATAATTTGGTTTCGTCTGGACGAAAATTTTCCAGAGAGCTGTTCGTCCGGTACGATATTTATTTTCGTCTGTACGAAAATTTTCCAGAGCGCCCATCGCCGGGGACGATATAAAAATTCGTCCTGGACGAATAGGACTTAGAAAAATTTTTTGAAGCAAGTTCCTATTCGTTCCAAATGCTCTATAGGAGATAACTGACAGATCGTCCAGTACGATATATATCGTCCTGTACGATCAGTATAGAATTTCAAGATCTCCTTAGTTTGTGTGTGAGAGATTTTATTCACTCAATTACAATCACTCCCTTTCAAAATTAATTCAAAGAAAAGACACTTCAAATAAACAAAATTTCTCATGTTGAATTTGATTTGAAGTTTTCGTAGTCTGGAGTCTGATTTTCCTGAAATGTTAGTACACACAAGAGCAAGTGCAAATCTTCGAAATTGTTAGGAGATAATTATACATCTGAACAATAATGTTTGGAATCATCAAAACTACATAAGTTGCACAAATATAAATCATTCAAATAGCAACTATTCAAACATTTACACAGTAGTAAGTGCAAGACTCCTCTAATTTTGATAAAAGTGGGTGACATGCATATAATAAGGTCAGCTTTTATAGATGATACTATAATAAAGATTCATCTAATCAGAGAAAATATGAAGTCTATACATGATAGGTAGAAGAAATATTATGATCGAGGCACAAAATTATTGAGTTTCAAGTTGGTGATTTTGTTTATATCAAATTCAACCCAACAAAAGGTGTCAGTAAATTTTGGAGAATTAGTAAGTTGAGTCCAAGGGACATTAGATCTTTTGAGTAGATTGAGAGGATTAGTGGGCATCTGATTATGGAAAGAAATTATCTATAGATGATGTTAAGGTTCATCCAAATTTGCACTATAAGAAAGATCTTGATAGGATTTTGGCATACAATTTTAAGAAATTGAGGAGAAAATAAATTATGATTATTAATGTGCACTGGAAACACAAGATCCCTAAAAAGGTTACTTGGCAGAAGGAATCTGAGATGAGTCAAATATACAGATTTGTTTTGACTTTTTTATTTAAAATATCAATGATGATATTTTTCTAAAGAAGGGATAGTTGTGGTACATCCAAATTTAATAATCAATTCAACCAATTTTAACCCAATTTTAAAGAGGTAATTGATTGACTCTATGCATTTTTAACTCTTTTGTATGTGTTTTGAAATGATTGTATGTATGAAAAAGATTTGCATGTGTTCTATAATGGGGTACGGGAGTTTGAATGCATATTGATGAAATATGAAATTTGCCCCTAGAGTGCATAGTTGTTGTGTTTTATGGCACCTCGGTGCTTGATCTAATGCCTTAGCATTTCTCCTAGCACCATGGTGCATGATTAGTGTCGCCCCATAATTAAAGGCTAAAAAATGAAAAGTAAACTAGCGTTGTAGTGTTAAGTGAAATTTCTTTTTATTTTATTGTGTTAAATTTTTATAAAGATGTATTTTAATTGATGTTGTATAAGAATGACTTAGAAAAAGGAGTAATAATTATAAAGTTGATAACCAACATCATAGTGCCAAAGCTATTAATGTTGTAGCATCTTTAACACCTCGATGCTAGATCAAGACATTGAATTGACGAAGCCTCAAGAAAATTTTATTTAATTTAGCGCCCTAACATAACAAAGGTAAACGTGAAAGTGTTACTCAGCACCATAGCACCGTAAGTGTATA
This sequence comes from Dendrobium huoshanense, assembly GCA_016618105.1. NCBI lineage: Eukaryota > Viridiplantae > Streptophyta > Magnoliopsida > Asparagales > Orchidaceae > Dendrobium > Dendrobium huoshanense. The sequence goes on from CM028351.1 coordinate 14,562,767, forward strand.
TTTCAGCACTAGAGTCTCAAAAAAAATATAAATAATTCAATACAAAAGTTCCAACCTTGGAAGCACTGCAACACTAATAAAAATAATTAACACCGTAGTCCTCATCTTTTTCAATACCACAGTGGAACAGTTAGACAAAAGAAGCTCTATGTTGAATCAATCAAGCGTCATTTCAGATCAGTTAATAGTCACTCTAGGTTATCCCAGCTCTATAGTGGAGCACATTTATTTGCATTGAAGTACTAGTTCAAATTGTAATGTTGTAGCATCACCTTGTCAAGAACTATAGCGCCCAAGTCTATTTTTAGTTTAATATAAATAGTTTTATTTTTTATTTCTTTTGTAAAAGAGGAATCAGCTGGTAGTGGTGATATATAGTGGAGTTATCAATCATCATTGCAGAGAGAAAAAACTATACTTATGAGTGTAAAGAAGTGTGGAGAGCTAAGGCATAAGGGGAGAATCACTTCGGGAAGAGTCCATATGTAGGATATGTTTAGGATTCTTCATTTTGGCTTCTATTTTCTTCATCTTTATATTTCTACTTCTTTCTTGAGATTTATTTTAATGGTCGACTAAACTCTAGTTTTGGATTCATGATATGAAAATATATGCATATCCTAATATACACTCTTGAATATGAATACAAATTATTATTTTCAAATATCTCCCATGCTTAATTTAATTTGTGGTGTCCATTTATAAAATTAAAATCTAGTGTGATATATTGCCTCAATGAAGGACTGCTGGAATAAATACGAGTATTAAAATGAAATGCTTTCATAGCTAAACATAGAATGATAAGGATTATAGAATCTATCAAGATAAAATAGTTATATAGAGAACATAAACCTTTCCTTACACCTTGATAAGTTCTATAGAGATATAAAGGTGCATAAACACCAATTCACAACTATTGTAGATGAGTCTGATTAGGAGGATATGGATTCATTCACCATCATTGGCCCAAAATAATTTTATCTTTGTTATCTAGACTATGTTATGTATGTTTACATTTTTAGTAATAACCCATTAATTTTGTAAGATAAAGTTAATAGCTTCATAAGGAAGTATTAGAGTCAGATATAGTTTACATATTCCCTCGTGGGTTCGATACTCTACTCATAACACTTTATTACTTAATCATCACATATACTTGTATTAATTATGAGAATTTAGCATATGAATGTGTCATGGTAAATAATTTCATTATACTTTTATTTTGACACTAATAAAGCAAAAAAAAATCTCCCATATATACAAACAAATAAACCCCATCACTCGACGCTCAAACAATGGTGTAAAGGTGCTAAGCCAAATTATGCACTATAAAATATCCAAATTCTCTATTCAATCCATTCCATTTCATTTGAGCAGTGCCTAGCAAGAGTGAAAGGGATTTCTAGAGGGAGAAATTTCTTTTTGGGTGACTTCATATTATTTTTAGTCTTTGGGTCAGTTAGGAAATCACTAAAGGAAATTCACTGAATACTGGTGGTATTTTTGGCGGTCATTTGATCAATGGAACTACAAGCGGTTAAACTGGTAGTTTGAACGACGTTATTCACCAATGTTCCAATCACCGGTATTAAACACTAAATTACCAGAGAAATATCGCCGATATTTTCTTTAGGTGGCAACTTTTACCAATGGTTTAGCTACCATTTTTAAGTGAATTTTTTCTGGTAGTTAAAATAGCCGGAAAGTGCCCTAAAATAGGACGCCCTCACCCTTCTTCCTCATTTCTTCATATTACTCATTTATTTCATCCAGACACCTACACCCTCACCCTCACCCTCGTCAAAGAGCACTCGCTCAACAGATCTCTGACTGTGAAACATGCCCTAACTCTGACTCCAGAACTCCCCTAAAGGTGATCTCCTCCATGCATCTCCTTAATTTTTGCTTTAGTCATGGATGTTCTCAGTAGACATTTGCAAAAGGATGTACCTTGGCTTTTTTTTTTTCTTGATATTCTTCTTGTTGATAAGACTAAGGAGGGAGTTGAAGGTAAACTTAAATTATGGATATTAATCTTTGAATCTAAATGTTGATTTTGAGAAAGCCTTAAACCCATATCATTTTGCTTTAGTTATGGATGTTCTTAGTAAACATTTATAACAGGTTGTCCCTTAGTTTATACTTTTTTGCTAATGATATTCTTCTTGTTGATAAGATTAGAGAGTGAGTTGAAGGTAAACTTAAATTATCGAGGTCAACCTTAGAGTCCAAAGATTTTTTCTTGAGTAGATCTAAAATATGAATATATTGAGTATAATTTTAGTAGTAATACACTTAGTGAGGGGATTGTGACTTTTGCAATCAAGTCATTAAAAAAGTACACGTTTTAAATATATTGGATCTCATGTTCTTAGTGAAGGTGAAATAAATGGGAATATTATCAACATAAATTAAGTTGGATGGTTAAAGTGGAGGAATGCATCGGGCTTTTGGTGTGATAGAAAAGTCCCCCTCAAATTTAGGGGAAAATTCTATAAGATGGTGGTGAGACCTGCAATTCTTTATGGTGTCGAATGTTGGCCATTAAAATAGAAGCATAATACTAAGTTAAGTTTTGCAGAGATAAGTCACCTTAGATGGTTTGGTCGCATAAAACAATGACCTTCTGATGACCCAACTAGGAAAGTAGAGGTATTAGATTTGACTTATGTTAAGAAAGGTAGAGGTAGAATTAAAAAGAATTGGCTAAAAATATTACAAATGATATTTTTATTAGATTTAAATGAGATTTAAGGGTGCATCTTTTCTAATAATTCATTTCAGAATAATATAGGGACTGTTTGCTTTAACATTCAAATGAATATCTAAGAAGAGAGATATGAGATGTATAACAAAATGTTACTGAGTCGAAGAGGATTTACATATGAATTTATGGAGGGAGTTGAGACTTTTAATCAAGTCGCATATTAACTACCTTTGTTTAGGTTTGATGGAATGTTTAGATGTCCATGCTCGAAGCAAAAAAATTAAGCATTCCTTAAAATTGATGATGTAAAGGTTAATTTGTATCATAAGGGATTAGTTCCAGTCTACTAGATGTGGACCATACATGGCGAGTACATACTACACAGAGATACTCATGCCGGTCCATCCACAATTTTTGAAACACTTAATGAAGATCAAAGGAGTAGACTATATAAAGAACTTATTTTTGATTTAGCAAGTCCTAATTTAAGGGCTAGCATGAAAGAGAAACCAATCGCATAAACCAAAAAAAAATCTTTTAATTATTACATACTACTCAAAAACTAATTTGGAATTGTTGCAAAACTCATTTAGAATTATCGGTTGCTGATAGAATGCTAAGTATCAAAATTGAATATAATATTCCTCGTGGATATTTCAATGACTTCATTGCCTTATCAAAAAATTAAATATAGTGGATAATTTAATCTCTACAGATTTGTATCGAACAAAGAAATTAGTATCCAAGTTGGGTCTCATCGTTATAAAAATTGATTATTATATAAATAGATGTATGTTATACTACAAGGATGATGTGATAGAAGTTTATTATCACACCTGTAATGCGCCTCAATTTAAATCAAACTTGAGAATACAACATCGTTAAAAGAAAGAAGTTCCATATTTTCGTTTATTCTATTTATCAATTATTTCAAGACTTTCGTAGCTCTACACATCAATGAGTTCAGCAGGTCATATGAGATGGCATAAGAAAAATATAGCAAACAATGATGTTCTTTCGTATCCATCAGATACTTAAGTGTTGAAATATTTTGATCGAACGCATGCTTCATTTAATGCTAAGCCACATAATATAAGATTTGGATTATGTGCTGATTATTTTACTCCATACAGTCAAACAACTTCACTGCATTCTTGTTGGTCAGTTATACTAACACCATATAACCTTCTACTAGAGATATATATGACTACCCCATATATATTCTTAACACTTATATTACCTAGACTACATATTCTAAAAGTAAAAATTGACATTTTATTGCAATCATTAATTGATGATCTTAAGTTCTTATGGGAAGAAGGTTCCCTCACATATGACATCTCAACCAAAAAGAATTTTCTCCTTAGAGCTACATTGTTTTAGACCATTAGTGATTTTCCAACTTATAAAATATTATTTGGCTAAAGCACAGCAAGAAAATTAGCTTGCCCTTACTGCATGGAGAATATTAAATCTTTTTCACTAAAAAATGGAGGAAAAACTACATGGTTTGATTATTATCATATGTTCATACCTGTTGATCATCTATTTAGGAGAAATAAGGAAGCATTTGTTAGAAACAAAGTTAGTGATAATATACTATAAAGACTCTCTAACATTTCATAAATTATTGATTTTCAAATATTATCAGGGTGTAAATTTATGGGATATGGGGTTCAATATATTTAGATTAAAAAAAATACTTTCTCGATATTGCCATATTGGAGAACAAATTTAATAAGGCATAATCTCGATGTTATATACATTGAAAAGAACTTTCTCAAGAACATTTTTAATATAATTATGAATGTTAAAGGCAAGAGCAAGGATATGTGAATACTAAAATGGATATAAAAGAGTACTTATAGTGAAGAAATTTAGACTTAGTAATAACCAGCGACAACAAAATAATGAAGCCTAAAGAATCATACTCTTTCACATTAGAACAAAAAAGATCGATATGTAAGTGGTTTTAAGGATTTAAAATGCTTGATGGCAATGTATAAAACTTAAGTCAATGTGTAAATCTTAAATTTGTCAAATTATTTGGACTAAAAAGTTATGATTATCACATAATTATGAAGGTTCTATTTTCGATCATATTATGTCTATTACCAGATTACATATCGAATCCATTGACAAACCTTAGCATTTTCTTCAAAGACCTATATTCATCTAAACTAAGAGAAGATGCTTTACTGAGGAGCAAGGATAACATACCAATCATCCTATACAAGCTAGAAAAAAAAATTTCCTCCAAGATTCTTTAATTCTATAGAATATATTCCACTCCATCTAACTTATGAAGCTATAATTGGTGGACATGTGCAATATCATTAGATATATCCTTTGTAGATGTAAAATATGTTTTTAATATGATGTCTTTAATTTTTTAATTATAACTAATAATTATAATCATCTAGTAAATATTTGAACAAGTTGAAAAAATATATTAAGAATAAAGTATGCCAAAAGGATCGATATATGAAGTATTTTGTCTCAAGAAACCACTACTTATACTCCTACTACTTCAAGCTCTATGTTAGGAGCAAAAGAATAAAGATTGGTCATAACATGAATTTCGATATTAAAGAACAATTACAATCTGTACTATCAGTCTTTAGAAATAATGGAAAGCTAGTGATAAATATGTTGAAAGATTCCTCAATAATTTAGAAAACCAAATAACAACTTTATATGTGCTATTGAACTATCAGAAAGTTCAACCAATCTTAGAGTAAGTTTTTCCATAATGTGCAAAAGAAATCATGTTAATTTTTAATATTAAAGTCTTACTTGGATGATTTGTCACCAGGTATTTTGTAAGTAATTTTCCTCCAACAGATACTACAAATATTGAGCAACTTGTTATAAATGAATTTCATGCTTGGTTTAGATCTTACGTATGCCCTTAAATTTTAAATTTTTTTATTAATTTATATATTATTTAATACTAGAAGCATTAACATTTTAAAAAAAAATTAGATACATAACCCCGATAATAAGGTTTTTTATAAAGGTCTACAAGCACTAGAATGTGGCTTAATGTAAAAAGTAAGCACTTGTATAATATATATAGTTAAAGGGTTCAATTTCATTCCAAGTCATGGACTAAATGAAAAAAATAAAAAATTATGAAGTTTATGTTAGAGGAAATACTCATGAAGAAGATGAGTATAATTATTATGGTATTCTGAATGAGGTTGTTGAGCTATAGTACCCATGAGAAGATGAGAATCTTGTATGTTTGTTCAACTATCAATAGTACGATAAAGTGCTGAATAGAGACACAATGGTTCATCTTTTGTATGATTTAGTATAAGTAAAATATAGTATAAAATATGGGAAATTTGATCCATTTGTATTAGTAAGTCAAGTTATTTAAGTTTCTTTTAGAAAATATCCTAGTGATCATAGAGATATGCAATATTGGCTAGCTATCATAAAAATAAAAGTACGTGGGATAATTGACTAATAATATATCATAGTAACTACATATCAAGAGGATGAGATGTTAGATTATAGGTCAGTTAAAATTGATAAGATACTAACTATAGCACATAATGTTAAAATACAATTAGAGGATGTGAATAGTTTGACAAGTTCTTCAAGTGAGAATGAAAAAAAAAAAAAAAAAAGAGAGAGAGAGAGAAGAGACCTTGGAAAGCAATGAGAATATTTTTTATTCTAAATAGTTCTTGTAATTTAAGTGATTGAATTTATTATAATAAACTTATTGTATTATTGTTTTTTTAAAATCAAGTTAGTAAACAAATATTGATAAATGTCTCCTATCAAGTCCTATTTGTATGTAAATTATTATACATTCTGAAATTCTTAATGTTTTTACATCAAAACATTCTACATTCTATTTTTTTTTATTTCTACTTATGTAAATCTTCATAATTATTACAACTTAATTTTTTATATGTTATAATGATTTATTAATTACTTCTTTGACTACAGATAGCTTTAGGTGATGATCATCCTCATTGATCATTTACTTCAAAGTTTTCTCATAAGAAATAATTGAGTACTTGACCAAGTAAGTTTAAATAGGGGGATGAAGGTTAAGGGCAGATATCAATTCCATTGGTGATACCATCACTACCAACTAGGAATCAGCAGCAGTCTCCTATTAAGCAGCGTCAGGGATAGTTAGATCTAGCTAAGGTTGGAATACCAGCCCTTCCTAGGTACTTTCCTCCTTCATCTATAAGTCATTGATTTCCCTCTCCATATCAAATACACTTAGCTCCATTCTATCCATATTATCCCCACTAACAAAATAGATAACTACATCAACCAACCCTTACCCTCCTTATCACCACCCCTATTATTACCCACCTCATGTGCTGCCAAAAAAGGGTGGACCATCAACACAAGTAAAGGTTGGTGTTCGGGAGCCTATAATAGCAGCATATAAGCATGTATACATCAAGCCTGAGGGTAATACATAAATTCAGTTTATTTTATAAAGTTATAATAATTTGATATATGATATGTTATTAACAAAAATTTTATCCTACAGCTTCATTCCCTCAAGGCAGTCTACACACAAGATTTGGGACATCATACGGAGCAAATATGATGCTCCTTACTTATCATAGAAGAAGATCCCAAAGGAAGTTAGGGATATATGATTTAGAGAATTTCAGGTATATTTATTTGTCATTACTTAAAAAAATTTATTTTATTTATATTAATAATATTTATTATGCCTATATTTTATAGAAAGATTTTAAGTGGTTATCTGAGAATGACATGAGGATCAGAATAAATTTTTAGATGAGATGATTGACTCATCTTAGATACATCTTTATGGATATTAAAAAGACTTGGTAGCATTTATTATGGATCAACAAGGGAGTATGAGCTGATTTGAGCAGAGCTTGGGTGAGCCCTAAGTTCACCAAATTGATAGAGCATAATAAGCAAAATAGAGCATCAGACTATGGGGGTTTAGGAATCTCTCTTAATATTGGTGGATCAGTGCCATATATTAAACATAGATGGCAATTGGTAAAAGATTATTTCAATTAGTTTAATAAATATATGTATAATATTTTAATTATATTTTCTATTTATATAAAGTGTTTTTTTATAGAAGCCAACACCATAGGAGTTGCATACGAGGACTCACCAGCATCAAGCTGATCATCAGTGGGTTAATGAGAAGACGAGAAAAGCTTAAGTGAGGATAATTTTTTTGATTAATAATACAAGTAAATAGAAATTTTATTTTATGAATTTGTTCTAACAATATGATTTTATACGACTTCAAGAAAGTCAGCAATCTACTGGTGAGGGATCATCTTCAAGATTGACCCAATATTCTAAGTATTACATATAGTTAGAAGTTATTGAAGGAAGGCAGAGGGGGGGTTTTGCAAGGATATGCTTATGCTAATAATTTATGGCTTAAGTTTGCAAGGATATGCTTATAAGTGCAGTATATCAACTTAAGTATTTTATGATGTTAATGGAGTTAAAGAAACTATTAGCCAAAGGGTTGCTGCCCTGATAAGATAGATAGAGAAGATAAAAAAGATTTAAAATGATATGCAGGAAAAGCTATGATCATATCAATCTTAAAAAAAAAAAGAGCAAGTTCCTACACCTAAATCACATGGCATGAAGGACACAAAGGATGATTAGTGTTGTTATTTATTTTAAGAACTATTTATTGTATTTGGAACATTTGATAGTGAATTTCATATATTATGTTAATTGTGGAACATATGCATTGTTATTTATTTAAAGAATTGGGTCTGGTTATTATGGATTATATTATATATTGTTATTTCATATGAACTGTTCTTTGGATTTTGGAAATCAAAATTGTTTTATATATGTTTTAAACTGTGTGAAGGTAATTATGAAAATAAGTGTAAATAGAGGGGGTTGTCAATTTTTTTTTACAAATGCTATAGGTTCCTGGCGGCTAATCAGTTGTTTGGCTGTCAAAAACTTTGATACCATACAACTTGTAGTTATCGCCATTTTTTTTTTTTTATCATTGGTAATAACAAACGGTTTGGCCCCCGAAAACATCGATACCATAAGACTTGAAGTTGCTATTGTTTTTTTTTTTTTTTTTTCCACCTATAGAGTCACCAAACATACATGCAATTTTAATCTCCAGTGATAAACCAGCGATCATCAATTGTTTACTAATGGTTTTGGGTCCATTAAATTCCAATTATTTTAGCCGCCAAAAACTGGCAAAATTTTTTGCCACCGAAAAATGTGTAGCAACTTGAGCTTATGAGTTTATATTTTTTATGATAATAAATATTATGGATCACTTTTTGTTTTCTACTTATATTTGTAATATATGTTTATTTATGTGTATACTAACTTTTCAAGATTACGATGCACCATCAAGACTTAAGTTTTGGTAGAACATGTTTTATTTGTAATATTCATTAATGTATTTTTAATTTCTTTAGTCAAGTCTTGTAAGGGAGTATGCTTGCTTGGTGACCATGCACACACAATTTCAGGGGAGTGAGATTTAGTCAAATCTAAAAGATCAAGTTTTGAACTAATCGTACTGAACGATTTTAGATCGTCCAGGACGATCCTTTATGATCTTGGAAAACTGCCGCCAATGATAATTTAGGCAAGATTTTAAGATTCAATTTTTATTCTAGTCGTGCCGAACGATTTAGATCATCCTGGACGATCAATACAAATCATGCCTAAATTGATCATGTGATTAGGAGATTAATTATGGTTAAATTTTTCAATTCGATCATCCTGAATGATCTTCAATCGTCCTGAATGATTTGTATATCATATAGGCGATGTTTTCTTACATACTTGATTTTCCTAAATCGTCCAAGATGGAATACCATAGATTTTCTTCTAATCATCCTGGATGATCCACAATATCATCCTAGATGATCTATATAAATTTGCACTGATCGTCCTAAAGTATCTAATATCGTCCGGGACTATCAGGTAAAATTCTACATATCGTACTGGATGATCCTGCAATTGTCCAAAACAATTTTTTGCGTCGGAATTTAGATTTTAGGGTTTTTTTAAGCCGGCTTTTTAAACGCATTATACGGGACGAGCATGCGATCATCCTGGAGGATAATGTCGATTTGGTGCATTTAAGAGCCTTTTTGGAGCTCTTCTATTTAAGCTTTGTCAAAGACTTTAAAATTATCTTTGGCAGTCATTGAAGCTTCATTTTGCTGGAGGAAACTTGAAGATAGAACTTGAAAGGGAGAGAGAAAAGGGTGGAGTTTGAGAGAGGGAAAAGATCCTTGCAGAGGGTTTCAAGGGAGTATGGAGGGGGTTTCACACGGTTGCTCCAGCAAGTTTATACCTTAGTACCATCGGATTCAAGGGTCATTTTGAGGGAAGTTTTGGGAAGAAGACAATCTCTTTGGTGTCAAAGGACCCGACTACTCCGGCGCACCAGGGAAGGTGGAAGTAATTTTGTAAGAACTTCTCTGCCTAGCTGTGGGGTCTAAAGAAGAGACACTGAGTTTAGTGCAATACTTAGAGGGTGCCTCCAATGAGTGGACGTAGGTCAAGTTGGACCGAACCACTATAAATTTTTGTGTTCTTTACTACTATTTTTTTCACATTTAATTTCCGCACATTAAATTTCTTTGTGATGAATTTTGGTTTCGTTAAGTTATTATTTTTAATTGAAAGATTTTTTTTAAATACCAATTCACCCCCCCCCCCCCCCCCCCCTCTCGGTTAGCTTGGGCTAGTTCATAAGGGCTTAAAATCCCTAACAAACTTTCAAGTGGTATCAGAGTGAGATTCATAAAATCAAATTTTTGAAAGCTTTTGAATTTCGATCCATGGCTAACTCCGGTAATCGTAATAATGTGGAAAGGTATCTATTATTTGACCACATTTATTTGACAATATTCCTTTTGATTTTTGGAAAACTTGCATGTCTATTTTTTTACAATCGATTGACTATCACATATGGATGCTTGTTAAAGATGGTTATACACCTCCTTCATATGAAATTAATGGCATTAAAATTGAACTTTCTTTTACTGAATGGATTATTGATAAAAGAGATTTAGCATAACTTAATGCAAAATGTTTGAATTATTTTTTCTATGCTTTGAAATCTGAAAATTATATGTGAGTTTCAACTTATGCAACTGGTAAAGAAATTTGTGATATATTGTGTATTATTTATGAAGGAACTAATAAAGTTAAGCAATCTAGATTGAATATGTTGTTGCATGACTATGAACTTTTTTATATGAAACCTTCTGAATCAATTTCTGACATGTATACTAGATTTACTCAAATTGTCACCTCATTGTATGCTTTAGGTAAAGAATTTTCAAACTTTGAAAAAATCAATAAAATTCTATGTTGACTACTTGATAATTTTAATGCCAAAGTTATTGTTATTTGTGAATCAAAAATTTTGAATGAATATTCTATTGATAATTTGATTGTCTCACTTATTGCCTGCGGGCAAAGTTTGGGTCAAAGACTTTTGGATGCAGGAGAGATGATAGTGCTAAATGCTGAAAACATAAAGAAAAGTGACTTAGTTGGTGACGAATGTTATGACTTATCAAGCAAATTAAAATGCTCAGCAAAGCATAAGCATCAACAAAAGTGGAATAAAGGTAAAAAATGTAAGAATATTATGATTTCTTATAATATTTTTTGCTTTAAATGTAGGAAGACTGGACTTATGAAAAATTAATGCCCTAATTTGAGAACTCTTCCTACAAAAGAAAATGATAAAGCTAAGCAAATTATAAAAAGGGTAAATAATAAAAAGTAAAAAAATCTCCTAGGTAGACCTTTCTTCTGAATCATCAGACCAAGAGCAAGATGATATTTAAATCCTTATTTGTGTGTTTATTTATTTGTGTATGCATATTTTTGTTCATTATATTTTTATTTATTTTCTTTGTTTTCTTTGGGTTTATTTATTTATTTTTTTATTTTTCATTCTTTTTTTCTTTTACGTTATAATTTTAAATTTTTCTTTATTTTTCTTTTTGTGAAGTTCTCTCTGATCAATACATACGTTCATTTTTCTAAAAAATGAAAATCTACCTCTTATTTTTCTTGAATTCTTATATAAGTTGTGGTTGACTTCTCTAAAAATAATCAAAGGAAGGAAACTCATAATTTCGTCTCTCTATCTCATTTTTTAAAGAGGTTATTTTTCTTTTGATTCAAAACCTTCATTATCTTATAAATTGGATTTTGAAACTGAACTTTTTTATCTCCCTAAATTTTTGTCTATCGTATAGGAAACTTTTGCAAGTTATTGAATCTACCTCATAATTTTCTTAATCAAGTAGTTCGTTTTGTCAATAGAATAGGTTTGCTTTTATTTTTAAAATTTCAAAAAGATAGCATATTTAAAAAAAAAAATGTGGCTAATGACGCCAAATCAAAAGATGCATAATGACACCAAATTGAGAAAGATATACAAAGTGTATCAAAAATTAAAAGATGTGTAAAGTGCGCCAAAAAACTAACAAATAAGGTTCATCCAAACTTATTCACATGATTCAACAATTCATGGAACTTTTTAACTCTTTTAAATCTATACTACTATTATAAGTGTGGCTTGAGTTTCCTTCCCATTAAATCTTGATCATTCATTTTATTTATTTAAAAATTATCTTGGCCATTCATTATATATATATATATATATATATATATATATATATATATATATATATATATATATATATATATATATATATATATATATTCTTGATATAAAAAATATTTGAAACAAGTTTCATTAAATATCAAATGTATTGGGCTCTTTGTATTCCCTAAATTTATATTATACTAATATTAAAAAGCCTCTCCGCCTCTTCATTTTCTGGTCTTTGGCTTGTTCTTCTTCTATAGCTATTCGTCAACCGTCTTTTAATTTCTCAGTCATTCATTAATTCATTAACCTCTTCACATCTCCCTATATAAATCACTTCAAGCTCTCAATTTCGATAATTAAATTTAAAAAAACCTCTTCAAAAACCTGGCACGCCTCTCAATTCCACAACTGATGGCTCTTCATAGTGTACATCTACTTTGCATTGAGATGGTTGTGAACCAGCTTTTTCCATTGGTGGTGCCTCTTCTAAGTCACCTACGTCATCGATGCTTCGATCTAGCCTTGCTTAGCCACTAGAATAAAGGCTTCCTTAGATTTAGAAGTGGTACTCTTCAAGGATACGAATTTCCATTAACCATCGACAAAAATTACAAAACCTTAGGCAACAAACTCCCACATTTGGGTGAAACCTTCAATTGTGATTCTGACATTGTCCAGGCCTTCACCAGTTTTGACATCCCCCTCGCCATCATTTCCCCAATAGTGGCATCTTCTTCCTCTCTCACCTACCCGACACCACCACTTGGGTTGCTACCAATGTTTCCCTTATTACTTAAATAAATATACCTGGATAGCCAAAAATAAATGTTATTTACCTACCGAAGGAGGTATGATGGCATTTTCTCCTTTTCAAAGTTTGCACACATTCTCTCCACAACTGGCTAACCATATATTTGACTCAGGCAAATAATGTTTTGCTTTTGCTTAGCTGTCTACAAAAGCAATGGTGAAGGATGTCTTGCTCAACATTCATAACTTATAAATATGTAAGATCGTGCATATGTTTTAGAAAGGGAAGGAGGCAACTAATTTTTTTTTTTTCATTTTGGGAAGTAAAAGGGTTTCATATTCTTTTGATCTTCACCATCAATGGAGACATTTTCTTCTTTCTCTTCCAATCCTTGAGACATGAAGAGAGTATTTTGATATTCTCCTTATTAATATGTGGATATGCTTATTTTTGTAGTTTTGTGGTTAAAGTAAGCACTTGGAATTGGAATTTTATTCAAGTGTACTTTTTATGACATTCAGACATTTTATGTGCTAATGGATTTAAAGAGAGATATATTAGAAGGCCCAGTTGCAGTTCTTTTTTTATTGGAGTACACTCGATAGAGAACCCGACTGTTGGTTGGTTTGTTGTGGTTTTCTCTAAAGCTTAGAATCATATGGTTACTTTGTAAGCAATGCAAGAGTTGATTTATGTATTGGAAAAACTTTCACTAGGATGGGGGTTGATGTGATTATGGTTTTGCATTATAAGGTAGAAAAATTAAAAAGTGCAAATTTAGCTATCATCCGGACTCTAATGAAATCAAGTCACGTGGCCAATACATACCCCATGGCAATCCGGACTCTACACGTCATAAGGTATGCTTTTGTTGGTATGTACCATTGTAGTATACTTATTGATATGTTGAAGAACCTCTCAGTACAGTTGAAAGTAATTTTACTTTATTTTGGTTTTTTCATCATGTTATAAATAATATTAGCATCTAAAAACTTACCTTTTTAGGCTAATATTATGTTGAGTATGATTTTTTTATTTTTATCTTCACATTCTTTTCACAACTTGTTCTCCAAATATTGAGACACTCGTTATTATCATTATAATATATTTAATTACTCAAACAATCAAAACACTATTATTGGATTGAAAAAAAGTATTAACTTCTTCAATGTCTTTGTAAACTTTTCTATATATTGATGTAAATTTACCCACAAATATTAGAGAATAAAAAAATATCAATGCATTGTATGTTATTCTCATGTCTTTTTAAAGCTCTCTAATATTTCTTAATTTTAATATTAAAAAAAGAGATTTTTACATACATAACATCTAAAACTATTGAAAATACATATTTAACACAAACTTCTATATTTACTAATATACCACCTAAAATTCCCCTTTCCTTCTATTCTATCACTCCATTGAAGCGATGAGATACATGTATTCACTATGAAAGAATGCCATCGACGGGGAAGACAATTGTTGATAGTGGTTTTTGATGGAAGGCTTAAATAGAGTGTTAGAATTGATTAAAAAATGGATTTTAGGTGGAATATTAACAAATATAGAAGTTTAGGTGTTAAATATGTATTTTCAATCGTTTTAGGTGTTATGTATGTAAAAATCCCTAAAAAATATTAAAGCATTGATATTAATGTTATCTATTCATTAAAAATATATAATTTAATTATATATTATTAAAAAATTTATAATAATTTTATAAATTTTATTACGTGAATGCACAATTATTTTGTTGTCTATTTCATTCGGATAATACCTACAAAGCTTGAATTCTTTAGTTCAAAGTTAATGTGAAAATTGTAAGTGTTAGAATTCCTTTAGTAGATAAAATTAAAAAAAAAATTCCTTTAGTAAGAATGTTTTTATTTGAAAAATCGGATGAAAAGTTGTTCAAAAATTAATGATAATACGCAATTGACTATAAATAATCAATTTTAGTTCTAATCAAAGATTTTATTTTCTTACCAAATAATAAAAAAAATTATATTTTGTTAAATATAATTTTATATAATTCTAATTTATTATTAATATGATCATTATTACAAATATTTTTATTGATAAAATTATTTATTCATATAAATAAATAAATATAGTATCATAATTTATAATGCTTATTTTTGTTTTATTCAGGGGCACTTAGTGCTTAATTTGATGCTAAAAGTATTGTCTTATTTGAACTAGCACATTTGTTTTTTTTTTTTTTTTTGTTTTTTTTTTTTTAGTTGAATTTCACTTGACATTGTAGCCTATCAATTTAGTTTGATATTTTAATTTAATATCTTAATAACTATGAAGTTTTATCTTGTAATTATTGTACATAAAATCTATGAGGTTTCCTACTCTTTGATTGCATATTTTAGATGACTACTTTCATTCTATTTTTTTTTATTTTCTTCACTTTGTGGAGAACTTTTTTTTTATGATTTGATTATATTTGTAACTAATCTCTATTGATGCAAAAACCGAAAAAGTCATATATGGAGAAGTGTTAGCTCTTGGTAACTTCAAAATGGTGATTATTCTTTAATTTATTTTTTCATCAACTCTTAGATAAGTCTATGATTTGAATTGGGTTGGCCCTCCCCCTTCTCTCTTGCAAGCACATGCTTATTTTAACCAAACTACGTAAATTTGTTTATCATATTCATTTTAATACATTATTATATGCATTTATAGCTCTAATTGTATATGCTTATTTACGCTTATATCCCTATCATGAACAATATATATTATTTGACTAACATGCATCATAGATATGCATATTTTCGGACTTCTTTATTGTTGAAACAAATATGTAATAATATTTTAATATTGTTTTAATTTTTAAGTTGTTTTAATTTAATTTAAAAAAATATACTTCAAACAAAAATTGCTATTTGGCAAATAAAATTCTTCTTTATTTGCTAATTTTTAAATGTATTTCTACACTTGATGTGGAAATAATAATAAATAGGTTATATGTATAAGCATGTTAATCTTATATATAACAATATAATTTTGGGGATTTTACATACATAACACTTAAAATTGCTCTATTTACTTATCTAACATCCAAACTTTACTATTTACTATTTTACCACCTAAAACACGACTAGGTTACCTAAATTATCACTCCCGTTACCTTCCGTTACAACCTTCACCCCTTCCAAAGAGAACGTCCCGATTGAGCAATTCCACGCCGCCACACCTGCTGTCTTCTCCATGCCGTCCTCCGGTTGTCTTCTCTAGGCCATCTGAATAGATCCCAACCAATCCGAACTGTTGTCCACGCTGGTCATCTCTCAATGCCGATTCAAAAATTAGGTGCTCACGTTGCCCATGCTGGTCGTATTCTCTACGCTGCCCATGACGATGGTTTTTTTAATTTTGCTTGTACTTGTTTCCCCTTAAAAAATTCAGAAATGCAGCTTTTTTGATTCACAAATGCAGCCTGAACCTTTAAGTTTTGATCTCGCTCATGTTCTGAACTCTCAAAAGTTGATTCTTCCTAAAATTAGTGTACTAGATTTAGATCTCGCTATTGCAAATAATTGCTACCACTACAAAATCTAGGATAATAATATGAATCTAAGTATGCTTCATTTGAAACAAGTCTCCATTTCTTTCTCTAAACATTTTATCTTCAAGTTTTGAAATCAAAAAGGTATAAAGGAAAACAAATATAGCACAAGCAAGTTCTTTTGAAATTTGTTTGATCACTCAGTCGATTACCTTCTTGAAACCCCATTCAAAATTATTATGTGTATAGAAAAATATTGTTAAATGCAGCTTCGTTTTTATACAGGCCGAACCAATGGATCTGGAGCTTCATTTTTTGCACATCATTTATGAATCTGGGAATCGAGTTTTTGTACAGTCCAAACAAGGAAAACGAGATTGTGAAATGGAGAAAAACATGCCTAGCCGAACAAATGGATAAGCTGACCAAGTGAGGCGATGAAGTCGAAGCAGAAGTTTCAGAAAGATAGGGTCGAGGTTTGCGTATGACGGGAGGTAACAGAGTGTTAGTTTTAATGAGGGCAAGCTTTTTCAAGTGTGTTAGATAAGCAAATAGTGATGTTTTGGTGATAGATAATTAAATAGAGTAGTTTTAAATGTTAGGTATGTAATTTAAAAACTTTTGTCATGTGCACCATGTGCACTTGTATTTATACTAGTAAATAAAAAATGCTATATAAGCAATACAAATTCAAAAAAAAACAATGATGTGGGACTAAATAATTAAATTAAAGCATAAGCTGTATATTTTTATACAATAATATTAATTCATTTTTTTAATGTAAATAATATTTATTTATAAATAAATAATATTTAATTTGTATATATTTAGTTATTTAGTTAGACAATATTTAAAAAATATTTTTATTTAATTATAAATAATTTAGCATGAATTTATAGATGTAATTTTATAATTTGAATTTAGTATATAATATATAAGTATAAAATATGCCTAATTATACCTCATAAATTAGTAATAATTAATATAAAATTTATACATTTATAGATGTAATTTTATAATAATGTGAATTCTGTATTTAATCTATAAATATAAATTATGCCTAAATATATAACATAAATAAATATTTATTTATATTAAGCTTATAAATTATATGTAAATTAAATTATATTAAATATGATTTAAAATTTATGATTGGGGATATTTAAATTTAAACTTATAGAATACCTTATTTATGTATGAACTTTATTTATTGTTTAGTCATAAATTTATTTTATTTCATAACTATTACAATATCATATTGTTATTTAAATATCATTTAAATAATTTTAATATTTATTATGTAATCTGGTTTGACTTCAATTCGAACCCTGTTCAACCGTTTCACATTTTAATAATATAGAAAGAAAAGCAAAATGTAATTTCATGAGACAGAATTATATAGAATCAGTCCTCAGTTAATTCGAATTTTAAAGCATTTTTGTATCTTTATACGTACGAAATAAACTTGAATTACAATATAGACTTAGATTCATTCAATGTTCGAATAAGGGCGGAGCTTGTTAAAAAATCTAGTATATTATAGCAAAAATATAAACACAATAGCTATAACATAATAGATTATAAAACAAATATAATGCATTGTTAATCATAAAATAAATGCAAAATGCATAACAATAAAATTCAATTTTGCTCCAATTTCATCGGACGTATAATCTAAACTTGATCAATCTAATAGAAAGTTGTTTGAATAATGTTGCATCATTAATTAGAACTTTAAGAATCTTAATCGAACCATCTTTGAATTATGATCTAAGCTTCTTTGATTGTTGTTCAATCCTATTTCATGTATATTTCTCTAATTTCATGTATTATAGGACTATAAATTAAATTTCTCTCTATATATAAATAAAAAATAATAATCTTTATTTTAGACTTTGTTAAGAATTAATTCATTTATTATCTTTAAAATATAAAAATTAAAAATATTTTTTAGTGACAATATATTTGATTAAAGATGTAGGATAGCGTCAAATCTCACACAATATATAAATGGCAGGTAAAAGAATAAGCTTAATATATTCTACGATATTCCTACAATATTGATATCATAAATCTAGCATAAAATTTATTAAGTTCCTCATAAATTCTCCCCCCCCCCCCCCCCCCCCCCCTCCTTTATTCTCCAATCTTCTTTATTATAACGTATCTTATAATTTTCAAATTTTAAGATCACTTGTTATTCAACTTGAATGAGATAGATTTAGGCTTCGTTTGGAACGGCTTTTTTATTGCTTTCTAAAATGGAGTTTTAATACAATTTTTTTAATTTTTAACTAAAACTCCATTTTAGAAAGCAATAAAAAAGCCGTACCAAACAAAGTCTTAGACTTCGTTTGAGATGACTTTTGCTACTTCTTAAACCAACTTTCTATTATAAAGAAATTTAATTGTTATACTAAACAATTGCTTTAAGAGGCAGTAAGAAAACCATCCCAAATAAAACCTTAGATTTTATTTGTGACTAACTTTCTTATCACTTCTTAAAACAACTGTTTAATATAAAAATTTTAATTTTTTTATTAAAATGCTACTTTAAGAAGCAATAAAAAAATCATCCAAAACGAAACCTTAATCATAAAAATAATCATCATTTTGACATGCTTTGAACACACTTTAGATTTATTAATTATTGTCATATATAGTTGTATGTGACACTAAAATCTTATTAACAAATATGAATTAATTTCAAGTGAGAGAGAAGAGAGCTAACGAGAAAAGCTCATGATAATTCTAAATTAATGTCAAAAAATATAGCTCAATCTCAACATATTATAAAGGTGATAGTCCTATCCTCTAACCTCATGCTTATAGATTTAGATCAAAATTCAGTGTGAAGTCAGGATTCAGAGTCCAGAAAATAACTTAGTTCTTCAAAAATTGATTTAGAAAACTTTCATCTAATTCTTAGAGAACATTATAAAAACCAGACTGTAAATCTCTCTTATCACACAGATCAAGTTGGAATTCTGCACAACAATTGTAACATAATGATCCTCCACTTATTAAAAAGAACAGCACTCCACATATAAAAAATGGAAATTTAAAAATCCAAGTAGCCGTTACATTTCAGAAGAAAACTGGAGATTCAAGAAGACAAGCAAGCAAAAGATACTGCAGTTCATTTATGCTCATCTTTTAATGTGACCAGGGACTTGAGAATGCCAGGATTAATCTTATCTGCAAGAGCTCCTCTTTCAGATAAGGTGAAGGATTTCTCCTTCACATAACTCTGCAGCGTCTTGGTATTGTAATCTAGTCTTTCTTGATCTGCATCTCAGAAAAACAGAAAAGTTAATCTCATTTTTCTTTTAACTGGATAAATTGGCCAATTTTAGATGAAGTGGAAAAATTGGTAGTAACAAGAAATCGAAAAGGTAAAATTCTTTCATATTATCATATAACTCTCACTGACATCTCAGTATGGATACGAAGGGAAATTTTAACACTAAAGCTGAAATCAATTCCAACAAGAAGTTAGTGTAACATCGCAAGAACCTAGCAATAACTTCTCTCTATTGAGGACATTAATGCATTAGTAACATAGAACAAACAACTTCATAGGAATCAAATAAAAACAATGCAAAATAAATCACTTTATCCTCCATTAATATAAACTTTTTATTAGCATACGAAGTACCTTTTTCTAAAATTGTGTGAACTGCATGAAAAGGCATGCGAGCAAAAATGTCAGAACCCGGTAACATAATCCAGGTATGTTGCTTGGGGTCATGATCTCCACATGTTGAGCAAATTTCTTTCACTAAAGGTCTTGAATCTGCTCCAGATAGCTCTTCCATAATTTTCTCAAAAGGAGATGGAACACTGGATTTTGTTGTGCGAGCAATCTTGCGGAGTGCAGTTAAGGCTTCTCTATTCCCGTTTCTTAGCTTGTCATTTTCAACAAGCTGTTTGAAACCAGTAAATAATCAGATTGTAAACAAATAGCCTCACAGTATCCATAATGTCATATTATTGCACAAAGAATTTTGCCTCCAACCTGGTTTCGAGCTAGAAGGAGATGCTCAGCATCTGTTTCGCTCTCAATAAGAGCCTGCTGCATGTGCTTCATTCCAACATCCATCTCCATTGCCTGTAAAAAACTCAACTAAGCAACTTAAAAATACTTTCTCAGATCATGCTTAATTCTAGCAGCATATCCACGGGAAGAACAAAAAGGGGGAAAAGGAGGATAAAGAAGACACAGGATTTCCTAAATTTACAAACATAACTTCTTATGAGATGAGGCATAAACGTTGGCCAATTAATGGTATCATTAGCTAATTAAAACAGAATGTCATCAAGTTAGAGCCTCACTGAGCATTTCCTGATTTAGAAAAAGAGGCTGAAATTTAATCATCTTCATCTGATCGTAATTCAAAAAGTTCATAATACAAAAACTCAAAAGTATTAAGGAGTGCTGTCCTTTTTGGTGCTTGTCAATATCTTAAATTTGACAAGCTAATCAATATGATGCTTTACATCAAAAGATTATAACTTCTAGAAGACCAGAGATTTAAGTTCAATAAGTTAATTATTATGTTATACAAGCATTTTTATGCTCAATACAATTACAAACCTAAAATAAACATAGTAATTAAATTTGCTTGTACATGTCAGCAGCCTTCGACCACAAATAGTTGTATTACATACAATTATGTTTGCAATTAGTTGATCCGCATATTATCTTCACGATCAATGTCATTAACTCTGCCATTTATATTGCAGATATCTTGGGTTAAAAATTTCACAACATTTTCATGTTATATATGATAAGATATCACAAAATTCAACTCGAGATGATCATGGGAGCCCATTCTTTCAATAGTATTTGAACTTAATTTAGGGTTAAAAACAAGATTTTTAAGCAAAATTACATGATGTTGATGATGGATGGTTCTGATTTTGATTTGAAATTCCAAAAACAATAAAGTAAAAAAATTTTCAGTCTGCAATAGCAATTCCTTAAATTTTCATTATAAATTTTTTTATGCTGCACTCTGTAATTTTTGATGAATAATCCATCACAGATCTTCCATAATGTTATTGGCAGGCTGAGAAAATTAAGTTGACTATACTTACAAAATGTTTACTATGCACTTTCTAATTTGTCATGGGTAATCATCACAAATCTTCCATGATGTTATTGATAGGCAGAGAAAATTAAGGTGCCAAGGATTTTCATCAATGAACGGCTCATTTAAAAAATAGCATTTAGTGCTCTTTTATAGTTAACACATTTAATTATCAAATATTTTAAATTTCGGTGCTTTTGATGGGACTCACTGAGTTATGCCAACATAAGGGAGAATTCTGAGGTATTTTGATTTCACATTGTTTGATTTTAGGATTGGTTAGTTATTTCCTTGGTTTGTTCCTATTTGGATAAAAAATAGTCAAATCGGCCAATATTGGTTGCATAATTCAAGCATGGCTCAGTTGACTCCACAATTGAAGCCTTTAAAAAAAAAAATCATGCTATCTTGACTCATCATTTTGGTGGATGACTCCTTCCATGATTTTGTGTGATCTAATTGATTAGTTCCATGGAGAATATTCCTTTATGCTCTAATTCTAGTTATCTTTTGAAAGCTTCTTGAAGCTTCTAGAATGTTATGTATGGTTCCAAAAATTCTAAAAAGTTTTAATGAAATCCTCTGAAGAGAGTAAAAATAATAGAATTTTGTGTATTTCATTGGAGAACTTGCTCCTGTATTTATACATCAACTCCAGGTTACTTTTGGTAACTTCTAATAGAAACCACTAATTACATTGTAACTAAAAATGATACTCTCTAGCTCGCATATACTTATTTCAATGAAAATCTGAAAGACTCAGACAGATTTTTACCCATTAAAGATGCGTGCAAATTCCCAACTTGTCTATAATGAGAAATCGCTAGCTTTGCAATCCCATGAATGGCCAAGCTGACCTTGAAAATGACTAATGCTTCTCAAACAATAAAATAGTTATTATTCATGCCTAACATGGATGTGATATTCAAAACTGAAGAATTTGATAATCCTTTGATTAGGATGCCAGCCCAACTAGTTGTGTTTGGACATATGGGATGCATATGAGTCCACTTCTTAGTTTTTCTCTGATAATATGTCAATCAATTTCTGTGTTTGATCATGCTGAACCATATTTTTTGCGATGTTAATGACTAATTTATTGTCACAATATAACTTTATTATTATTTAAAAAATCGTTTCCGTGGCACATAGAATTGAGGCGCACAAAGAGCATCTCGAGGCTTAAGTCTCACCGGCTCTAGTGAGGCTAAAGTCTTTCTAAATGAGGCATACAACAGGAGGTATTTTGAGGCATACCTCATTTGTATTTAATTTCATTAATCTTTTTTTATGTATTATTATTATTATTATTATTATATATTTATTATATTACATTATATATTCTACTAAATTGAGAGCAGCTACTACTTCGCAATAATTTAAAAGAAGAAAAGTGGGGCTAAAATTTTATGAAAATCAAAAGGTAATTTAAGTATATTAATTTTTTTTGTTTTACTTTGTATTATATTTAATGCAATGTTAACTAATATAGATAATAAAAAGAAATATTATAATTGAAGATGATAAGAGACATAATCCGAGGATAATAGAAGTATTACATATAAAGACTCTTTTGAAGAATATGCAAGTGAAGATGAGGTAGCCTGGATATTGATATTGATCCTCGTGGCACATTTAAATTGTAAGTGAGTGTTTAATTTGAATCTCATTTTAAAATTTTGTGTTATAATAAATTTAATATTGAGAATTGTAGTTTATATCTTTATGATGATGAATCAAATAAATATGTTGGTGGCTTATTTCATTTTTATCATTTTTATTAATTATTTGTAATTTTTTGAGTTTTTTTTTTTTATGCTTACATCTCACCTTACTAAGGAAAAATACCTTGATTCCTGATTTCACCTTTTTAAACTTTGAACTATATAGAATCTACTTATTTTATTCCTAAATCACCTAGGATAATTTCAATCCACAATAGTTCACAGATTCTTAATCCATTACCCAAAATTCAACTTCATCAGTAGATTTGACGACAAATCATTGCTACTTGCTTATCCAATTGATTAGATTTTTACCTAGAAAAGTGCAATTACTAGTAGAGGACCATCTGTTGATGAGTGCTCCTATCCAATCAACATCGATATATGCTTCTAAGCCGAGTTTTCTATTTTATCTGAATAAGATTTCCTTTTCCCAATTGTTTTAGGTATTGAAAAGTCTTGTCCGTAGCCTGTAAATGTGTTTCTACAGGATTAAGCATAATTTTACTTAAAACAATACAACATAAGCTATGTTCAGTCTTGTGCAGGTAAGATATATAAGTTTCCTAATCAAACCTTGGTATGTCCCTTTATCAACTTATGGGTTGTCATATTGCTTCTTCGAGTTTATGGCAATAGTCAACAGAACTTTTGAGGGCTTGCATCCCATTATAGTTATTTCATTTAGTAGATCTATAATTGTTAAATTTAGAGAATCGGAGAGGAAAAAAGCTTATACAAAATTATCCCTATTTATAGATCTATACAAGATGTCTTAATAAAGAAACAAATAACTATATAATCATGCATAATTGTCTTCATATAATCCTTCCTAAATCAGCCACCCAAATATAAAAGGAGATCGACGTGATCCAGGTGAGCCTCCCACAGATTCCCATGCTGGTCGTGGGATCAAGGGCCAAGAGACTGCTGGGATTTAACACTCTAATGCTAAGGAATACATATATGTCATTCTCAGCTTGATAATTAATCACAGAAAAGAATATTTACCAAGTCTCTTGATAAGAATGTCTACAGCATCGATTTCATCCTTTTCTTGCACCCCATGCACCTTGGTTTCACCTTCAACAAACTCCCACTGCTCTTTCTTTAGGAGTAGCACATCTACATCACCATCATACAAAATTTTACATATTCTTGTACTTTGATCAAAAGAATCAACAATGCCATCATAAAACCTCAGATCATCTAGCCACCAAATTTTTATTTTTAAACCAACAATTGTGTCATCTAAGCCTTTCCTACACTTCCGTGGTTCAAAAGCCTCTTGTACGCCCTGAGCATGCTTCCATCTTGATTTTGTTTTATCAATATCTGTGCCACGATTATGATCTTTAACCAAATTTTCAATGTAGACTTTTGGAGGAGAGAACTTCCTTTAATTTCAATTCTTTGTCTTCAGCCTCAGCATGCTCAACTCCTTTCTACTTCTTAATGCCACATGTTTTCTTGTTTTTCAAGAATACTTTTCTTTGAGATCCATTTCTACCTCCATTACTTAGAAATATTTTGTCAAAATTACTCTGAGCTTTTTTCTTATTATTAACTCCATAATAATCATTGCTAATTGACAACTGCATTGAAGCATTACTTTTCCTCCTGTGCGAGAACTTGGATTTGATCTTCTATCAAGCTTAGTTGTACCTAAATCCAAGCTATGTTTAGTATTAACTCTATATTTACCACTATAATGGTGAAATTCAGCTTTTTTGTTTTGCAACCATGGAATCACTATTCTTATTCTGAAAAGATCCATTAATCGTCACTGGTTTGGAAGATCCGTCTGCAATAGCAACAGAATTTTCAGGATAAAAAATGTCACCTTCCTGTTGTGCAGATCCCTTAGGCAAGTACTTAGAAAGGAACAGCTCAATTTATGGTTAACTTCCGAATTTTCATCAGAAGCATTCATTTCATTCTATATCGAAGTATCAGGTTTTCCTTGAAATACAGTAGCAACAATTTTACTGTAACCACTTAAGAGAGCACCATTGCCATTAAAAAATTTAGCCAAATAAGGTTTTAGCTTCAAGGAACAGTTAACAAGCACTTTCTCTACTAGCATCTTGGCTATGTGCAGAATATTTTTTTCAACAACTTTCATACCATTCAACAGACATGAAAGAAAGTTGTGAAGAAATACTTTCAATCTCCTCTTAAACAAGTGTCATGATAGACTCCATTGAGGAGAAGACAGCATAAGAATGCTTTGACCTTATTGTCTTAAGGAAAATATCAAATCATCACAATCCAGATATAACATCAAAACACATAATCGAACCTTTGCAACAGTTTCAAGTATTGAAATTCTCTTCGGAAATGAACAACATGACATCTCATCCAAATTCTTGAAAGCTCCAATAATTAGCCCAAATGTCTCCTTCATTATATCATCATCATATGGAGCATCTAATGATGTTATTCTTATTATTTCACTAAGACAAAATGTAATGGAAACCTTCACATCTATATCTGAGTGCCCCAGAATAGCTTTGGAAATCAATGCCTTCATAGCAGACTGAACAACAGACAATATTGAGTATATGGAGAATGCTCCATTCTTGACAATAAATTTTCATCTTTATCTAGAAGTAGAAGAAGCTATTGTAAATTGGATGAAGGAGTCGTCAGCTTATTCCCAATATCTTTGACCCCATCGTTCAGCAATAAATCATCAGACAAAATTTGCATAGATATGCACGCTAGAGGTTGCAGGTATGGAAATAAAGGCTCAAAGCTTTGCAAGCACGCACAAGACCATTGATCTAAGCATTCTGCTCTTCCCAGGCATCCATGCAAAAAAAAAAACTCCAGCACAACTCCTCCCGACGCTCAGTTCTACTTCAGGGTAGGTAAGAACGCACGCACAAAGGCTCAGCCTCCTTCGCACGCATGTGGGTTCCTGCTCGCTCCTCTCCGCTCAGCTTACAGGAAGAGACGCACGAAGCAGATGACCAAAAGGAACGCCGCTCCTCTCTCGATCGAATGCAGGGATGAAGATTGATCTCGATGTCGACGTTCCCAGGAGAAGGTCCTAGCCGTTGTCCAGACACATATGACTTATCTCGCTTCTGTAGATCGACTCTAGACGTCACACGCAAGAACGAAGACCGAGTCCGATGCTGCCGTTCCCAGGAAGTCCTGGCCGATGTTGAGATGCAAGATTTATAGTCTTGTGTAGTCAAAGAAATCACGAGGAAGTTCAGAAATGTAATTGGACGAAGAAAAAGAGGAAGGATGGAATTGCCATGGATGACATTATACATACAATCCCGTATGATAAATAAACATCTAGAAAGAATGCAACTTCTTGTAGAAGTGAGCTATTTAATTTTCAAAATTCCCTCAAAAGTCTAAAATCATTCATTCAAAACCTAAATTCAAATTCTACCAATAGTTTAAATTCTTGAAATGAAATGTTCCACATGTTTTATGATCGTTAAATCAAGCTCCTAAATGTGAGATCTGAGAATGCTTCGCAAATTTATTAAAAGTGCTCAAACTCTCCAATGATGATCGTGTTGAAAGTTAATCTCAATCAGAAGGGATCACCCTTTTTAAATGCCACCAAAATTCTAATAAATACAAATATTTGAAATAACTTTAACGACACTCTGATGATGGCCGTATTGACAGAAATTCCCAACCAGAGGGGGACCATTCTCAACCAGAGGGGGACCATATTTTCAAAAAACTCAAACCCTAAAGAAAAGTACAAATGTTCTAAAGTCATTGCAATATCACCCCGAGATTGGCTGTGTTAAAAGTCAATCTCAACCAATGGGGTAAATTCTCAAAGCCTATAAAAATTTTAATATTTAATATCTACCAAATTCTAAATATTTAAATGAAAATTTAATCACAAAAAACTTAAAAACTAAAATCCATATATCCACACTTCCCAACGGTTTGGCAAGGATGATGAATTGAAAAATAACTTCAGCTCAAAAAGTGCATGTCTTATAGAATATATTACTATAATTCATTCTCAGTTGATTCATCACTAGTAGGGACGTGATATGTGTCATCTGATCGGGTGTTTTTTTTACAAAATGGAACCACTATATTATGATCACTGTGAAAACCTGTATGTTACCCTCAGTTTAAAATTGTGCAACGAGAGAGGCGCGCCTCTGCGCAATTTTGTCCAAAAACGCCCTGAGGCGTACGCAATTCGTGGACTATGTGAGGCGTAAGCCTCACATTGGCTGAGGCGCGCCTCAGTTGCGTAATTGCGCAATTTTGAAAGAGGCGTACGCCTCAGCCAAGAGGCCCCACCCACTTAAAATGAACACTTATTTTCCCCCACACCCGTTCGGCCCAGCTCATTCCCGAAAATTGCCGCCCGTAAGCTCTTGTTCGCGGAAAACTGGAGTACATATAGCCAAGTGCAAACAAAGAGAAGAAATCAGCTATCAACACTCAGAATGAACTCTCTGGTATATATTATGCACAACAAGAGGTTGAGAGAGAGGAGGTTGAGGAATAAGAGGTTGAAGGATGATGAGGACCCATTAGTGTGTGATGATGTGTCGTCTGATAATGAGTGGTTCATAGATGATGAGACAGATTTGCCATTATCAGACTTACAGTTAGAATATCTAAGTGTGGATGTCTTGAGGGGCGAAGCAGATCAAGTTGGCACATCCACTAGTACTGCAGTTGGCACATTCACTAGCTCTACAGCACAACAATCAAGTAAAGGTATTACACAACTTCTTATATGCTATTACATTACATTTATGTCAAGTGAGCAATGAACATGAATACATGATAATGATCTTTTATCTTAATGAACAGGGAAGAAAAAAGTGAGTCATGTTGAAGATGAAGATGACATGGCATTCATAGATACAATTGGAGAAGAAGATTCACTTGAAGACCCATTTAGTGATGTGATATAATTGCATTTTATATGTTTTTTGTACTTTGAGAGTTTTGTTGAACTAATATTTTGTGATTTTCAACTTTGGGACATGATTTTGTTGCATCTACTTTCTTCCTTTCAAGTATTTCATATATCATTTAGATGTTTTTATTGTAAGATACAATATTGCCATTATTATCTTGCAAAAACCCTTAATTTTTCATTTACGCAATTCTGTCTCCGTAAGGCTTACGCCTCAGACCGCCTCGAGGCTTACGCCTCGCCTCACGGACGAAAACCGCCTCGAGGCGCAGTTATGCAACTTTAAACCTTGATGTTACCTAATAGTTAAAAGCCTCTTGAGTAATGAATTATAGGGTGCACGTTATAATAAGATATAAAGCCCTCCGTTAGCTAAGGTTGACTTAAATTCACCACCTTAGGGAAACATCCACCCTAAGTCTAAGAGGTATTCTTGAACGAAGCAACTCATGGCTGCCGACAAAATTCCTTCTTTCGGGTTGGGTCGACTACCTCCTCTGACTAAGTAGACTATGGACAATGATAGCCCGAGATGACGGAACCTTGAGATCTTGATAGAGCTCATCACCGTTCCCCTATCACCCTCTTTTATGTATATGGTGATAAATTTCAAATATTAAACTCCAAAATTCAAAACCAATATCAAATCCTAAAATTGCTACTATTATGCATTAGGCAATTATTGCGATATATTTAAAAACTAGCCTTAATCGATAGTTCTCTCTTATTATTGGGAGGGATAATTAACCATAAAGGCTTGCGCCTATAGGAAAATAAAATTCAGATTATAAAGTCCACGCAAAATGAGGGCAAAATTTCTGGGTAGTATCTTAACTAAGACAAAATCTGTCTTATGAAAATTTATCCTATAACTTAAATTCATTAAAACTCTCTCCGTCGCAAAAAAGGCGCGGTATGGCTGGGGCACGAATTTTTGGAACCTACATAGGACCATGTAGATTATAATGGCGACTAGTATCATTGAATTCCATAGCCAAGACTTAATTGAGAAATATTAAATCTTCTACATTTCATATAGCAAAACCAGAATCATCTTCACTCATTACGGGACCAATAAAGTGGCTCACCTTCCCTTATCCTAGAGAAAAGCTTTCACAATCTGGGAGCAAATAAAATTATTTTTTCCATTCAATATAAATGAAATTCAAGGCTTTGATACTCACTAAGATTTGATTAAGACCATTTTATGTGTCAATAGCTTCTAACATAGAAGAATATATTTTTTTACACAGAAAATCTCACTCTTGGAAGTTGATGATTGTTTGCAATGGATTAGTAGGTGCTTATAATGGAGCAGCAGGAGGCGGCGATGGAGCAACAGGTGCTTGTGGTGGATAGGAGAGCAAAAGAAAGGAACGGTAAGTGACTTTTTGGGTCGGTTTAAATAAAAAAATAATATAAATATGTTAAGGATTCTATTGTTCCTAAAGCTTTGATACTATGAAGATGAGAAATAATTTAATATTGCGCGTATTTCGATGGGGCTTTCCCTATATTTATATGGTAGGATTTCAAGTTACTCTTCGCAACTTCTACATCTAAAAACTACTAAATACGCTGGAATTAAGGAAGATATTATATGACTTGCATATTTATTTTCTTGAAAAATCTACAAGATATTTCCAATCATTTAAAAGGCCCATGGATTGTCAACTTGTTCATATAGAGATATCATTTGCAAACTCTTATTCCTCTTGATGGATTATTTTGATGATTGTCCGAAATTTTTGGGCTTTCTTCAATTCTTGTTCTTCAGAATCAGCAGTACTCCCTTTATCTAAATTAATAGAACACTCAAAGTCAAATGAACTCTAAGCCAAGATAAATATCAAATAGGATCGTTGATGTATATTCAAGCACAGCTCAGTTAAAGGAAAATTGAAGGAAAGGATCTCATCCCAAGTTCTAGAATGCTTGAAATTTTATCCTCGCATCAGTGTCCAATTTACCATCTCCATCTGGCCATTTGCCTGCAAGTTTGGCATTCATCATGCAAAATACTATTCTCGGGAATTGACTAAGAACCAACTGACTTTGTCAAAGATGATTAATGTAGGTAGGCTAACATGTTTCCAAACATGATTAAAGAATATTTTGGTGGTTTATTCACTAATGATGGTCTTCCTACAAAAGAAGAGAAAACCATTTTATTGAACCTATCTACAACAATAAATAAGTAATCAAATCGTCTTATGATCTCTAGAAGCCCTACAAGGAAGTCTATGAAGATGCCTTCTCCAAGCTTTATTGATCCTGGTGGTGGAATGCAAAAGCCCACTTCTTGCTAGATTGTTTAGAAATGTTGCAAAAGAACACGATTCGTCAAAAGTTGTTTCACCTCTAGGTACAATTTAAGCAAGTGTATATATCTACTTTGGTTCTATAGTGCCTTCTCAACACCAAGAGTCTTCTCAACTCCAAAGTGTCCTATCACCCTAAAGTATGAGCCTCCATAATTCAAATGATTCGATCAACTTCTTTTGGAATGCACAATTTATGGCTATCATAAAGTGAACTATCATTGGGGGTGAAGATAATCACCCTACCTTCTTATACTACGTGGCTTTTTATTGAGAATCAAGATTAATTGAGCACATCTCTTTGTACTCCTCATGATGTGAAGGCAATATCTGCATATAAACAAGAAAAAGCATTTTTGAATAAGGGTGTCCTAAGAAACATGTCTCCAATCTTGTTTAGGGCACATTTTTTTGATTGATTGCCAAGTTGAATTGCTGCATGAATGACAACTACTTCATGTGCCTAGTTTATTGTAAATTTAATTAAGCTTGAAGGTATTGGAGCGGTTGATGTTCAGTGCATAGGATTGCATCCATTCCAAGTTGTTGCAGATCAATGGTTTATGATTTTGATGATAACAAACATTCCTTATTTCTCTGCAATTGCCTTTTGTGCTAATGTTTCAGGTCCACACGATCAGACTGCAATTTGGAACCAGCTCAAGATTGGGTAGACTAGGTCTGTGTCAGTTTGTAATCTTTTTCCTTTCTTGAGTCTGTTGTATTTTGGTGTGGCTATAACTTGATAGAAATTCTCTTGCTCCCTATATGATTTCTGTTTTTGTTAACATCGGCCGGGACGATATTAATATCGGCCTGGACGATCTGTCCAAAATCAGAAACCCTAATTAGGGCATCCTCATTAAGGCAGCCGTCAACAGATCGGCCTGGACGATACTTGTATCGGCCAAGACGATAATCTCAATTCAGAAAGAATCAGCCGCCATAATCAGTTTAGGAATTCTTTGTTTTAGGAAATCGGCCAGGACGATATTATTATCGTCCAGGACGATCTAACTCAATCATACCTAAATTGATCTGGTATCTTTGGAAAGCATTAATGGTTGATTGATACGATCACATCGTCCGAGACGATCACATGATCGGCCAGGCCGATGACCTGGACGATCTACATCGGACAGCTTGTATTCAGGGCGATGATCAGGACGATTGAAATCAGTTTTAAACTAATCGGCCTGGACGATCGTGAGATCGGCCAGGACGATGTAACCAATTTTCTTCTAATCGTCCCAAATCGTCCCAGGTCGTTGAGCTGAATTTGAACTAATCGGCCAGGACGATATGCCTATCGTCCTGGACGATATTGTCGGCAACTTGCATTAATGAGCTCCTTTTGAGAGCTTCTATTTAAGTTTTGGGATGACACTTTGTAAGTGTCTTTGGCAGCCATTGTAGCTTCGTTCTTGTGGGGGAAACTTGAAGAGAGAGCTTGAAAGGGAGAGAGGAAAGGGTGGAGTTTGAGAGAGGGAGAAGATCCTGTGAGGGGGGACTCAAGGGAGTGTGGAGGGGGTTCCACACGGTTGCTCCGGCGAACTCGCACCTTAGTACCATCGGATTCAAGGCTTGTCTCGAGGTAAGTTCACCAAAGAAGAAGTCTCTTTGGTGTCAAAGGACCCGGCAACTCCGCCGCACCGGGAGAGGTAGAAGTGATTTTGTAAGGGCTTCTCCGCCTAGCTGTGGGGGCTAAAAGAGAGACACTTGTGTTAGTGCAATACTTGGAGGGTGCCTCCAAGGAGTGGACGTAGGTCAAAGTTTGACCGAACCACTATAAATCCGGTGTGTTCTTTTTTTATTACTTTCGCACTTTAATTTCCGCATCGTTGATTTTCTATGTGGTGATATTGGTTTTAGTTTTATCTTTGATTTTAAAGTTTTCCAATTCACCTCTCTCTTTTAAATTAGCTTTGGGCCAGTTCTATAGGGCTTAACATCCCTAGTGAACTTTCACAAGTAGTGTTGTAAGGCCCGATAAATTTTACTTGAATTTTTCATTCCAAACTAATACATGAATTGTTAAGCGCAGTATTGAACAACTATTGTTCGATTAGCTTTGTTCCCTAAGAATGTTTTATCTGACTAGCACTTTAAGACTAGGCAGGTGAAACAAAGAGGGGTTACCAAAAATAATAGGATAACAAGACTTTAATAATTGACAAAGTGAGACCAATCGAATTATAATTGGTTGATTGGGCCATGTATTAGACAGCTTGACTAAAGTGATCAACCAGGTCCCTAGTTGGTTGAATGAACATGATACTCATGCTACTTAAAGATATACATCATGGTTTGAAAGGCATAACAATGCATTTATTAAAGATTCCCTTGCATACTCCTTATACCATGTTGAATCCTTTTCCTTAAAAGTTTATTGTTTACGTTTCATAACTTTTTCACTTAGTATATCTTGACATTGTTAAGTCTTCAAAGTGACAAGTCAACACAAGGAGGGCAAGCAAAGTGAGGTCGCCAATTAGACAACGGTCATGTCTAGCTATTTACTAACTATGGATGAGTTGTAAAAAGCATGGTTTAAAATTGCGCAATTAGAGGCGCGCCTCAAGGCGCGCCTTTGCGCAATTTCACCAAAAAACGCCTCGAGGCTTACGCAATTCTGGACCTGGATGAGGCGTACGCCTCACCTGGACTGAGGCGCGCCTCAGAGGCGCAATTGCGCAATTCTGGGTGAGGCGTACGCCTCATTGGTGAGATTAAAAGGACATGGATTGAGACAGGTGTGACTATAATGTCATATGGATGGTCTGACATGAAGAGTAGGAGTTTGATAAACATCCTTGTCAACAATCCCTATGGTACAGTGTTCTTAAGATCTGTTGAAGCTTCTGATGAGGTGAAGAATGCTACATTTATTTTTAATTTACTTGATGAAGTTATTGAGGAGATTGGAGAGCAGTTGGTTGTCCAGGTAGTGACTGATAATGCCAGTGCATACAAAGCAGCTGGTCAGATGTTGATGGAGAAGAGGACACACCTCTATTGGACACCTTGCGCAGCACATTGTATTGATCTCATATTGGAGGATCTTGGTGACTTACCTCAGCACAAGAGTGCTCTTGTTAGGGCGAAGAAGATTACAAAATTCATCTACAATCACTCTTGGGTCTTAAGCTTAATGAGAAGATTTTCAAAGAAAGAAATCATTCGACCTGCAACCACTAGGTATGTTCATATTTTTTACATTGTAAATCATTCCAACTGTATGTTCATAGTTTTAACATTTGGGCACTGTAGGTTTTCCACCTCCTATTTGACACTGCAGAGCTTGATGGAGGTGAGGCAACCTTTGGAAGCCATGTTTACATCAACTGAATGGCTAAACTCTGCTTGGGGGAAGAAGAGTGAGGGAAAGGAGATAAGAAAGATAATTCTGAATGATAAATTTTGGGCTTCTGTGACCTATGCCATTTTGAGCACGAGACCCTTAGTGCAAGTTCTACGCTTAGTGGATGCAGAGAAGAAACCAGCTATGGGTTTTATTTATAATGCTATGGATGAGGCCAAGGAGTTGATTGCACATAACTTGTGAGGAGAGGAGGCAAGTTATAGGGAGATCTGGGATATCGTTGATGCTCGGTGGGAGGTGCAGTTACACCGACATCTACATGCAACTGCATATTATCTTAACCCTCAATTTCAATATTCAGAGAAAAAATCTTCAAATCCGGAAGTTAAGCTTGGTCTATATCACTGTATGGAAAGATTAATACCGGAGCAGGCAGATAGGGAGCTTGCAGATTTACAGCTTGTTCTGTTCCGGAATAAAGAGGGTTTTTTTGGTTTGAATGCAGCAAAAACTACCATTTCTAAACGGTCTCCAGGTATAATTAATTTGGTAAATGCAATACACTTTATTCAGTTCTGAATTTTAATTATATTTTCTTCTTGAAAACAGTTGAATGGTGGATCCAATTTGGTGATTCCACCCCTGAGCTACAGAGTTTTGCTGTGAGAGTGTTGGGCCTCACTTGTTCTTCTTCTGGGTGTGAGTGAAATTGGAGTACATATAATCAAGTGCAAACAAAGAGAAGAAATCGACTATCTACACTCAGA
This sequence comes from Dendrobium huoshanense, assembly GCA_016618105.1. NCBI lineage: Eukaryota > Viridiplantae > Streptophyta > Magnoliopsida > Asparagales > Orchidaceae > Dendrobium > Dendrobium huoshanense. The sequence continues at coordinate 14,597,530 of CM028351.1, forward strand.
ATGAACTCCCTCGTATACATAATACACAACAAGAGGTTAAGAGATAGGAGGTTGAGGAATAAGGGGTTGAAAGATGATGAGGACCCGTTGGTGTGTGATGATCTGTCGTCTGATAATGAGTGGTTCATAGATAATGAGGCAGATTTATCATTATCAGACTTACAGGTAGAAGATCTAAATGTGGATGTATTGAGGGGCGAAGCAGATCAAACGGGTACATCCACTAGTACCACACCACACACATCTACTAGCTCTGCAAGTAAAGGTATATGTTCTCTGCCAGTCTGCCTGATAATGAGTGGTTCATCCAATTAATATGCTAATAATCTTTTCTTTTAATGAACAGGGAAGAGAAAAGTGAGTCATGTTGAAGATGAAGATGACATGGCATTCATAGATACAATTGGAGAAGAAGATTCACTTGAAGACTGATATTTTGTGATGGGATATGACTTCATTTTATATGTTTTTTGTATTTTGGGAGTTTTGTTAAACTGATATTTTGTGATTTTGTACTTTGGGACATAATTTTATTGCATCTACTTTCTTATTTTCCAATATTGCTATTATTTTCCTGCTAAAATCCTTAATTTTTCATTTACGCAATTCTGTGTTCGTGAGGCTTACGCCTCAGACCGCCTCGCCTCACGGACGAAAACCGCCTCGAGGCGCAGTTACGCAATTTTAAACCTTGGTAAAAAGATTTCTTAACTCAAATTATTTCCTTATAACCGTCCATGCATGTAGGAACAAATCACTAAAGGTCTTTACTAAATATTTGAAGTTCATCTTGAATAAAAATGATGAAATCTTTTAACGAGTAAAATCTATATTTTTGTTTGTTTTCATTCTTATGGAAAGCTATATTAGAATGTAACATCTTGGGTGCCAAATATTGTGCATCCATCTCTGGATGATAGAATTTGAGCAGCCTGCTTTGAGTGCAATCCTTTGGGCATCCAACTTTGGGCACCAAACTTTGGGCATTTGAAACCTAGCAACAACCTTTGAGCAACATCTTGGGTGCCAAATATTGTGCATCCATCTCTGGATGATAGCATTTGAGCAGCCTGCTTTGAGTGCAATCCTTTGGGCATCCAACTTTGGGCACCAAACTTTGGGCATTTGAAACCTAGCAACAACCTTTGAGCATTTGCAGTTAGGCATGAACCTGGAAGCACGAATCCATATGATCGATGGGGAAAACTTGCTAATCTGCCACTAACCCTTTAAGGGTGGGCTTCAAGCCAGGCGATTAATCCATTGCGCTTCTTAAGTTGAGCCGCCCAAATTGTCCTTAGGGAACACACCCAGTGTCTCCAATGGTTCATTACTTTGTACAATGCAAATTGCTCATTTTCATATAGTGGGTAGTTCTTGAAAACTCCAAACATCTTAGAAAGCTATGTCATAGGTTTTCCACCTTGGATAGAAATAGCTTCAATTGCATAATTTGAAGCATATGTCTCAAACATGAATAGCCTTCATTAGTTTGCAAGTGTATATATAAGTTCTTCAGTGATTTTCTTTTTTAACAATTGAAAAGTTTCATTGTATTATTCCTTAGTAAACTTTATCCTGACACATGCTAATAGTGCAAGAAGTGGGGCAGAAAAAAAATAAAAAGGGATTAATGATCTTTTCTAATATATTGGTAATCATCCATGAAGCTCTTCACCTCAAATGCAGTGCTTGGGGAGACTCATTTATGGCATTAACCTTGGGTAAATCAATTCTTAGCTAACTTCCTCCAACTATAAAGCCCAGATAACTAAATCTAAGGATCCTAAACTCACTTTTCCAAATTGAGTATGACTTGATAGACTTTCAAAGTGGAAAGGACTTCCTCTAGGTAATGCAAGTGTGCTTCCCACGAGCAAATATATAAAGTAAGATGTCATCTATATATACAACAACAAAGGAATCCAATAAGAGTTGGATTACTGCATTCATTAACCTCGTTAAGGTGGTCAATGCATTGAATAGATTGAATGATATCACCAACGACTTGAACGAACTTTGATGAGCTTTGAAAGCTATCTTTTATATGTCCTCCTCCACCGAATGTGGTGGTATCTTATCTTTAGGTCCAATTTGGAAAAGAACCAAGTTAGTAGCAATTGATCAAGTGCTTGATCCAGCCATCTTTCTTAGGGACAAGCACCAATAGCGAGCCACAAGGTTAAAAACCTATTTTAAATTGCTCCTTGCTCCACCCATACTTGTCAATGGCGCAAAATGGAACGCGTCATGGCGCATGACGCGGCACACATTCAAGTTGCTGCTCATCATATGTGCGCAATGGCACATGGCACAATAGCGCACGGCACGCACAATTTGAATTTAAATTTTTTTTTAATATAATAATAACTATTTTTTAATATTTATATACTTTAATGTCTAAAATAATGTAATAATTAATTTTAAAATTATTTGATATTATTAAAATAGTTTAGTTAGATTTTATTAGACTTTATTTGTGCCATATTTTAGTAGAAATTTTAGACGAACATGAAGCTCACTTTAATGATTAGGACTTTGGACCACAAACATATTCAACCAAACCTTTCCCAACTTGATTGATACTCTAAAAGATTATTCATATAATGATTTTAATAATTATTTTTTATTTTGCGCCGTGTTCAAAATGGCGTGCGTCACCATGCGCTATGCACCATGGCTCAATGGGGAACTTTGCGCCGTGGCGCACATCACAGTTGACAAGTATGGCTCCACTAGTTCCTACAATTGCTTTTCTATCTCCTCACTCTCCACCTAAAAGTATTTACGTAACACTTAATTAAGTAATGGATCTCCACTGGTGTTATAGGAATCAAATCTATGACCACTCTAAAAAGCTTTAAAAATGTCTACAAAAGTTGGTTAGCCTCTTGAATATTTGAGGAGTCTAGCATAGAAAAAATCTATGAAGTACATGATGGCTCTACCATCCTCTCTCATTGGAGAAGTAATATAAAGTCTCAACTAGTAAGCAAGAATTTATTGGCCTTATCTTAGGCACAATATCTAAGAACTCAATAGATGTTCAAACAAATCATCTACATATTATATGCAATCATCTAAAAAAAAAAATTAATATGGGTCAGCATCTACATATTATAAATTTTAAAGCACTCAATAACAAAACTAAAAAAATCATTGTTTAAATCCTGCTTTTGATGTTCAAACTGATCATCAACAGTTCATAAAAATGATTTTTTCATCATGCATTCCAAATGCTTTCATTTTTAGCATCTAAACTTCTATAGAGTTTAGGCACAAGATCTAAACAACGATATACATTATATGCCATCATCTACAAAATTAACCTTAGTTATATATTATCATGTTACCATTAGTAGATATTAATCATTTGATTCACAATTATTTTTAGATTACATATTCATAAATCACATTTCAATCATATTTGATAAGATATAATGTCAATCAAATCTAATGCCTTCTAAATGTGAGGCTAGCTAAAAATTAACAATAAATTTATAATTGAGATCAATCTTCTCGGATAACATTGCATCACTTAGGTGAGAATATAATATAACCAACATTGGATTTCTTAAATAAAACTAGCATCTAAATAATATTAATCTTGCAAGATGGCCATGTAAATAAATTATTCTAAGGGTTCAATGTTTTTAAAATGCATGCAATGAATAAATGTAGAATGGATTAATTTAATTTATTTTGACTTCAAGGATTTTTTTGTTGGATGCAAATTAAAAAAAAATGAAATAATTTTTTTTAGATATATTTCAAATAGAACAAAAGAAATCGCTTTATCTATATTGGGTCTAACAAGGTAGCGATGTTGAGGGCAATTGAACCGAAGTTGAAGATGATGGCAACGAGAGCAGAGAGATGGTGGCAAGATTAAAGGGGTTAGGTATGACAATAGCATGATTGGAATGGAAGAGTGAGGGGCAACAACGATAAAATATGGGTAGAGAATGTCATGCGATCACTTTAGTTTGTGACAAGAAATAAATCTATCGACATTGATACAAACCTCTCTTCCTCCTACTCCATTACAACCTTCTACGGCTTCTGCTACGTCATTAGTGACAACATAAACATTGATCAAATCATCATGGTAAAACACCTCATTCTAGTACCCTCCAATCCCTATGGTATAGCTTCTTGGTCATTGTCAATGGGAATAACTTTGGATGTGAGAACTCCACCATACTCATCGGTCTCAACATAACCTTCGATGTCCGTGTAATTGTCAAGAACGCAAATTGTTCTCATTGAAAACTCCATCTTTTTGCAACCTTCTACACATAGTTTTCATGAAATCTAGCCGCTCGTAGCCTATCCACAACCTATGGTGCATAGGTACTCATCACAAAAAAAGTCTAGAACCGAAGCAAAAGTAACTCAACCAATTCAAACAAGCTTCTTTCGCATGAGAAAAAACTTAGATAGGATATTTTTAAATATTCAAAATTTTACTATGCACTCCATTACTCCATTTCCTTTACACCAAACACCGAAAAAGTTAAAATCCTATAAACCTATCATTTTACACCACTAATGCATCCAACTACAAACCCCTTATAACTTCTATTATTGTATGTAATTTAAAAATCTTTAATGGAATCAGAAGAAATCTAATAATTCCTGGACAAGAGAAAAAAGAAGAATATAATTAAGAAATTTCAATAAAATTATTTAGCAAAAAGATTCTGATTACATTGCAGATGAAGATTATTTATAGTTCAAATTAGATAGCTTAAATCTAAACTAGCAGATAAAATAAAAGGTAAATCGCTTGCAAAAATAATCATATCAATATTTACAAGTTGCAATAAAAACAAATGCAGTTGAAAATGGAAATAAGAAAAAAAAAACAAGACATTCAAACATTGTAAATAAAAATATAAAGATTGCATGTGGTGGAGAGGGAATCCCAGAGACATGTAGGCCTGCAATGGAACTAGGTTAGCATGGTTATGAAGAAAAAGCCACTCACTTCTCTCATATAAATCTCATTTTGGTGCTTTAAGATAACTACTATGTTTAAGAAAATGACTATTTCATTCAATTCATTTTGAGAGAGTGAAAAATAAAATAACTATTTATTGGAGAATTTTAAGAAAAATTATGAGTTTGAAATCAATATTGGTGTCTAACTACACCCAACTAATGATGGATTCAACAAACATTGTCATTTCGTAAAACATGATATCTAATGCCACAGAACCAAATGAGCTGTTTTGTCGCAGGATTTGGACCATAATTAATTCAAATATTGCCAAACAGTAAAAAGGATGAAATTAAATCCCATTTCTAGCCCTTTTTACCTTAAATTCCGGATTTAGTAAATCCGGGGATTAAACGGATTTAATAAAAATCCACTGCGTCTCCTCCCCCGGCAAGCTCCGACACCAACTCTTTTCTACTTCACAAGCTGCCGGTCCAGCGATGCTTTCTCTCCAGCGAGCTCCTTTCACGAACTCGTCATCTCCTTCACACACCGCCAGTCCCGTCAATGCCTTGCCCTACCGAGCTCCGTCACGACTTCTTACGCCAAGCACTCATACTCCGTTCCAAAAAATAAAATAAAATAAATAAATAATTTTTTTTCTAAAAGACATGGCCAACTCGGCTGTCGGAAAATCCTAAAAATTAACTAAGTAAAATAAATGTAATTATTAAAAATTAAAAAGGTTAAAAAAGTCAAGTAATTTGATATTTTATTAAAAAAATATTAATCTATTTGGTATTTTTTACAAAATGCCAAATAAATTTCCATTTTCGTTAGTAAATTCAAAAACATATTACATTTAATGGTTTATAAATAAATAATCTTTTAAAATGACCATAAACTCTTTGCTAGTGGCCGTGGTCATATCTCCTAAAATTTGCCTTAGGTTCGAAACTTCTAAGTTGAATTTAAATATTATATATCAAATTTAATATAATAGTATATTAAATTAAAATATAATATAGTTGATGATATAATTATAATTATATTTTTAAAAATTGTAATGAAATGATAATAAATTTTTACATATATTTAATAGTATTATATAAATATATAAATATATAAAAAATGTTATAAATTTTAAATATTATAATAAATATGACATTGAAAATTTTAATGAATAGCAAGTTAAATATTTAGGAAATACTTAAATAGATATATTAATATTAATTTTTAAAATTTATATTAAATATGATATTAAATATTTAAATAAATATATTTATTTTAAAAAATATTAATTTAAAAATAATATTAAATATTTAAATATATATATATAATTATATTAAAATTTAAATATTATGTTAAATATGATAGTAATTATTTAAATATTATTTATATTAATTTAAAAAATTATATTCATAATGATTTTAAATATTTCAATAGATATCATTATATAAAATATGACATTAAATATCTTAAATGATTATTATATTAAATATGATAATATTTAAATAGATATCATCATATTAAATTATAAATATTTTGTTAAATATAATATTAAATATTTAAATATTATTATATTAAATTTTAAATATTATATTGAATATGATTTTAAATATTTCGATAGTTATAAAAATATTTAATAATAAATATTAAATATGATATTTAATATTCAAATAGGCATAATTATCTTAAATTTTAAGTATTATCAAATTTATATTAAATATGATATTAAATAGATATTTTATCAAATATTAAACTATATATTAAATGTTTAATATAATATTTGATTAAATATTTAATTTAATGTTTAATAAAATATTAAATACTAAATATTATATTAGATATTTAGCTATTTAAATAAATATTATATTTAATGATATAATATTTTATTAAATATTTAATTAAAAATTATACTTTGCATATAAATGTTATATCATTAAAACATTTATATAATATATTATTAAATTATATTTTACATTTTAATTACTTAATTAAGTATAAGAATTAATTTTTAAATATAATTACATCATAAAATATTTAATATAATATCCAAGAGTTTTATATATAACATTCAAAATCAAATTATCATATTCTTTTCCCAAGTTTCAAACCTGAACCAAAACATAATAGACCTAATCACCTAAATACTCACCACATGGCTTCTAGCAAATATAATACTTATTACTTTATAACTTATTTATTTATAAAATATTTTGTATATTATAGTTTTGAAATTACTAAAGAAAACGCTAATCTATTTGGCATTTTAAGAAAATACTAAATAGATTATAAATTTTTTTTAATTATTAGGCCTTTATTTCTTTTTAAATTTTGTATACTTAGTTCTTTTTGCTTAATTAATCTTTAGTTATGCTACTTTTTAAAATTTTGTCATCGGCTGACGAGTTATTTATTCACAAAGAACGTTATTGTTACACCATCTTTAGTCATGCCTTCAAAAAAATGAAATATGCCCTTTTTTTTTTTTAATTTTAGTAAATATCTCATTGATATATTCATTTAAAAATATATTTCAAATTTTATTTATGATGAAATTATTTTTATGTTGGCAATAAAAGTCATAATCTTTAGTGATAATAGCATGCTCGAATGAGATACTTGCTCAAATATATATTTTCAAACATCATCATCATCTTCCAAATAATGTCTTATCTACATCCTATATATGACAACTTCTTCTTTTTTCATAATATCAATACTATTATGTATATGACAACTTAAAAGAGTAGAAATGTAGGTTTAAATAATGTTCGAATGATGTTCAAACCAAACAAATAAATATATAATATCAACAAATCCCCATCATCCTTGAATTATGCACGAGTCATCATGCATATAAGGCATTGTTAGAGAGCCAAAAGCTTGGAATGTCATTAATTGGACTAAACCCTTGGTATTATAAATGTGGGGAGGGGAAAATTTTCCTTTATTTTGTAACATGAAACTAAATCTCGCCCTATTGGTTTGTCTTGTTACTAAGTTGCTAAAAAGATTTTTCAACTTGATATGAAAGGGTTTATGGTGACTTGTTAAGTGTTAATGAATGAAAACTGCCTGACTTCAAAAAATTTTCATCAAAACGTTTGATTTATCAATTTGTAGTTCTTTATTAAGATTTATGATGAGCCATATCATAGCAGTTATTAGTTTTGCACTTATGATGTCCCATTAAATTGGTATATTAAATTCAAAATTTTATTACATTAGCAATGAACCACTAAGAATTTGCAGCAACCCAATAAGTTTGTAACTGCTTGTTATGATTAGTGACAACTTATCAATATTCTCAATTTTAGATTCTTTGTTTAACTATCATATCACCTCTTTAGGAGATCTTAGGCATTTGTTGAGTTGATCAAAACTTGATTGGGGTTAACTTTAGCTCAATTGATGCTTATTTGTGGAATACTTACTAATCCTCTAGGTTGTGGGTTGTAAGAAAATGATTATCAATGCATTTTAAGACCTCTCCAATCCACTTTATCTTTTAGGGGTATAACTATGGACCTCCTTTCAGTATAATAGCTCAAGTTAGACTCAACACCATTCAAGTTGCTCCTATATTGGAAACTTTGTATATGCTAATATGGTTTAGCTAAAATGAGTCAAAATCAAATTTTTAACGAGTTCATGATAAACCATCAAGGGTTTCATGGAAACTTCATTCCAAAAACTTTTGCCACTTTGTGGAGTAACACAATGGTTTCAGGTGACTTTCAAAGTTAAGGACAAGCCGAGAAAGCTTTAGAGTTATCCACTAACACCACAAATTTATTTCTAGTTTTCAAATATTTGCATCACACCTTTAGGATTTTACAATACCCTACTAAGTTAACAACAAGCCATAAACCCTTTGTTGAGAACTATAAAATTTAAGAGCTACCTCAAAAACTATATCTTAATCATATCTTGAAAATGACTCAAGATGCATTTCAAGAGCTACCTCAAAAACTCTCTCTTAATCATCTTGAAATTAAACAATCATGGGATTTCAGGTTATTTTGATAATAATTACAAAAAAAAATTCAAATGATCTTGTGCTCCAAAATGACATAATGAAGTTTTTAATTATGTTTATGTGTGCTAGATTTATGCTCATTTGAGCTCAAATTAATGCATTCTTGATATCATCAGGCTTGTCTCATCAAATTCTATTGTATGAACTATTAGTTTATTGAAAATGAAGTTTAGATGATACCATAGTCTATTCATAAGATTTTTGGCACAAATGTGTGAAATCTTTTGCATTTAAAAATTGCATTAAAAATTATGCCTGATTAGATAATTTTTATTGTGACATCACCTTTTTTGAGGATATATAAGTCAAATTAATTATAATAATTCATTTTTTAGCAGTTAATAAAAAATTGATTAAATAATTTTTTTTCTCATAAAGCTCACCGTTAAAGAAAAAATATTTTTGAATAAATCCATTATTTTGTTTTGTCAACCCTTCCATAGAACATGTGTTTGTTTTCTACTCGTCAACTATGTTTTTGGGGGGGGATTTACATGCATTCAATTGAAGACCTCTATTTACATATCTAATTGCCAAGAGTCACTATCTGATATTATAAAATGTAAAATTTGATGATAAATCAAATTTACCACTCTAACTATAACATAACCGGATATGTTAAATCTCTCACATATGTGAATGCCCTCATCATCACGAAGATTACTCATATGTGAAAATTTCTCTCCCTTCTTTACAATTATAGTTTGTTATCACTCATCGAAGCTTTGTCTTATCACAACCTGACCCGAAATTGCACTGATCATATTGTGTCTGATTGGCAAGGCTCAAATCATAAGATCTAGTTGGAGTACTGAAACAAAACTTCTAATTTAAACATATCACAGAGCCATTATTGAATATAAATATAAAGCAGAAACCAAACCTCAAAATGATTTTTCTATATATCATCTAATAGGTTCAATCTGAGGTATCTAAAATAACACTTGACAATATATATCATAACCAAATAAAATGCCAAGCCTGTAAAAATAAAACTAATCAAACCAAAAGGCATACTTATAGCATAGATTGAATCCTATTATCCAAACTACTCAGCTCCCTCCTTACTAATCCCCTAGCTAGAAACATAAGCAAAAGAAGGAATGAGCTAAGATGACTCAGTAGGCTATCACAACCTAAAATAGAAATCAATAACTAAACCAAAAGAACTAAAATATTGTGTTGTAAGAATAAATTGATGCATTGTACTAAAAGCTTAAACTAAAATATATTTTAATATTGAATGCATTTCATTAACCAATGAACTATACTAAAACTGAAATATAAACAAATGTCTTATAGCAATTTTTAGAATAGCCCTTAGGCTCTAGCATTAGCTCATCTCACATCAGAATCACACCTCGATAGTCAATTGGCTCCAGCATAACATCACATGTCATGTTAGAATTCCACTTCGGCGTCTCATCAGCTATGGCAGAATAAAATCCCACCTCGGTCGTCCCCTAGCACCAGCATAACATAATCCCATCTCGGTCGCTCACTAAAGTTGGCATACAAAATCCCACCTCGACCGCCCATTGGCACGACATAACATCACATCAGATTTCTTTTATATTTTTTGATACATTTCATTAATTAAAGCATAATCAGAATAAATTCAAAATCTATACTACTATTAAAGTGCCGCTTGTGCTTCTCCCCATACGTCATCCTGGCCATTAAAAATTTTAATCTTTATATCCGTCGTTGAATTTCTTAAAGCTTTATCCTAAGCTACTTGAAAATCAAAATCCATCGCGTTTTCTCTTTCAAGGCATCCCTCCTCATTTCTCTTCGCATCCCTACACTCTTCATTCTTATCAAAAAACATCCCTACACGAAATGACGCTTTCATATATTCTCTCTCGACTCCGAAGCATTCATCCCCCATTGTTGCTTCCTGCCTGCTCACCGAACTCACCAAACATCAACTTTCAAAAGGTAAACTTCTTAATGCCTATTTTTTATTTCTTCACGCCTCTTTTTAATTTCTTAAAATAGTTTTGGTCAAATTTTTTTTGCTCTTACTTCGCTTTCGTTCGGGTTTTGCTCGCCGAAGCCTGCTGTATCTCGCGCTTCTCCCTCTCATCGAACGCAGCTATACACAACTTGCTCGAAGCCCCACGAGTTCACCTATTTTTTAATTCTTAGGGGTTGTTTAGTATCGGATTTATTCCCGGATTTAAGTCGGATTTACGCTAAATCCAGCCAAACGGTTTTTGTTTGCTCGTTAAATCCCGGATTTAGAGATCTACGGCTTAAATCGCGGATTTACTAAATCCCTCTGTTCGGCGGATTTAACGGAATTTAGCAGAAGAAGCGCGCGAAAGGGAGAAAGTTACCTTCACAGCTAGCAAGGTCCCGTTCTTGCTTCCGATCAAAATGTCGAAATTTCCGATCCGACAGGAAGGGAAAGACGTCGAAGGAGCGAAGTTGAACAATCACGAAGGAAACGAAGAAGCGACGCATGCAATCTCTAGACCTCCTGCGAAGCAACGATGCCTAACAGCAACGAAGAGAAGATGACAGGCAAACCTTGACGCCTCTAAGTTATTATTGATTAACTTAATTAATATATTTTAAAATATTAATAAAAAGTAAACACATTAATTTTAATATAACTTAATATGTATGTATTATGAAATATTTAATTAATAGTGTAAATAATAATTAATGAATAATTTGTACTTAATATGTTATTAAATTTATAACACATTAATTTTCATTTTTAATTAAATTTATTTTTTAATTTATAATTATATTCTTCACATTTAAATACCTAACTTTCACAAATCCTTAAATATGTTACCAAACAGTTTCTAAGGATTTAACAAGATTTCACATTTGACATACCAAACAGTTTTCAGGATTTAACACATTTCGGATTTACTAAATCTGGATTTACAGGATTTACTAAATCCCACTAAAGTTAAATCCCACTTGTTGCCAAACAGGGGTTTTAATTCGACAATTTAAACTGTCTTCTTTCTCCCATTTCCACCTACGTCTATTTTACATACTTCGTCATTGTCTTTTGATTTTGGGTTCGGCAATCACCACTGAATCTCCAATCGGAGCCTTGTATGAGTCCAGTGAATGTTCAATCAGCCATGGTTTGTTTTTCTTTTTTTGTCTTTCCTAAAAGACTTTCATATTGGCATGAACTAAGCTTATCTATATTTTTCCTCAGGTATTTTATGTCTCGCTCAATTATAAACATTTTTTATCGTCTTTCATTGTTCTTTTAAATGTCTTGGTGTGTAAACAAATTTATTTCCAAAACACTTAGGTGTTTGCCAATGTATTATTCAGTCTTTTTCTCAATACGCATTAATATTTGGACTTTGATTTGCTGTAACTTTTCATTTTATGTTTCTCTTCTTATTTTTTCATATGGACTACTCAATGTTTGTTACTGAATTTAGTTCTCCTTAAACAATTTTGATATTCCATTTCTTGTACTTCAAAATTTGTCTCTATTCAATACAAGAATTTTATAAAATTATACACTTTGATAATTGAGATTATATTTTCTTTCTATGTAATTTTTTCTAAAATTTGATTGTGCGATTTTTTGATTTATTCATATTTCACGTTTCACTTTTTTTGCCTAATATACTATTTTGCAGGATCCGCTATCCATCGAATCCAGGGGCGGATCCAGCTTTCTTTTTTAGGGTGGGCAAAATTTAAATTAATCAGACAACAATAATAAAAATAATAAAAATAAAATAAAATAAAATAATAATAATAATATAAAATCAGAAAAAATAAAGAAATTCATCACCGTTGAGTTTTTAGATGCTCTGTTTTTGTAAGAAAATAAATTCATTATAAAGATTGGACTTGTAGAAACAAGTGTTCTTCCTCAGTTGTATTAGATTGGCTATACTAGTTTTCCCCCTTTTTATGCTTAATGGAGGAAACTTATTTTTGGAGATTAGAGAAGATTTTTGAACTGTATTGCAAAGGTTTTTTACAAGATTTGTTTGCTAAGTTTCTTTGCTTCAGAATATTGATATTCAATATATTCACATGACATTATAAAGGAAAGGAAGATGTGTACCTGATTCAAGCTTTTGGCTGCGAAGAAACCAAATCAGAACTTTGCTAAATCAGACCATATTTTTGTTAAAAACAAACCAAAGGCTAAGAAGAAGATGATGACAGTAAAGAGCGAAAAACAGACCATAAAAAATTGATCATTGCTACATATCATAAAACATACCAAATTTTAGTTAAAAACATATCATAAAAAGTAAAAGGGAAGGTGTTCAAGAAGAACCTTTTCATATATCTTCTCTTGGGCTAGAAGCGTGACCGAAAGAAAAGGCATTGGCGAACTCTTTGTTGTCGCAGTTCTTCAGCTCATCTTCAGACCAGAAAAAATACAGATCGAGGGAGCCGTTGGAAAGACGACAGTGAAACAAAGGAGGAGATCAGGAACCAGGAGTAGCTTCGAGTTCGAAACCCTCGCGGCTGTGGTTGCTTGTGTCGTGTGCGTGAAGAGATGGAATGACAGCGGGAGTTGGGCAATGTGTTGGATTAGGTCAAAAATATTAACTTTAGGGGGGGGGGGGGGGGCAAAAGTCCAAAATGACCTCCCCTCTTAGTCATTTTTGCGGTTTTAGGGTGGGCAATTGCCCACCCTCAGGCCTACGTGGATCCGCCCATGATCGAATCCAACCCACGATTTGGACTTGCTCATTGTTCCCAGCTGTTTTTTGATAATCCTCTTGCCCTACATATCATTCAAGGTAAGTTAACTATTATAAAAAATTTGTCATTTACTAAATCATATAATTGCTCATTATTGATTTATGTAAAGCCTTTGCAAAAATTCTTATTTAATTATTTTTACTTACATTTCTAAGATGTCTCACATTCTTATTTATAGTGATTGTGTAAAGTTATTAAACTCTAAAAAAATTATTTAATTTGATTTTTAAATTTTATAATTACCGAGCATCTAACTTTCTCTAACACAATTTTGTTCTCATAATAATTTTTAATAACTAAATTCCCAATATGATTCAACCAATGTTTTTTGAGAGTCTGATAACATGAATAACTTTGACCCATTATTCATTCATCACAATCATTATAAAGTAACTATCGCAAACTTTTTATCCTCATATCCTTATGAGTCCATTGAAGCTCTCCAAATTCAAATCATTTTCTCTTTTATTGACTTTGTTAGCATTATTTTTTTTAATGTTTTTTTTTTATTGGAAAATGTCTAAATATTTAAATTTATTTTGACCTATCCTTGCAAATTCATTTTGTTTGTCTCCACTTTAATTCTTACATCCATAGCCAGAAAACCTTCTGATTCTTTTTCAATCTTTATTTCTATTTTACTGGATTTAAAAGCTATCTAAACATCTTTCAACAACATAATTTAAACTTTATCTTGATTCTTTTTGCATGTATTTATTTGGCAACCGCATTTAGCACCTCATGTCTTGGTGTGCAAACAAATTTATTTCCAAAACACATGTCTTGCAATGTCAACAAATTTACTTCCAACAATTGACCTATGCTTAAAATTGCTCAGTATTGATTTATGTAAGCAGCTATCTGAATTTTTTTTGCACGAGATCTATGGATGGATTCGTAAAATTTTTATTATTATTTTTCAACTGTTCCTTTAGCTGATTCTCTGTCGTCAATTCCCTCTCTTCAGCAGATTTCTTGTTTAGGCTTTTATTAAAATGATTAGTTGGAGTTGGACTGAAGATCTATGATCATATTATCTTATTTTGTTACCTCTTCGCTGTTGATGCTTCTGTTACTTAATTGTTTTTATTTACTTGACAAAGTTAAAAAGAGAGAGGAGTAGTAAGGATTTAGTTCAAGTGAAGTGTATTAAGGATGAAGATAAAAAAAATACTTTTCTTAGAAGATGATATTCAACAAAGATGGATGAGATATTTTGCTAAACTTTTTAATGAAGATTGTGAAAATAAGATTGACTATAGTGACCTTAGCACCCTAAATGAAAATAAAGATTTATGTTTTTATCAGCATATTAGTAAAACTGAAGTTAGAGAGGCTTTAAAGAAAATGAAGGGTGGAAAAGCTGTTGGACATGATGATATTCCAATAGAGGTGTGGAAATGCTTAGGAGATGAAGGAATTTCATGGCTTACTAAACTTTTAATACTATTTTGAGGACTAAAAAGATACCAAATGAGTGGAGAATGAGTGTGTTAATTCATATTTTTAAGAATAAAGGTGATGCACAAGATTGTGCGAATTATAGAGGTATTAAGTTAATGTGTCATACTTTAAAACTATGGGAGCGAGTTATGGAGCATAGGTTGTGGCGTGATACTAATGTTTCTCAAAATCAGTTTGGATTCATGCCGGGTAGGTCGACTATGGAAGTCATACATTTATTAAGAGGTTTGATGGAGAAATATAGAGAAAATAAGGATGATCTACATATGATATTTATTGATTTAGAAAAAGCATATGATAAAGTTCCAAGAGAAGTGCTATGGAGAGTTCTTGAAAAGAAAGGAGTCAATAATGCTTATATTCAAATCATTAAAGATATGTATGCAGGAGCTATTACTTGTGTTCAAACACAAGGTGGACGGATAAAGTATTTCCCTATTTCAGTTGGGTTACATCAAAGATTAGCCTTAAGCCCATATCTTTTTGCTTTAGTCATGGATGTCCTCACTAGACATTTGCAAGAGGATGTACCTTGGTGTATGCTTTGTGATGATGATATTCTTCTTGATGATAAGACTAGAGAGGGAGTTGAAGGTAAACTTGAATTATGGAGGTCAACCTTAGAGTCTAAAGGTTTTCGCTTGAGTAGATCTAAAACGGAATATATGGAGTGTAATTTTAGTAGTAATAAACCTAGTGAGGGGATTGTGACTTTGGGAAATCAAGTCATTAATAAGAGTACACGTTTTAGATATCTTGGATATATTGTTCAGAGTGATGGTGAAATAGACAGGGATATTATCAGCAGAATTCAAGTTGGATGGTTGAAGTGGAGGAATGCATCGGGCTTGTTATGTGATAGAAATGTACCCATCAAACTTAAGGGAAAATTCTATAAGATGGTAGTGAGGCCTGCAATGCTTTATGGTGCCGAATGTTGGCCATTAAAAGAGAAGCATAATACTAAGTTAAGTGTGACAGAGATGAGGATGCTCAGGTGGATGAGTGGCTTTACCCTTAGAGATAAGATACGAAATGAGCATATACGTGAAAAGGTTGGAGTAGCTCCAGTAGAAGATAAGATTAGAGAGAGTCACCTTAGATGGTTTGGTCACATAAAACAGTGACCTTCTGATGACCCGGTTAGGAGAGTAGAGGTATTAGATTTGACTTATGTTAGGAAAGGTAGGGGTAGACCTAAAATGACTTGGCTATAAAATATTAGGAATGATCTTTCTTTATTAGATTTAAACGAGAATTTGACTTTTAATAGGACACAATGGAGAAAAAAGATTCATGTAGCCGACCCCACGTAGTGGGATAAAGGCTTGATGTTGTTGTTGTTGTTGTTGACAAAGTTAAAAAGAGAAGGAAGATCCAACGGAATTTTTTCCAGCTCTTTTGGTATGAAAATTTTTTCTTTTCTTTTATTTTAGTTGTATAGATATCGTACGGCAGTCTTGAAACAATGATTAGGACTTGCCTTTCGTTGAACTTGATCTCCTTCTAACAAACATCTTCAATTTTGTTTTCTTCTTTTTTAAGTCTGATAGCTATTAATTATCTTTTATGAGATAACTACTGTATCCTTTTTAATTGATTTTCATGTAGTTTAATGATCTTATGTGTCACCATTTACTGGATTAATACTTATTCTATCCAGCTTGTTCATCTTATAAAGATTTGTAATATATTATTTTTCTTGTAGCCTTTTTTTTCTTCAAAAAAATGTATCTAACGTTTTTATTTGTCATGACTCTCATAACTTCATTACTAAGGGGTGATTTTGTTGCAAGATTTGGCAATATTTCAGGATAAATCTTACGAAAACATTATTTTTTAGCCACTTTAGCTTGCATGTTTATTTAGAATATAATGAGATCTGTTAAAGGAATGGTTATGATATTTCCATACTTAGATTGAGAATCACTAGGTTTTTATTTTATCTTTCCCTTTTTAAAGAAAAAATTTGAAAACAATCTTAATTATTTTGTTTAGATGTGTATAGTTAGATGATTTCTTTCATTAATCATCTTTATTCAATACTTGTGAATAAATTTCGTTCTGCTTGAAAAAAAAAATTAATATTAAGATGTTTTTGATTGTCCAATACATTAGAACTCATTCTCCAATAACATCCTCAAAACTTCACATAATAACACTATTGTTAATTCTATACTACAATTAAATTAATGCTTCTCAATCTTCCGATAAATCATCCTGAGTTATCATTAAAAAACTTTAACTTAATATCTATAGTTATTTTTTCTATTATATTCCAATACAATATAATATAATATATATTAGATATTATATTATAAAATAAATTAAAATAAAATAAAATAAAAAGAAAAATAGATAAAAAAGATTTTCAAACAGGTGTCGAAGACCTTGGCCATCGTACCTTAGGTCCGACCGGGATGGTTTGAAATTGAAGACATGTGCCGTTGATTTTTAATCGGGGCAGATGGTTTTAAAATCTGAATACCCCGGGCCATCAATCCTTAGGTTCAACCGGGATGGTTCAAAATTGAAGACCTCACGCAGTTGATCTTAGATCCTGGTGAGATGGTTTAAAATCGAATGCCCTACGCCATCGACCTTAGGTCCGGGTAGGAATAACTACGGCAGTGCCGTCCCAATTTCTCCCTCGGTGGGGAGGAGACACCGGGAGGCTGCCGAAATTTTCATTAAATAACAAAGGACTTGGACAAAAAAATTGAAAATTGATTTGAACCATAATTCAAACATGAAATCAATTTTAAATTAAATTTGAACGAATTATGTTTGACTTAAATTTTAACTGGACTCAAATCTGAATTCAAGTTCTAAAATTTAGTTGATATATGATACAATCAAATTGAACTTTCATTAGGATCTCACACTCAACGACATAACAAAAGTACATGAACCACTATAAAATCATGAATTTCTCATATTGAAAGGGATTAATAATCTTACCATATATCAATGACTATACAACAAATTGGAAAGCAATTACTATTTAATTTTTTTCATATGATTACATCCTTTTAAAGTGAATAACCTTTATGTGGATAGGTTTAATAAATCCTACATATTCTAATTTCAGGAAATACATATAATAATAGAGCATTTGACATTTAACTGTCGTTTGATGTCTTGCAATGAAGGACTTCTCTGTATTCCCCTATAAAAGTTGTTTGGAAAATTTTCATGCTACTACAACACATCATGACTTCTTTGAAAAGAAAATCATAGATAATCGATGATGGTAAATTCCTATTGCCCTACATATCATTCAAGGTAAATTAATTATTATAAACAATTTGTCAGTTGCTAAATCATATGATTGCTCACCATTGATTTAGGCTTCGTTTGGGACGGCTTTCTTATTGTTTTATAAAATAGAGTTTTAGAACAAAAATTTTAATTTTTGTTCTAAAACTCCGTTTTATAAAGCAATAAGAAAGCCGTCCCAAACGAAGCCTTATTATAAACACCATTTGCACAAATTTATGTTTAATTTGTATTACTTACATTCTAAGATGTCTCACATTCTTAAATGATTTTGTAAAGTTATTAAGATTTTATAACATGAGTTAATTTGATTTATTAATTTTATCATTACCACTACATGTTATTAAGCATTTTTTAATTTAATTTGATTTACATTTGATTTATAAACACCATTTTTTTTAATATTTTCTTATTTTATGTTAACTATTTATTTTATTTTTTTAAATTAACAGTAGCCATTTCATATAAGTTTTTATGTGATTCATTTTTTTATTTAGTTCAAACGCTTCTATATTAAGTTATGGCTGTCCTCCCTTAGAATTACCCAACATTATTCTTCATTTATAATTATGTGTCATGTAAGATGGATTCAATTGTGTGATTAATTAAAAAATTTGTTTCTTAGTTCAACTGTATGTACGATGTACCATGTAATCCAAGATTTAAACATTTTAGTGCTTTATGAACAAATTTCCTCCATACAATAAATTTTATTATTGCCCATTGCAGCTTTTGCCTCTTTCCACATTATGTAATTTTTCTTAATTTTGCATTTTTGTCCACATTCTACCAATACTCAAAATACTTGTACATTTGTATTATTATATTGGAATGAAGTGCTTTATCAATGTCTACTGAGTTATGATTCATCTTTTATATCACATATTAATTTTCTATTTTTGTTAAATGATTTAAATATGTAGGTAATATTATAATTTTTTTTAAACCGCTAATGCCTGTCCCAAGTCCGGATGGAAAAGGTTGAGGTTTTTTTTTTACAATTAATGTTTTTTTTTTTAAATGAGTCAATAAATTATAACAATAGATTTCTTCTCCCTCAATACCTTAATGATTGCAATAATAGTGATCTCTTAGCTTGAAGAAGTTTCTTTTGCGATAAATTTTAATGATTATATTTCAATTTTTTGTACACCTCTTTCTCATTAGTCTTGAGAGTGCTTTCCATATTATTTTTGTTTTTCCTTCTTTGAATTACTTGGTTGGATCCTTTTCAGTTGTTTTCAATACTATTTTTATATATTTAACTTGTTATTAATTTTTATGATTGATCCAAATTATATATATGTATATATAATCTGCCGACCAACTTACTTGTTTGACTGCTCAAATAACATCATTTTCTCACCCAATTTTTTTATTCATATCCTCTGACTTGCTTCGCTGTTGTTGTAGGGGTTTGATAAGGTGATATTTTTGGGAGTTATTTTACTAATCTTTTGTAGTTATTCCTCCCTATAATCTAGGCATATTTAGTCATTTGGAAGTTGAAATTATACTTATGATTTAGACATCTTCAGATCGTGAATTTAAATTTTGTTTCCTTACAGATAAATTCTTTCCAATGGGATATCACTGAATTGTGACGATAGAACGGTAAGTATTGATTTGAAAATTTCAACGACGTTAAGTATCTTTAAAGTTTCAGTTATGGGATAAGTTTGATTGTCATTTGCTTGTTGTATTTAGAAATGTAAGTGTTAAATAAATTTGATGGATGTGTTTATGATGCCCTATGTACTTATTTGCCTGTTTCTTAGTCCCACAAATGTTGGTATGCAGGGCAGGAAGCACTATAATAGGCTTATTTTAACTCACATGTTGTGATAGATAAATAATTGAATCTATTAAGAATATCTTATATGAACCAGTTTTTATTTGGAAAATCTATGGCACCATTATTCAATATTTAATCCTTGTATGGGACTTCTGCCCAGGTTCTAATTCAATGTATTCTCATCACGCAGTTTGAAAAGATAGAGCTCTTTCTATCTGGTTGTGATTTTGATCCAAAATCCTCATATTCATTTCTAGGTAAGGTCTTATAACTTTTAACTATGAAATTTTCTTAATTTCTCACTTCATACTGTAAATATTAATTTAATCCAAATCAACTAGGAATGCTATTCAAAATATTGTTAAAGTTATAGCTGTCTTGGGGGCAACTGGTCTTGAAGCATTGAATTTCCAAATTCGTAAAAATAGAAGCTTATTCTTTAATGTTATTGTTACTGGAAGAGTTCTACAGTAGGATTAAAATTTCCTCTCTGTTTCCTCAAAGTAAACTATTTTGACCTTGTTTTAAATTATCTGATTAATTTATACTTCGCACTGTATCTTTCTATTTGAAGATAACTTTATTTTCTACAAACTGCTCCTTATAATGTACTTCATTGTATGGTTTATGTTGTAATAACATTTTAATACACTTCTAATGTTAAATTAAATTTCCACAAGCTGTTTGTGCTTACAATTTAAAGATGACACCGTTTTTAAATATGATTATTATGATTTTGTTGCAAACTCTTTGTTGGGTTCACGATAAAAATTAGATTCTAGAATGTTGACAATTTAGAAATTGAGTAGGGGATAGAAAGAGACAGTAAACTTAACTGAAGGGAGGCTTGCAACATTTCATTTCATCATATCTAATTCCTTCAAAAATATACTATTTATAGAAACCCGTGACTTAAGGACTCATAAACTCCTAATACTCATGATTTGCCTATAAATTATAATTACTTACGGAGATCTGTTAATATAATCCCAATTTCCTTAAAGTTATTGAACATAACTGATTTATTTTGAAAAAATTATGCAACGATCGAATTTCTTCATACTGACTGGTTTATGGGTTAATGGAACATAGTAGTTAATGGAACATAATCATGCTCTTTGAGATTTGGGTGGTCGTATAAATGAAGGTAATTAAGAGATAGTTTTATAAATATATAAATTTTTGTTATTAATTTTGTAATTGTACATATGAACGAGATCCAACTTTTGTAACTGAACTTTGTTGATTTTGCTTCATGTCATTGGAGTTGTGGTTTC
This sequence comes from Dendrobium huoshanense, assembly GCA_016618105.1. Taxonomy (NCBI): domain Eukaryota; kingdom Viridiplantae; phylum Streptophyta; class Magnoliopsida; order Asparagales; family Orchidaceae; genus Dendrobium; species Dendrobium huoshanense. The sequence goes on from CM028351.1 coordinate 14,619,051, forward strand.
AATTTTAACTGCCCTAAGATAACTTTCTAGCTTTATGGAATATATTTCTAAATATTATACTTGTTTGGTTAGATTGGTTGGGACCTTGTGAAATTCGAATTTGAGATGCTCAAATTTATTTGATCATTTATTTTATTTTGATAGTAAAAGAAAGCAGGTCAATTAATAGGTTAAACTAAGCTGCTTACGTATGCTACAAAAAACCGAGCTTTCTAAGTTTTCCTATGTTTAGCTGATTGTAAAATTAATCTCAATATAAAAATTTCCTTTCAATAGTATACTTTAAATATATACTTTGTGTGGAGATAATCTTAAAAAGTATTTTATAAATAAATCTACGGCAAACAGGTAATACTTATGTGGTTATTTTTAACTTATTTTATTTTTAGTTTACTTATGTAATATATTTGAGTTGTTGTGTATTTATTTTTCTCTCATATATAACACAAGTAGCATTATGTTTCTTGTCATAAATTAATATTTGCTATAGGTGTGTCAAAAAATTGACCCGATCCGTCAATCATATGTGAAAAATACGAATTCGGTTTAATTTTAAATTTCATGATTATTGAGGATTGAGGCTTTTTTTTGTCATAGAAGGTTCTATCATAACTTGAAAAATATTTTGATCAAGATCTGAACACATTTAATTTGATCAATGCTTGAATATCGATCAAATAACTTGTTAACAAGGTTAGTCAAGATTTGATTTGTAAAGAGTAGCATACTCTATGACATAGCAAAATCTGATGTGAAAAATACCAACATCTGCAATAATTGTTCATATTCAATTAGAATGTTGTGTTTTTTTTTTTCTTTCGATTTTTATACACTACATAAGTATATTGATTTGCATGCAAATATATGAACTGCTTATAGGTTTCCTTTGAATATGTGATGTTAACTTGAGAAATTTGTGTTTTTATCTATATTTAAGAAAAATGATTGTGTTGATGACTGACTAAACTTAGCTTTAAGAAAACATTAGTTGAAAATTAAGCTTTATTTTTGTGAAAACATACGTATGGAAGTGTAATATAACTCTATACTAGGTATTGAGTAATTTAATCACAAAATATGCTCTTCATGTTTTAGTTGGTTAGATTACACTAAGTTAACATTCTTAGATGAGAAAAAAATAGTTTTTCATATATTATGATCAAAAGACTCTTTTTAACTTGTTAGTTTGTTCAATATCCAAGGATAAAATCATTAAGAAGATAGAATTGTCTTTTAAATCATTAAGGGATTAAATCATCTACAGCTGATTCTGGACCTGACATACCTTAGAACTAGATTCTAACAAAAAATATGAAGTTAGTTGTCCATAGGGCTTTTTTTTTTTTAGTTGTCTATAGGGCCTTATATATATATATATATATATATATATATATATATATATATATATATATATATATATATATATATATATATATATATATATATATATATATATATATATATATATATATAATATTTTTCCCTCATTTCTTTTAAACAAAGTTCAAAATATATAACTTTTCAATAATATAATTAATTAATAAAATTATGTATTCTCTACAAGCAAACTTAAATATTAACATTCTTCCTTCCTCCATAAACAAATATGGTGAGTGACGCTTCCCAACCTGATTTCCCAAGATTTTTATATAATATATATGTTATATGCAGTTAAAATAACAAATGAATCTGTTGGTGAATTCCCTTGTAAAATTTCTTACAATTATCTTTTATGTGCCTACATTAACTCTTACTATGGAAGATTTCCAACTAAGGATTAGTGTTAAGTTTTTATAGCAGAAAATTTACTCTTTGCAGTTTAGTGGCTTCACCTGGCTTGCTTTTGTGGGATGCCTCAAAATTATAGATGCCCTAGCTTCTTGTAATATATTTTTTTCTTTTTATTATTCATTTGTTTATTTTTAATTTGTATTCACGTGCTGCTTGCATATTAATTTTAGATGCATGCTATTATTTGCTAAATTCCTTCATTGACCATTTTTCATGGAGATGTAAATGTTGCCTGTGCTTGTTATATTAAATTTTGGTTGCTGTAGTAATAATGCATATTCTCATGCTATTAATGCTTGGTACCTATATTTTAAATTGTTGATTAGAATAAGGCCTGGTTTATATTCTATTTGATCGGTACATCTGGTTTATGAAGTTTGCTACCTATTTTCATTTAGTTTTTCTTATCTAATCATACACATTGGATAGTTTTTTTGAAAACTGTGATTGAGAGTTGCTGAAATTTACTCAGAAGGGAGAAAGTGCTGTGTGCAGAGTTTTGGTTCATGATGTTCTTACAAATATACTATAGTATGTCATATAAATACAATTTTCTGAAGACAACATAGTACGAATTGGGTTGCTACTTTTTGGTTTTCATAGCAGCATGACGACAACACTTAATAACTCTCCCAACAATTTTTCTCATTGCAAAAATTTTTAGAAAGCAGCACAAAAGTTGTAGTTAAATATTTCAATGTTTGGATGCAATGTTGTGAAAAAAACTTCAGAGCAAAATTGCAACATATTTATGCATAACATTTAAGAATATTATATTATAAACACTTGATTTTATAGGTCGAGGAGGTGAAAGATGGCAAATTCATCAAGGAAGGTGCTGTGATGTGAGATCAAATAGTCCCATCAATGCAGATGCTCACGAAGCTTAGTAAATCATTAGTTGCATACAAGATTTTCTTCTTTATAAAGCCTTGGATGCCTACTCAGTCTAGAGTGTTATTTCTTACTTTTTTTTTTAAGATAAAAAACTCACAGGTTAACCTTAGTCGGTTTTAACTTGTCAGGATAAAACCTGGTAATGAGTTCTTAGGACTCTATACGATTAGTTAGATGTCATTTTATTTCCTTCCTTTGATGACTGATTGTATCATTCAACCTGTAGAGCAGCACATTCTTTTGTTATTATTATTTTATGCTTAAACTTTCTGGCTTGAGTAATCATTATGTTTAGTTAATGAAGATTTTAAGATTGAAGTTATATTCTGGTGTTGACATGATTTAGATGCAGGATGATTTATTTTCAACATTGTTTTATTGATTTCTTTATGTAGTAAACTTTGTTGTTCTTGTAGGAGTTGTGTGAATCAGAATCAAGCAGCTGATATTTGAAGTGGAAAAAAAAAACTATGGATCAGGATATCCAATTTTTCTTTAAGATGGTGGAATATGAGTTTTATCATATATTCCATTTATTTTAAAGAAAATTTGATAATTAGAAATTTATCAAATTTTAGTATATGTTTCACAATATATTATTCAAATAACATAGTTCGATTTGATTTGTTTCTTGAAGTTTCTTAATACTCGAAATTTACTAAAATTGGATAAGTAAAACTGCTACAAACAAAATCAAATACAATCTAATCAAACTGAGCTTTCTTTTTTTATTTAATTTATTTTACAATTTTCAGGAACTTTTGTTAGTAAGTAAATTTTTGATAGTTTGGCTTGGATTTGTCACTTTATGACTCAGTTTAGAAATTTTTGTGCCATATTTTATATAGAGGCTGTTTGATTTGAAGTAAAATGAGTGTAAAATATTTTTGTGCCATATTTTATATGTAGAGATTATGAAAATATTCATGTTTGATTTGAAGTAAAATAAATGTAATGTATACTTTTGATGTATTTAAAATTCATCCTCTAGACAAAATCAAAAGAATTTGGTCTGTTTGGATCATTTTCACATGTTCACGTATTTAACAATGCAGGATCCAAGATTTAGGCCAGATTATTCATGCACATATGAGCCAGTTAAATGCAATATTGATTGCAAATGTGATAAGAAGAAAATGAATTGTATTTATTACTTATGAGAGGAAATTAGCTCCATCAGCGGGCTGCTTGCTCAACAAGTCATATCATTTGCTAAATAAATTGAACGTTTGACACAAGGAGCCATTTTTTTAATCTGAAAATTTTGAATTTGGTGATTTAGTCAATCATCATGCTGATGGCATTATTGGTCTACGTCAAGGCCATTTAAGTATGGTTGACCAACTTGTAAAATATGATGCAATTAGTGACACCTTTTCGTTATGTTTTGGTGAAATTTATATTAAGGTTGGTGCAATGGTTCTTGGTATAATACCTCTTACTTTCAGCATATTATTTTCCCATTCATATCCTACTCATATGTACGTTCAATCAGTTGTTTTAAGGAGAAAACAAATTTCATTTTTACTTTGCAGATACAATTGATACGTCTCCCATATTTACTCTAGATAAGTTATCTATTGAGATATATATATATATATATATATATATATATATATATATATATATATAGTTTTATTTCAATTTATTTTTATTCAATCATAAGAGAAGTATAAATCATCTTTATTTATACAAATTTTATATGTAATTTTGATATATAATTTTATGTCTTTGATATAGCATTTCTTAAAAAAGTTTCTGATTTTGTTACATATTTTTTATTTTTAAAATTTTATTCACGTGCACCATGTGCATGTGCATTTACACTAGTATTTGGAAATGCCTCAATGGTAGGCAACATAAATACTACTGAGCAAAAAATATAATTTTAAAACATAATTAAATTACGAGAGATTGCATAAAATATCATTCTTAAGCATTAATTATACTAAAACATCATTTTAGATGTTAAAATAAATTTCTGAATAGGCAAACATCACTATTTTTTAAAATCACCTAACAAAAAATTTTCAAAATATACTCAAAATATTCATAATCTCAATCTTTATAACATATAAAAATTATGAGGTTAAAGTTTTAGCAAATAAAATTATCCTCTTTTTCTTATTACAGAAATACAAATTTGATGGAAAAAATTCCAACAATACCAAATTATTGAAAATTGAAATAGGCAAAATGTAACCTACATTGAGATGAGCAAAATTTTCAACTAGGGTGACGGACAAAAACGGCTCTACGACCGCCAAATCATATATTTCTTTTCTCTTTCTCCTCTTTTTTTTTTTCATTTTCCCAAATCTTCTCTCTGGCTTGGGAAAAATGAAATAAAAAGCTTTTTGTTAAGTGGATTAAGATATTATAATATATTAAATAAAGGAAAAAAATGTAATTAAGTCATTTGTTCAATTTTCACTGAAAATTTTATATAAATCCTTTTTTATCCTCAAATTCAGAGATCCAAAATTTATGAAAAAAAAAAATTTAAAAGTTGGCTAAGCATGTCTATAATGATCGTGTGAAATCGATTTATAAAACAGACAACTAATGATCCTAGAAAGCCCACTTATATCAACATATGTTAATTTCTTAAGGAATTATACAAATACCCTCAAATTATGAAAAAATTAGTAAAATTAAAATATAATAATATATATGGTATGGAGAAGACGGTTTGTGATTTGGACTTATAATGACTCATGAAATAATTTTTGACTATTATAGGTAAAAATATCTTTTTAATTTTTTTTTTTTGTTATAGCAATCCATCAAACTTAAAAAATATCGTCCTCAACATTTTTAGATCAAAATAAGTCAGAATAAACCTGGATATAACTTTTTTTATCTTAGAATCCTTCTCCCAAGTAGCCTCTCTGATGGTCATGTGCTTCCATTGTTTGTTGATCATTAAAATCTATTTACTCCACAATTTCCTGACATCATATGCTATAATTTTATTTATCACTTCCCTATAGTGTAGATTCAGATGAACCTCCATATCATCAGTAGATAATCTCATTCCAGAATATGATATCCACTTCCGCATAAATAATATATGAAATACACTATATACTTTTGACATATGATCGGATAATAATAACATGTAAGCAAAATTATCAATCCTATCAATAATCTTAAAAGATCAAATGCATTATATAATCAACTTATTGATTCTTTCAAATTTTCTGACAGTTTTCATTGGGTTGATTTTGACATAAATAAAATCACCAACCTGATATTTCATTACCATGCATTTTTTATTATAATATTTTTTCAGCCTATTTTGTGCAGCTCTCAATATTTATTTGATCAGATGAATCTTTGTTATAGTGTTATCCACAAAAACTAGTTCTATCACTTTCCTATCAACCACCTCTATTAAAGATAAAGGGGTTCTACACTTTCTACCGTACAACAATTCATAAAGAGCCATACCAATGTTAGAATGATAACGGTTATTATAAGTATATAAATTCTATCAGCGGGATATGATTGATCCACCCAACTACCACCAAATTCTATAATACAATGTCTCAAAAAATCCTCTAGTACATGAATAGTCCTTTTAAACTATTTGTATATCTGTGAATGAATATTCCTTACTAAATGTCTTTCCATAATCTGGAGGTAAATCAACCATCACGATCGTATACTATCAACTTTGGTAAACCTAGTAGGCTGATAATGTCTCTAACATATATTTGTGTTAACTTATCAATTGGATCCATTTGTTAGATTGAAAAAAAATGTGCTGACTTAATCAAATGATCAATAACAACTCAGATGGTATCATGATCTTGTTTCTATCTGGGAATACCCATAGCAAAGTCTATCATTGCTTCATCCCATTTCCACTCAAGGATATATAATGACTGTAAAAGACCACCCGGTCACTGATGCTCTACCTTCACTAACTGACAAGCCTCACATTTTGAAATAAATTTTATTATACCATTCTTCTATCTAGGCCACCAAAATATATCTTTCAAATTTTCATACATCTTACTATTTCATGTATAAATAGTATTGCATAAATAATGTGCCATATATAGAATCTCAGCTCTCAGATCACTAGTAGAAGGAACCCATAATCTATCTTTATAGAAAATGACTCCATAATTAGATAGGAAAATTTTAGGTCTCTTACCAGCCTTAATCTGACCACTCAGCTTCAGATACTTTATATTTGACTTCTAAACTTCGTGAATTCTTTCATATAAAGTAGACTAAATAATCATCTGAGATAATAAATTCTGACATGTATCAATTGATGCTACCTCTATCTATAGCTTCTCTAAATTCAAATAAGGAAGTATACAAAAGTAAGCAATGAAAGAGAAGTACTTAATAACTTCATACTCAAAGCATCTACTATCACATTTGCCTTATCAAGCTGATCCTTAATGGATAAATCTTAATCTTTAATTAACTCAAGTCATCTCTTCTATCACAAATTAATTTTTTTTAGTGAATATGTACTTCAAACTCTGATGATCAGTAAGAATCTCACATCTGACTCTGTACAATTAATGTCTTTAAATTTTTAATACAAATACAATAGTTGCTAACTTTGATAGTGTGTCATATAGTTCTTCTTATGTGGTTTCAACTACCGAAATACATAAGTAATGACTTTACCATGTTGCATTAGTACACATCCAAATCCTTTTAGTAAAGCATCACTGAAAACCTAAAATTTATTCGTACATTAAGGAATAGTCAAAATCAGAGCATAAATTAAATGATCCTTCAACATCTAAAAAACTCTCCTTATAGTTCGGAGTCCATACAAAAGCTAATTAATTCTTAGTCAGTCTCGTCAATGGAAAAGAAATCCAAGAAAACCCCTGAAAAAACTTTTAATAATAACCAGCTAAGCCTAAGGAACTAATAACCTCAGAAACTGTAGTAGGTATTAACTAATTAGAAATAACATGAATTTTATAGGGATCTATTAAAATGCATACACTACTCACAACTTGTCCCAGAAATGAAATGATACTAACCAAAAACTCACACTTCAAGAATTTAGCATATAATTGATGATACCTCAGAATCTCTAGAACAGTCCTCAAGTGTGCTACATGTACCTTTTTAGATCTAGAATAAATTAGAATATCTTTTATAAATATGATCACTAAATGGTCCAGATACTTCCTAAAAACTTTATTCATCAAATCCATGAAGATTGCTTAGGCATTAGTCATACCAAATGGAATAACTAAAAACTCATAATGCACATAAATACAATCTTTGCCACATTCTCTACCCTCACTTTCAGTTGATGATATCCAGATCTCATATCAATCTTAGAAAATATCAAACATCTAAGCAACTAATCAAACAAGTTACAAATCATAAATAAATGATACTTAGTTTTAATAGTTATTTATTCATATCTTTGTAGTTGATGCACATCTGTAAGGTTCCATCCTTTTTCTTGACAAATAATATACTGCTCCCCCATGGAGACACATTGAACAAAGCATCAATCTATCAACTTCTGAAGTTGCACATTCAACTTCTTAAGTTCCTTAGGGGACATCTGATGTGGGGCCTTATAGATCATAGTAATACCTAAAAAAATATATTTATATAAGACTCCACCTCTCTGTTTGGTGCTAAAGTCACTAACTCCTCAGGGGAGACATCCAAAAATTCTTGAACTATAGGGACACTACTCACAAATACAGAAAAGCCTCACATCTCCTTAAGAACCTAGAATATTTTGCATCATATGTCTAGGCATGAAAATATCCTATCTTAATACTCTTAGCTTTTTGTGCATTCTTCCGTCGAGACAATACATTACACTAAATTTTAACTACACATATGGCCACTATGTATATTAAATAAAGAATGAGATAATATTAAAAATATATTTTAATAGTTTTATAACAAGAGTCTTCATTAGTAATCAAAATATATTTTACTTCATCAATCCAAAATAAGAGAATTATCTAGACATGAAATGAATAACAAGCAAACTTATTTTTCATTATACTCAAGGAAGAATAAAAAATACAAGAAAGTGATATCACTAGGAAAGATCAAAGTGTCTCCTCTACACTCTTTCTCCCTTTAGCTTACAAAGTTGCTTAAAAAATTATAGGCTAAATACTCTAAATGATTGTATATTGTACTTCCTAACATCCCTTATAATTTACTCTTAGAGAAAACTAATGAAGTACTCTAAAAAGAGCTGAATGTACACAAGTGACTGAACTCTCTTACAAACATAACATAACAACTATTTATTAAAAACATAGAAAGGAAATTGGCGTTGTGGCATAATAACACCCATGAAATGAACTAACGTCTTGACACTAAAGCTTTTTTAGCATCACGTCGCTTGCTAACGTGGATCTGTTACTTGGTGAATAGTCGCGTCTCTTCAATGATAGAACGTGGCTCTTGAAAGTTACAACTATAATGCCGTGACACTATAAACTTTGGAGCACTGCGATGCCCAAGTGCAAAAAAAGGGAGCCAAGGCATGAGAAATTATGTCACCGTGTCATTAGAAAATAGAGAATATGACACTATAAAGCTAACTTTCTAATGCCGTGGTGTTGTTAATGCTACGATGATGTCTGTGTTGCCCTTCTAGCACTTGCAAACTAAGAACTTGACACCACAATGTCAAAATTTGGGCACCACAACGATATTGAAGGAAGCACTACAACATTATTTCTTTGGAGGTCATGGTGTTGAAGGCTCTTTAGAATTTCTGCCAATTTTTTTTAATTTTTTCAGTACAAAAATAACTAAAATAAAATGTTTTTATTAAAATACATTAAATAATATGTAATTTACACATCTCAGTAAGTGAGTGAAAGTTATGACTAGAAAGTAAATCCCTTCTCTAATAGGCCTCAGCTTTCTATTGCTTCCAAGATTGAGAGCTTTCTATGGAGTGCTATCTCTAGAGGAAAATATGGATCGGCCTCTCTCATGTCAAGTGACTTAACCCTGACTAGTCTTGCTCATTTTCCATGCAAGGAGAGAGATGGTGGCTGAGCCATTTGTAAGATATTCAACTTATTGAGTAATGACACCATTAGGAGTGGTATATTTGGTATATTAATTATGAAGTTTCAAGAACCATAAAAATAATAGTGACTTTAGGTGTTAAATATATAAATAAAAATATATTTAGTGATAGGTAGGGGAATTCGATGCTCATTTGAAATTCATTCACCCGCACCTTCACAATGTTTAGTAAAGTCAACATGCAAAGCTCGAGTTCTCATGAGGGTGAGAGCTTTATCAACAACTTTAGGGATCAAAGTTAGGAAAGGGCAAACCTTCGGTGAGTAATTTATGGTTATGAATTCAGAGGAGATGAATTTTCACGAGTGAGCATTCTTGTGTCAATAAGAATAATTATTTTGTGATGGATATTCGGTTACGATATAGTTATAAGAGAAAGAATTAAAAAAGTGAAAAAATAATCATTTTGTCCTTCTTGGATCATATAAAAAAGAAACTTTAAAATTGCTAAACAAACCATATACAAGTTGAAACTTTAAAATTGCTAAACAAACCATATACAAGTTAAATATATAAAGCAATAGAACCATCATAGTAGGTTGAGTTCTATTTCTTCTTTTTGATAGAATAAATAAATAAATATAATTTATTATAATATTTCTACCTTCTATAATTATAATCCAATGAAATGTAATTTTCTTCACTAACCCTAAATTTTTAGCCACTTCCGAGTCTTTTCCAAGCTGGAGAATAATGGCTTTCTTCAAACTCCTTCCACGAGGTCTGAGACGCCGCCGATCCTTCATCCTCTCCCTCGTCAGTCAATTCTCCTTCTCGTCTCCTGAAGATGCCGCGGCTGAGCGCCGTCGCCGTCGCCGCCTCCTCGGCATGCCTCCTCCTTCTTCCCTTGGCGACATCTCACGTCCTTCGCCTCCCGACCAGCCTCCTGTTCGAAAGGCCCAAACAAGCCCTAGCATTCCCAAGCTCCCCGAACCCGCTTCTTCACTGTCTGGTCCCCGCCTCCTCCTACACAACAACATCCTCTCCCTTCTACGCTCCGGTGATCTCCAAGAAGCCGACCTCCTAGTTCGCCATTCCGTCTACTCCAGTTGCCGCCCCACTATTTATACAGTCAACGCCGTCCTCTCTGCTCTCCTTGGAGAATCTCTCCACTCCGAGCTCCTCGCCCTACACCGCTTCGTCAATCAGGCTGGCATTGCCCCCACAGTTGTCACGCATAACCTCCTAATTCAATCTTACATCGATAGCCGCAAGCTTGATCTTGCAGTCAGTTACTATCGCTTCTTATGCCGTGACCTCCCGCTCCTTCCTTCTCCGTCCACCTATAGAATATTAGTTAAAGCCCTTCTAAGTGCATCTAGAATGGAAGAAGCTCTGCAGCTGAAAGATGAGATGATCGCCATGACGGAACCGGACCTCGAGGTTTACAACCTCCTCATATCTTGGCTTGTTGATAATGGAGATCCGGATGGTGCCCTGGCTTTATATGAAGAGTTGACAGGGATGCTGGGGGAGAATCTGAAGGCTTTTGGCGGAATTGTTGATGGGAGTTTGATGAAGGCGTATTTTAAGAAGGGGATGGAGAGGGAAGCATTGGAGTTGTATAATTCTGCGCTAGGAGAGGAGGGTTCCCCGTTTAGGTTCAGTGTACAGAGCTACAACTCTGTTCTTGATGCTTTCTGTAAAAATGGTAAGTTTGAGGAAGCATTGTCTTTGTTTGAAAGGATGATGGGCGAGCATAGCCCTCCAAGAAGGCTTTCTGTGAATTTGGAGAGTTTTAATTTGATGGTGGATGGTTATTGTGCGACAGGGAGATTCAAAGAGGCCATTGATGTTCTTAGAAAGATTGGTGAAAAAAAAATCAGTGCAGATACTTTGTCTTATAATAATTTGATAAGGAAGCTTGGGCAGAATGGAATGGTGGTAGAAGCTGAAGAGCTTTATAGAGAGATGAGTGAATATGGGATTAAACCAAATGAACTTACTTTTGTTTTACTCATGGAAGCATGCTTTGGATCGAATAGAATAGAAGATGCAATTCGGTATTTTTCTGACATGGATGATGCAGGTGTTCAACCCGAGACATTGGCATACAATACAGTTCTGTGTGGGCAAGTGAAGGTAGGAAATCTTACTGAGGCTAAAGCTTTCTTTGATCGGATGATGGAGAAGGAGGTGAAGAGAGACCTTGTGACTTATGAGGTACTGCTAAAGGCATTTTGTGACTCCAATAGATGGGAAGATGTGTTTGGGGTTGTCAGAGCCCTTCTGATGGACAGCAAAATGGTTTTCCAACCACAGATGAGGGAGCTTGTGGAGGATGCTGCAAGGAGAGAAAAAATGGAGGGAGAATTGGCTAGGTTATATGATGAGGTAGAGAAGGAGAAGGAAGATGCTCTTGCTCAGGCCGCCGAGGAGAAGGCAAGAGCTGATGCCCTTTCAAGGGAAGAGAGACTGAGGAAAAGAGCAGAAGCTAAGGCTAAGCAGGCTGCTACTACAAAGATTACCAAAGAACATATTGAAATGCATATCAAAAGGTTCTCATTAAACAATGTAGAAGAGAAGCAAGATGTACCACTCTTTGGTGGGATTTTTGGGAATGGAGGCCCTTCAAAATAGGTTTATGATAACAGTAGTTCTTGTGAAGTAGTTGAAATCAGGAATGAAGATGTTGCTGCTTATGGTGTTGCTGATAAGTTAGCATAGGATGGTTTCTAAGGTAAAAAGATGAATGGTGAAGATGGAAAGATTGTGATCGTCATCCTTTCAAATGTATTTGATCAGATTGCTAGATTCAAGCTGAACTTTTCTTACCTTTTCTTTCCTGAAGTAATTTTGAGCTGCAACCTGCAAGATGGTATTGCCACTAACCTTTTTATTCTGTTTCTTTTTGAGTAAAATAATGATGTTAAATGATTCAAACATTGATAGTCGTTGTAATAGATTACTCTATCAATTCAGAATAATTTGTTTGTTTTAAAACATTGAGTCTACTCGTAGGAAGTGTGAATCCACTAAAAACTAGAATTTGGGCAAAAAATATGAGTGATTCAAACATTGATAGTAGGGCTTTTCAACCTTCCTTAAGAGTAGTTTTAAAATGTTAAATAACTTGGAATTATTTTTGATAATCTTGACAGCGATGAATGTTACATCCACCAATCATGCAATAAGATATGAAAGTCGAGGAAGACGGAAGACGGAAGAGAAGATGAACTATCACAATATTAAGTTGAAGAAGAGAAAGCCAAACTAGTGCTAATCGCGTCGAATGATGTTGTCAGTAGCTAAAAAGTTTACAATTGAATATATTTCTCTATTATCATTAATTAGATTTAAACGATAATTTGAATTTTAATTGGGCACAATGGAGAAACAGGATTCATGTAGCCAACCCCATGTAGTGGGGCAAAGGCTTGATGTTGTTGTTGTTTACCTAACTACATTTGATCTCAAATGCTCTAATATAGTGAAACTTTGAATCTAAGAATCATAACTTATTAGAATTGACATGATCAACATTCAAAAGGTTACTATATGTTTAATTTTATCCAATAAATAATAAAACAAAAACAATTGAGATAGTGATTGAATTAATTGGCTAAAGGCTACACTATAGAACTTCTTAGGCTAGTTATTATCTTACAAAATTTGGTGGGGCAGAAGTCAATGGAATTTACATATATATCTATTACATTTTCGAGTGTAAAGCATCATGGAGACAAGTTCAAAAGCTGAACTTAAAAATAATGACCAAAGGATGAGGCCTCATCCAAAGATTGCAAAGCAAATGGAGTTAAGTTTGATGAGAAAAAGAAAGGGATAAAACCTTTTTGTTCTTTTTTAACAACTCAAACATGTAAGTCAAGAATGTCATGATATGCATTAAAAGATGAAGACAAATAGATGAAGCCAAATATAAATCCTCCCAAATAAAGGAAGCTCTCGCAACAAATATTAAAAAATGATTTAAATTGCTAGCTATAAATGAAGCATATCAACTATTAAACTTTCTTTTAATAATTTTTTTGCCTCTCGGCTTGTATTTTAATTAAGAGTGTTAATAAATGATCTAATCCGAAAAATTCGGGATTGAGTTGATTAATTTAATTAACGGGATTAGTTCGGGTTGTGCATTCTGATCCATTTATTAAACGGGTTCTGTTCAGATTGACTCGCCAATATGATTTCTACTTGAAAAAGACACGTTTAATATTTTTTCCTTGCATTCTTTTATTTATTGCACAATCTTTTTATTTATTTTATCTATTAATGTAAAATATATGGTTAACAAGTTAATAAAACTATTTTTTTTAATTGAATTGAGTTATCATATTAGGTTCATTTTGTTAGCGGGTCAAGTTCAGGATCATGCTTTTTACCCTTTTGTTAGATATCAATTGTTTAGTTTGATCATATTCGGGTTGGATTCGAACCCAACTCGTCAACCGTTTTTAGCACCCCACCACTCCCAATTTCAATGTTGAACTCATGAGCTTTTCACTAGAGGTTGAATCGACCCATTTGACGGAACTAGTAAGTTTTTTATGCCAATCTTCAAGACCCTATATGGATAAGCTAGCCCTTAAAAGAATCTAGAAGATCACTTTTGGACTAAATTCTTAATTTATTAGGCCTTTGTCTAGTTGGCCAAAAAAACTTTGATCTAACCCTCTTTATTAGTCAACCTATGCACAATGTCCAACATACATCTAAAAAACGAAGAACGATAAAATTACAAATATGATTTGTAAACAAAACAAATAACTATATTAGAACCAGATAACTAATCAAAACAACTAAAAAAAAAAAGACAAAAGGAGAGAAAAACTTAACCAAAACATGGCTCAAAACTCCCACAAGAACTTCTACAAGCATACAAAAAAGAACACCAAAGGCAAAGAAACCCAATTGGGAGGCAAAATAACCTTCCAATTGGTCGTAAAAAGCGGTCTAGAATAAAAATCCAACAGAACGACCCATTGTGAAGTAGAAAACAGGCAAACAAGACCAAGTTAGCTAAAAAGAGCTCCGAACATTCAGGGTTGCTGTGGGATGGAGCATCATCACGGCCCAGCAAAATGAAAACCACCAAGAAGCCAAACACCAGTGATGCGACCGAGCCATCGATGCTAAGAACCGATAAAAATATTAATCTTTCTGTAACCTTTCCAACTTTTGAACTTAGCTAGCAAAGCACAATAAGTCTTGAAATGTAAAGAATCAATGAAGAGAAGTTCATTCATGAAATCTGTTGTTTCTTTCTCGCTAGATATAGTAGATAAGAGCAGAAATTGCTAGCTTATGCGCCTGAGCAAACCACTGGGGTATTCGTAAGCCTGCACAAAATTTGATCCATGGATCAAGAATCGAGAGGAGGGGAGAATCCTTTTCAAAAGATTGAAGGAGAAATGACATTCAAAGAATAATTGAGAAGAAGATTCTACACCAAAATTACATAAGACAAATTATTCAAGCTAATTCACAAAAAGAAGCCAAGCGAAAATAGAGAATCTAAGAGTATTATGCTCATGCCAAATGTGAGAATAACAATCCACAGATTCCAAATTGCTAAAGTTTAAAGCCTAAAAGTTCTTGAAAGAGGGATTGGGTATACCAATACAAATAATGTCACAGCAAGTAGCCTGAGAAATAGGGATAGAAGAGAGTAATGAGAGATGAGGGGGAAGAGAGCTAGAAAGATTTTAGCTACCATTTAGAGTAACCTCTGAGATGGTGAGAGATTTAAAAGGATGAATAATGGAGTTTGGGATACCCAGATGGGATTCAAATTTTCCTAGAGAGAGAAACTAGAGAGAGAAGGTCTAAGTATTTTGTGAGAAATTGCGGGATTTCAAATTTTGATTTCATGATTTTTTCGGGTTTCCAATGGTGGCGGAGGGTCGCCGACCTCCTTTGGCCGGTGGTCCGTTAGACGATTGACGTTCTTCTTCCCGAAGTTCGCAAGGTCTATTGAGATAGTTGCAATTTAATTTTTCGATTGTTTATATTCTTACAACATGTATATTTTTGATGATTTTAAATATTATTGTTTTAATTATAATTTCTCATAACATATTTTGGATATATTGTTTTGTTGTTTGTGTGTAATAACATTTCAGGGAAATCATACTCCAAATTATTGAAGACTTCAAATCAAATCAGATTAGGGTTCATTGTAAGGGCATCTCCAACCGAACTCCAAACGCTTGAATGGAGCTCCCGACCAGCTCCAGCCGAACTGCAAAATTTCTGCTATATGTCTGCGGGTGAATAGTGGGACGCCAATATTGGCGTTGCACTGTTCATCTCCGCCATTTTT
Source organism: Dendrobium huoshanense (assembly GCA_016618105.1). NCBI lineage: Eukaryota > Viridiplantae > Streptophyta > Magnoliopsida > Asparagales > Orchidaceae > Dendrobium > Dendrobium huoshanense. The sequence goes on from CM028351.1 coordinate 14,635,093, forward strand.
AACACTCTACCGAACTTGTCGCGGGAAAAAAAGAGGTGACGGTTACCTACAAAAGGGTGAAAAACGCGTTCGATTGGAGATGAAATCACGGCATTTTGTAGTTTCCGGCATTTTGGAGTGAAAAATGAGATTTTCGGTTGGAGATGATCTAAATGAAGTCTGCATTTTTCATTTTATTGAGTCTGAGATAGTGTGATTGTAATTGAGTAACTGTGCAAACACACACTAGGGGAGCATTTAAAATTTATAATTTTTTTAAACTGATCGTACTGTATGAAGTCATTTCGTACGGGATGATTTGTTCTGTTTTTTCCCCTACGAGCAGTCAAATGAACAGTAGGTAGAAAATTTTTTTAAGTACGGATCGTACTGTATGAAGCTTCCTTCGTTCAGAGTACGAATTGAATGGGTCCCTTTTCGTCCTGATGAATTCAAAGTTTTTCTGAATTGATCGTACTGTATAATGTCGGGTTCGTACAAACGTCGTCCAGAGTACGAATTGGACAAGTCCCTTTTCGTCCCGACGAATTCAAAGTTTTTCTAAACGGATCATACTGTGCGATGTCGTGTTCGTACAGACGCCGTCCAGAGTTCGAATTGGATGGGTCCCTTTTTGTCCTAAGAAATTCAAAGTTTTTTGAACTGATCGTACTGTACGATATCCCATTCGTACAGACGTCTTCAAGAGTACGAAAATGTGGGGTACCGTTTCGTCCCGACGAAGATGAATTTTTTTTTAACTGTTCGTTCTGTACGAACTAGGTTTATAGTGGACGATCATCGTGTATGAAATCATTTCGTACATATTCACAAAAGGTTCGTATGCAACAGTTTTTGAATTGTTCGTACGTACGAACTTACGATCGTATTGTACGAGAGCACACACTTAAAATGAAAAATTTTAGTTTTCTGTATGATTTTTTTGTGTTTTTCATATAAAAGATCCTTAAAAATGGACGTGAAAAGTGTTGTTCTTCGTGATTTTTCAAGGGCAAGTAAAAGAGTGATTGTGGGAGAGTGTTTGAGAGAGATTTCTTGTAAGTAGAGTGTGAAAGATTCACAAGATTACTCAAAGGTAAGGATCTCTTTGTATTTTTGGTTATCACTCATCTTTTCTTCTTTCCAGTTGCTCGTGAGAAGATCTTTGAAGAAGATCCGCTTCTTTGTCGACACTTGGAGGGTGTGAAAGAACGACGGTTCTCTGCAGACACTTGGAGGGTGTGAAAGGACGACAGTTCTCTACCGCACCGGGGATTGATGAAAGAGAGGAATTGTAAAGACTTCTCTACATTGCTGTGGGGGCAAAATGAGAGTCACTTTGGTAATAGTGCAATACATGAAGAGGGAGTCTTCAGGGAGTGGATGTAGGTCGTGTTTGACCGAACCATTATAAATCTTTGTGTCTTTTTATTTTCTGCATTTATTTTATGGAACTTCTTTATTGTGGTTGAAAAGCTTATTTTAATTTAAAATCAAATTGCTGTAAAATTTTAAAACGGTTGTTTCCTATTAAAAAATCTAAGAGAATTGTTAAATTATCAATTCACCCCCTTCTTGGTTAGCCTTGGGACAATAACTTAGGTTTAACAACCTATACAAAATCAACAAGGTCCTGTTCGTATGTTCTCTTCGTCTCCTCTGGCATTTGGAGATGATAAAACCATGCTTTGTTCAAGATGCGAAACCTAATATTAAATATGGAATGCCTTTAATCATTTTTGAAGGTGGTTTGATGTTATCTAAGAAAGAAGTTGAGGTTTTTGGTAAGGGTAAGAATGTTATGATTGAAGATAACATTAAAATCCATTTCAAATCTGGTTGCTTCCAGATTCAAGGTTCCAGATTCAAGGGGAGAGATGGATTCTATTGCTTCTCCTTCCTCAAGGCATGTGATTGAGATTATTAAATATGTTAATAAAAATTATAGCTTCATAGTTTCAGAGGGATTGGTTCCTAATTGTGTTGTTCTGGGAGGAGTCAACTCAAGGGATGATCACTTTACAAGGGTTAGTATGAATGAGAAATGTGTTGAAGAGCTGAACAAAGCAAACTACCATTTTTTGCCCATACAACGCTCACTTTCATTCTTACTCTTGCTTATTCGTTCAATTATGAACTAATTTTTAAAATTTTTTGTAAGCCTTAGAATCAATAGTGAGGGTACTGCCCTCCAATTCTATGTTAATAGGCGACCAACATAAATAAATTATTAGGACTTCCATGACTTCCTAAACCTTTCTACTACTGGTGAAAAAATTAACATTGTGGTTGTAAATCCTGATTATGATTAGACCCCTGCCAACACCACCCTTAGGAAATCCAATGTTAGATACCACATAGCCCAAGTCAACACTTTAGTTCAGGATGCCCGAATCACCCAACACATACTTAGAAATTGTTATTCTGAAAGTTGGTGATCGAATCGACATTACTCCTGTTCTTTCTCTTTCTATGCTTCAAATTGATTTCAGTGCAGCTGATCTTATTATCTGTTATCTTAAAAATTTGACCATCATTAGAGATCCCTACCAGAAGAGAAAGGCTAATCTAGCCTTAGAACATCTCATTGTATTTGTCCTAGAAACCAAGTACAACTTCCAATTTTTTGCACTACCTGATCACCTCCCGGTCTACTATATCAATAGTTCCTTCCCCATCCTTCACAGTGCTCGTCATCGTAATGTTCACTATATAGACAAAGAGCCTGTAACAAAAGAGGGAGGACCTATTCCAACAGCTGCTTCTATCCACCAGCAATCTCAATATGATCTGTTAGTCTAGAGGTTTGATCAGTGGGAGTTCCATTTTGACTCCTACATAGCTGAGTAGCAGCAACAACATGACAATGACTTGGCTCACTTTGCTCAGTACGTAGCCAGTAGTAGCAGCTGCATGATCAGGATATAGCTTGACTTGGAAACCAGTTTACCTCGATCCACAAGTACTTCCAGCCATCACCTCCCTCACCTTAACCTGATCAGGACCCCTCATTGTTTAGTTTTTTCTAATTTTGTGATCGTTGTACTTTTGATAATTTTAGTTTCCTATTTCTTGTTTCCTTCTATTTTTGTGATGTTAAAAAGAAGTGTAGCATGTATTCGTAGCTTATATTTTGATTTGAAATGTTTAATTCCATATTTGTTTGTTAATTTTTTATGTCCTATTATTGTGGGTTATTTTTCATTTTAAAATAAAAAAAATTAAAATTAAGAAATAATAATTTTTTTAACACCTCCCCTATATTTGATAAAATGTACTTGATGAGGGAGAGTTTATGGTGGCAAAAGACTCTTGAATCATAAACCAATAATATTTGTCATTATAAAAAAGAGAGATTATTACAAATTTGAACCTAAATTTTGTGATTTTGATGATAACAAATATTACTAGATTTGTAATTATTCTATCTCTTGATAATTGAATTTATTGTATATCTATTTTTGCCCTACTCACTAACATTTTAGGTCACAGCTCACTTGCAACCTCGATCAGCTCAAGATTGGGTAGACTAGGATTAAACTATGTTTTTTAGTCTTTTTATTCTTTTTATCTTTTTTAAGTCAATTATGTATTTTGGTGGATCCTAAAGCTAAGTAACATTGCAAACACACACTCAAGGGGGTGAGTTAGTGAGTTAGGAAGAAGTTGAGTTTTTTGAACTAATCATAAAATACAATTTATATCGTCATGGATGATCAATTAACCATAAAACCCTAATTAGGGAACCTCTGCTAAGTAAGATTGATTAAAACTCATCGTATTATATAATCCAAATCGTACAAGACTATCAGTTATAATCAGCAAAATAGTCATCAATCACAATTTAGCAAATAATTAAAATTCAAAATTTATTTCTAATTGTATCATATGATATATATCATACTATACGATATATGCAATCATGTCTAAATTGATCCTATGATTTGGGGAGTGATTAAGGCTAATTTATTCAATCAAATCCTACAGGATGATTGGTGACGATCGTACAATACAACCCATGCGATATATGGGACGATAATTTATCGTTGCTTATCATCCAAGATGAAATGCCATAATTTTTCAACTATCGTATAAGGTGACCCCCTATTTTGTACTGTACGGACTGAGCTCTGCATAGAACGATAATTTATCATCGCCTATCATAGTGAATGATCAGTATAAACTCTTGATGGTTGTACATGATAATATAGTTCGTACTGTTTAAAAGGGTTGCCTTGTACTAATGAGGTTGGACGATTCTCTCAATCGTAATGAGGTTGGACGATTCTCTCAATCGTCAGGGCCAATCAGTATATCTTCTTGAACTAATCGTATAATGTCTATCTCTTCAAACCAATTTGTATAATCATGGATCATACTAGACGATCAGAGTTGGCATATTGAAATTTAGGACTTTTTTAGAGGCTCTCTTTTTAAACTCTTACTTAGACTTACTTTTAAGACTTCTACTACTAAGTGTCTTGAGAGGGCGTTAAAGAGTGCTTTGGGAGAGAAGAGAGGGTATTTGTGAAAGAGAGTTATGAGGGATTCACAAGGTTACTCCAAGAAAGATTCTTCTCTATCTTCTTCAAGCTTCTGCCTTGATCCTTTGGTAGATTTAGGGAGATATTCTACAACACTAAGTCATGCTTCTCTGTTATGTCCAAGAAAGATAAAAATAATTCTTGGTTTTCTGCCATCTCTAGGAGGGACAACTGCATTCACCAATAGGGTGAAAAATCTTTAAATGGTCCTTTACCGCACCGAGCTGGTGTAAGAGATTCTACAAGGGCTTCTCCACCGTATTGTGGGGCAAAAGGAGACACTCTAGTTTTAGTGTAATACCTAGAAAGGAGGTTTCTAGGGAGTGGACGTGGGTCAGTTTGGACTAAACCACTATAAATTCTAGCATGTTTATTATTATTATTTTTTGCACTTTATTTTTTATCTGTGATTAATTGTGGTTGGAAACTCTGATCTTTATGTTATTGTGAAATTAATTCACTTTTGCAACGAGAGATAAAATTTTCTTTTTTTTTTTCAGCTATTGAAAATTTTATATAAAGATTTTCTTTTAATTAAAGAAAATTTTAAATTATCAATTAACCCCCTCTTTTGATTAGCCTTGAGCTTGTTCTTTGAGATCTCACAACCTTCCCAAATTTTTGAAGGATTGGTGATCATGAATTAAATTGATGATCATGTGGTGTTTCCCAAGTTGGATGGTGACTAACACTAGGTCGTGACTAAGACTCCTAGCGTAGGAAAGCAGGATTCTCGCATAAACTAAGGAAGCCACAAAATTTAGCATCTACTTTTTTTTTTTTAGTACTCACTTGCACTTACTTTCACTACAGACGACATTGGAGTGGTCCTACGATAAACAATTTTATTATTTTTATGTTATTTCTTTAAGCTCGACGTAGATGCTGATTATACAAGTTTTAGCTTCCATCAACATAAACTCATAAACCTCATAATCGGCGACATGGTCATATAGTATCCACCATTATCACAAAAATAACATGTGAGGTTACAAATGTTTGTTGTTTAATTTAACCTTAGAGCATGCATAATTCTTAGTTTCAGCATTGCAAGCAAAATATTGTCATCTACAAGGGGTGGCTGATTTCTGCCACAAATATATTTTAGTGTGAACTCATCTCTAATTTGTAACTCACCCCCAAAATATAGCATCAATCACGACATTCTACCAAAAAAGGAGAAAACATGTAAATCCTTCACTTATGTTAAATGCTACAATTCACGAGAATAACTCGTTAATTATTAATTCCAATATTGAACTAATATTTACATTAAACTAGTAACATTATGTATTATTTGTGACATAACTATTAGAGATAAATGTTGTCGTAAAAGTTTATTTTAAAATTTTACATAAATTAGAAATCTAGAAATTATTTTCAAACATAATTATTATTTTAATTACATAGTCAATTTTATTTTTGCCTACTAATTCATCAAAGCAAATTTATGAATTTTATTTATAAAATAAGCTAAAAGTATAACTGAATTTTATGTTACATAGTGTTCTTAGAATACTTTTAAATTAATAACCTACAAAAATCGAAATTTATGTAACATATAAAATTAATGTGAAAGTATAAGACTTTATGATTAATATAATATAAATTATCTGCAACCATATTTTAAATGATTAAAAAATCTCCCATTACAATTTGAGTGGCTGAATTATTGCATTGCATGAATAGTTATGATAATCATAATGGCAAAATGCATGAATAATCATAAGTTTGAAGTTTGATAATTAATAATTAAGCAATCATTGCATTGAATTGTTAAGATGTCTTGAAATATCTTTGCCTCGGGAAAAAAATTAGGATATAGGAAGGGATCATTATGTAGATTAATGATTGTTCATCCTTAATTAACTATTAATTAACTAATTAATTAAATAATTAAATTATATGTTGCTGCAATTCTTTATTTCTTTTGCTTCACATATGTTTTCATGAAATTTTCACTCTGCAATGTTAAGAATAACTCCGGTCAAATTAGGCTCATTACATTAATTAGGTTAGCTTTGATTTTTCGTAGTTATTCACCTTAATGTTGACCTCTGGTTAAACCAAATATATTCTAAAGATCAAAGTAATAATCACTTGTCCTTTCCAATATCCTCTTCCACCAGAGAATCTTTTAAAGCCTAACTCCACACTTTCCTCCAAAGCTTCATTACATTGACCAAGATAACTCTCTGCTCTGCTTCATGCATGAAATTTATGATCATTCATACATGTCACTTTCTTGAGAAAAATAATTATCATAATCAGATATTTGATAGATGTTTAATATTATAATCAATTTAAAAAAAAAATAAAAAATTCATAACAAAATTTGAAAAAAATATTCTTACAAAAAAAAAAAAAAATTCTCCAAATAAATACTACTATTCTATCATTGAATGAATTACAATATATGCCAAAATGCACCCAAAAAAATTAGAAATATATAACATAATACTAATCTAGAAAAAAATTAGAAATATATAACATAACACTAAAGGACTATAGATCTTTGCTTGGAGATGATCAAACTATTGTTGGAGATATCCTGCTGCTGAGGTTTTTGAGTAGTGAAGACAATAAGCTCTGGGTTGGAATCAATTGACGTTGGAAATGGGCGTCTCATTTCATGTCCTTTAGATGGAAGATGGCCTTTCTTAGGCACTCCTTCAAGAGACGACATTCCAAGTTCCCAATTGAAAGGTTGGGAAGATGGAGGATCCGACGGCTGAGTATGCATAGGAATAGCTGGAATCTCCATAGCAGAATATTGAAGTGTGTTGTTAATAGGCTGCAGCTTAGTTTTGCAAGGGCAAGTCTCCACTTTATGACAAATAATTCCACAATGGAAGCAAAGATGAGAAAGGCCCTCGTACTCAACTCTTCAAAAACAAAATCTTCCATTTAGCCCCTTAATGCAAAATCCTGGGGAGAGTTTCTGGGTAAGATCAATGCGAACATACACTCTAGCAAAAGAACTTTGATCCCAAGAGGATGATTGTTCATCCATCCAAAGAGGTTATCCAATCATAGCATCCATACGGGCAATATTGGAAGGATCCCACTAGATCAGAGGAAGCCGTGGAATGCGCACCCAAATTGGCGATATGAACCCCTTCATATCCTCAAGAGAGAACGAACATGACCACCAATCAAGGCCAATTATGTTTCCAGCCACAATCCAACCACCCCATGAGGATGACATCACAAGCTTCAGGGCTTTGAAAAATACAAATAAAGTAATTTGGAGCAATGGTGATCAATTAAAACTCCCCAACATGAGACCATCACCTTGATAGTTCACCTTGGAGCCAAGCAAATGAGATCGGCTTGCCTTAGAGTTTCCCAACAAGAGAACATTCCAATTTTGAAATATTTTCTTGAACTTTGTCAAAGTTAAGGCTCAAGGAAATTCCTTCCTCATCAAGCACCTCTTGTTTGAGAATCTTGCCTAGAGTATAAGAGGGCTTCCTCCAAGAAAAATGTCTTGGGCTTTGATCACCAAACACCTTATATTGTTTAGGGGAATTCTATTTGCAAGAAAGGTGCTGAAATTCTGCACTAATCTGTGGGCTCAAAAAATTCGGCCCTGGCCTCCACCCGCTGTGCTTTGAGCAGCTTTTTTGTTTTATATTATGTCTCCCTTTTTTTTAATTTGAGTCAGAGGTCAACATAATTGCTCGCAAGTTATGAGAAGTAGGCTTGGAAGCATTAACAAAAATAGCTGGAGTGCAATTTTCTGTTACAAGAGGTTCTTGTTGCGGATCAAGGGTTTATGATTTTGATGATAACAAACATTACTTATTTCTCTACGATTGCCTTTTGTGCTAACGTTTCAGGTCCACACAATTAGACTACAATTTGGAACCAGCTCAAGATTAGGAAGACTAAGTCTGTGTCAGTTTGTAATCTTTTTACTTTCTTGAGTTTGTTGTATTTGATGTGGCATCTGATGATTTGTAACTTGGAAAATTTTCTGTTGTGCCCCAAAAGATTTCTATTTTTGGTAACATCGTCCGGGACGATCTGACAAAAGTAGAAACCCTAATTAGGGCATCCTCATTAAAGCAGACGTTTTTATGCAAAACACATCGTCCTGGATGATTTTGTATCGGCCAGGATGATCGGCTCAATTCAGCAAGAATCTGCCGCCATATCTACTTAGGAAAATCTTATTTTTGGACATCGTCCCGGTGGTTCGTCCTGGACTATAAAATATCGTCCCGGACGATCTAGAGCAATTTTTCCAAAATTTCTCATGCAGTTTTGGAAAGCAATTAATGGGGATTTCGTCCAGGCCGATCGCAAGATCGTCCGGGACGATTAGACGTCGTCCAGCTTTATTTCAGGGCGATATTCAGGACGATTTTCCTCATATTTGAACTAATCGGCCATGACGATATGTATATCGTCCTGGACGATAATGACGGCAACTTGCATTAATGAGCTTGTTTTGAGAGCTTTTATTTAAGCTATGGCAAAGCACTTTGTAAGTATCTTTGGCAGTCATTGTTGCTTCGTTCTTGTGGGGTAAACTTGAAGAAAGAGCTTGAAAGGGAGAGAGGAAAGGGTGGAGTTTGAGAGGGAGAAGATCTTGTGAGGGGGAGGAACTCAAGGGAGTGTGGTGGGGGATCCACACGGTTGCTCTGGCGAACTTGCACCTTAGTACCATCGGATTCAAGGCTTGTCTCGAGGTAAGTTCACCAAAGAAGAAGATCTCCTTGGTGTCAAAGGACCCGACGACTCCGCCGCACCGGGGAAGGTGGAAGTGATTTTGTAAGGGCTTCTCCGCCTAGCTGTGGGGGCTAAAGGAGAGACACTTTTGTAGTGCAATACTTGGAGGGTGCCTCCAAGGAGTGGACGTAGGTCAAGGTTTGACCGAACCACTATAAATCCGGTGTGTCCTTTTCTTATTATTGCTTCCGCATTATTTAATTTCCGCACTTTGATTTCTGTGGTGATTTTGGTTTGAGTTTTATCTTTAATTTTAAAGTTATCCAATGCATCTCTTTTCTTTGTTAGCCTTGGGGCAGTTCATGAGGGCTTAACATCCCTAATGAACTTTCAAGTGATTTCAGAGCACTTTCTAGTGTCATCTGAGCACTTTCAGTTCTTGCGCAGCAGCAATGGGGGAGTTAACCAAACATAAATTCAATCTTCCATCTAAACTATGGGAAGTAGCCTTTGAAGCATTTACACAAACAACATCAGTGCATTTTCTTGTAACATGAGGCTGTTGTGCAGAAGTATTAGGAAGGCTAACACACGTGCAGGAAGAAGCTAAGCAGCCATCAAAATCAATCAAAATCCTACAACCGGACATTGGAAGACCACCCACAACATCCACGCATGGAATAATCATTTCAGGCTAACAAACATGCACTTGACGCACCAAGGAAAGCTCCTTTTTGATCTGCACTTGCTGGTAGCAATCGGACTTCTGGTCACAGACTTGGCGAACAGTAGAAACCAAGAAATCACACTGTCATGCTAATATGATAGCTGCCCTTGTGGTACGCAATCTGAGATGAAGTCAAATTTATGACAATCAGAAATGATCAGATCAGCCACACTTGTCATATGCTGTTATTGTTCCTCCGTGGAAACAACACTAGGCAAAAGATCAAATCCAGCCGCATGAACATCCAGCAAAGCTTGATCGCAAGCTTCTGTTTCCATGCCTTCCAACACCTTCCAAAAGTTGCACTGCACTCGCCGGAGTGCGGAGAAGATCGCCGGCCTCTCCGCTGACCCATACCTCAAATCACTTCATCAGCTTTTTGACAAATTTGAGGCCCCTCCGCTAAACTCAGAAACTTAAGTTCCCTCTTGCTTCAACTGAGGCCATATGTTAGCAAATGCATGGGTTTATATTAAGCCCTTATATTCCAAACAATGCTTCCTGCCTAGTATAAGCACAAAAAATTCTCACGTACGCATATAGCCTGCCCTGTCACGTGAAAGCAGCATTTGGCAAAAAAACACAGAAAATCACCTAAAATTTTGGATCTGGTCGGGTTGCTGTAAAGAACATGCCGAACCTTTTAGCGAATTCTTTAATATGCCAAATCTATTCGCGCATTGATCACATGTGTTGAACCATTTTGCGTTTTTGCACTATGCCAAAGTGTTTGGCATTTTTGCACTCGCCAAAGCGTTTGGTATTTTGCTCCATCTTAAAATTTTCTCTCTTCATGATCCTTTCACTAAATCTTGCTAATTAGGTGCTTCCTAAAAATTTCCCTCTATTGTATGACTAATTTTTTTTATTCATATAACATAATTCAATTTTCTTATAATGTCCTATCTCTATCCCAACTTATAAACAGGTTATCATAGAACAAGCCTAAGAACACCCAACAACTAATTATCTCAACCTCCTTTTTCCTATGAAATTTAAAAAAAATTAAAAAACTCCCCTTTTTTTTTTTCGAGTTCTTCATTTTTTGTAGGCAATCTTGCAACTAAAATCTAGATATCAGTCACATATAAATTTTAATTCAACACTTATATTTATAATTTTAATAAAATTTTTTGATAAAGGAAATATAATTTTATATATCAACAACAACAACAACAACATCAAGCCTTTGTCCCACTATGTGGGGTCGGCTATCAGAATCCTTTTTCGCCATTGTGTTTGGTTAAAAGTCATAAATCTAATAAAGAAAGATCATTTCTAATATTTTCTAACCAAGTCTTTTTAGGTCTACCCCTACCTTTCTCAACATAAGCCAAATCTAATACCTCAACTTTCCTAACCGGGTCATCAAAAGGCCTCCGTTTAATGTAACCAAACCATCCAAGGCGACTCTCTCTAATCTTATCTTCCACTGGAGCTACACCAACCTTTTCACGTATATGCTCATTTCAGATCCTATCTCTAAGGGTCAAGCCACTCATCCACCTAAGCATCCTCATCGCTGCAACACTTAACTTAGTATTATGCTTCTCTTTTAATGGCCAACATTCGGCACCATAAATCATTGCATGTCTCACCACCATCTTATAGAATTTTCCCTTAAGTTTGAGGGGGACTTTTCTATCGCACAATAAGCCCGATGCATTCCTCCACTTCAACCATCTAACTTGAATTCTGCTGATAATATCCCCATCAATTTCACCATCACTTTGAACAATAGATCAAAGATATCTAAAACATGTACTCTTATTAATGGTTTGATCGCCCAAAGTCACAATCCTCTCACTAGGTCTATTTCCACTAAAATTACACTCCATATATTCAGTTTTAGATCTACTCAAGAGAAAACCTTTAGACTCTAAAGTTGACCTCCATAATTCAAGTTTACCTTCAACTCCCTCTCTAGCCTTATCAACAAGAAGAATATCATCAGCAGAAAGCATGCACCAAGATACATCCTCTTGCAAATGTCTAGTGAGAACATCCATGACTAAAGCAAAAAGATATGGACTTAAGGCTGATCCTTGATGTAATCCAACAGAAATAGGAAAATACTTATTCAAACCACCTTGTGGTTGAACACAAGTAATATCTCCTGCATACATTTAATGATTTAAATATAAGCATTATTAACTCCTTTCTTTTCAAGAACTCTCCATAGCACTTCTCTTGGAACTTTATCATATGCTTTCTCTAAATCAATAAATATCATATGTAGATCCTCCTTATTCTCTCTATATTTCTCAATCAAACCTCTCAATAAATGTATGGCTTCCATAGTAGACCTACCCGACATGAATCCAAATTGATTTTGAGAAACATTAGTATCACGCCTCAACCTATGCTACATAACTCGCTCCCATAGTTTTAAAGTATGACACATTAACTTAATTCCTCTATAATTCGCACACTCATGTGCATCACCTTTATTCTTAAAAATAAGAATTAACACACTCATTCTCCACTGATCTAACATATTTTTAGTCTTCAAAATAGTATTAAAAAGTTTAGTAAGCTAAGAAATTTCTTCATCTCCTAAGCATTTCCACATCTCTATTGGAATATCATCAGGTCCAACAACTTTTCCACACTTCATTTTCTTTAAAGCTTCTCTAACTTCGGTTTTACTTATACACTTCACTTGAACTAAATCTTTATAACTCTTATCTCTTAGTTTGGCTACCTTATACAAATATCTTTCTCCCTCCTTAATATCTAATATATTATATAAATCATTAAAAACTAAACACTTCACTTGAATTAAATCATCCTTGATACACTTCACTTGAAATATAATATTATATATATCAAATAAAAATCTTAAGAATCTAACTTAATTATAATTATTTCTTAACAATTTATTAAATTTTCTTAGTTTTAAACAATACAATATCAATATGAGTAATCATTAGGCTTGATTTTGTTACTATCAATATTATACTATACACATTAAATATATTTTTATAACACCATCATTGCCATATCCTAATTCTTGGATTAGAAAAATGAAAGGTTGTGTTATGTAATTGACAACCAGCGTAAAACCCGTAGAATAATCATGACATGAATCCTTTAATGTATTGTGTTAATGCTAGTGCGTTTCCTAAAAGTGGCGCACTGTATGATCTTAATACAATGAGAAGTGTGTAAGGGTCACTGCATCGGCGCCCAAATGTAGTGTTAAATAGGCAAAAGTTCCCACATCATGGATGGATGTTGGCAAAGAAGCTTGTCCATGAAACTAGAATTATGTTAGGATATTGGAATGTAGGTTCTCATACATAAAATTAATGAAATTAATTGATATTACGATTCATAAGAAGATAAAAATTATATGCATTTAGAAAACTAAATGATGTGAGAGAAGGCTAAGGAGATTGATAGTTTAAAGTTTAAACTTTGATATTCTGGTAGGAGTCGTACCATAAATGGTGTAAGTATGATTATAGATAAGAATTTGAGAGGTAATGTTGTAAAAATTAATAGAATTGGAGATAGAATTATAGCTTTGAAGATTATTATTGATAATAAGATTATTCATATTATATATTTTTATGCTTCTCAAATAGTTTTGGATGTGTTCAAAATTAAAATATTGAAATGACTTAGAAGAATTAATATAAAAGATACATCTTGAAAAATAGTTTTTATTGGGGAGATTTAAATGGCATGTTGGTAGAGGTAGAGGATTTTAAAAGCATTTATAGTGACTATGAGTTTGCAGCGACTAATAAATGTGATAAGACTATATTAAATTTTGTTATAACTTATGATTTTGTAATTACTAATATCTTATTTAAGAAAATAGATTAGCATTTCATCACTTATAATAATGGATGTAGTAAAATTCAAATTGATTATTTTTTTATAAGAAAAATAAATTGTTTAGATTGCAAAGATTGTCAAGTTATTCTGAGTGAAATTTTATATACCCAAAATCGCTTATTAGTTTTAGACTCTAATATAAAGATAAAGGGGCAGAATATGACAAATATAATATATCATTATTCGAGGATTAGATTGTGGCATTTAAAGATCTTGAACAAAAATATCTTTGTGAGTATGACTCATGATCTTAAGATTTTGTCGATGCATGAGAAAGCTAATGCTATGTGGGAAGTAGTAAATTGTAATATTCACAATGATGAAAAGGATGTGATTGGAGGATAAAAAAAAAGCTTCTAATAGTAAAAAAAAATTAGTGGTGAAATTAAAATGTACAAGAAAATATCAAAAATAAAAAGTTTTGTTATAAAAATGCATTTAGATATGAAAACTCTGAAATTGGAAAAGGTATAAAGTTGCTCCTCAGGAGTCTAAGAAAGCAATCTTCGATGCAAAGACTTTAGCTTTTATTGATTTATATAACATATTACATACTAAAGAGAGTACAATGTATATGTATAAGCTAGCCAAATAAAGAGATAGTAGTAAGAGTTTAATTCAAGTGAAGTGCATTAAGGATAAAGATCAAAATATATATTTTTTAGAAGAGGATGTTAAACAAAGGTGGATGAGATATTTTGCTAAGCTTTTCAATAAAGATTATGAAAAGATGATTGACTTTAATGACCTTAGTACTCTAAATAAAAATAGAGATATTCCTTTTTAATAGCGTATTACTAAAAGTGAAGTTAGAGAGGCTTTAAAAAATGAAGTGCAAAAAAACTGTTGAACCTGATGATATTCCAATAGATATGTGAAAAAGCTTAGGAGATGAAAGAATTTCTTGGCTTACTAAGCATTTTAATATTATTTTGAAGACTAAAAAGATGCTACAAGTGTGGAGAATGAGTGTGTTAATTCTTGTTTTTAAGAATAAAGGTGATGCATAATATTGTACAAATTATAGAGGAATTAAGTTGATGTGTCATACTTTAAAACTATGGGAGAGAGTTATGGTGCATAAGTTATGACATGATCAAGGTTTAAATTTGCGTAATTAAGCCTCGAGGCGGTTTTCGTCCGTGAGGCGAGGCGTAAGCCTCGAGGCGTTCTGAGGCGTAAGCCTCACGGACACAGAATTGCGTAAATGAAAAATTAAGGGTTTTAGCAGGAAATTAATAGCAATATTGTACCTTACAATAAAAACATCTAAATTATATAAGAAAATAGTGAAAAATAAGAAAGTAGATGCAATAAAATTATATCCCAAAGTACAAAATCACAAAATATTAATTCAACAAAACTCCCAAAGTACAAAAAACATATAAAATGCAATCATATCCCACCACTAAATGGGTCTTCAAGTGAATCTTCTTCTCCAATTGTATCTATGATGTCATGTCATCATCTTCAATATGACTCATTTTTCTCTTCCCTGTTCAATAAAAGAAAAGATCATTAGCATTTTAATTGCTCACTTGATATAAATGTAATGCAATATCATATAAAAAGGTGTCCAATATAGGTGTGTCCTCTTCTCCATCAACATCTGACCAGCTGCTTTGTATGCACTAGTATTATCAGTCACTATCTGGACAACCAATTGCTCCCCAATCTCCTCAATAACCCCATCAAGTAAATTGAAAATGAATGTAGCATTTTTCACCTCATCTGAAGCTTCATTTGCACAGGGTGCTACATTTTTGTGCGAGCATGATAGATGCTCCTTCGCGAACAGAGAGCTGGAAGCGATTTTTTTCGGAAAAGAGGGAGACCGTGCGGGATGAAGGGAGGAAGAGGTTTCATTTTAAGTGGGTGGGGCCTATTCTGTGAGGCGTACGCCTCACCCAGAATTGCGCAATTGCGCCTCTGAGGCGCGCCTCAGTCCAAGTGAGGCATACGCCTCAGCCAGGTGAAGAATTGCGTAAGCCTCGAGGCATTTTTTGGTCAAATTGCGCAAAGGCGTGCCTCTAATTGCACAATTTTAAACATAGGACATGATACTGATGTTTCTCAAAATAAATTTGGATTCATGCGAGGTAGGTTTACTATGGAAGTCATACATTTATTGAGAGCCTTAATGGAGAAATATACAGAAAATAAGGAGGATCTTTATATGATATTTATTAATTTAGATAAAGCATATGATAAATTTCAAAGTAAAATGCTATGGAGAGTTCTAAAAAAGAAAGGGGTTAATAATGCTTATATTCAAGTCATTAGGGATATGTATGTTAGAGCTGTTGCTTGTGTTCAAACACAAGGTGGTTTGACCAAGTATTTTCCAATTTGAGTTGGATCACATCAAGAATCAGCCTTAAGTCCATATCTTTTTGCTTTAGTCATAGATGTTCTTACTAGAGATTTACAAGAGGATGTTCCCTGGTGTATGCTTTTTGCTGATGATATTATTTTTGTTGATAAGACTGAAGAGGGAGTTGAAGGTAAATTTGAATTATGGAGATCAACCTTAGATTCTAAAGGTTTTCATGTAGATCTAAAACTGAATACACAGAGTGTAATTTTAATAGTAATAGATCTAGTCGGGGTTTGTGACTTTAAGCGATCAAATCAATAATAAGAGTACATAATTTAGATATCTTTGGTATATTGTTCAGAGAGATGATGAAACATATTGGAATTTTATTAGTAGAATTCAAGTTGGTTGGTTGAAGTGGAGGAATACATTGGGCTAGTTGTGTGATAGAAACATACCACTCAAACTTAAGGAAAAATTCTATAAGATGATGGTGAGACCTCCAATGCTTTATGACATAGAATGTTGGCCATTAAAGGAGAATCATAATAGTGAGTTAAGTGTTGAAGAGATGAGGATGCTCTAGTGGATGAGTATCTTTACTGTTAGAGACAAGATACAAAACGAGCATATACATGAAAAAGTTGAAGTAACTCTAGTGGCAGATAAAATTAGAGAGAGTTGCCTTAGGTAGGGGCGGAGCCATGATTTTTTTTCATGTGGGAGCACAAAAGCAATGTACAAATAAGCTAAAGCAATGTATTATATACAAAAGACGATTAATTATACATATTCTCCCAAAGAAAAAAACTATTAACTATACCAGACAGAAAGAAGCGAGTGACTTTGTCTCTGCCTCCAAACTCTCCACGAGGATCATCAACCACGATTAGCAGCTGCTGAACGGACAAAGGAAGTGCAGAAGGAAGCTAATTTAGGAGAAGCGTCGAACGGCTAAAGAAGTGTGAGGGGGAAAGAAATAAAAGCTTTTTTCTTAATTAAGGATTACCAAATATATATATATATATATATATATATATATATATATATATATATATATATATATATATATATATATATATATATATATATATATATATATATATATATATATATATATATATATATATATATATATATATATATATATATATATATATATATGGAAATCGTATCTAGCTTAATTAGACATTCATTAAGAGGTTATTAGGGGCCCGTGCCCCCAAGGCCCCCATGCTAAATCCACCCTTAGCCTTAGATGGTTTAGTCACTTAAAATGGCAGCCTTCCAATAACCCAATTAGGAGAGTAGATGTACTAGATTTGACATATGTTAAGAAATATAGAGATAAACTTAAAAAGACTTGGTTAAAAAATATTAGAAATGACCTTTCATTATTAGATCTAAATGAGAATTTGACTCTTAACATGACACAATTGAAAAAAGGGATTCATGTAGCTGACCCCACATAGTGGGATAAAGGCTTGATTGTTATTGATGTTATAATACAAATTAAATGTTAATATTAAAAAAAAAATTATACAATCATGCATGTACCACTAATTGACCTAGAACACTCGACATCATAGTCACTATCATCACAACAATAATATCCTCTTCAATTGAATATTCACTATCGTGGATTAAACATACAATTTGCTAGACTAGCTTATTAAAAAAAATATTCATCATGTATGCATCTTCGGGCCTTCAGCAGGTGCTCCTATCCATTAATGGCTAATTATGGGGGGAATGTGGATAAAACATGAATTTCAAACATGTTGGATACACGTCAGAGCAAAAAATTCAATTAAAATACAATAGTGCTATCAGCATGTTGGTCTGCTGTAGACATCTCTAAAAATTTAAGCTTCATTTGTGACGACTTTCTTACTGCTTAATAAAACAGCTTTTTAGTATAAAAATTAAAAATTTTGTACTAAAAATTTGTTTTAAAAAATAAAAAGAAAGCTATCCCAAACGAAGTCTTAAACCACTAAAGCAACAAAGTTGAAGACAAAATGTCAACTACATCAAAGATTAAAAATTATCAAACATATCTACACCAAGAAGAAAAACGAAAAAACAGGCCACTTCTATTACCAGCATCGTATACCACCTTGAGAAAGTCAACTACTGCTTTCCTTCGAAGATCCAAGAACAAATTCTGCATAAAGATTTTTCACAGCAATCATGACCGTCAACAATAAAGGTCCCATGATTGCTCCCTGCGTAGTATAAGAAAACGCATAAGAAAAAGTTGATTACCAGTTTCAGTTAGAGCAGAAAAGAGAACTTCAAGGGAGGCAGCATCAAATTTTCGATAGAAGTGTGCAATACTTTGATTAATTGAAGAAATCTGTTGCAATGTTAGGCATTTGAAGTTGTATTAAGCAATGAATTTATCAGAAATCATTACGGACGCATTTGAAGCAACGGACGCATTTGAAGCAGTGTAGTAGGACTAAGACTTCGTTTGGGATGACTTTTTTATAATTTCTTAAAATAATTTTTTAGTATAAAAATTAAAATTTTTATACTAAAAAGTTGCTTTAAGAAGCAGTAAGAAAGACGTCCCAAACGAAACCTAAATAAAACAGGAATAATTAATACCCGTACCTCCAAGGCAAAAAAAAAAGTGCTTTTTAAAAAGCAAAAATCGGTTGTCCTGTGAACAATTGATGAAATGTTCAGCTTGCTATGTCAATTTATAGATAAGGGGGTTCATGGCATTACTTGAAATCTCAATAATGATACAAGTTGTGGGCTGCAAGAAAAGTTAAACACAGGACAAAATTTGGATCGGGATATTCTGGTCCAATTCCCATCACTGAGCTCCAAAAATCAACATCTTATGAATAAGTTCTCATGTTGTGTGAAAATGTACGACACTGTATATCCAACTATCATGGAATCGAACCAGTAAAGTTGACCCGAATCAATGTTCTGAGCAAGAACCAAGCCATGAGGATGAATCACATTGTACTTGCCAGCTATATTGTACCGATACACCTATTTATGAAGGCGTGTTGTATCCGATACACCGATGCACGGATATGCCTCCAATACGGCACCCATACGTGTTAGATACAGTAAAACCATATCCAATTAAAATACTATTTAATTTCAAAAAGACACACGTATTGTCTGTGGAAAAACCAAAAAAAAAAAACGGTGTATTTACTTCTGCGGCTGTAAGCAATATTCTCTCATTTCCAAGATGGATTTGAGTCTCTTGATGATATGAGAATATTAGAAATTACTAATCTTTCACTAGATGAGCCTCAATTAGAAGCTATGATATTTATTGAAAATGATATAGAAGTTCAAAGACAAACCACTGAATAAGCTAATCATATCATTCTTTCTATTAAATAGTTGAAACTTCATGTGCTAGACAATTTATGTTTATGCTTTTGTTGTTGTACTAGACATGACATTTAATGCTTACTTTTATTTTGATATTATAAGCTACAAGGCTATAAATTATGTTGCTTTCATTTTTTTTTGTAATTTCAAATATTATGCTTTGATTGCTTTCTTAATTTTATGTATGATTTATAAATTATAATGTTGTGTCCGCGCTGTACCCGTATCCTGTATTTTTTAGAATTGACAGGTCCCGTATTCGTATCATGTCATATCCGTGTTACCGTATCCATATCAGTGCAACTTAGCTTGCCAGATGTATATTGAACTCACTAGATACTATCAGTAACTGCCAGTATTATGATAAACTTGTTGCAGTCATAAAAACTTGGCTCAAAAGACAAGAGTAAATTAAATTGTCGGTGATCAACTTCACCAAAAGTGTTGGCCTCAACTAAAAATTCATATTTTCAAATATTTTTTTGAAACAAGTCTTGATTTGCATAGCCTAAATGTATCAATCCTTGTAGCATCAAAATTATATCCTTGTTGCGGGCTAGAATATACATGGAGATAGAGTAAGAAAATTTTCGTTTCAGCATTATACGGATATCCAACACACAAACAGAAGATGAAATAACACCAGAATTTTTTTGTGGAAAAATCCCTAAAAAAGGGGAAAAACCACGGGGCCTAGCCCAGTTTGAATGAATCAACTAGAATTTGCAGTTGATTATAAATGAGTCCCTTCCTTATGGGAAGGCCTTGACTTGATGTACATCATATGGAGTACATTATATGGTGGGAATACAAATAGTCATTGTTGACGTGTTCATTTGGTTAGAAGAACCATAGTATGATGATGGAGGTCATAAGGATTGTAGTCGGTGGGCGACGTAAGTCGGTGTGGGCTCCGAAAATTCGGCCCCGGCCTCCGCTCGCTTTTCTTATTCGGCGAGGGAGTTTTAACGAACTAAGTTCCGAGGTAAATTTTGGAAGGCAGATGGGTTTGTAGATAAGACACTACCCAGAGATTTCGCCCTCATTTTGTGAGGACTTTATGATCTGAGTTCTGGTTTCCTATAGGCGCAAGCCCCTATAGTTAATTACCCATCCCGATCACGAGAGAGAACTTTTGATTAAGGCTAGTCGTCAATCAGATACGTAGAATATACGTATTATCTGGCATATAGTAGCAGCATAGGTTTGGGTATTGAAAATTGGATTTGGATTTGAGAATTTGGGAAGTTTGGATATTTGGAAAGATTTAATATTTAAAATAGAAATTGCACCCTCTAGCACTTAAAGCGGATGGTGGGGGAATGGATGATGGACCCGATCAAGATCCCATGGTTCCGTCATCCCAGGCCATCGTGGTCCCTGGTCTACTTAGTCAAAGGAGGTAGTCGACCCAACCTGACAGAAGGATCCTTGTCGGCAGCCATGGGTTGCTTCGTCCAAGGGGACCTTGTAGACTGGGGTTGGATATTTGTCTAAGGGGACAAATTTGAATCAACCTTAGCTTACAGAGGGCTTTGTGCCCTGTCAATTATATCCTATTGATTCATATCTCAAGGATTTGATGCCAATAAGGAACGTATTGGCTTTGGCCATAACTGGTATATCGTGGTGCCATTTGGCGGCGAAACCACGCGGTTCAGAGGGCCCCGGGTCGTCGTAACCGTTTATCCAGAGGTGGCCATTTAGCGGCAGACCGCCGGTTAGAGGACACGTACCACGTCCTTACTGGCAGGAGATTGTTTTGAGAATGGATCTTAGTGATATTTTCGACTAGGCATTTGGCTCTTTGTGAGCTAGAGTTTATTTGAATTTGTCCACCCCGGCAGACTGTTGCGGAAGGTGGATGGATTTTGCTTTGAGTGATTGATGGATTGATTTCAGATTTTAAATATTTTGGAATTTTGGGATTAATTTTGGATTTTTGGAGTATAGATTTTGTGTGCATACTTGAGTGGAATTTGAAATATTTGTGGACCCCTCCGGTTGAGATCTTCGTTCAACACGGCCATCATCGGGGTGTTTGGGATCATTTCCTTTTTCTAGATTGAACCTTGTCGACTCTATCTACTGGTCGATAGAGGATAGGGGAAAATTGGGGAGCTGACAACCCGACCCGACGGGGACGGATCCCGCCCGAGCCGGATCGCGGCGAGCGCACACTTACTTATCCAGGATCTGGCTTTGGATTAGGTTACTGAACTGATCTTCCAAATTCTTAACTCAACAGAAAAACACAGAACAACAGAGCTACTAAAACATCAAATGCAGCGGAACAAAACATCTATCTTTTTCATTTCATTTCCTCAAAATAATCATCTACAGAACAGTACATGGCTTTCAACAGAAAGAAAGACAGAACAGGAAAGCCATGACTGTACAAAAATCAAAAGTACCAAAAATACCTAATCGGATCAGACTCTGAAACTAATCCTGGACCTCCTTGCCCTTCCCAGAACCTGAAAACCACCAGAAAGCAAGGGTGAGCTCAACAGCTCAGCAAAGCAACAAACCACCAATCTAAATTCTCAGAAACCAAAACCAAACTCATCAGACAGAAATCAGATCAGAAATCAGAACAGAATCGGAAATCAGAACTTATACGGACAGATATCAAATCAGAATCAGAATCGTACAGATCAGATCACAGAACAGAATAAACTCAGCACATATCAGAATCATACAGAAATCAGAATCAGATAATAGCGGATATAAGATATTTAATTCATAGCTAAATGTGCCCCCGGCACCAGGATAATAGCTGAGTAATTAATAGCTAAACTAAACTGAACAGAATCACTACGGATTCTAACCCTTATGTCTCCCTTGTGCTCACGGCACCAAAAATTCGCTGAATAATTAATAGCTAAGCTAAATGTGCTCACAGCACCTGAATAATAGAATTCACGGATCCGGAATATAACTGATATTTCTCCAACTTGAGCTCATCTAAATTTCCCGTTTCACTAACTGAATCTCATAGGATCCAGGCCCCTTATAGCTCCCTTTTATAGCTTATACACATAGCATTTCAATTCAGAAGAAATCCGGACATTTCAGAAATTACCCGAAAATCGGGCAGCACAACGGCAGTATACAGAATTTACACAAAAATTCCTGCAAAGAAAATTTACCGAATTCGCACAGAATATAGATAATCTCATTCCAGAACATTTATTCTACTGCACAGATAATTTACGATTTCACAGAAAATTCCGGTCGACTAAAAACACAGTCGAATCAAAAACACCCGGACGAAAATCTTCAAAATATAGTCAAAACGTGCACACCCGGCACGGCAACGATATACAGAAACTTACGCGGTAAAAACTGAACCAATCGAAAGATACGGACGAAAAACCGTAACGAAAACGAAATCCGGACAGAAAAATACCGCCAACCGCGACGGAACTGAAAATTGAGAAAGACGGAATGTGCCTTACCTCGAGCACAGCAAATTCCTCAACAGTCACTTCGATCGAAAACGGCTCCGCGTCTTCCCGAAATCAACTTTTCCAAAACCTTCTTTTTCTCTCTCCTCAGACGAAAAAATCAGATATTTTTATTTTAATTTTTCTCTCTCTTCAAATCAGCTGAAATCCCTTAAATCCTCTTCAGATCGGCCTGGCCGATCGTCCAGATCGGCCTGGACGATCAGACCAAAACCCCATCGTCCAGGGACGATTTTTCAGGACGATGTTTACTATTCATAGGCGATAAAAACCTCTACTCACTGACTTGTGCCATCCACTGATCGTCCCGGGACGATGCCTCGATCGGCCTGGACGATCCCTACAGGAAAACACTTAGAGCAATTCTGGACAGATTCTGGAACTGAAAATACACTGATCGTCCCAGGACGATCCCAGATCGGCCTGGACGATACTGGAGCAGTTTGAAATATTACAATCTCCCCAACTCAGAAAAATGTCGTCCTCGACATTATCCAATCCAAACTCAGTCAAAACAAGTACGGGTACGACCGTCTCATATCAGACTCCTTTTCCCAAGTTGCTTCCCGTGCAGTCCGGTGCTTCCACTGGACTTTAACCATCGGAATCTCTTTATTTCTTAACTTGCGGACGTCGTACGCTAAAATCAATTCTGGCTCTTCCTTGTACGCCAGATTCTCCTGAATCTCAACCTCCTCAGCTGATACCTTCTTTCCAGAGTCGGATACCCACTTCCTCAGAGTGGATACGTGAAACACATTATGCACATCAGGCATAGAATCAGAAAGCAATAGGCGATAAGCAGATTTTCCAATTCTTTCCAAAATCTCAAATGGTCCAACATACCTTGGACTAAGCTTGCTCACCTGACCAAATCTGCTCACACCTTTCATCGGGCTGACTTTGACATACACAAAGTCACCGATCTGAAACTCAACAAATCTGTGCTTCTGATTGTAATACTTCTGCTGACGATCTTGAGCGGCTTTCAATCTTTCTCTTATCAAATGAATCTTCTGAGCAGTTTCATCAGCAAAAGTGGCACCCAAAGTCTGTCTATCTCCGACCTCCGTCAGAGTCAAAGGAGTACGGCACTTCCTGCCATACAGAGCCTCGTACGGTGCCATACCGATACTGGACTGAAAACTGTTGTTATAGGCAAACTCAATCAGCGGAATATGATCTTCCCAGCTTCCGCTAAAGTCCAGAACACAAAGTCTCAACAGATCTTCCAGTACCTGAATAGTCCTCTCAGACTGTCCGTCGGTCTGAGGATGAAAGGCTGTACTGAAATGCAATTTCGTACCCAAGCCTTGCTGAATACCTTTCCAAAGTCTGGAAGTAAAACGTCCATCTCGATCAGATACAATCACACGAGGCACACCGTGCAATCTGACTATCTCTTTCACATATATCTGTGCCAAGCGTTCAACTGAATCCGTCTGTCTGATCGGAAGAAAATGGGCTGACTTCGTCAATCGATCCACAACTACCCAAATAGCATCATGTCCTTGTCGTGATCGAGGAAAACCCATAGCAAAATCCATCGTTACCTCCTCCCATTTCCACTCAGGGATAGGCAACGACTGCAATAGTCCACTTGGTCGCTGATGCTCTGCCTTCACCAACTGACAGGCTTCGCATCTCGACACAAACTCCGCCACATCCTTCTTCATCCCAGGCCACCAGAACAAAAACTTCATATCAGCGTACATCTTACCACTGCCTGGATGAACAGTGTAGCCTGAATGATGAGATTCATACAGAATCTCCCGCCTCAAATCTCCAAACACAGGTACCCACAACCTGTTCTTACAGAAAATAGCACCAGAATCAGAAATTCGAAGTTCAGGAGTCTTACCAGATCCAATCTGAGCTAGCAACTTCGAATAATCAGAATCTGACTTCTGGGCTTCTTGAATCCTTGCTTCCAAAGAAGACTGAATACTCATCTGAGCCAACTCCAAATCACTGGAGGAAATCACCTCCAACTGCAATCGCTCCATGTCTCGAATCAGAAAGTCATCACAGGTAAGCTGAATACCTGATAATCCAGAAGACTTCCTGCTCAAAGCATCTGCTACCACATTCGCCTTCCCAGGCTGATACTGAATAGTCAGGTCATAATCCTTGATCAACTCGAGCCACCGCCTCTGTCTCAGATTCAAATCCTTCTGAGCAAAAATGTACTTCAGGCTCTTATGATCAGTAAACATCTCACATGTGACGCCATACAGGTAATGCCGCCAAATCTTCAAAGCAAAAACAACTGCAGCTAACTCCAAATCATGTGTCGGGTAATTCTTCTCATGTGGTTTTAACTGTCTCGAAGCATAAGCAATTACCTGACCATGCTGCATCAGAACACAACCCAGTCCTTTCAGTGAAGCATCACTGAACACCTGAAAACCTTCCGTACCTGACGGAAGCGCCAACACTGGAGCTGAAGTCAAACAATCCTTCAATCTCTGAAAACTAGCTTCACACTCCGGTGTCCAAACAAAAGGAACTGACTTCTGAGTCAGTCTCGTCAGAGGAGTCGAAATCTGTGAAAATCCTTTCACAAACTTCCTATAATACCCGGCCATGCCTAAGAAACTACGTACCTCAAATACCGTAGTCGGCCTTGGCCAATCAGCAACTGCCTGAATCTTCTGGGGATCTACAGAAATACCTTCTCCGCTAATCACATGCCCCAGAAAAGAAATGCTCTTCAGCCAGAATTCACACTTGGAGAACTTGGCATACAGCTGATGCCTCCTCAGAGTCTCCAACACAATCCTCAGATGTCTGGCATGTTCATCCTCAGATGCAGAATATACCAGAATATCGTCAATGAAGACGATCACAAATTGATCCAAATACTCCCTGAATACTCGGTTCATCAGATCCATGAAAATCGCAGGCGCATTGGTTACCCCAAAAGGCATAACCAAAAACTCGTAGTGCCCATACCGAGTACTGAAAGCAGTCTTCACCACATCAGATTCCTTCACCTTCACCTGATAATATCCGGATCGCAAATCAATCTTCGAAAACACCGAAGATTCGGAAAGCTGGTCAAACAAGTCATCTATCCGAGGCAAAGGATACTTGTTCTTGATCGTGGCCTTGTTCAAATCTCTGTAATCAATACACATACGGAGTGTACCGTCCTTCTTCTTCACAAACAGAACAGGTGCTCCCCAAGGAGAAACACTAGGACGTACAAATCCTCTGTCAACCAACTCCTGAAGCTGAACTTTCAACTCAGAAAGTTCTTTCGGTGCCATCCTGTACGGAGCTTTCGATATAGGAGCTGTACCCGGAAAAACATCGATAGAGAACTCCACATCTCTATCCGGAGGTATACCAACCAACTCCTCAGGAAAAACATCCACAAACTCCCGTACCACAGGGATCTCAGAAACAGAACCAACCTCCAGGTTCAGATCCCGCACCGAAGCCAAAAATACTGGATATCCTTTCTTCCACATTCTGCTCACCTCTAACGCAGAAATCAGACTGGAGAGAACACCTCGTAATCCCTGAAATACAACTCTCTCTCCAGCCACAAGCAAACTCACTTGCTTCTTCAGACAGTCAATCTGAGCCTCATATTGACTCAACCAATCCATTCCCAAAATCACATCATACGAAGAAATCGGCAATCGAATCAAACTCGATTTCCACTTCTTGCCAGAAATCTCGATCTCACACAAACAAAACTGTCGAGCAATCAATGGATTCCCAGCCGGTAAAATCACAGACAAAGAAACCGGTAAAACCATCGAATCCAAATGTAAAAGCTCAAAACAATGCTCGGACAGAAAAGAATGACTCGCTCCAGAGTCAAACAAAACACGACAGGGCTGATCAGAAATGTAAACCGTACCTGTCACAACATCCGGAGCATCTCGAGCCTCCTGCTGACTCAGGCTGTAAACTCGTGGCTGAACTGGAGCAGGAGCTGAAGCAACAGAACTACTCTGCTCCCTCTGAATCGTAGGTGGTCTCCGTGGTGCAGAACTAGAACCACCACCCCTACCAGCAAATCCCTCAGAGCGTGGAGGAACAGTCCTCGGTCTTCCTGCTGCTGAACCAACAGGTCTGACTAAACCCTCAGATCGCTGATTATATCCCATCTGTGGACATTCTGCAATCCTATGTCCCGGCTGACCACACCTGAAACAAAGACCAGCTATCCTGTAGCACTGGCCATGGTGTCGCCGTCCACAACTCTGGCACACAGGTGCCGAACTGACAGATCCAGAACCAGTCGTACTGGTAACAGTACCAGACGATCCTCCGCTCTTTCTGGAATCTCCAGATCCAGAACCAGGAACAAATCTCCTCTTCCCAGAGGAACCACTGCCAGAAGTATCACCTCCAAACCTCTTCCTACTCGCAGACCACCGCTGCTGAGTAGTCGTCATGTCGTTCTCAATCAGACGAGCTCGCTCCACAAGCTCAGAGAAATCAGAAATCCGGAACGGTATCAAAGGCTGCCTCAAAGTGTCTCGTAAGCCTCTCAGAAATCGGTAACACCTCTCAACAGAAGTGCTAACCAGCTGCGGAGCGTACCTGGCTAATGCAGTAAACTCAGCCTCGTACTGCATCACCGTCTTGCTCCCCTGAACCAGCCTCAGAAAACTCTCCTGCATCTGCTGTCGTGCAGAAGGGGGAACAAACCAGTCTCTGAATACTTCAGTGAACTCTTCCCAAGTGATCAAAGAGTTCAATCTGCCCTGAAATCTGGCTGCCTGCTGGCCATCCCACCAGTGCTCAGCCTCTCCATCTAACAGAAAAACAGCCAACGGAACCTTCCTGTCTGCCGGACACTGCATCCCGTCAAAAGTCTTCTCTAATCTCCTCAGCCACTCCTCGGCTGCTCTGGGCTCAACAGCGCCCTCAAACCTCGGAGGCTTCAACCTCAAAAACAACTGCAGGTGTCGATCAATATCCTCAGATCTAACAGTAGACGCTCTGCTCTGGGTCTCGCTCATCATCTGAGCAACCAACGAAGCAAACTGAGAAAGCGTATCAGCACCGACCACTGGGGCTGTACTCCCCACTGGTGCTGCCTGATCATCACTCTGACCGTCTGTCATGTCTGGGTCTGGCTGATCCATACAGAAAAATCCAGAAAATCCGGAAAACTATCACGAAAACAACACAAAAACAACACAATAAAAAGCCAAACGACCCAAAACTACCTCCCAGACAGACTCACTGATCACTTCCTAAAGCTCTGTTTTACAATCCAACCTGTTTCCAAAACCAGTGCTCTGATACCACAAAAGCTTGTCACGACCCGACCCGACGGGGACGGATCCCGCCCGAGCCGGATCGCGACGAGCGACTTCTATATCCAGGATCTGGCTTTGGATTAGGTTACTGAACTGATCTTCCAAATTCTTAACTCAACAGAAAAACACAGAACAACAGAGCTACTAAAACATCAAATGCAGCGGAACAAAACATCTATCTTTTTCATTTCATTTCCTCAAAATAATCATCTACAGAACAGTACATGGCTTTCAACAGAAAGAAAGACAGAACAGGAAAGCCATGACTGTACAAAAATCAAAAGTACCAAAAATACCTAATCGGATCAGACTCTGAAACTAATCCTGGACCTCCTTGCCCTTCCCAGAACCTGAAAACCACCAGAAAGCAAGGGTGAGCTCAACAGCTCAGCAAAGCAACAAACCACCAATCTAAATTCTCAGAAACCAAAACCAAACTCATCAGACAGAAATCAGATCAGAAATCAGAACAGAATCGGAAATCAGAACTTATACGGACAGATATCAAATCAGAATCAGAATCGTACAGATCAGATCACAGAACAGAATAAACTCAGCACATATCAGAATCATACAGAAATCAGAATCAGATAATAGCGGATATCAGATATTTAATTCATAGCTAAATGTGCCCCCGGCACCAGGATAATAGCTGAGTAATTAATAGCTAAACTAAACTGAACAGAATCACTACGGATTCTAACCCTTATGTCTCCCTTGTGCTCACGGCACCAAAAATTCGCTGAATAATTAATAGCTAAGCTAAATGTGCTCACAGCACCTGAATAATAGAATTCACGGATCCGGAATATAACTGATATTTCTCCAACTTGAGCTCATCTAAATTTCCCGTTTCACTAACTGAATCTCATAGGATCCAGGCCCCTTATAGCTCCCTTTTATAGCTTATACACATAGCATTTCAATTCAGAAGAAATCCGGACATTTCAGAAATTACCCGAAAATCGGGCAGCACAACGGCAGTATACAGAATTTACACAAAAATTCCTGCAAAGAAAATTTACCGAATTCGCACAGAATATAGATAATCTCATTCCAGAACATTTATTCTACTGCACAGATAATTTACGATTTCACAGAAAATTCCGGTCGACTAAAAACACAGTCGAATCAAAAACACCCGGACGAAAATCTTCAAAATATAGTCAAAACGTGCACACCCGGCACGGCAACGATATACAGAAACTTACGCGGTAAAAACTGAACCAATCGAAAGATACGGACGAAAAACCGTAACGAAAACGAAATCCGGACAGAAAAATACCGCCAACCGCGACGGAACTGAAAATTGAGAAAGACGGAATGTGCCTTACCTCGAGCACAGCAAATTCCTCAACAGTCACTTCGATCGAAAACGGCTCCGCGTCTTCCCGAAATCAACTTTTCCAAAACCTTCTTTTTCTCTCTCCTCAGACGAAAAAATCAGATATTTTTATTTTAATTTTTCTCTCTCTTCAAATCAGCTGAAATCCCTTAAATCCTCTTCAGATCGGCCTGGCCGATCGTCCAGATCGGCCTGGACGATCAGACCAAAACCCCATCGTCCAGGGACGATTTTTCAGGACAATGTTTACTATTCATAGGCGATAAAAACCTCTACTCACTGACTTGTGCCATCCACTGATCGTCCCGGGACGATGCCTCGATCGGCCTGGACGATCCCTACAGGAAAACACTTAGAGCAATTCTGGACAGATTCTGGAACTGAAAATACACTGATCGTCCCAGGACGATCCCAGATCGGCCTGGACGATACTGGAGCAGTTTGAAATATTACATGGGCCTTCCCACCACGCTACTAGAGCGTGTATGGTAGGTGTCCGTAGACACCGCGGCCGTACAAATTTTCATCCCACCACGCTACAAGAGCGTGTATGGGGCCTTCAGCAGTATCCGTACCAGAACAGCAGTGACGTACCAGAACAGCAGTGACTCTCCCCACCACGCTACAAGAGCGTGTATAGGGCTCTCCCGCCTCGTCGTATGCTTCGCACATGGCTCCCTCCTACCGTGCTACAAGAGCGCGTATAGGTGGTTCCCCGGTCCGCTGCAAACGTCGAGAATGGGATTTTGGAACATCATACCTTTGCGCAGCAGTCGTCGGTAGTGTCGGTGTCGAGGTCGTCCCCACCACGCTACAAGAGCGTGTATAGGGCTTACCCGCCTCGTCGTATGCTTCGCACCGGGCTCCCTCCTACCGTGCTACAAGAGCGCGTATAGGTGGTTCCCCGGTCCGCTGCAAACGTCGAGGACGGGATTTAAGTTAGAATTTATACCTTGAAGACCCGGCGAACTGGCAGTGTAGGCTCGTTGATCGAGGCGGGAGGAGGCAAGAGAAGCGACCTTCTTTTCTTTATATATTAATTATAACTAATATTAATTAATTTTAATTAATTAATAAATTATTTTTAATTAATTATTCATAATTAATTATAATTAATTAAGATAATTAGTTAAATTTATTAAAATTAATTAAACTTGTTAGTTATAACTAATCTATAATTAATTATAACTAATTAGCATTAATTAATTTTAATAACTTCTAATTAATTAATAATAATTAACAATAACTAATTTCATAAATTATAAGTAATTATAATTAATTCTAATTAAATTATTATAATTAATTTAATTAATTATAATAATTTAGTTAAAATTAATTATAATTAATCATAATATTTATAATTAATTAAAAATAATAATTAATTAAAATTAATTAAGATACATTATAATTAAATAAATTTAATATATATTTTTGTAAAAAAAAAACCTCGGTACAGTGGATTTATGGGATTCGGCCAAAGAAGAGCGTGAAAGGCAGAGAGTTACCTTCACTTCCAGCGAGCTTCTGTTCTTGTTTCCGATCAAAATGTGTAACTTCCGATCCTACAGAGAAGGAAGGTTGTTGGAGGAAGCGAGGTCGAACAGCCCTGAAGGAGCCGAAGTAGCACGCGTAAGGGAGAAAGTTACGACCACAGCAAGCGAGCTCCTGTTGTGGGTTCCGAACAAAATGTCGTAACTTCCAATTCAGCAGGAGGGAACGTCGTCGAGCAGGTGAAGTCGAGCAACAGCAAAGAGGCCGGAGAAGCGCACGATCGAGAGAAAGTTATCTTCGCAGCGAGCGGCTCCTGTCTTGCTTCCGACCAAAGTGACGTAACTTCCGATCCGTTAGGAAGGGAGGAAGTTACCTCCCCAGCTGCGAGCTCCTGTCTTGCTTCCGACCCGACCAAAGGGGAAAGTCGTCGAGGCGAGTCGATCAGCGGCGAAGGATTCGGAGAAGCAGCGACAGAGAGGGAATGAGCGGGATAGGAAAATCGAGAGAAAATGAGGGAAAAAGCCTTCGGCCTCTTTTCCTTGGCTCTTTAACGACACGAGGTCGTGCGTCGAGATCGTGGGAGAAGAGACATCGACGTGCGAAATGCGGCGACGACGTGCGGGCAGGTACGATAAATTTTTTTTTTCTTTGTTTTGTTTTATACGGCAGGTTAACAGTCGGAAGAACCGTAGTCGGCAGATGACGGAGGTCATAAAGACCATTGTCTAGCGACGGAGGTCAGAAAGACTATAGTCTGTGGGCGACGTAAGTCGGAAGAACCGTAGTCGGCGGGCGACGGAGGTCATAAAGACCATTATCTGGCTACGAAGGTCGGAATGACTGTTGTCGGTGGGCACGTAAGTCGGAAGAATCGTAGTCGGTGGGCGACGAAGGTCATAAAAACTATTGTTTGGCGATGGAGGTCGGAAGGACTATTGTTGGTGGGCGACGTAAGTTGGAAGAACTGTAGTCGGCGGACGAAGTAGGTCATAAAGACCGTTGTCTGACGACGGAGGTCGGAAGGACTATTGTCTGACGACAGGGGTCGGAATGACGACATCAAGTAGAAGTCCAATAATGGAAAGAAATCAAGCATCGGATAGATGTCCGGCGAAAGTCCGACAACGGGCAGAAGTCCGGCGTTGGGTAGAAATCTGACGACGAGCGGAGGTCCAACGTCGGGTAGAAGTCCGACATCAGTTGGCGGCCGAGAAGAACTCCGACGTTAGATGGTATTCGGGCAAAATTCCAAAGTCACTTGGAGATCAGATAGAATTCCAGCATCACTTGGAGATCGGGTGGAGTTTTGGCGTCACTTGGAGATCAGGCAGAGTTTCGACATCACTTGGTAGTCGGGCGAAACTCCGGCGTCACTTGAAAGTTGGCGGAACTCCGACGTTACTTGAAAGTTGAGCGGAACTCTGGCGGTGGTCGATGTGGAGTTTCTTCACTCCTCTTCTTCTCTTCTCCTCTTCTTCCTTCTTGCTTGCGGTCCTCTCTTAAGAGAAATGAGGGGAAATTTATAGTTTTATTAGGATGGCATGACCCGTAAATAGGAGGAGGATAAAGGGCAAATGGGGAGTGGTTTGGATTGACGACCGATATTGAATCCCGTGATCGTGGATTGTTCGTCAGATATTTGAAGGTCTTAATGATATCGGAATTCGACGATCTTGGGCTCGTTGGATTCGTCTTGTCGAGTCGCTCGATTCGACTATAAGCATGTCATATTTGGAAACCGTTTGGTAATCAAAATTATGGATTGAACCGTCTGAATGTTCTTCGGGTCTTCGATTTGGACTCATTTAGGCTCAGATCGAGTTGAATTTGGTGTCGTTGGGTTCGTACTTTCGAGACGCTTAGTTCGACTGTAAGTTTGCTAAAATCGGAGTTCAAATGGTCCCAGATTTAATTTTGAAGTTTCCAACTTGATTTTTGCCTCGAGATTCGTGTCCGATCAAGACAAGTTTTTGATGACATATCAATCCTTAAGCTATAAATAGAGGACCAAGGGGCAAATCTGCCACACCTCCGCATTGGCATTCAAGTCTTATACTTCCCTTACAATAAAGCTCATAAACTTCCAATCCTATATTCACTTTCTCCCTTTACATTTCATTATGTTTGCCTTGTTATTCTTTATTGTAAGATTTTGGAGTTATCCACGTCCAAACTTGGAACCAACATCTTCAGAAGCAAAGAACTATGAACAACAAATTAACAAAATAAGGACAACTTAGTAAACGTAAGGAACCAAAAATCTTGCACAGCAAAAAAAATAACTTATATGGAAGAAAGAACTACAATGATGATTTCATAAAGTATTGAGGCAAATTCGTAAGACACTCAACGATAGAAATTCCAAAGGGATCCTCAAACTCGGTTATATGAAGGCAACATAACAGTTTGAGAACATTAACCTCAACTCTAGCAATAGACGAGACTTATCCAATAGCAATGAAGAATCTACTCCGCCTCGGCAAGTTGAAAAGTAAAAATCTCAACCAACAAAGGAATTTTGTAGAGAAACAGGTTAGAGAACCCCAAACAAAATTTAAATTTCACACATGGACCAATTTAAGGGAAACTTGGATACAACTAATGTTGTAGCATATTTTGAGTAGACTATTTTGTCGTTGGATATCAATAATGCTATAAAATGACAACTACTAAGTATAACATTGAAAGATGCATAACGTTCCCAAAGCTTTCACCAAGAAGTATACAAATTTTGGAAAATTCAAGAGACAAGTCATTACACAATTTGCAAATGTTTAGATGCTATTGAAGGACTCACAAGCTCTCTTAAAAACTAGACAAAATAAAAAAAACACAAACATAGGACTCACTTATTGTATGAGATGTTAAATGTCAGAGATTTAGAACCTATAGTCACCCTAGCCGCACTAACTCAAGGTCTTGAAAAAAGGACCATTTAGATACACACTAAGATTAGAGCAACCAAAAATATTGGCAAAAATGTTAGAATTAGACAACAATTATATAAATGCTTAAGAAAATAACCATTTAGGGACTTCAAAAAATCACCATGAACTATTGACATCATCATTATCATAGACCTAATATATATCTAGGCAAATAAACCCACAAAAAATAAGAACTTTTTTATCAACCGACAACCACATGAAAACAAAGTTAAAGATAGGAACTTGTCGGCTTAAGAGTGTCAAGCTAGAAATAAGTTGCCAATAGGCAAAAGATATCTCACTGATATTCCATTGCGAGTATCATACACAAAATTGAATGCAATTAAGAGTAAAGAATCTTCAATCAGCCACCTCCACTATAACGCAGCCCATACTTGAGATTTGTCGAAGTATTACACTTTTCACAAAGATCACAACCATGATCTGGACGATTGCTAACATATTCGCAAATTAGTCAAGGAGCTTATCAAATAAAAAATTTAAAGGAATTTATGCTCAACAATTTGAGACAATAATTGGAAAATGAAGAAAGAAATCAAGTTTTCCCAACAAAAGTCATTCAGATATCAGGGAAGATTCCATAAATAAATACTTTTAGATAACTTGATCATAAAAAGAGTAAAATTTACAAATAATGTAACATCAATTATATTTTTTCTTTGGAAGGCAAAGTACCAATGCATTTGTTCATTTATTAAAAAAAATATACTCAAGGAACTTGGTATTAGGAATTATCTTAATCGTCTAACACGCTAAAGGAACTCAATATTTCAAAAGGAATTATCTTTATTGTGTAACACGCTCAAGGAACTCGGTATTTCAAAATATCATTGTCATGTAACTTGGGGAACTAGGCATTCAAAAATATCTTGGCTATGTTATCCTGAAGAAGATGCTACTCAATAATATAAGTGAAATTTGAATTTTAAATTCTAGCACACATTCAAGAAACTCACAGCTCAATGCTAGCTAATAAATTTGTAATTTGGTAAAATTAGAATGTTTCATATTTGGTTATTTGGCCATTATTATATTTAGTTATTTGATTCTTTGACAACTCATTTATATATTCATCTATCTTATCAAACTACTCAGCTGATCATTGATTTGGCGTTTATTTGACAATCTTTGGACTCTTTTCTAAAATTTGTGTGAGTCAGCTAGCATGTTAAAATTTTTTAGTTTTGAAAGATAAGAAGCCTAATTCTAGAAATTGGACTTCCCCTTTATGACAATTGACAAAAACTACATTGAGTAATGTGTAGACCCTTCTAGTCATTAATTCTAAATGGTTATCCTCGCAGAAATAAAAACTCAAGTGAAAGGTGAACCCAATCCAAGACGATAATAATGTCTTAAAAATGCTCTAAGATGAAGCAATATAATTTGAAAACAACTTCAATAACTATGTTTCATTGAAATCTTTCTATTGGATGAGCTGGTTTTAATTCAACAAATCGGAATATTATATACATGGCATTTTGACAAGAGTAATAAGAATTTCATCATGTTCACCAACTTTGATATTCAATTCCAATTACAAATAAATTTTAAGAAGAAAAATGAAACTAAGTCATTTGGAAAAAGTACATATTAAGAACCATTCTTTTAAAGTGAAATTACAAAGTACATATTAAGAATCCATTATATCTTTCAAAACAAAATTACTAAGACATATTAAGAATCAATCTTTAAAAATTTTTATTGCCTTCTACATCATATCTTTTCTCTCCTGCATTTTTTGTTTATTACCTTCTCTATCATAGCTTTTCTCTCCTGCAATTTTCTTATTAAAATAATTCTCGGTATTATAGTAAAATAAGCTCAAATTTCAACATGTATAATTTATCTCACCTTAATCAAAGAGAACTTCTAAACAAAAGGTAGTGCCTTCTTGGTATTTATTCTTAATCTCTTCCTGATGTTTGACAAAATTGATGAACTCACTAGAATAAGTAGGTTTCAAACATTGAGGAAATGTCCCAACTTGTTTTAACTCTAACTTCTTCATAATTCTTCAAGTTCAATATTCCAGGTTTGAAGCAATAAAAATGAATGAAAGATTTCATTTTAAAATGATTAAAATACAAGCAAAGAAGATTTTAAAGTATTAACCATATTTTGCAACTCAGCAATTTTTTATTCATCCAATCCCTACAAATCTATCGCATTCTTCTTGATCTCTTGTTTGAAACTATGTAAGTCGGTGTCAGCTTACTTGGCAAATTTTATCCTAATTCTTTGAAGGCTACTCAACTAAGATGAATTTCTACAGCTTATCTGTTAAATCTTGATTCTCTATTGAAAGCTGATCTGACTCACCCCTCTCAGATCTTTATTCTAGGAAGTCGCTTTATTATAAGAATTCAGCAAGAAGAAAGTACAAGTCAAGATGATATGAATTGCCTCTCAACTGATGTGAAGGTCATCAGCAGGGAGTTTCTCTAGATGACGGTAAATAATCCAAAAAATTTGATAGGGCCAAATTGAAAATCATTGCGTTTAAATTGTTCTTTTGCAAAAATGAATCCATACAAACATTGACTACAAGTTAATCTTTCTTATCTCGACGAAAAGCTATCTTTCCTACATTTTTATGGCTCTGCTTGAATTTCTTAAAGGATGAAGATGCATCATTTTCGTCATACCTTTTTCAGTTCTATTCGACTTTTGAGTCTGCTTCATTGGAACAATCTTATTACAATAGCAGTAGCTTCACCTGAAACTTGAAACCAACGTTTTAAAAGGCGAAATCGGGAATCGAGGAGTTTTGGCTAGGCGAGGCGTAAGCCTCAAGGCGGATCGAGGCGTAAGCCTAAAAAATGATAAAAATAAAGTAATTAACAGTGCCGAGCATGTACCACTCGGTACCGAGCATACCGAGCATGTACCGCTCGTTACTGAATGGTACTGGCTCGGAACTGAGCGGTACTGGCTCGGTACCGAGCATGTGCTGAGCAATATCGAGCATGTACCGCTCAGTACCGAGCATATACTTGCTCAGTACCGAGCATGTATTGAACGGTACAAGCTACTCAATAATTATTATTAATACTATTAATTATATATTTAATAATATATATTTTAATTTATATTAACTAGGCTAATTATATTAATATTTAATTAATAATTATATTACTAATTAGTCAATTAATTTATGCACTAATTATACTATTAAGTATTTAATTAATTTGCTTAATTATTAAAATTTAAATTATATTAATTAAGTTAATCAATAATAACTTAGCTGCGTCTAGGGTTTGCCTTTCATCTTCTCTTTTCGTCCTCTTGTTGTTCGGCTTCGTTGCTTCATAGGTGTAGAGATTACACGCGTCGCTTCTTTGACTCCTTTGTGGCTGTTCGACTGCGCTCCTTCCATGACTTTTCCTTCCTGTCGGATCATAAGTTACGACATTTTGATAAGAAGAAACAACGAGAGCTCATTGGCTTGGAAGTGACTTAGTAGCATCAATAGATGACTTGGAAGAATGCTTCACGCAATCTAACTTTTTCTCATGAAAATTTGTAAGGAACTCAGCCTCCTCCTTGATATGTATCGGAGCCAATTTTATAGGGGAGACCTCAGTCAACCCAATATCCCTTCTCAAACTTAAATAAAAAAAACATTATTCCTCAGTGTTTTTATCTTACTTTCCAACCTTAAATATGTTTTTATCTTACTTTCCAACCTTAAAATTTTTATAAATTTAGAAAAAAAAAAAAAAAAGACTAGAGAGGGAGTTGAAGGTAAACTTGAATTATGGAGGTCAACTTTAGAGTCTAAAGGTTTTCGCTTGAGTAGATCTAAAACTAAATATATGGAGTGTAATTTTAGTAGCAATAGACCTAGTGAGGGGATTGTGACTTTGGGCGATCAAGTCATTAATAAGAGTACATGTTTTAGATATCTTGGATCTATTATTCAGAGTGATGGTGAAATTGATGGAGATATTATCAGTAAAATTCAAGTTGGATGGTTGAAGTGGAGGAATGCATAGGGCTTATTGTGCGATAGAAAACATGGGGAGATTCAACAAAGGTGGAAAGCAAAGATTTGTTTTGGCATTTGGAGTGTTGATACTGAAGATCATCCAATAGTTTTGAGATTAAATATAAAATGCATTTTTTTTTCATTTCTATATTATGTTTTGTTAATGGTGAATATTGTGATGTTGATGAAAGATGTGCATGTGATAATCTTGATATTAATTTGAAAGAATC
Source organism: Dendrobium huoshanense (assembly GCA_016618105.1). Classification (NCBI taxonomy): domain Eukaryota; kingdom Viridiplantae; phylum Streptophyta; class Magnoliopsida; order Asparagales; family Orchidaceae; genus Dendrobium; species Dendrobium huoshanense. The sequence goes on from CM028351.1 coordinate 14,673,315, forward strand.
TGGTATTCATATCAACAAATTTTTGGAGCTTTGTTGTGTTTGCAAGTTGTATAATGAATTATCCTACAAATACTGAAAAATGATTTTATGTATTTTCATTTGAAAAGATTTTCGTGTATAAAATGATGGGTGATTCGCTTTCATGCGTATGCTTATGAAATATGAATCAAATGATTGAATATTGTGACGATATGACTTGTAGCGAAAACCAAATGGCATCAATAATGCAAATGACAATGTTATGCATTGCATATTTCACACTTGATGAAATATATTTCATTATATGATAAAATTATATGCTTAACATGCAAATAAATGTCCTTTATGATAATATGTTCATGTACATGGAAAGAATAGCTATCAGCTGATTAACAAGTTAGGGAAAAGATTATGGTTGTTCTCCTTGCAGGATTATTATTTCATGCCATACATAAATTGATGTATAAACTGAAATGACATCATGATTATGGTTCATAATATGATTGACCAATCAAGCATGATATGATTGCAAATTATTAGATTATGGTAACCATGACAACATATGACATGACATAAAATTTGCATGATTGATATACATGTTTTATGATATTTTATGTATAATCGATTAAATTTTTACTTTATATACTTTTGAGATGATATTGCATTATAATGATAGCATGCATAGTAGAACAATAGTATGCATATTGCTTGACTCTCCATATAATTAAATTCTATGCAAAAGTATGCATGTTAATTTGGCCTTATTTCCCACTATGTGCCTGCATATGTTGTTTCTACGAAAGAGTAAAGACACAATTGAGGAGTAGGTCATTATAGTCTTGTTGATCTGCCTTGTTCAAAAAGGTCTTTGATTTTGTATTTTTAATATATTTTTAGTTGTATATTATTACATAACAGTTGTACTAGATGTTTTGAAGACTTGAAATATCATAAAATAAATTTGTATAAATCTTATATGGACATTTTTGGTGGCGTTGTGTTTGATCTTAATAGTAGCCTATAAGTTAATGATTTGGTTTATGAAAAATGAAATGATAATTGTTTTTTTTTTATGAAATGATAATTGTTATGAATGGTAATAATTATTAAATGATAATGGACAATTGAGCTTTTTACTGCACTCAGTTCTAAAATGATCCATCTTTATTGTACGATGCACGCCATTACGGAGGAAGGGTGCTAAAAATAATCTCTTAAACATCTATTTTAAAATTAATTAGAATATAGCCATTAAACATGGGTTATAAACAAGAAAACTATGTTTACCTTTTGTTGAGTTATGGTAAGAAAATTATCCTCATTACACTATATTCAAAATTATACTTGGTCTAGTATTGTAACATTTCTATCACCATATGCTAGAATTGGAGCCTAATTTCCTCAATAATGCTAACTCACAAAGTCGAGATAAAATCTCTTAAAATCTTTGAAAATGAGAAAAGGATCTGAATGGTCCATAAACTCTTTAGGTAGGACTAAAATGATCCCCAACTATTTTGGCCCCTCAACTCTTAAAAAAAAACCAAAATAGTCCCACCATCCAAACTATTGGATGTTAAAATTAATGGGGTTAAAATTATGGGTATTTTTGGAATTGACTTTTGGAATTAATTGACCATTTATGAGTGAGATGTAAAACAAGTGTGAAATAATATTTGAAAATTTATCAAACAAAATAGCAGTGCTTTTGAAGCCAATAAGAACTTATGAGATGATGAAATAAATTCGCTCAATTAATTATTGAATATTTTTATCACTAATATTTGTTATAACATATGTAAAGATTGCAAGACAATAGTGAATATTTCTATGATTTTATTTTTATTCTATTAGATGCTATCTTTCCTAATAGAAAAGGTTATGTTAAGAACTATATAATAGTTTTTCATTAAAAAAATCTACAATGCTCACAAATTTATGGCCTAAATTAAATTTTTGTTAATATGTAGAGCCTTAACAATAATTTTTTAACTCTAGAATAGTTTTTCAATTAAAAAAAATATATAATACTCACAAATTTTTTTTGTTCGCAGTAATTTTATAAATATTTTTGCAGATAATGTCTATAAAAATACCTCCCACTAGTTGCTCAATCGAACTCAGCTAATCGTCATCTCGTGGATGCCCAACCGAACGTGATAACTGGGCGGGTGGGGGTTTAGTATGCAACGATTTGTTCCCGCCAATGGACGTTGACTCCATGGACGAGACTCGTTGTTGTTGTGTTCGACTTTGCTAGAGATTGACAGTTAGGGGAAGAATTTGACAGAGGAAGCACGCAAAATAAAGAAAAACAGTTACCTTGACAGCGAGCGAGCACCCTATTAAAATGTTTCGACTTATGATCCAACAGGAAGGGAATATCCTCGAAGGAGCTAAGTCAAACAGCAAAAAAATAACAGAAGCAAAGAACAAGCAATTGATGGGGTCCAATGTTGCTGGAGTTCGATGTTAGGGTTCCACAAGAGTTCAACGTTGCCAAAGCAAGCAAAGACCAGTCGGCTACTGGGTTTCGAATTTATCCGCAGTTTGACGTCGGGATTCTACACTCGCGTCCTTCGATTTGATCTGGGGTTTCGATGCTGAAAGGGGTTTGGGCATTGCAAGGAGTTTAGAACTGGGTAAAATTCTCGCAATTTTGATTTCAACTCTCGGAATTTATTACAACTTCCACGAAGAATTTATAGTATTCCGCATATACCCTCCAGCGATGGATATCTTCGTTACCTTTTTTGTTTTTTACCATTAAAGAAGTAACGGTGGGACTATTTTGGTTTGTTTTTAAACGTTGAGGGACCAAAATGGTCTCTTAACATAGTTGGGGACCATTTTGGTTCTACCTAAAGAGTTAAGGGACTATTTTGGTCCTTTTCTCCTTTGAAAATATTTGGAAGAGATTTTGGTTCAAATCTTATTCATATTTGGATTCAAGTATAGCAACTAAATAAAGATAATCAAATTCAAACCAAGATGCAATGTATATGTAGCAAACATGTTGGCGAAGGTTCTCACAGTGATGGTCAAAAAGATTCTCAACTTGTGAATATTGACAGACTCTATAGGAAGCTGGCAATGTGTGCAAAGATGATTAAAGAGGAGGTCAGTGGGACGACCAGTAACAAGCTTCTTTGCAAGATATGTAGTTATCAACAACATATTTGAGAAGGTCAACAAAAAATCTGAGGTGGGTCTCAAGCGAGGATTGATGGGTGGCTAACGATGATTGGTGGATGCCAGGCAGCTAGCATTGAGAAAGGCTCAATTAGAGAGCCAGTTAATCACTGCAACAGTGGAGCTACCAGTCAGTGGTGAGGTCAGCCAGCCTGGGTCTCATCCATCAGCATCCGAGATGGTATCAAAAAAAAGTAAGGCATCGAATAGTTGCAGCAAATATTAATTAGAGAGAAAGGTATAAGATAAAATTGAATATTACATGGACTTGGATTCTTAACCAAATCATGAGTTTTTCATTATACTATTGGTAGCATATTGTTGTATTAAAAGAAGATAAGGTCAAATAGTATACATTAAAGTTCTCTAGCTCAAACAATATGCTCGATTTTCATGGTAGAGGTCACAAATTTGATCAATACTATGAATTTCATAAAACTAAGTATTTAAAAGCTCTCTACATAGACTTCAGCCTATAACTAGTCTCACGTTGTTGGCCTCATGCACACTTTCAATTACTAGAATATTTTTAATAGGTTTACGTACTTTATATATACATACACTTTAGCACCTTTCAGGTAATACTCAAATCAAAGGCAATGATGAATAAACAATATATATATATATATATATATATATATATATATATATATATATATATATATATATATATATATATATATATATATATATATATATATATATATATATATATATATATATATATACAATGAAGTGAGGAAAACTAACCATATCGGAATAGAGAGATTGGAGGAAAAATAATTAGTGATATAAAGGGAAAAAATATTTGAGCAAGAAAATATTATACACGTATACATCTTTGATACTATGAACTCTCTCTTTTTGCAGTTTTGAATACAAGCAAGCATCGTGAACTATCTTGCCACTATTTTTCGTATAATTATCTTTACAATTTTTTTTCCAATTCTCAAAACTTGTTATGCTCATAGCGAACATCTTTTTTTTTTCGACATCATGTTGCAAGGAGCAGTTGTTTAATATACAAGCCTTTGCAGATAGCATAGACATTAACTAATGAAATTTAACACAAAAACTCTTCAGATTAGATTTGAAATATAGTTCATACAGTTGTTAGAATTCTCTTCGAGGTTTTTGTCATTGAAGCTTTACTGCAATAACTGAAACTATTATCGTACTCGTTCAATACAACACAATCATACCCGTGTATGAACGGTAGAAAACTTCAAACAAATACACTTGAATCTTTAATTGATATAATTTATCAGATGACAAAACAATATTATTGTAATTGAAGCAAGCAGGTTTTAAATTGGACCCAATATTCATTCCCTAAAACTAAAAGCATTTCTTAATTCTAAAGAACTGCTAATTGTTTTGTACTTAATATATTTTGAACCCAATCAACTGTCAAAGAAATTTGTATGCATGATATATGTGGATCCGATTTATGGAATGATAATCCAGAATTCTTAAAAATACAATAAATGGTAAGAGAATTACTCGAAGGGATGATGATAAAATCATAGCAAAATAAAATAAGTTCATGCAATTGTCATTAATTTATAACAAACAATTAGAACGCCCTACAAGTCTAGGTGGTTGAGAAAGTTCAGTAAAAAACTTAAAAATAAAAGATATCTAGACAAAACAAAGAAGAACTATATAATTATAGTAATGATCAAGAAATCCAATTTCTATGGCCCATGCAGGTATGCTGGGTATTGCATATGGTTTTAATCATCAGTCATCTTCAGCATAAACATATATGCAATAAATTAGGAAGAAATTAAGAAGATCCTTAATCCACCATAAGTTTATGGGAGCAAAGATATGGTTTAAGCATAATATTAAAATTCATTCTTGTATCAAGTCTCGGTGGAATCATTACTACTTAAAACAAAAGAATAGAGACTTGCTACCTAATAAAGTTTAATATTTTTTAGGCGGGGAAAGGCCGCTGGAAATTAAAGTGACAATGTAAAGACCGAGAGAAAACCTCCAAAATTGATGGGAACAATGCCATTCCACCAAGAATGCTAAGCCCTGTCAAATAAGCATTTTGCCCTGGTATTTCATCTTGGATTGCGAGCGTCCCATAATCTAAGATAATGAGATGTATGGATGTAAGCGCCACAGCTTCAACATACCTAGCCTCCACAGCCAACTGAACAGCAGCTGGAACAGAAGAAAACCAGAATGGCGTAATTGGCAGTATTGCACTTGTCCAGGCAATGAAAGTAGATACATAAAGAAAATGTATATGGTAGAATCGAAACAAGAGATATGTGAAGCACCCCTGAAAAAGAGCAACTTTCACAGCAGCCAACATCACACTACTGAGAGCATGATCAAGCACCACTGCACAACGAACTCTTTTAGACTTGGATATGGGAAGCATGCCAAGAGCATGATCCATGACACCTGATTCAGAAGTGATTAAGGAGTAGAGGAGCCAGAAGAAAATGAAGACTTGTGACACGAAATTCAACAACCCAGCAGCACCAGAGACTATGGAAAGAGAAATGGAGAAGAGCAAATTGGCACTCCCAGACAAAACCATGGTGCTGCTAGCCAATACCTGTTTGGACATATCTATGCTCTGAAGAGCAAAACCTTTGATCTTTTCTACCAAGTCTTCTCTGGCAATCACAGATAGGAATTCCTTTACCATATAATCGGAATCTGCATAAGTTTGCCGCCACTCCTGGTTACGGATGTGGTGTACAAGGTTGCGGAGTTTAATAGAGAAAGGGTGGAGGGAACACTTCTTTGTGATGAAAGATGAGGAATTGGAGGATTTTTCCAAGGGCTTAATGAGGTACTGCTTGAATCCGTCGGCGAGCTCGGTGGCATTGTAATGGAGGGCAAGAGAATCAATGTAGTGGACGACGGTATCGTATAGCTTGGAAGCGCCGGACTCGATTAGCTCGGGTACATCGTGATCGTCCATCCAGCGCTGAAGGCCGATCCTTTCCGTGTAATTGTGCTCTTGGAAGTGGGTCTTGAGGGCGACGACGGCGTCGCGACCCTCGATGGCGATCTTGTAGGAGAAGAGGACGGAGCCAAAAAGGAAGACGGAGATCATAGCAAGTATAAGGCTGACAGCGATAAGGGTGTTGAGGCTACGAAGGATGCGGAAGGTGAGGAAGCGGCTGAGGACATGCGGCGGGGGTTCGGAGGAGTGCTTGCGGCTGCGGCGGTTGCGGCGGGCGAAAGAGATGGCCGAGAGGGTGGCGGAAAGAGGGGGAGGGCGAGTGCGGGAGAAAGCGAGGAAGCCAGGAAGGACGAAGACGGGGAACGCGAGGGGGCCCAAGCGCTCGTGGAGGAGGACGAAGAATGCGAAGGAAACGAGCCATCGCATGAGCTTTGAGAAACCAAGGTGAGGGAGCGGTTGGCGCGGCTGACTCTGGCGACGGAGGAGGCGGTGAAGAGCAGTGTGGGAGTCGATAAGGGAGCTGGCGACGGAGCGAAGTGCGACAAGTGGGACGGCGAGAAGGGTCTCAGGGAGCCCGAGGCGGAGCGGGTGAGACCAGAAGGAGACGAGTGCGGTATGGAGCTCGCGGAGGGGCATCGAGCAGAGCAATGCCCATTGAATTGGCCGCCGGTAATCCTTCAGCAGCCAGGCTAGACCGCATATCAGGGCAAACGATAGGGCTAGCCCGCCATGCGCCATGGCAATGTAGATGGCAAGCCGCATAGCTTCCTCCCTCGGCAAAACTAAAGCCGCCGAACCACCATCGCCGGAAGTCGGGTTGTTTTCCTTCCGCTTCTCTGTTTCCGCGTTCTCAGCAGCGTTGCCGCCGCCACCGACTTCAAAATCCAACCGTGTTTTAGGGTACTGTTGTTTTATGAGGTTTGCGGCCATCAGGAGTTAACTGCAGGACGTCAATGAAAATGCAAATGCCAATGCCACTATGCCAGGATTATCTAGTGGCGTAGAAATGCAGCAGCTAGGAACGTGAAAGTGTTGGATCTCTCTGCATTGGATACATCGAAGAGGCACTGTGGGTCGATCCGTCGGAATTGCGAAAGATGATTACTGCATTATCCAGCGAAAATTTCGAGAGCGTTTTGGTCAAAGCGAAAGGATAACCGTTGATGCATAGTTTATCGTCAGCTGCCACCTTGACGAATTTAGCTCTCTCGTGGGAACTTTTATTTGGTCCGGTGCAAGGACCTAGAAGAAGGTTCGGTTTTGTCTAAAAAAGTGCAAATACCGAGTTTTTTGAAAAAATACCGAGTTTTTTGAAAAACTCGGTATTTGCACTTTTTGACCTATTTTTGTCTAAAACCGAACCTTCCTCTACATCCAGTGAAAGGACCTAATAATTGCTCCTCTCGTGGCCGAGGAAGGCTAAAGCTGCGAAGGAATTCTGAGCTTAAAAAAAATATATATTTATTTTTTTTAAGCAATTCAGGATTTGCTTGAAATAATTTTTGATGAATTTAAAAAAAATGAGCGGCTAGTTAATTTCAATTAGAGCAGGAGCACTGAATAAAAAAAAAATTTGGGTCTATTTGAGGCCGGAGCAAGGTTGTGAAAATCGGACCGGACAACGAACCGAAAGAGAGGGAGGTTCACGGTTCGACCGGTTCGACCGGTCGAACCGGGGTCGAACCGGATGACATAATAAATAATTATATTATTAAAATTTAATAAAATAAAAATTAGATAATATAATTATATGAGCATTTAATAATATTTATAAATTTTAATACATATAAATATCATTTAATAATAATATATTTATAAGAATAACACTTAATATAATATATAAATTTATAATATAAAAAATTTATGATCATTAATATAATTTAAATAATTGAATATATAACCATTTAATAATATTTATAAATTTAAAAAATATATATATAATAATATAATACAAAATTATAAATATAAATATCATTTAAAAATAATATATTTATATATTTATAACTTAATATATTTATAAGAATAATATTTAATATAATATATAAATTTATAATATTAATATTTTAACATAATTATTATAATATATATTATAGCAAATTTATAATACATATTATCCAAATTTGTAGCCCAACTAAGCAAAAATTTAAAGCCCAACTAGTCCAAATAAGCCCAAATTCACATTCTAAAGTATTCATGCAAGTATGCAACTTTTTTAGTCCCGCATCATAGGGGGAGTTGGAAGATCCTTCCTTAAACCCTTTATAAAGTGAGAAGTACACTCTTTTGACAAAACAAATTATGTGAGATATTTAAGATATCTTGCATGAATTATGATGAAATTATTCATCATATTTAATAAAAATATTTTAAAAAGTTTAAAAAATTTTAATAAACTAAAATATATATTTAAAATTTTAATTAAAACAAAAAAAATATTTTTTACAAACCGGCCGGTTCTTTCCAACTCGGACCGGTTCAACGGTTCACCGGTTGAACCGCCGGTTCAATCCGGTTTGATCCGGTTCTATGCAGAGCCGGTTTTGAAGTTGGATCAGACCGGCCACCGGACCGGTTCACGGTTGAACCGGTTGAACCGGCCGGTCCGGTCCGGTTTTCAAAACAGTGGGTCGGAGCCCATATCATTAAGAAATGAAAAGATTATAAAAAAAGTAAAAATGTCAAAATCAAATGCAAGCCCAACAAAATGTGCTGCAGATAAAGAAAATCCTAAAATAAAAAACTGCTGAAAAAGAGAAAAAGCTATAACAAAAGAAAGCAAAAACAAAAAATCAAGGACTCAGGATGCAAAGCACGATGAGATCACCCGGGAAACAAAATCATCTAAAGAGATGAGCAATAGCCCCTAGTTGCCAAAAATACTGACCATCCAAAAGGGAGCTGTTAACCAATACACAGAGAACAAAAAGGGGAGGAAGAAAGAAATCTCGCGTACAAACCTTCCACCCGACGGATCCATGAATCCTGCCGCGATACCTTGCCGAAATCACGCCGATTCGGCGCCGTCCAAGTCTCCTCGCAGGATTCCCGCGTACGCTCCCTCGATCGCTGATTTCTGAGGTCGTTAAATACTGACCCAAACGAAGCCTTCCGTCGCTGCTTCCGCCCGGATCTCCTCTCGCTCTACTCCTTCACTCCCGATCCCACTCTCTGCTTGTCGAAATCCCTCTCTGTCGCAAGCCACCCCAAGGCCGATTCCTCTAAGACCCTTACCTGAAGCCGACGTCGAAGCCAACCCCTAGTTCCGACCTTGCCTCCTCCGAGTCCGTCCCTGTCCAGGCCAAACTCCTCCATCCCGCTGCTCTGCTTGACCCCCCATCCTTCGACGGCTTTCCCTTTCGGTCAGACTGGAAGTCACGACATTTTGGTCAGAAGTAGCGACAGGAGCTCGCTGCTTAGATAACTTTCTCCCTTCCCTTCGCTTTTTCGGCCAAGTCCCGTAAATCCCCTAAGTCCCTGGGTCGGCTGAGGTAAAGAAAGGTAAAACAAAGGGGTTTAATGTGCTTTTAATAGGATTTATCATAAATTTTACTCAATCCTATATGAATCCATATAAATCCTATTCAAATCACATGTAAATCCTGCAATCCGACGTTTCCTTTTTGTTTATTTTGTTCTTGATCATAACTGTGCTATTGTAATTTTTATTAATTATAATTATTAATAATTATGATTATTTGTTAATTATAATTATTGATAATTAGAATTATTAAGGATTATAATATCTGTTAAGTGTAATTTAGAATAATTATAATCATTCTGAATTATTAATAATTATAAGTATCACTTATAATTATTTATAATTGTATTATAATTATTTCAAAAAAAAAAAGAAGAGAAGCTCACTCTTCTCTCTCCCTCGATCCTCGTGCCACACCGTCAAAGCCCGCAAAGGTACGAATTTTCTAACTCAGATTTCTCGCATCGTTGTTTGCAGCAAACCGGAAAAACTCCTATACACGCCTTTATTGCGCGTGGTAGGATGGGACGCCGGTCTGATGCTTACGACGAAGCGAGCAATCGCCTAAACTCTACTTCGACGTTCGTGGCGCACCGGAAAATCGCCTATACATGTCTTTATTTCACATGGTGGGAAAGGACCCCGGTGCGTCACCTACAGCGAGGCGGGGTCACTCATAAGTACCCCCGAGCGGGGGGAAAGCAAATTGTGTCACTCATAAGTACCCCCGAGCGGGGGGAAAGCAAACTGTGCATTTTTAAAACAGGTACCGTCAGAGCCCCATACACGCCTTTATTGCGCGTGGTGGGAAGAAATATCACGGCCGCGGTGCCCTCGCAAGAGGACACCTACCATACACGCCTTTATTGCGCGTGGTGGGAAAGGCCCAGTTTTCTCGTTGTTTTCCCCTAAACGGGGGAGACGCCGGGAGGCTGCCGAAATTTTGGGTGAAGACAGACCGTACTTGGACTTGATTTGCACATCTAATGAGACTCGTACTTGGACCTATTTGAACTCAAAAAGAACAAAATTTGGACTTAAATGAACAATGAAATGAAATTGAACTAAAAATCAATCCTGAACTTGCAAGGATCTTAAATGAATTTGGACTCGAACAAAACTACGAGAACTTGAAATTGAACTTGTAAGCTTTTGAACATCAAATGATCTATGAGCTTGAACACTTTGAACATGTGCAAGAGAACACGAACTTGACTTGAATCATATGAGGAAGACTTGCAAGCTTGAACATTGACTTCTATGAAATGAACTAGAAGTTGTAACTACAAGGAGCATGAACCCAAAAGAAGTTCAAATTGAATTCTAAGTGAATTTGAATGTGAATGAAACAAATGACCACAGAAGAGCTTGTACCTGAACTTAATCATAAAAATGCAAGTGCTAAATTCTAAATTATTTGATTGAGAACCAATAATCATAAGTGGCAAGAGCCATGAGCTGAACTATGAAATTTTGAACCTCATTCACAATATACAAAGGTAAAATGGGATCATGATTCTCAAATGCATTAAATGATGCATGATTCTCAAATATATGAAATGATTCATCCATGGATAGTGGAATGAAATGCTCATGAAAATATTAGAGATCTAACAATATCTTTATAATGAGTATGTGAACATAGAAGCCTACAATGGTTGTTCATATCACCTATGCTAATATCGTGGAAAGCGTACATTCTCATTCCCTATAAGCACAAAGGAAATGATCATCGCAACATCCTAGCAGTCAACATCAACTAGCTAGTGAAGGGAGAATGAAAATCCCTCACAAACAACTATGGGATACTTGTGATCATTCATGAATGATAATGGCATGCTTGAAGACAATACAAATGGAATTGGCAATCTACTCATAAGTAACACCGATTGAAATAATGTAGAAGTGATAGGTTCTATACAAAAATAGCCATACACTCGTATATTCGATAGATTGTCCTCAAGGTGGTGATGAAAGCCATGTAAATCAAGGGAAGATACATATGATGCAATATACAATGAAAAGAGCTTTTATAGATTATAGCAACACATATGCAGTAGGTATAATATCCTCATATAGCCAACACCAATCAGCGTGCATGGAAGGGTTGGTGACAGATGCATACTCCTATAAACCACTATAGAAGACCCATAGTGTACCCAATATAATATTCACAAGCAAAGTGCCAAAGAGTTAAAATAAATGCAAACACCTACGGATCCAAGGCAGGAGATTAGTTAGTGCACTATGATCCGTCTACAAAAATCAATAAATAGTGCACGACAGTTTACCTGTACGAAGAAGCGAACAATTCTATTCAGAAGCTGCTACGCCACGCCACCGGATCTGCAACCTCCGTACAAGCAGACAGAAGGCGTTTATAAATATTCCAAAAATACCCCCTGCACGTGCACTATAAATTGTATACACATAGGTACACTAAAGGGGGAAAATATAATCCAAACCCGCATGGGCCCCGGCGAGCGTGTTATTTGTACACACGTGACGTCTAGGGATGCTGCGCGGGTTGACAAGTGAATTTAGGCTCGAACCCGATCCTCCTATACGGATTAATAGGAGTCGACAAGGTTCGAACCAACAAATAAATATGTGGCCGTGGCGACCAGAATATTTATTTTAATACATTCATATTAGGCCTTCAATGCCTAAAATCAAAAGATTTCACTTTCAAGGGTACAAAGCCTACGAAACCCGATCCTCTATCGATAGCCCGACAGAGTTGACAAGGTTCAATCCATAAAAAGAAATGACCCCGAACACCCCGATGATGGCCGTGTTGAATGCATATCTCAACCGGAGGGGTTCCTAAATATTTTCAAATGTCTTCCAAATATCCAAAGCTCCATCCAAAAATCCACAAAATTCCAAAATCCCAAAAATATTTAAAAATGAAATAAATCCATCAACGCACTTAAAGCAAAATTCATCCACCCTCCGCAACAGTTTGTCGAGGTAGACAAATTAAAATAAACTTCAGCTCACAAAGAGTGAAATGTCTAGTCGAAAATATCACTAGGATCCATTCTCAAACAGTCTGCTGCCAGTAAGGACGTGGTACGTGTCCTCTAACCGGCAGTTTCGCCGCCAAATGGCACTGCAGGTAAACGGTTATGACCCGGGGCCCTCTGAACCGAGTGGTTTTGCCGCCAAATGGCACCACAGATAGCGGTTATGGCCAGAGCCAATACGCTCCTTAATGGCGTTAAATCCTTGAGATATGAATCAATAGGATATGATTGATAGGGCACAAAGCCCTCTGTCAGCTGAGGTGGATTTAAATTTGTCCCCTTAGACAAACATTCAACCCCGGTCTACAAGGTCCCCTTGGACGAAGCAACCCATGGCTGCCGACAAGGATCCTTCTGTCAGGTTGGGTCGACTACCTCCTCTGACTAAGTAGACCAGGGACCACGATGGCCCGGGACGACGGAACCATGGGATCTTGATCGGGTCTATCATTCATTCCCCCACCATCCGCTTTAAGTGTTAGGTGGTGAAATTTCTATTTTAAATATCAATTTTCTAAATCTCCAAACTTTCCTATTTCCCAATTTCCAAATCCAATTTCTACCAATATCAAAATCCATTGCTGCTACTATATGCCAGATAACACGTATACTCTACGTATCTGATCGACGACTCGCCTTAATCGAAAGTTCTCTCTCGTGATCGAGAGGGGTAATTAACTATAGGGGCTTGCGCCTATAGGAAACCAGAACTCAGATCATAAAGTCCTTGCAAAATGAGGGCGAAATCTCTGGGTAGTGTCTTATCTACAAACCCATCTGCCTTCCAAAATTTACCTCGGAACTTAGTTCGTTAAAACTCCCTCGCCGAATAAGGAAAGCGAGCGGAGGCCGGGGCCGAATTTTTGGAGCCCACAGGAGCAAAGAAATATTTGCATTTATCATCGTCCTTTAAAAATCGAACCATGGTTGCTAAGACAGACTGTCCAGGGATCCTCAAAAATCGTCCATAGCTGAAAAAGAATCACTTGCCATCGAAAACCCATTAGGATCACATCCAACAAGCATATAGAGAAGTAGACCATTTGATCTTCCTAGTGGCTGAACCAAAAAAGAATTCCCGTCCAAGGTAAATTTCAACAGAACGAGCAGAGAACAGTTCATATTGTTGGAACTCGTTCAATATGAATTAGGATGTTAAGCCTAACTAAATGTTCCAAGGCTAACCAAGAGGGGGAGTGAATTGGTAATTTAAAAATTATACTTCTACTCTTGGATTTTTAGAAAACCTTTTTAATTATTAATGCAAGTTAAATTTAAAGTTTAAAAAATAAACTTTTCAACCAGAGTAAACAACTTGCAATGAAATTAAATGCAAAATAAAAATAAGAAAGAACACACCAGATTTATAGTGGTTCGGTCAAATCTTGACCTACGTCCACTCCCCGGAGGCACCCTCCGAGTATTGCACTAATACCACAAAGCGACTCTCCTTTTGCCCCCACAGCAAGGCGGAGAAGCCTGTACAAAATTACTTTCACCTTCCCCGGTGCGGCGGAGTAGCCGGGTTCTTTGACACCAAAGAGATCTTCTTCTCGCCAAAACTTCTCTCAAGACGACCCTTGAATCCGATGGTACTGAAATGCAAGTTCGCTGGAGCAACCGTGTGAATATCCCCTTCACACTCCCTTGAAATCCCCTCCAAGGATTTTCTCCCTCTCAAACTCCACCCTTTCCTCTCTCCCTTTCAAGTTCTCTCTTTTAGTTTTCTCCAAAAGAACGAATACACAATGGCTGTCAAAGATACACTTTGTCATTCTTTTACACTGTCCAAGTGTCGGCAGAGAACCGGACCAATGTTGTTGAACTTCACTTGAGAGCCTTCGCCGGAGCAACCGTGTGAATATCCCCTCCACACTCCCTTGAAATCCCCTCCAAGGATCTTCTCCCTCTCAATGATCCCTCTCAAGAGAAAACAACTCCAAAGGTACTTGTAATAGTTTCTAGGACTCCTTATATAGAAAGGACATGAAAAACTGTCCAAAAAATTGCTAAAAACATGTTTTTCAGCGCACTGGATCGTCCCGTACGAAATTGAGTTAGTACGGACAAACTGTGTAAGAAACTGTCCCGTACGAACCATTTGTGCATCTGTACGAACCAATTTCATCATGGACAAAATAGGTTCGTCCCGTACGAAAATATTTCGTCCGGTACGAACAGTTATATCAAAAGTTGATTCCAAAAACTACAGAACATTGTCAGAAACTGTCATAGTCGGTTCCCATCGTCCTGGACAAACATGACTTCATCTGGACGAAATTTTTACAGAGAGCAACTCGTCCTAGGACTTAAATGATTTCGTCTGGACGATTTTAGCGAGCCTCAATATAGAGCCGTTCGTCCTGGGACGAACCTTAAATTTCGTCTGGACGATCAGGACTTAGAAAAATTTTCTTGTTCAGTTCCTGTTCGTTTCATTGCTCTTACAAGGAGATAACTGATCTGATCGTCCTGTACGAATAATGTTCATCCCGTACGATCAGTACAAAAACTTTTTCAAGATCTCCTTTAGTGTGTGTGAATTTATTCACTCAATTACAATCACTCCCTCTCAAATTTAATTCAAATAAAAAGTACAAGCTTCAAATTCTCAAAGTATCTCATGCTGAATTTGATTTGAAGTCTTCGTAGTCTGGAGTTCGATTTTCCTGAAATATTAGTACACACAAGAGCAAAAATAAATCTTCCAAAAATTGTTAGGAGATAACAACACATAAAACAATAATATTTGGAATCATCAAAACTATACAAGTTGCAAGAATGTAAAACATGCAAATAGCAACTTTCCTAACAATCTCCCTCTTTTTAATGATGGCAAAACAATTATTGTTTGTATAATTTCAAATTCTAAGAATCTCCTAAACTCCCCCTGAATTAATGAACATATGAAAATAAGGAGGCATTAAAATTATTTTTGTTTTCAAATTTTTTAGAAATACAAAACAAAACAAACACACATACACTAAACAAAACAAACACACAATGATACGAATACACAAGACACAACAAACAATTTCTCCCCCTTTTTGACAACATCAAAAAGTGAAGAAGAAAAGACTAAAAATAAAAGCAGACATATGAAAATAATTTAAAAATTTAACCTTTAAAGTGATTGACATAAGGTATGCAAATAAAATTAAAACATTAGCTAAATCATTAAATTCATAGAATTTAAGAAGAGATATAACATAGAAACTAAAAAGAATTTATCAAAACATGAGTATATTTAGACATTTAAGATAGAGAAAATCATTGTAAAAATGATGATATAAAAATTTTATATTTCATATTTCAATATGTAATATAAATGTACATAAGATCAATTTGAATTAAGAGATTAAAAAATTAAGGAAAGAAATAACTACCACATGTGACGCTTTGCACATCTTTTTCAATTTTGTGGACATTTTTGTGCATCTTTTCACTTGTTGGGCTTATTTTGTGCCTCTTTTTCACATTGCGAATCATTGCGCATTTCTTTTGATTTTTTGTACATTTGTACAATTTTCAAGAGTAATTGTATTCTTTCTAAAATCAATAATCTAATATTTCAAATCTTTCTAAGTGCATAAATATTAATTGATAAGTGAAATACAAAATAAGAAAACATCACAATTGCAATAATAATATTAAAATTAATGTAGTCTAAATAAGAGACATGAAATTGACAATCTTAATAATATCAAGTTATAAACACAACTTAAATTTAGAAAAATTAGATTTTCTAATGAATTCAATTTTATGTTGCAGTTCAAAGTATAGCACTTGTAAGATTAAAAATTTTAGGAATTTTCATATAGGCTAATGAATATTTCAAACACAGAACAAAAATACTTAAACTTTAAAAAAAATCTAAAGCAATAAAAGAATAGAAAAATACTAAACAAAATACAAGTACACAAACTATAAAAATCTTCATATCACATTTCAAATGTCTCACAACAAGAAACATGGAATCCGATATGAAAATATCTCAAAATCATACAAAACACACAAAAATTAAAAATAAAAAAACACATAAACAAACAAAAATAAAAACACAACAAATAAAAAACATACACACAAAAACACATAAACAAAGGGTTTAAACATCATTTTACTCCTGGTCTGATGATTCAGAAGCTAGATCTGCCCAGGAGATTTTTTGCTTTTCATTATTTTCTCATTTTATAATTTTCTTAGCTTTACCCTTTTCTTTAGCAGGAAGAGTTCTCAAATTAATGCACTTACTTTTCAGATGTCCAGATTTCCTACATCCAAAGCAAATAATATTTAAAGAAATCTAAACATTCTTACCATTTTTATCTTTATTCCACTTTTGTTGATGCTTATGCTTGTGCTTTAGTGGACTTTTTAATTTGCTTGTTAAGTCATCGCTTTCCTCACCAACTAAGTAACTTTTCTCCATGTCTTCTGCTTTTAGCATTATTATTTCACCTGCATCCAAAAGTTTTTGACCCAAATATTGCTCGTAAGCAATGAGTGAGCCAATCAAATTATCAAGAGAATATTCATTCAAATTTTTTGATTCCCAAATAGCAACAACTTTGGCATCAAACTTGTCAAGTAAACAACATAGAATTTTATTGACTATTTCAAAGTTTGAAAATTCTTTACCTAAAACATGCAATGATGTTACAATTTGAATAAACCTAGTATACATGTCTAAGATCGTCTCATAAGGTTTCATGCTAAAGAGTTCATAGTCATGCATCAAAAAATTCAACTTAGATTGCTTGACTTCACTAGTACCTTCATATGTAATGCGTAAACTGTCCCAAATTTCCTTGCCAGTAGTACATGTAGAGATTCTCATATAATCTTTCGAATTTAAAGCACAGAACAAACAATTCATACATTTAGCATTTAATTCAGCATAAATTTGTTCTACTCTACTATATTCAGAAAAAGGTGTATCAGTTTTGATTTCATCTATAATACGTGACGGTACAAAAAAACCATTTTGAATCATATGCCACATTCGATAATCTATTGATTACAATAAAGTAGACAATCGAATTTTCCAAAAATCAAAAGAAATATTTTCAAATAAAGGTGGTCTAACAATCGAATATCCATATAATAATTTATGGTTTCTAAAATTAG
This sequence comes from Dendrobium huoshanense, assembly GCA_016618105.1. Lineage (NCBI taxonomy): Eukaryota > Viridiplantae > Streptophyta > Magnoliopsida > Asparagales > Orchidaceae > Dendrobium > Dendrobium huoshanense. The sequence goes on from CM028351.1 coordinate 14,691,058, forward strand.
CCATACTCGTTTTTCAAAAAGTAGTCTAAACTTATGATTTTGAAACCTTGCTCTGATACCACTTGTTGGAACTCATTCAATATGAATTAGGATGTTAAGCCTAACTAAATGTCCCAAGGCTAACCAAGAGGGGGGTGAATTGGTAATTTAAAAATTATACTTGTACTCTTAGATTTTTAGAAAACCTTTTTAATTATTAATACAAGTTAAATTTAAAGTTTAAAAAATAAACTTTTCAACCAGAGTAAACAACTTGCAATGAAATTAAATGCAGAATAAAAATAAGAAAGAACACACCAGATTTATAGTGGTTCGGTCATATCTTGACCTACGTCCACTCCCCGGAGGCACCCTCCGAGTATTGCACTAATACCACAAAGTGACTCTCCTTTTGCCCCCACAGCAAGGTGGAGAAGCCTGTACAAAATCACTTTCACCTTCCTCGGTGCGGCGGAGTAGCCGGGTTCTTTAACACCAAAGAGATATTCTTCTCGCCAAAACTTCCCTCAAGACGACCCTTGAATCCGATGGTACTAAAGTGCAAGTTCGCCGGAGCAACCGTGTGAATATCCCCTTCACACTCCCTTGAAATCCCCTCCAAGGATCTTCTTCCTCTCAAACTCCACCCTTTTCTCTCTCCCTTTCAAGTTCTCTCTTCTAGTTTTCTCCCAAAGAACGAAGACATAATGGCTGTCAAAGATACACTTTGTCATCCTTTTACACTCTCCAAGTGTCGGTAGAGAACCGGACCGATGTTGTTGAACTTCACTTGAGAGCCTTCAAAGGAGATGAGAAGAAACAAAGAGATCTTCTTCCTCAAGTAACCTTGTGAATCCCTCACAAACCCCTCACTTGATCTCTCACTCTTCACTCTTACAATCTCTCCCAAACTCTCACTCTCAATGATCCCTCTCAAGAGAAAACAACTCCAAAGGTACTTGTAATAGTTTCTAGGACTCCTTATATAGAAAGGACATGAAAAACCGTCCAAAAAACTGCTAAAAACATGTTTTTCTGCGCACTGGATCGTCCCGTACGAAATTGAGTTAGTACGGATGAACTGTGTAAGAAAATGTCCCGTATGAACCATTGTGCATCTGTATGATCCAATTTTTTCCTGGACGAAATAGGTTCGTCTTGTACGAAAATATTTCATCCGGTACGAACAGTTATATCAAAAGTTTGTTCCGAAAATTGCAAAACGTTGCCATAAATTGCCTTAGTCGGTTCCCATCGTCCTGGACGAACATGACTTCGTCTGGACGAAATTTTTATAGAGAGCAACTCGTCCTGGGACGAAAATGATTTCGTCTGGACAATTTTAGCGAGCCTCAATACAGAGCCGTTCGTCCTGGGTCGAACCTTAAATTTTGTCTGGACGATCAGGACTTAGAAAAATTTTCTTGTCCAGTTCCTGTTCGTTCCATTGCTCTTATAAGGAGATAACTGATCTGATCGTCCTGTACGAATAATGTTTGTCCCGTACGATCAGTACAAAAACTTTTTCAAGATCTCCTTTAGTGTGTGTGAATTTATTTACTCAATTACAATCACTCTCTCTTAAATTTAATTCAAAGAAAAAGTACAAGCTTCAAATTCTCAAAGTATCACATGCTGAATTTGATTTGAAGTCTTCGTAGTCTGGAATTCGATTTTCCTGAAATATTAGTACACACAAGAGCAAAAACAAATCTTCCAAAAATTGTTAGGAGATAATAACACATAAAATAATAATATTTGGAATCATCAAAACTATACAAGTTGCAAGAATGTAAAACATGCAAATAACAACTTTCCTAACACATATATGCCGAGAAACCATGATAGAACGAGAAGGGGTCTTGTATTAAAGCAAAACTAATATAATATGACCTTTTTTTCATTTCAAAACTTTAGAGAATACAACATATTTTATCTTTTGACAGATGGTGGAGGATGAAGCATAAGAATTACTGAATTTCTTATCATTTCTTTCCCTCCAGAGATGGTATACCGAGTAGTAAATGATAAGATAATAAGAAGACCTCACAGTGGCCTGAGTATCACGAGTACTTTCAAAAGCCTGAAAAATATTTGGTCTAAGGAGGTGACTTCTCATATTAGGGAGGAGATTGACAATAACTGAGAATGAAAAGTCACATTAAAAAAAAAAGGTTTGTAGTAGTTTCTATGGAAGAATAACATAGAGAACAACAAGCATGTACAATAATACCCCTAGATAGAAGAGCATTAGCAGTCTTAAGTCCACACTTTAATTTCATACAGCAATAAAAAGAAAGCCTAAGAGCATAATGTTTGTGCCATACAATTTGGTGCCAGTTAACATTAATATTATCTCAGTAAAAATAATCTTGGAATGAACTGAGGGCACTTTCAATCCCCTTACCCCATATCTGACAACCATTAGTACTCGAATCTACAAGAATGGTAGAGAGAGCTTCGAGAAGAGTAACAGGCAAATCTGAAGGCAGCACCCAACCATGATCCTTTAGGATAATAGAAATACTAGCATTGATAGGGAATTTTTTTAAGATTGGATGCATAATAGTAACCTCTTTTAGCAATTTCCCATAAAACCAATGATCCCAGTAAAGAGAAATGGGAGAGTTTGAGACAATCTTAAAATGAGAATTATCCTTTGCATAGGAGGCATCCTTGCATAAAATTTTCTAGAAGGAGAAAGCATTAGATGGAGGAGGCTTCCAAGGAGATGAATATTTATAAAAAAAAAAACACTTAGAAAGGGGGTTTTTGCTATTGTAAATCCTCTCCGAAAGTGAATAATTATAGCTGAACTGAATGGAGTTTAAGGATGGTAGGTCAAGACCTCTATTGGGTTTACATGTATTTTTCCTAGAAATAAGGTGCAATTTGCAAATGGAAATATCACCAAAATAGAGAAACTTAGCACAGAGTTTTTCAATTTGCTTTATAATGGCTTTCGGTATGATGGAACCTCGAATCCAGTACACAATCGTATTCCAAATGGTGAACCTTAAATGCTGCAATCTGTCGGCAAAAGATAGAGCTTTAGCTTTCCAACCAGAAAGCTTATGAGTAACAGTTTCCAAAAGGTTGGAGAAGTTACATAGCTTTGGGTTATAAGGGGATGTAGGGATCCCAAGATAAGAGATGTAAGTGGAGGTGGATGGAATATTTAGGATAGAAAAAATGTTGCTTGCATTTTGACTATTAGAAGGCAAAATGGGGGAGCTTTTCCCAAAATTCACTGTAAGACCCGAGGCCTTAGAGAGCAGGTTTAGTAACTGGCATAGAATCAAACAATTATGAGTTTCATCTTTCCCAAAGATGAGGAGATCATCTACGTACAGTAGATAAGAAATTTGCATTCCATCCACTTAAATAGCCTCAAACATATCATCATTGGAGGGGATGTCAAGCATATAGGAAAATGCATCCATGATAATACAAAAGAGATGCGGACTTAACGAACAACCCTGCCTAAGCCCAGCAGAATAGGGAAAGAAACCCTCAAGAGCCCCATCAATACATAAGGAAAACAAGACATCATTTATACAGGCACTAATCCACTTGATAAAAGTTTAGGGAAACCTTTCTAAACTAGTATCTCCATAAGAAAATCTCTAGAAACACTTTCAAAAGCTTTTTTGATATCAAACTTAGCACACAAAAGCTTATGCTTAGCAGAAATTCTAAAATGGTATAGGATTTCTTTGGCTAAAATAACACTATATATTGAAATCCTTTTGTGGATGAAGCTAGTTTGATTCCATTTTATGATGTGGGGCATTACAAGTTTCATACTACCAGCTAAATTTTAGCAATAATTTTATAGCTAGTGTTACATAGAGAGATAGGTCTGAAGTCTGTAATAGCTGCTGCATAACTGGATTTCAGAATGAAGGTGATGGCAGTGACCTTAGCAGCACGAGGAATATAGGCATTATGGAAAAAAGATTTCATAGCATTACACACCATAGGGCCAATGATAAGCCAAGTAGATTTATTAAACTGAAAGTTGAAACCGTCTGGACCTACAACTGAATTAGATGCGCCTAAAAAAATTGCCTTTTTAATTTCAGAATATGAAAAAGGTATAGTTAGGGAGTCAAGAAGATCATAGGGGATAACGTTACCAATAGGGAATAGGTTAATGTCAAAAGGTTGTTGGTTCGGAGGATTAAAAAGACCTTGGAAATGGGAAATGGTGTTCTCAACAACATCAGCAAAAGAGGAGGAATTGGACATGGCAAGGGAAATATCAATTTTCCTATAATTCCTTCTCGAGTGTATTTTTGAGTATAAGAATTTGAGATCATCTTCACCATGAGTTATCCATTTGATTTTAGATCTCTAACTAATCTAATAATACTACTGTTTGATTGAAAAATATGGTTTGAAAAAGTTTATTTTTTTTGGGGGAAAGTTTAATTTCTGGAATTTTAGTTTTGGAATCAAACATGTCATTATGAATGATATATAACCTCGAAAGGTGAACATATCGCTCTCTAATAGGTTCATATTACAAAACTTTGAATTTATTCTGATTATCATAGTTAAACTCAGGGAGGAATCACACAAGACCCCAGAGGATTAAGATTAAATTCGATCAAGTGCTTGATGATAATGATACAAATAAGATATAACTAATTTCATAATCAAAGTAATGATAATAAATAAATATATCTTCCTGAGGAAAGAGGATATTATCTATTATGGATTATTTGAATATGATGATAACGATCGCCAATTTCTTTATATCCCAAAGAGAATTAATTGAGGTTTTTAAAACTTGATTTTTTGAAAATTTGATATGGCTTTCTGAATCTCCTATGAGTATAAGCCCTTGTAGTTAATTACATAGTTGAAAATTTAGAGTTTCCTACTAATACTCTTGATTAAAATAGCGAAAAAAATTATTTTAGAATTCAAAGTTTAATGTCAAATGATGTAAGGATTAAAATTTTTAAATGGGATTAGATCAAACTGGAGCACTTATTTCAAGTGTCAAATGAGGAAAGGAGGGAGTATTTTAAGATTCTGAAATAATTCAGAAACACTCCAGCCTATCCTAAGTGTTGGGTTTGAATTTAAGTTCAAAGATATTTAGGTTTGACTAGTTTATTTTATTAGAAAGTTGGGATTTGATTCTTAGAGGTTGAGGTCATATAGCCTGGGCCTGTCTCAGAACCTAAGTCCAAATTGGGCATTGGAAAATCAGTAACCTGAACCTAGCTAATGCAATACATATCTGAACCAGCCTAGATTAGAGAGCTAGCTAAACCACCTAAACACTTCAAAATCATGAGTCCAATTTTTTATGTTAGAGTGATAGGGATGTTATAATAAGTCAAGTTTGAAGAAAGCGGTACCAACATCTAGAGTAGATCCTTATTTGGCCCCTAAACTTATGTTGGGTAAATTGATGCTTAAAGTAAAACACAAATACATTTTAGATGTATTTAAATATATTTCTAATATAATGCATGCCAGTTGACTAGAATGCTTAAAATCAAAATGAAGTAGTTTTAAAAATGCCTAAAAATAGTTTTTATTCTAAAGATTGCATAGATTCCCTTTAATAGATCTGTACCCTTATAGGCTAATTGATTTGTCAAAATCTGCAGGCGAGGAGGTACCTAACAAGGTAGAGAAGATTTAATATGAATACATGAATGACTCTCGACAAACTTGAGCTTACTTTTGAAAAATGTTAGAGTTTCTATATTGGCTAAAAAAAATTTAATTTTATTTAAGTAGAAGAATTTTAACATTCCCTCATGAGCCTCCGATCGGGTTCTAAGCTAAATTAAACACGACATGCAAGATCGCCAAAAATTATTAAAATCATGCAATCATATATCGTAATCAACACATCAAACAATCAACTTAATAATTAAATCAATTAAATAAATAAAATATTTATAGGCAAGTGCCTTTTAATATTACAATCCAAGGTATGTAAAAAATTAAAATAATCAGATACCACTAACAACAAGCCTGAATTTATAATCTTAAGACTAAAGTGATTTTGAGAATGGGTCTTCTCATTCTTCACTTATTTGGCTTTCTACAAGCTCCTTGAATCCTTTGGCTACGAATATCCAAATGAAAAGAAACTCCCCCCAAAAGGGTATTATTCTTTCTTTTTGGACATTTTGAAGTCATCCTAATATGGATCTCCAAATGGATAGGGACTCTCCCCTAAAGGATGTCCCTTCCTCTTTAGATTCCAAATTGGTTGTTTAATATCCCATCTCAAAGTACTTTAAACATACAACTCAATTGAAATTAAATTATATTTGAATAAAAAAAAAATCTAAACTTAGACAACCTGTAGGGTTATCCTAAGTAATTTGAATTCAAATAATCTCAAGCAGTTGATATTAATAAAAAATTTAAATGCTCAAATCATAGCCACACTTGGCCATATTCTTTTAATTTAAAGGGGTACTTAAGCATTTTTGAAGCACCTGTACAAAATATTATTAATTATAAAAGCTTGAATTATTTATTTGCCCCCTTTAATTTCTATACCTTATATGAGCATGACCACATGCATAAGATTAAATTAGTATAAATCCTCCCTAACCTAGGGATAGATCTCACGCACAACCAATTATATCATAGAGTGCAAATAAATAATCATATCAACATCAACAAATAACATGTAGTAAAAGCTCGAAAACCCGACATAGTAGAAAAATAAATATTGGCCTAGCCTAAGATTAGAGTTAGTTGTCCCAATAAATCATCTAAAGTATGTGGAGTAGGTTGTGTGGCTTGAGTATATCCTATGTAGGTCAATTAGTTAAAGTTGTTTGAAATTTTGATTGGTTGAAAGGCTTAAGAGAATATTTAATTAAAATTTAAATCTTAATAAATTAAGATTAGTTTTATGATGTGTTTTAAAGGTTGGTTGATTAATACCTTTATTAAATTAGGGTCATAAAATTTATTTCATCTTTCTTGGGGCTAAGTCAACATCCTCATAGGCCCGGATTACCTAGTAATAATCGGTACAATTAAGTGATTTAATTTTATTTAAGTTTGAAGGTTAATGATTTTTTATTAAAATTGGTTGGTTGCTAGTTTTTAAAGTTAGATTCAAATTTCTGGATTTTTCAGTGATTTTTTTTAATTTTAGAAATTTTATGGATTATTTTAATCATTTAATTAAGGGGTCAAAAATGGACTCTTTAATTAAGCTTAAATTCTAAAAAGTTAGTATTTTTATAAATATTAGACATTAAAATGATTAGTTAGACTATAAATTTGCTAGATTTGGATTTTTTATATTTAATTATGAAGTTTTGAAGTTTTGACTTGATTTTAACTTAAATTTGACTGAATTATTAATATTTTTTACTTTGGCTGAGTTTTGAAGGTTTGATATTTTTTATAAATATTATATTTTATTTTGATTTGAATGTCTTTTAGTTTACCCAATTTGAATTTTTCTGGAATTAGTTATATTATTTTAAAGTTTGAGTATTTATTTGAATTATTTAATTAGTTTAATTAAGGGCTTTTATTATTTTTTCTTTAAATGAGCTTCCAACTCCTTAAAATCAACTCCAAATATTACAAATGACCCAAGGAGAGATTCTCAAGTGTTTGGAATTTTTTTTCAAATTTTAATTATTTTTAATTAATTAAATTAATTAAATTTTTATTTTTATTTAAAATTAAATTAAACTTAAATCTCGAATCAAATAAAAAGGGTTTTATTTTTCTTGAGTATGAAATTGAATTTGGGTCAGTTTGAGGTCTTATATGTAATTTTTGGATTTAAATTTGATTTATTAAAATTTCTTTAATTTTTAAGAATTACTTAAATAAATATCTTAATGATTTCAAAAATCAATAAAAAATTTTCTATGGGTTTTATGTGTCACTAAGTTTAAGTGGCTCAAATTTTATGTCAATAGGAGGTATATCCTAATTTCTAGAATTTTTCTAAGTTTTTTAGACTTGTCATTAATTATTGTCCTTAAGGTGTCACTAAGTTAAGCGAGTTTGAATCAAAGTTTTGATATCCCTTGACAACATATATAATGTGTATACGCAATCACAATTAATTCCTAAGTCTAGGAGAGCCTAAGCTAAGTACGAGTGTGTGAAACCTACATATGCATAATTAAAGATAATTAACATAAATAATAACTTGATTAGTTAATAGTTGGAACACAACTATCCACTAATCCTCTCCCATGATTTCCATTCACATAAGCTCAACTATGTTTATAAATTCAAGGGATCTCTCAGTGTTCAAGGATTTAAATACATATAATTTTAAAATAAATTTTAAAAGATATATATATATATACACAAAAATATAGGTTTTAAAATAAAAATATTATCAAAATAATTTGAAATATTTTGAGAGATCCTCTGGTTATTTAAAATAATTTAAAAATATTTTTTTGAAAATATTGAATTTAATATTTAATTAAATATTAAAATATTCAAATATTTCACATTATTTAAAATAAATTGAGTTTTAAATTTCAAAATTTATTTTAAAAAAGAAAAAGTTGGCACCGACGACAGCGCAGCGGTGGGAGTCTATGTAGCAACCTCTAGTTGGCCACTCCAAACCGTGGGGCAATCATTGGCCGGCCACGCAATAAATGTTGCAACTTAGATTTCAAGACTATGTTTTTTATATCATGTGAGTTTTGAATGATACCAAAATATTATTGTGTTGATTATTATTTCTCCTAACATAAATTGGATATATTTTTTTATGTTGTTTATGTGTACTAAAGCTTCAGGAAAATCATACTTTAGACTATTGAAGACTTTAAGACAGATTAGATTAGGGTCTCTTGTAATGAAGTCTATACTTTTTCTATTTTATCTTGAGTCTAAAAGAGTGCAATTGTTATTGGATAACCTTGCACACACACACTGGAGGAGTGAGTCAAAACTTTAATTTTTAAAACTAATCGTACTATGCAATTTTTAAATCATATTGGATGATTTTTCGTAATAGTCCCTCCAAAACAGAGTTAATCAAATCATGTCTATAAAAATTTTGTACTATTTATACAGACGATGTCTAGAGTAAGAAATGAGTGTGTATTAGTTCGTCCTAAATGATCTCATTGATTTTTTGAACTATTTGACTGTACGATTATGGGTTCATATAGACGACCCATAGAGTACAAAATGGGGTCGTCCACATTCGTATCAAATGAACTCACCATTTTTTCATCTGATTGTATTGTACGATGTTGGGTTCATACATGCGAACCACATAATACGAAACAGGATCATCCATGTTCGTACCAAATGAAACATGATTTTGGTTAAACTGTTCATATTGTACGGTATGAGTTTCATACAGACGATTCATAGTGTAAGAAATGGGTTCGTACATGATCGTATTGGATGAACTTTTTCAATTTTGAACTTTTTATACTATACGATGTCAGTTTGTACAGATGACTGATAGAGTACAAATATAGATTCATACATGACCGTACCATAATTTTTGAACTATTCGTACATATGAAGTATGATCATACTATATGATCTAAGTATATTCAACTTAAAATTTCAATTTTCTGGATGATTTTCTTGTCTTTCATATATAAGTGTTTTGAAAAACTAACATTGAATCTTCTTGCTTTGACTTTTTTCTTGGGGGTGAAAAAGAGAGTATTTTGGGAGAGTGTTTGGGGTTCACAAGGCTACCCAAAAGAGAGGATCTCTTTGTATGTTCTTCAAATCTATACCCTACTTCTTCGAAGACTCTTGAGAGAAGATCTTTGGAATAGATCTGGTACTCTACTGTCACCAGGAGGGTGAGAAAGGATGTCGGTACTCTACCGTTACTAGGAGGGTGAGAAAGGATGTATGTACTCTGCCATCACTAGGAGGGTGAGAAAGGATGTTAGTACTCTATCGCATCGAGGTTGGTGGAAGAGAGGTTATTGTAAGGGCTTCTCCGCCTTACTATGGGAGCAAAATGAGTCACTTTGATATAGAGCAATACCTGAAGGAGTTTTTAGGGAGTGGGCGTAAGTCTAGTTGGACCAAACCACTATAAAATTTGGTGTTCTTCTATCTTAACTTTTTACTGTATTTTATTTTTTATGCATTTGAGTTTATTGTGGTTAATTTTTTTTTTTGAGAAAATTTACCTATTGTGCTAAAAAAATTAAATCAGTTTTCTAAATTCCCAAGAGAATTTTTAAATTATCAGTTCACCGTCCCTCTTGGTTAGCCTTGTGATAATTATATTATGTCTAACAACCTATTTAAACTTTCAAAGATTATATCACTAGCAATTATTGCCTAATCAAAATTATGAACGCAATTTTACTTAATTCGAGTCAGCATTGCTTTGGAGTCGCTCGATCGTCCGTGGTTTGAAATGAAAAACTAGGATTATGTCAGATGGGAAGATTAATTGTGTGATTTGATCCGTAATTAATCAAAGCTATGAAACAACTCAATCTGAACTGTTGATAAGAAGATCAACGGTCCAAAAAATGTATATTCGTGACAGCTACAAATAACACCCTAGAATGATTTTTTTTTTTTTTTTTGAAGATTTCTCCTTATCTGATTAACCAAAATGTTCAAAATTTGAAACATAGGTTCAATATGTGAACAAAATTCATGGGAATGTTTTTTGATAGCTTAAAATGTGCTTAATAAAATGTTATTTAAAACTAAGTGCTCTAACCTAGGGTTAGGGTTATACCTAAATTTAATGGATGGATTAATCCATTTAAAGTATTGTTGCACTTATATATTGTCCACACTTAATCCATCTTCAAAAACCTCATCCTAAAAAGCTATGTATCGTATGCTACAAGTCTTGGATGGAAAATGGCTTCAGCTCATCGAAGATCTCACTACTGGCAGGGGTTTGACCACAAGTGTAACTAAAAAAAGGGAGATTTAGATCTCTAAAGCCCAAATGAATGAGAGTTTGGGTTTGGGATGGCTTGAGAAGGGAGATATGAGCTATGTTAGAATGAGCTTGATTTAGGGAATTTTATCTTACTCAAATGTCCTTGCCTATCGTGGACAACTGAGATCAATTGGATGGCTTTCTAGGAATTAACCACATGTCCAGGGGGGTAGTTGTGAGCAGGAGAATCAAAGGACCAAAAGAACGATGACATGGAAAGTCTATTTTTGCCTTTAGTCCATGTGGAATGCTTAGTAACTTAAACTAGAGGTTAAGAGGGATTTTAGAAGTCTCTAGAACCTATTCAAAAGGCTAAATGGGCTTGGGCATAGCTAAATAACTTGGGTTGGAGAGTTTGACCACTCTTAACCCCACAAGAATGCATGTTGACCATATTGACTAGTCAACCAGCAAATGTGATGATGAGGTGGCAATGAGGTAGCCTTGATAAGCTGGTTTGGTGCCTTGGGTTCAATATATGAAGCAAGGAATCGAAGTTTGATATGGTTTGACCACTTAAAGCCCCTTTGGATACTTTGTTGACTTGGTTGACGAGTCAACCAATCAAGGTGGTTAATGATATAGACTTGATAGGTTTATGTAGCTATTTGAATAGGGTTGGGATGAATCAAAGGTGTGAAACTTAAAGTATAAGTGAATACCTTTGACCATGGATTTAGGTTGACCTTGTCAACCCTCACATGACTTAAACCACCAATGCTTGGGAGATTCAAAGATCAAATATTAGGGTAGTTTTGGAGGCTTGATAGGGTTGGATAGGTTAAATGGGTTGAAATAACACATTTATCACCTTATGGGACTTTAGGTTTAATGGGTCAACCTATATTGACTTGGTCAAAAGGGTTAACCCAAGACCTGGGTTTTAGCTCAGTAGGTTTGGTTTGACATTCGAAGTTTGGTAGAGGTGGTGTTTTGAGGGATCAGAATGGTCATCTGGTCAAATCATCTATTTGGACCCTTAATGGGTCATTGGGTCAACCTATGTTGACTTCGTCAACCATGCTAAATAAAGATCTGGGTTTAGGCTCAATAGGTTTAGTTTGATTTATTGAGTATTGATGTGTCCTGGAGTATTCGTGGTGGTAGAGAAATATAAAGTTTAATGTCTTAGCATTGTAAAAAAAAATCGGCATGTAATCAGATAAGAGAGAGTGTGTAGCATTCATATGAGACATCAATATTTTTATCCGGAAAAATCCTAAAAAAGGGGGAGAAACCACGGGGTCTAGCCCAGTTTGGATTCCACTAGTATTATAGTTGATTACAAATGAGGCCCTTCCTTGGGGGAAGACATTAACTTGATGTACATCTAATATAGTACATTACATGATAAGAATATAAAGAATCACTGCTGATGTGTTTGTTTGGTATGAATGACTATAGAAGGTGGGCGACGTAAGTCAGAAGGATCGTAGTCTGTGGGCGATAGAGGTCAGAAGGACTGTAGTTAGTGGGCGACGTAAGTCAGAAGGACCGTAGTCGGCAGGCGATAGAGGTCGAAAGGACTGTAGTCGGTGGGTGATGTAAGTTAGAAGGACCATAATCGGTGGGCGACAGAGGTCAGAAAGACTGTAGTCGGTGGGCGACGTAAGTCAGAACGATTGTAGTCGGTGGGCGATAGAGTTTGGAAAGACTGCTATATAGTGATAGAGATCAGAAGGACTGTAGTCAGTGGGCGACATAAGTCAGAAGGATCGTAGTCGGTGGGTGACGTAAGTCAGTAGGAACATAATTGGCGAGCGAAGAAGGTCAGAAGGACTGCACTAAGTGGGTGATGTAATTCAAAAGGATCGTTGTCGGCGGTCGATGGAGGTCGGAAGGACTGTAGTCGGTGGGCGATGTAAGTCAGAAAGACTGTAGTCGGTAGGTGCCGGAGGTCAAAAGGGCTGTTGTCTAACAATAGAGATCAGAAGGACGCCGTTAGGTAGAAGTCCAACTATGGATAGAAATCCCACATTGGATATTTATCCAACGAAAATCTAACAACGGGCAGAAGTCCAGTGTTAGGTAGAAATCTGACAACAAGCAGAGGTCCTTCATTGGGTAGAAGTATGAATTTAGTCGGTGGCCTGGGAAAACTCTGGTATTAGATGTTATTTGGGAAAAACTCTAGTGTCACTTGGAGATCGGGCAGAATTCCAACATCACTTGAAAGTCGGGTAGAATTCTTGTGTCACGTGGAAGTCGGGTGGAATTCTGGCATCACCTGAAAGTTGTGTGAAATTCCGGAGTCACTTGGAAGTCGGGCGGAATTCCGACGGTGGTCGAGGAGTTTCATCCCTCCTACTCTTCTCTTCTTCTTCTTCTTCTTCTTCTTCTCTTCTTCTCTTTTCTTTGGTCTTGGTTTCCCTCTTAAGAGAAATGAGCTTATAGTTATAGTTTTCTGAGGATGGCATGACCCATAAATAGGAGGAGGATCAAGGGAAAATATAGAGTGGTTTGAATGGACGGCCAATATTGAATCCTTTAATTTTGGATCATTTATCAGACATTTGAAGGTCTTATATATTAGAATTCAGAGATCTTTGGCTCATTAGATTTGTCTTGCCGAGCCGCTCGATTCGACTATAAGCATGTTATGTTTGGAAATTGTTTTGTAACCCAAATTGTGGTTCTAACCTTCCAAGTATGCTTCGGGTCCTTGATTATGACTCATTTGAACTCAGATCGAGTAGAATTTGATGTCATTGTGTTCATATTTCCGAGACGATCAATTTGACTGCAAGTTTACTGAAATCATAATTCAGATGATCCTAGATTTAATTTTTGAAGTTTCCAACTTGATTTTGTGTCGAGATTTGTGCCCGATTAAGATAATTTTTCATGACATATCAAGTCTGTTGGAAGTGATTCCAGGGTTGAGGGAGGTCAATTCAGTCGAATTGACTTTTTAGACCCTTAAGGGCTTATTAGGTCAACCTAGGTTGACTTGGTCAACCAGGTTGGACCAAGGCCTGGGTTTGTCCAATAGGTTTGGTTTGATGTTTGAAACTTGATAGAAGTGGTTCCATAGAATTTGGAGATCATTTGATTTGAAATGTTTGTTCACACCCCTAAGGGGTATTTTGGTCAAAATATGTTGACTTGGTCAACCAAGCTTGACCAAGGTTAGGGCTTGAGTACATTTCACTCATAATGGTGATTAGGATGTATTGGGAGAGGTTTCAAGGTTGATTTGAAAAAGCCAAGTTAAAGTTTGGAGATAACTTCAAAATTGTCCTTAAGGGGCATTTTGGTCATTTTTACCCCGAGTCAACTGCGGGTCAAAGTGAATCCACCTAAATATGTTTTAATGCTTAAAAAGTTATAATAAAGGGTCTTGAAGTGATTATAAGCTTTGGAGAAAGCTCTAAAATCAAAATCTACTTGGTGGTAGGTCTAGTGGCATATGTTATAAATATTTAAAGATTTTATAGCCTATGAAAATCAATTCAATTTATGAGGCTATAAACCTCATTATGGGCTCAAATTTTGAGAGTTACCTATAGAGACATGTCCTGTCATTTTTTAATTGATATACTTTGAGTCATAGGTCATTTGACTAGGGTTTGAAGTATTTAAAAAATCCATGGAAAAGGGTTTTAGGACCTAAGCCTTTAACCCCTGGATTTTGGTTTTGGAAATCTGGATTTTGTGTTTGGCTAATTAGAATTGAACTATTCAAATAATTTATGATCATTTTGATGATCATAAGTGATTGGATAGGATAGAAATTAGATTGGAAGCTATATCAAAATTTTGATTGAGATTGAGGTTTATATAAGCTTGGAGTTTGGATAGGTTTGAAGTATGGTTTGATTTAAGATTAGGATTGATCCTAGAGTCTTGAGTCTAAGTGGATTCTAAAATCTAAGAAGTCCTAAGGTCTGAGGTCTTAAAGAATACTATGATCTAGATAAATCCTTAGGTCTGGATTGATCTAAAATCTTGGTAGATCCTAAGGTCTAGATAGATCTAGGGTCTAGAAGAATCCTAGGATCTAGATAGATCTTAAGGTCTGGATTGACCTAAGATCTAGATAGATCCTAAGGTCTATCTAGATCTAGGGTCTAGAAGAATTCTAAGGTCTAAATAGATCTTAAGGTATGGACTAGCCTGGAAGAATCCTAGAGTCTAAATAGATCCTATAAGAATCTTAGGGTCTTGATGGATCTTAGGGTCTATATTGATCTGAAAGAATCCTACGGCTAGATAGATCCTAGGGTCTAGATTGGTCCTACTAACCTCATACAAAAATGAGGTCAACAACTACTTCAAAGAAGCAACATCCACTTGACGGTTAATGCTTTTAAGAGCCAAGGAGACATTCACATTATTACATTCCAAGCTCAAACTAATAAGGTAATCTTCTTGCTTGTGATGGAGATATTCAAGGTGATCAGTCATCATATTTGAATTAGCCCAATATTTCCCTTTAATGGCAACTTTGAGTTGCTTAAGCTTGTGACAAAGATCTATAAAATGCTGACCCATTGATTTCATAGAGAAAATAGAAAGCAGATATATCCAAAACTGATCATAATTTACCCAAAATATCTTAAAGAGGAATTTATGGTGAGAGATGTTCATGTTTTCAGACATAAGCACTAAGGGACTATGGTTAGATCAAGTTGGTGCTTTGATCACATAATGAGAGATGGGGAAAGTAGCCAACCATTCATCATTAACCAATATACGGTCCAGCTTGATATGGATTGGATTATCAGTTCTCTGATTGTACAAAGTGTAAGAGAGGCCCACGTAGGCCAAATCTTTGAGATTAGAATCAAATATGAGGCTATTAAAGTCATGAAGGTGGTTTTGATGTAGGGTATTACCACCCAACTTGTCAGAAGGATACATACAGTAGTTAAAATCCCCCATTATAATCTAAGGGGTGCCCCTAGGAGGATAAATAGAACTAATTTCATCCCAAAGAACTTTTCATTCATCTTTACTATTAGAAGCATAAATAATCATAAAAGGTTTGTTAGTACCAAAAGAGATAGTACCAACAATCATTTGAGGAGAGGTGAAAGAAGGCTTGAAAGAAAGCCTGTCGGGGGACCATTTCAGCTAGATTCTACCAGGAATGGAGTAGTGAAAGTTGTTGCAACTATTCTCCATATCAAATACCAAATGATTATTAAAAACAAACTAGTGTTAGAAAGACAGGATAGTTTAATTCTGTTTTCTAGAATACATATCATATCCAATCCAAGAGATTGGGTCATGCGTTTGCAGTTGAATACTTTATCCGAGGAACATAATCCTCTAATTTTCCTGGCAGCTATAGAGGAATTAATCATTTAGATTTGGAGGTGGGGTGGGGGGGTGGGGGTTTGGATCTTTTTCCTCTAGTATTTTTGGGGATGGCTAAATAGAGGTCTCGAGGGAGTTAGTAGATTGTTCACAATTTTTTTATTGTAGGAAGGAAAATTTGTTTTGTGATAGAATATTATAAGGGTCCATCGTTAAGGCAAGATCTATATTCGATTGCCCAATAATGTCTTATGTAGGGGAGTTAAGGTTTGGAATAGAAGTGTTGGGTGGTTGAGCAGGCACAATTATAGGGGGAATGGGTTTGCTAAGTTGATAATAGGTGTGTTGGTATCCAAGGGTCCCAATGCAACCTTCGTGTCAACAATACAAATGACATATGGGATGGAAGAAGAGGCGGTGTTAGAAGAAAAAGGTATTTGTGGTGGAGCAAAGGCTAGGGATGAGCAACCTTAATGCTCGATTTGGTTCAAAATTGTGTTTGGGGAGCATTTTGAAGGGTCAGTGTGTGTGTAGGGTTGAGAAAACCAACATATGGGCAAATCTTGGAGGAGGTGGATGGGAAGAATGCTTTATGTGAGAGTTTTGAGAAGTACTCTGACCACTGGAAGAGGGTTGAGAGGCTAGTTGGTGTTGGATGTTTGAGGGGCAGCGAGAGGAGGGGTGGACCAAAGAATTGCAAGAGGAGCAAGGAGAAGGTTTCCATTCATATTGAATATTTAGTCGAATGACTTACATCTTTTAACAAGATAGGAACAATTTCTGGGAGGGTAGAACATCTTGACACTTGGATGCATATCCTAGCATAGGTAAGCTGGTTTTTGTTGCAATTAAAGCATCCACCGCAATAGGAACACCAAATTTAGAAGCTAATTTGGAGATACCTTCTGAGTTCCAAGCAATCAAGGGGAAGCTCATAGATTCTAACCCAAATAGGAACATAGGTAAAATTCTCTCTATTAGGGTGAAATTTTTAGACCATTTTGAAAGATAAAGGTTTTCCAAGGAAGAATCAAGCCCCTTTGGACCATACCATGTCATAATCTTTAGCATAGGAAAATTTGAAAATGGAAAAACACATCTCTTAGGCCTATGAGTTGAAAAGTAGCTTTAAGTTTCCAAACACTCTTAGCATCAGCAAGCAGGGCTTTGTAATAGAGGCACTAAACGATGGAGTATCCAACGAGACACAAATTCCATTCTGAAGTAGCAGCGTCTGTGTATTTTTTGTTGAAGGGGACAATTTCCTTTGGGATTTCAATGAGGGAAACTAAAAGATTGGGAGAGGTTGGTTCTGGAGAAGCGACAATATTAGACCAAAGACGGTATAGGGCAGGGGAAGCAGCAGGATGCGAAGAAGAAGAGGAGTTAACAAGAGGAGGGAAGTGGTGGGGGAAAGGGAATCCATAGAGGGAGGATAGCGAGGTGAAGGCCACCGGCGAAGGCCGATGGCAGGACAGAGGGAGATTGCTAGGGCCTATGGGGGACGGCTCGGGCCTGAGAGGGCGACTAGGGCATCATGAGTGGCTTTCAACAGGTTTAATAAAAAAATGTTAAAAGTAGCAAACTAACCGAACTGACTGATGCCAATTGGTTCTGCCCTGTCCGATCAATCCCCGCACATTCGACTGACTAGATATGATAATCACGCAAAAATCATGCGAGGAGAACTGCAACCATGGAAAATGCTTTCTAGAGAGGCCACAATACTACCTTTACTTGTCAATTTAAGCACTAGTTTCAGTTGGTTTATTACTCATCCGAAAATTAAATGTTTTGTAATGTGTTAAGTCTCATCAGAGAAGTTTTATAATTAATTTCATTTAAGCCCTGCTGTAACGTTAATTTAAGGAGTTCTTATTTGGGTTTATATAATTAGTTGAAGTATTCGTTTAAGCAGTATATAAATGTATTTTGTTTGATTTATTTATGTTTATTTTGTACATGTATTTAGATTAGTCATTTCTCAATATGCATTAATATATTAGCACTTATAATCTTCTGAGTTCACTTTTCTTCCATCTTTCTTTAAGTGAAGAACTTGAAAGTTAAAAGTAGGAATAAATATTTAATTTTAGGTCTGATACTTTATTCAAAATTTGAAGAAAATAGTTTTTTTTTTTTTTTTTAAATTCTAGAACTTAAAAATCTTGTTTTAGAGATCTGGTTTTGTCTTATGAAAATTCAAATAGGTTGCTCTAATAATTAAATTTTAGTGAATGAATTGATCGTTGCTGAATTTGTTTTAACAGCTTAAAAAAAATTTGAACTTCACATTTTTTATTTATGATTATGAGTTATTTTTAGTGATATAAGTTTAAAAAAATATATAAGCTAGTAATTATGTTAAATTAGTCATAATTGATTGATATTTAAATGTTAGTTAACTGTTGATTCTAATTGACTAGTTGATTTTGTAATTGAAGAACAAAGCATCACAATTTAAAAATGTATGAACAGTTCCATTAAGAAAATATTAATCTACATTAACTTAAGTTAGTAAAACCAAATTAAATTTTATAAAATGTCTTGATTAAGGACATTATATAGTTAATTGTAATAAATGCTTTTTATGTTTTAATTTTCAAATCATAAATAATATTTATTTACTTTTTAAAAAAATTATTTTCATTAATGTTACTCAGATTAACTTCACATGAGAGAAATTAAATTTTCTTTATAATTTTATCCAATATAATTATTATAAAGTCTTACCAATGATTTATTTAGTTAAGAATATAGAGCACTTGAAATCAATATCGTAAAAATATTATCCAATCTAATAAAATAAAATTGAACTGTGACAATTATCCTGCAATGATACTTCAAACCTCCATCACTAATTGACTACAATCCCTTACTACTGTCTCCCGCCTACTATGGTCCCTCTGACCATTGTCGCTCAACTACAATCTTCCCAACCTTTATCACCAGCCGGCTATGATCCTACCGACCACTATCACCCAATTACGATCCTTCCAACCTCCGTTTGCCCACCAATTATGATCCCTCTAATTATCGTCACTTGACTACGATCCTTCCGATCTCCATCGCCTAACAATTATGGTCCTTCTGACCTTCGTCTTCTATCGACTACATTCCCTCCAACCACCATCATCCCACCACAATCCTTCTAACCATTGTCATCGGCCGATACGGTCCCTCCGACCACTTTCGCCCGACTATATTCCTTTCAACCTCTGTTTTCAATAAATTACAGTCTCTCCGACCACCTTAGCCTAACTACGATCCTTTTGACATCCGTTGTCTGTTGATTACGATCCCACCAACCACCTTCACTTAGTTATGGTCCTTCCTACCTCCATCGTCCATCGATTACGGTCCTTCTGACCATCATCGCCCAACTATGAACCTTTCAACCTCCGCCGTCCGTCGACTAGGGTCCCACAGACCATCATCACCTAACTATGATCTTTTTAACCTCCTCTCCCATAAACAATGGTCCCTCTAACTTTTTGTCACCTGAAAATGGTCCCTCCGACCTTAATCACTGAACTATGACCAAAATACCCTTTTAAAGGAGTTTTTTGGACCTTCCCCTTAAGTTCAATCAAACCCTTATACCTCAACCCTCAAAACCCACTCTAATAGATCCTAAACATCATTAGGAATACAATAGACCCAAACCCACACTTTGGTTTAACCTAGTTGACCAAGTCAACCATGATTGACTAAGGTGCTCCCTTAGGGATCAAATGGTCATTTCAAACCAAATGCCTCCCTCTTGGCATGAGAACACCCCCATTGAGTTCATATGATCAATTTGAACTCAATGGAACCAACTCTTGACCCAAGGTCAACTTGGTTGACCAAGTCAGCCAAGTTTGACCAAATCTTCCATATACCTCTACACATTCAAATTCCTTGACCAAGACCGCTTCAATCTCATTTAGACCCATGGGGTGACCCCTTAGGCTCCCAAGAGACCCCTCTTGGAGACCCAAGCCTTGGGCTAACTTGAGTTAGACATTTGGCTTGACCCAAGTGCCCAAAGAGAGGTTCCCCTTGAGCCATTTTCCAATCCTAGCCTAATTTAACCCAACTAATGGAAGAATTGGGTCTCCCTTGACCCAATGCATCTTCCCTAGCTAGCACTAGTCTTGCATCAACCTGGTTCAAGAGTTAGGCTAACCCAAAGTGGCCAAAACCACTTAGGATTGAGCCAACTCCTACCCTAAGCTCAATTGAACCTAGCCAACACCTCCACTAGGTGGCCCTAGGTCCAGTACACCTTCCCTAGCTAGCCAAGCCCATGGGTTGACTTGGGTCAACTTCTAAGCTAGTCCAAAGTGGTCAAAACCACATTAACCAGTGCCATCTCCCACCTCAGGGCAATTCCAACCCAATTTCCACTCGCATTGGTGCACTAGACCTAGACCCACTTCCCATATCAAACCCAAGGTCTGACCTGACTTGGGTTGAGCCCAATTCGACCCAAATCAAGTAGGTTTGGCTCAACCCAAGCCATTCGATTGAATTAGACTCCCCCAAGTCCAATTGAGCTCACACATGAGCTCCCTATGTCCCTATTATCCTTTTAAAGTCAACTCGACCCAGACCCTAGCTAGAGGCGGCTGGAACCAATGGAGATTAAACTTCGGTGCCCCCCCCCCCCACTTCGGTCCTGACCCAAATCCTTCCAAAGTCTGGGCTTGCTAGCTTTAGCCTCACGGACATCTAGGAGGATGTTCCCTGCCACCTGGAGAACATCTGACGGCCAGCCCAATCAATCCTAGCCGTCTGAGCTTACAGGAGTGAGCTAAGTAAGGGGCAGTCCACCAGATGTCCCCATTCAAATTCAATCTCCCAAAATCATTCCCTAGAGCTCTCTGAGTGATCCAGTAGCTTCTCCTAGCTCCTTAAACACTTCCAGCTTCCATCTTAAGCGAACTATAGCGAAAAGACTCTGCACTCCACTGAAACTCCTACCTCCGGCCATCCTACGGTCTCATTGTTTGAAGGTGAATTGTTTTCCCTCACCTCCTAAAGCTTCTCAAGACAAAAACCCATATGTTGTGACTTTTTCCATGGTGAGAACCTTATCCCTAGCTCTTTAGATAGGTAGTCCAGTCAAGTGTGAATGAAACCTTCACTCCAACAAATTTCCACTGTAGATTGAAGGTTTCTATCACTCTGTTGATTCCCATGAATTTTGGTGTTAATCTGCTAGCAGGATCACTAGAATCATGTTGGAATAGCTTAACGACTTTGGGAGATAGCGTGAGGTTAAAGACGAATCATGACCATTGATTTAGATTAATGGTCCGCATTCAATCTTGATATTTTTCAAGCCATTTAATCACGACCATTTGATCGTTAATCCAATGGCTAGGATTAACCCTGCAATTACAAAGTCAGCGCTAATGATTGCTTCCTAATTAGAGCGTGCCATGCGTAAAAGCGCTGACTAACTATGTAATTCTAGGTTAATTGAATACAAAATCCATCGGAAACTTCAAAAATTTAGATATCTCAATCCTTTAGGTCGATTTAGATATTTTTAAGCTCATTGGAAATATCTCATAGTGATCTACAAAAGCCCTATTGTCCCAAGCCCTAATTATATATGTGTAAAGTTTAATTTCAGTTTGAATGTTTTAAATATTATTGCATTTATGTGTTAATTTGAAGTCACAAGGGCTTGGGACTTTGGGAGAGTGAATTTGTATAATTCCCTAACATGTCCAAGTTTTCCCTCCCCTGTTTAGGTGTTTAAGGTCACTTTCATGCCAATTTGGGTTCAAGGGTCATGGTTTAACCCTTAAAAACAAATTGAAGCTATGATCTCTCCAATGAGAATTAGGAGTTGATTTTTGGTGTGATGGTGATGATTAATATAGGGAGTTTAGGGCCACTAATTTTGCCACAATCCAATTTTAGGATAGCTCTCTAGGATTTTTTTAAAGTGACTTAGAGATCACATTAATTGACTTAGTTAGCCACCTTAGAGTGATCCATTTGAGCTCAAATTTAGTGTGTTTGAACCTTGAGATCAGGTAATGTCATAACCCAAATTTCACTATATTTGGTGCCCATTTGGTCCACCATTTAGGAGCTTCAAAAATCCCCCCTTAGAATTGACATAGAGCTTTAAGTAATTCACTAAAAATTCATATTAAATCCAAAAAAAACTATATAATAACTTTAATTGACCCTAATCAAACCCTCAACCCATGAAAAATAAAATCATAATCAGTTAACCTTTAATTTCACCTTAATCATAATTTTAAGTAAAATTGATAATTAATTCTAATAATTAATTAAAAACAGTTAAAAATCCCAATAAATTCTCAAATACTTGATAATCCCTCCTAAGATCATTTCTGATCTTTGGGGGTAATTTCAAGGAGTTTGGAGTCTATTTGGGTACAAATCACTAAAAGGGACCCTTAATTAAAATTACTTAATAAATCACCAATCTTCCAAAATTCTTAATTAATTCTAGAAAAATCTAATTTAATCAAACTCAAAGACATCTAATTCAAACTAAGATCTTGTGTTTTCTAAAAATATCAAACTTTTAAAATTTAGTAAAAGTCAAAAGGTCAACAATTTAGTCAAACCTAAGTCAAAATCTATGCTCAAACTCCTAAAATTCATAACCTTTCATAGGACACTCCAAATTGAATATACTAATAGTCTAACTACTCATCATAAGTCCTAATATTTGTTAAAAATCTAGAATCTTCAAAATTAACTTTAATTTTTAAAAGTCAAATTTTAACCCTCTAATTAACATATTAAGGTAATTCCATTAAATCCAAAAATTTGATAATTCATTAAAGTTCCATAATATTCTAACCTAACCAACTAAATCAATTTAATCAACCCTAATTGCTTATGGGTAAGCCAGGCCTATGAAGCTGTTAGCTTAGTCCCAAGGAAGGTGAAATAAAACTCTATGGCCTTAGTGTGAAATAAAGGTAGCAATCATTTGACCTTTTAAAATACACCTAAATCAATCCTTAACACATTAATACTTAAACTCTAATATAAAACCTCCTTTCAGCCTTAACAAACTCAAGTTCTAGACAACTTCAACTATCTACACAACTTAGGATCTATCCTACCACACGACATTTTACATACACTTTATATGATTTGCTAGGACAACCAACTCTAGATATAGGCTAGACTTGTGTTTACTTTTCCATTGTGCGTCGAATTTTTGAGGTTTCATTGCATGCTATGATTGAAATAACTTGGTGTATTTGTTTATTTATACTACACTCTGTGGATTGATGTATTTGGCGATTAGATTACTTTTAGGCCAAAAACGATCTGGATATTCACTGAGTTTTCTCATGTGGCCAAGCTCATGCAGGACCATAAATGTGGCAAAATAAATAATAAAATATAATTACTACATGTGTTTCAGCTCCTTAGCCCCCAAATAAAAAAGAGCATAGCCAACATGTCTTCCTTTCTGCACATATATAACTGCTTGGGAATATATTTTAATTTATTAAATGCTTATGATAATCTTGTAGAAGAGTCAAGAATTTTTTTATTTTTATACATGTGTAATTTATTTGAGATATATTGAGCTGTAAAAGTACACATTTGAGTTGGGATATACAGATCCAAAGGTTGTATTACAAAGAGGAAATGATACCCCTTTGGGGATAGTCTTTTCTTATTTGGAAGTACAAATTTGGATCCCTTTTCATACACGAAGTGGAAAAGGGTAACCTTCCACCTCGAGGGAAGAGTTCTCTTTTCCATTTGGGTAGTCAATTATGAAGAGTCCAAGAAGCCAGAAGGAGAAGATGACTGAAGAATTGAACACAAAGAGTATCCCACTCAAAGTCACTTGCGCCTATATTAGGATTAGAATATGGGTTATATCAGTGGTGTCCGACCACTTTAATTTTTGCATTTCTGGGTTATAATAAGCAAGGCAATTTTCCTATAAACATTTATTAATTAGTTTGATTTTATTTTATGTGTTGAGTTGATTGTGCATAAGATTTCCTATTTTCTTAGTTTTTTTTTTATGTTTGTGTGTCGCTTTTTTCTTTAGCCTAGACACGTGAGGTTTGTGAGGGTGTAAATTTTTTTTACTTATAATAAAAATTTAAATTTTAGCAGCTAAGGAACTTAGAAAGATAACAAATTTAGGGAGTAAAATGGGGATCGCACTTAGGGCCGCATGCATATTAATGCATTCCTCTTTTCTTATTTTAGACACTTCCCCGCCTGCGGGTAGAGTCTGCATAATTTGACCAATGAGGATGAAGTGTCAGACCTGGGGAATCCTAATCTTCTAAAAAACTATTTTTAAGCCTTTTTAAATTTCAATCATACATGATTTGAGTATTTGGACCATCATGCATTACATTAGAAACACATTCAAAGAGTATAAATTTTAATTGCATCAGTATTTAGCATTCTTCACCCAATATAAGTCAAAGGGGGCACTTAAGACATTCTATAGACTTCGGCCCCAACTCTCCAAAACTTTAATAAAAATATCCCTACCACGTTTTCATGAAATGATCGAATTCATGTATTTAAAATCTACTAAGTGATTAGCTCGCTCCCCAATCTAGGCCAGGGTAAGTCCAGATCTTGCATTACATTAGTTAGGTTTAGATTACTATAGTCTAGTTTCGAAATTTAGATTTAGGATTTGGGCAGATCTTGGATCTTAAGCCTTAACCTCTTGGAATATAATCCCAAATTTCTAATAAAAGTTTTGACTTTAACTAAATCTTTTTTCAATCTTAAATGTAAAGCCCAACACTTAGATTAGGTTGAGAAACTTCTAAATGGTTCTGGAATCTCAAAGTGGCCCCTACTCTTCTTCCCTTGACTCTGCTAATAAGTGTTCAATATTGATCCATTCCCTTTTGAAAATCCAAAGTTCACCTCATTTTGTATCACTCTTAGAAAATCTGTTAACAAAATTTTGCCACTATTCTAATCTAGATTTTTTATAGGAGACCATGTATACCTATGATGTAATTAACTACGAGGGCTTATGCTCATATGATATTTAGAACCACAGGCACCTGATTTTCAAAATAATTTTCAAAACTTAGTTGATGCTTCTCTTGGGAAATCAAATTCATAACGATTATTATTGTTATAATCATATGATGGAAAATGGATGACATTCTCTTTTTTCAAAGAGATTTATTATGTGTTAATATCAATTTGAATGTGAAAGTAACGATCATTTCCTCTAGATTAACATGGTAAAATTTTAGATTGAACCCCATCTTGATCCTCCTAGGGTCATATGTGGTTCTTCCTTAAATCAGGCTACGGTAGCCTAAAGAAAATTTATAATTCTGGATTTGAACTCGTTAGGAGATTTATCTCAGCCTTCTGAGGTTGTATATCATCTCTAATGGTCTGTTTGATTTCAAAGTTGAAATCTAGACTTAGTCTCAAATTTCCCAAGAGAATTTTTCAAAACTCAAATTAGTATTCTTTGAAAAAATTCAACCATTGACGATCGTTATCGTCATACCCGAACAATTATTAAGCAATGATATTCCCTTTCTTAAGAGAGTTATATCATTTTTTCATAAGATTTTGGGCATGAAATCAATGATAATCTACTTAGAATACCATAGTTAGAAATTTGATCGAACTCCATTCTGACCTTTCGAGGTCATATGCAGTTCTATCTTGGATATGGTTATGATATTCAAAGTAGGATTTATAATTTTAGATTTGAACCCCATTTTGAAATTTTATTTCCACTTCTCGAAGTGGTATGACTCTTCTAATGGGACGTTTGATCTCAAAATTTGAATGTAAAGTTGATTTTAAATTTCCAAAGAAAATTGATCTTTTTCAAAAACACACTTTCAAAATTCCACCAACACATCCTTGGTGGATTATCTTGACCTCTTACATACATGTTAATATCATCAATCAATGCACTGATTAATAACCTCAGATAGTTCAACATCATGGATGGATTTATCTTGACCACATCTACCCAATTTAAAATCATCAAGTAACACTCTAAGAAACAATCTTAAATAGGTCAAAAATTATTAGTGGATTCCCTCAATCTCTTTCATACATATTAATATCATCAAGCAATGCTTTGATAAATAAACTTGAATAAATTAATTACCTTAGAAGATTTCTTCCAACCCTCATCATAATTATTAATATAATTGAGCAATACATAACAATATAAACTCTAATATACCAAACATCCACAATTGATTTATCTCAACTCATTAACACCATCAAGTAATACTTTATCAAACATCATTGGATAGGTCAAATATCTTTGGTGGATTTTTTCCAACCTTCGTCGCACATGTTATTATTATTGAATAATGCTCTAAAAAAATAATCTCCGATATGCCAAATATCCATAGTGGATTCATCTTGTCTAGTTAATGTCAGTAAGTGATGCTTTGGAAAATAACCTCAGAGGTCAAAAGACCTTGTTGAATTTATCTTGACCTGTTCTATACAACACTTTAAAATATCTCTAGTTAATCCATTTTCAAGGAAAGATTAGAGCCTCATCAGAAAGTTCGTGAGGGGTGTTAAACCCTAAAGAATTAGTCCCAAGGCTAACCAAGAGGGGGAGGGGGGGGTGAATTAGTATTTAAAAAATTCTTTAACGATGAATTTTTTTTATAACTTAATGCAGAAACAGATGAATCTCACAATAAAATGAGAAATTAATATTTTCACCAAAGTAGTTAATCACTAGAAAAATAAATGTATAAATAATAAAAGTAAAGAACACACTATAAATATAATGGTTCAGTCAAATCTAACATACATCCACTCCCTAAAAATCTCCTTTCCAGGTATTGCACTAATAAATTGGTGTCTCTCTTTTTCCCCCAATAGTAAGGTGGAGAATCCCTTACTAACACTATTTCACCTCCCCGATGTGGCTAAGAATCGTGACTCTTTATAGGCAGAGAACCACAACTCTATTTTCACCCTCATAGTGATGGTTAGAGAACCATAACTCTATTTTCACCCTCCTTGTGATAGTTAGAGAACCACAACTCTATTTTCACCTTCCTGGTGACGGCCAGAGAACCATAATCTTTGTTTAAGAACTTCTTCGCCAGAGCCATAGAGATTTCAGATAGACGCTTCTAAGTACTAGGCACGATCCTTGCTTGGAGCAACCTTGTGAATCCCCTCACAACTCCTCCCTCATAAAATCTCCCTCTTCTCTCACAAAACTCTCATTCTTCTCTCCCTTAAGTTCCCTCTTAAGAAGAATAAGTAGCAAAAGATATCTAACAAGAGTGTTAGAGATCCTTAAATAGAGGGCTTCAAAAAATCCTAATTTCCAAGTCATCTATCTTCTGATCATACAGTACGATAGATGTATCGTATGGTACGATCAGTTCAATTCAGAGTAGTCCAACAAGATCGTTCAGATGAACTGTTCAAATTTTATAATACATTGTACAATAAGATTATAAATTGTACGATATGATATGCACAAAATCTTTTATTCATTTGGGATAAATTTTGGGATGGCCAACTTCATACACGGGTGATCGTCCAGCATTGTGTAGATAGTACGATATGATCAGTACAAAATTATGAATTTTGTTTGGTACGATCAAGGGGATGATCAGTTTTGTATATGTGTAATTTTGTAGTACAAATTAGTTTGTACAGTACAATCAATCACAATAATTGTCCATCATTTGATTGTTGATATCACGGGGTTAATTAAGAAAGAGTTTAATTAGTGCATACAGTATGATCCAGATCATACTGTATGATTAGTACATAATTAGAATCTTTATTAACCTTGGCGGCTAGGGTTTGGTAGAGTACAATAGATCATACGGTACAAATTAAAAACTTACAATATGATACATGTATAATACAGTAAGAAGAAAAAATATATAGTACGAAATACTAAAAAAGAAACAAACTCTCTCAAAAACATTTATATCTCCCTATGCATGTGTGCAAGATTTTTTAGCAAAGATATCCACCCAAATATATGACATGACTCAAGAAAGGGAAAAATATAGAATAAATTTAAAATAACATACCCAATCTTGAGCTGATTAGAATTACAAGTGAACGGTAGACTGATTTCCTGAAATATTAATATGCATAAACACAAAACAAAATATTACAGAAATAAGAGAAAGCAATAACATATATAATAGTATTTGTTATCATAAAAAATATAGTGCTTGAATACAATTCACAAGGTGATATCCATCAGCCTCCACTCAACTGACATCTTTAATATGTAGCTCGGCTACTTCCATAGAGCACTATCATGACTCCTTCCATCAAAATATCTATTGTCTCCCCCCATTAGCATGAATGCATATTGACATCAATAGAATATAACTCGATAACAATAATCATTGAGCCTTCGTGTGACTACGACTATATTCCCTCTACCTTTTGACCACAATCATAAGCCTTTTACCTCCTAATAGTTAATAATTATCCATTTGCTTGACTACCATCAATGGCACACCCTCTAACTTCCACTATCGACACACAACTATAGGGCCAATGTAAGTGGGTCAGGTCTTGATTGCCGCTACCAATATTCCACTCTTATCGAATAGTTTTTCCCTTATTCGGGGAAAATTGGAGACTGCATAAGAGGGACGGGTCTTGATCACCATCACCAATATTCCACTCTTGTTAGACAAGTTTTCCCCTTATGGGGGAGAACTAGAGCATACGTAAGAGGGCTGAGTCTTGATCATCATCATTGATATTTCACTCTTGTCGGATAGTTTTCCCTAGTAGTGGAAGAACTAAAGCTTGCTTAAGAGGGCCGCATCTTGATCACCGCCACCGGTATTTCACCCTTTTAGGATAATTTTTTCCTCACCATGGAGAATTGGAGCCTGTATAAAACGGTTGGGTCATGATCGTCGCTACCGATATTCCACTATTTCCAGATAATTTCGTAATTGCCGGGGTAGAATTGGAGCCAACATAACAGGGTCAGTTCTTGATCGCCTCTACCAATATTCTAAACTTGTCCAACAGTTTTTCCCTTGCCGAGCAAGAACTAGAGCATACATAAGAGGGCGAAACCTTGATCACCATTAATGAAATTACTAGATGGACAAGAGGGGGGGGGGTGAATTGTGAAATATTTATAGCAATAAATAAAACCTAAACAGAAGTTCTAATATTTTTGATATTTTTTAAGGTTTTCACATGAAAATAAAGTGCAATAATGGGATCATGTTCAACCACAATATTTCACCAAACAAATATTCTGAAAATGAAAATTGCAAGCAAGAATAAAAATGATAAGGAAAAAGCACACCGGATTTTTATAGTGGTTCGGTTAAACCATAACCTACATCCACTCCCCGGAGTCCTCTGCTCCAGGAATTTCACTACAAGCAATAGCTTTCCTTTTTCCCCCCTTGGCAAGGCGGAGAAGCCCTTACAATATTCCCTTTCACTAACCCGGCGTGGCGAAGTGCCAAACTCTGTTTTCACCCTCCTAGCAATGGCAGAGAACCTTCTCATTTTTCTCCCTCCTAGAGATGGAAGAGTACCTCGAGGATCACGGATGTAGAAGAGCCTTCCCCTTGGAGATCCTCTCACAATTTCTTCTAGGGCCACAGGAGGAGCAAGATGCAGCAAGTTCAGAGCAACTGTGTGATCTCCCTCACACCTTTTCTCCTTCACAACGCTCACCTTCTCCTTCCTCTCTCAAACCCTAAAGAACTTCTCAAAAGCTCTCTCCCTTGGAATCCCTCTCTAACCTCGTTCTCCTCTCTGATTCACACACTTAAAATATAACTATTTTGACACCTAAAATCGGGCTCCAAAATCCCTGAAATTTCAAAGTAGCCGTTACTATCGTACAGTACGATTTGGCATCGTACAGTACGATTTGTATACCAAGCTTCGTCCTGGTACAAAGATGTACGAACAATTCAAAATCAATTGTACATTACGACAATGAATCGTACGGTACGATCCTCAACATTACTGATCGTACAGGATGATAGCTGGGATGATCAAATGTTCATCTCTGTTCATCGTATTGTACGATATATATCGTATAGTACGAATGGTCAAAATTCAAGGCATCATCCAGGATGAATTTCGGGACGATCAAGAGTCATCTCTGTTCATCGTATAGTATGATTTACATCGTATTGTATGACGAGGAAAAACCAATGGATCATCTAGGACGATCTCCGGGACGATCAGAATTCATCTCTGCTCATTGTATTGTACGAACTGGGTCGTACAATACGATATTCAATTTTAAATTGAGCCTTGAATTATTCCACTAATCACAGGTTAATTTAAGTAAGTATTAAAAATAAATCGTACAGTACGAATTACTTCGCACAGTATGAACGGTAGAGAAAATACTTAAGTTAATTTGACGGCTAGGGTTTTGGATTAGAACATATCGTACAGTACGATTTTGATTCGTACGGTACGATCTATTCATAGAATCATCCTACAAGCTTAGATCGTATGGTATGAAATAAATTCGTACAATAAAATCTACAGAGAAAGAAATTCTCCAAATTTTTCTTTTAAAAAACCCTCTCCCCCTGTGTATGTGCATGGTTGCTCAGACTTTTATGCTTTTTCTGGCCAAACTTAAGAAAGTAAGAATAAAATAAATAAAAAAATACATTGTCACACTCATACTCCTAATCTACCCATTATTGAGTCTTCCTGTCGTCCTGAGTAGCTTGTGATCTTCCTGAAATATTAGTACTCACAGACAATAGCAAACAAAATAATATTCAATGAACAGATAATTCAGACGATATTATTTGTCATCATCAAAATCTCAAACTCGGGGTCATGGGTTGCAACAACTAAGAGCCTCCAAACTTTGGTGCCCTCTCCTTAATCCCCAATGGAGGTATTTATATATCAAATGAGGAGCAAGCTTAGAATTTTTTTTTTAATTTTTTTGATTTATTATAATAAAATATTCAAAAATTCCTTTTTGAAATAAATTAAAAAAGAAAAAAATATATTTAAATAAAAAAGTGTATATAAAAATATATGTTTAATTATTTCCATCTTTAAAGATATTCTAAATTTTTTTAAAAACTTGAAATTATTTTAATTTTTTTCTATTTTAAAAGGAAATTAATCAATAGTACAATTAATTAAGAAAAAAGCATTTTATGTGCTGCCTCTTTGGACTGCAATGTAGCCACCTCTCATGAAGAGGCATGAAGCTAAAAAGGAAGAGAGAGAAAATAAGTTAACATAATGTTTTGTCTAGAAGGTTTGATTCAGATGTTTTTTTAGTCTCTAGGATAATTTTTTTATTTTTAGACTCAAATTTGGCCATTTCAAAACCCAACAAAGCCTTTATAATGAAATTATAGTAATTTAAAGAGTTTTACAGCTTAAAATTCTAATATATATTTTAATTTGTTTTAATCAATGCACTAAGTTTAGAAAATACTAAAATTGTGATCAATTATACTTTGTTTATGTCCAGAGGGGAGGTCCACATTGACATCTAGGGAGTAGTCACACCTTGTAATTATTCAAAAATAATAATTTTATATTTCAATAGTTTAAAAGGCTCCAACACATACTTTAAGACACCACAAGCTTTGATGACTGAAAATAGGGGGCAACTAATATGAAACTAAAAATCATCTTGATTAGGCCCTAATCTTGAAGCATATATGAATATAAAACTTCATAAATTAAATTTAGAACCAACTGCACTCCAATTTCACTAAGCTTATTTTCAAACTTAACGTCTCAAGGAGACAAACCTAATGACATCAAGTCAGTCCAATCTAAGTCCAATTGGATCCAAATCAACATACTAAAATATATTTAAAATCTTTAAACATTAATTAGATGAGCAATTGGCATCCAAATATAGCATGCTTATAGTCAAATTGAGTGACTTAATGAGACAAATCCTAAGTGGAGCATCAGATTGCTTGGTTCTAACATCTTTAAGGCACTTAAATGCTTGATGAAAGATTTATGATTGAGATAATCCATATGAGCCATATGATGGAGCACTTTGAATTTTCCCTGGATATTTTCTATATTTATGAAGCATGTTTCTCTCAAAATCTATAAATAGATGCCCACTCTCTGTATTAATGGGGACTTTTTGAAGAAGGCTTGGAATCTTGGAGGAGGGTTGAACTATGGTCTAGAGACTCAAGAGAGCTTTGAGGCTTGAAGAATCATGTAGCTCCACCTCAGCACCACTAATAAAAACCCTTATTTTTTTGGCTAATTCTATTGAACATCCGCCTGACCAATATCATTGGACTTTAATCCAACCACAATCATCAGGTCTCCCTCTGATTATAGCTCCCCAACTATGGTCCTTTTCATCAGGATCATTCTAACCTCTCCCTCTGATCTCTCAAATTATAGTTCTTCTGACCTCCATCGTCCCTCAAATATGACCCTTTTAACCACTTTTTCTTGACTACAATCCTTCTTACCTCCATCACCCGCTAAATGCAATACTTCAACTCTCCATTAGAAACTGACTATAGTCCCCCCGACCAATGTCGCCCAGCTATTTGACCTTCATTACCTATCAACTATGGTCCCTCCAACCATTGTTGCCAGACTATGGTCCTTCCGACCTCCACCTATCACCAACTATAGTCTCACCGACTATCATCACTCAACTATAATCCTTCCAACCTTCGTCGCAGCCGTCTATATCCCTCCGACCACTATCACCTGACTATGATCATGCGACCTCATTTCTTTTGATTATAGTACTTTTGACCTTTGTCCCTTATCAACTATGGTCTCTCTAACCACCATTGTTTGACCCTGATCCTTCCAACCTTTGTCCATGACTATGGTCCATCTGTTGTAAGATTAAATATAAGACCGTCATTACCTTCCAATTATGCCCTTCTAATGGTTCCACTTCCTTCGCTCCAGCCGACCACCTTTTCTTGTCCTTCCCACTCACCCACAATCCTGACAACCGTCATTTGATTACGATACCTTTTGTCCGATTATGATCCCACCGAACACATCCGCTGAATGACCTCCATCTCCACCAACTACAATCCCTAAGACCTCCATACAATGGTTCAACTCTCCATTAGACCTCTATTGCCCAATGCTCCTGACATAATATAGTCCCCGAGAATAGCTTATTATATCATTAGATTCTTTAAATCCAATTCTATAACCTATATATGATGAATATTTATTATATTGAGAAAATGCCTTCTCCCGAGGGTGGACATCATTTTTAATCAATAACAAATTCTAGTTAATTCATTTCAACTCGCCCATTCTTTTCCTATTTTTTGTGTAAAAAATGTTATGTCTCTCAATATTACTATATCCCTTTCTCTTCTCTATCTGTGTGCTAGACCTTTATACAAAGTTAAGATGTTAAGCTTTTCATATCTCTACCATCAAGAATGTTTCAGCCCGGTGCATCATTATTTGCAGCCTCCAAAACTCAACTTTTGCACCGGTTTTAACTTATACAATTACACCAATTTTAACTAATATGAATTGTGCCAGTTTAAACCACAGTTAAAGCCCTCTTATGACTCATAATTCCCCTTCTATCAATCTGTTATTGTGTGATCTTCTAGGAGCGAACCGCCAACTGACGTCGTAGCTATTCTCCTCACATGAATCCTGACCGGCTAGCCCTTCCTCACTATGATTCTCTTCATCTTCTTCCTCTTCTTCTTCTTCTCATTCTTTTTCTTCATATTTTTCTTCCTCTTCTTCTCATTCTTCTTCTTGTTTAGGGATAAGGTTATTCCCTAAAATGTAAAATTAAATTGAAGCATTTGACAAGTGTCACTTTGGATGTCAATGAGATGTTGTTTTAGTTTGTCATTTGAATGGAAAAAACTACACTTCATTTTGGCATTTCCCATCAAAATGGGCTAGACATTTTTTTCGGTCGATTGGTTGGTACACACCCACTATCATTCTCATTTGAGACTTGAGTGTTGTCATTATAAACCAACATAGCATACACTTTGTGATCTAGATTTTCTTACATGTCTTATGTTATTTTATATCTTGCTTTGTATTAACCCTAAAAAAAAGAAATAGCAAAGAAAATATCTTTTGTAAATCACTGTTTGTCATTTTAGCATGATATATATAAAATATATGATAGTGTAAATCTCAAAATTTCTAAATTGGAAGTTCAACATTGCTAAAGAGATTTGCAAAAGAGATTTTAATATCAACAATTATTTCACAGATTTGCAAGTCGTGTTTTTCATATCAACAAAATTGTTATCTATTTTGATTATATAAGTAATTAAAATCTCTATTTATGTAGCCCATTTGATTTGATGTTTTTCATTTAGCTTATACACTAATAATTAGTTGTATATAATTGGAGGATTATTTTAAGCATTTTTAGATCAAAATCATGTCATTATAAAAATACTAAATCATTTTCTCTTACTCGTAGCTTAGATTTTTAAGATAAAAATGGTTTTAATTATTGATATATTAGGTTTAACTTTGATCTCCAGTTCTCTTATTGTCTAGTAGGTGATGTTAAAGTCTATAATTTGAGTTAGATCAATTGTTTGATATAATTTATGACTCAAGTGTTTTGGTTAATTTTGTTATCATCGATCAAAGATGAAGAGTGATTCACATCCATACAAGCACCATATAAGTAAGTTCATATAAGCTCCATAACTTGAACAGTAATGGTGGATTTTGGCAGTGATCAGTTGTGTCTGGGTCCTATTCGGGTAGAAATCTAGTGATGACAGCGGAGTTAGTTTGTTGCATAGTTGAAATTTAGCCAAAAATTATAGAGATTAGAATTCATAAAAAAGAGGCCCTCATGCATCATATAGGTTTATTTGATTGCGGTCAGAATCATATTGGTTTATTTGATTGGGACTCCACACACATTTTAAAAGCAATAATTAATCCTTCTGTTGGTTATGTTGAATCTTACTTGATGCTTCACTAATATTACAAATGACCTTCTTAATTCATAGTAGATCAAATAATTAATTAAATAATTAATCTTTCTATTGGTTATGTTGAATTCTAATGAATGAAGCATATGGTGCCACACCAAATTTAAAGGAAGGAAAAGCTCCTTCTGACGATATAAGAACAGATGATATAGATGGATTATTAAGAGACATATTATGTATAAATGATCCATTTCAAGATCCATTGATGAAGCATAATGATTTTAATACAAATAAACAAAATGATCATGGTGAGAAATTTATAAATTTAATGCACGATGCAGAAACAAAGTTGTAACCAGGATGTAAAACCTTCTGAAAGCTTTCTTTTATATTGCTCTTATTTTGTTTGAAGTGTTTACATTCTTGGACAACAGGATCCTTTGATATGCTACTTGAGTTACTTGTTGATGGCTTTCCTAAAAGGGTGTTGTTGCCTAAAAGTACATATGAAGTGAAGAAGATAATAAAAGCATTTGATCTTGGATATATGAAGATAGATGCATGCCCTAATGATTATATGTTATTTTGGAAATATAGAACTAATCAGAATATATGTCACATATGTGGAGCATGAAGATGGTCAACAATGATGAAAATACTTCTGGAAGAAAAAATTCATATGAATTCAACTAAAATTGTCATATATTTTCCATTAATTCCATGACTTCAAAGATTTTTCAAAACAAAGAAATATGCTGAAGAGTGGTTTGGCATGCTAAACACAGAAATGTAGATGAGTTGTTACGATATCCAATTAATGGAAAAGCGTGAAAAGCCTTCGACTCTCATTACCCTCATTTTATTTTAGATCCATGTAATGTTACCTTGGTTTGGATAGTGATGGGTTTAATCCATTCAAGATTATGAGTAGTACATATAGTATTTGGCCATTACTTCTAGTTTCATTTAATATGCCATCTTGGGTTGGGATGAAACATGATTATTTTATCCTATAACCTATAATACCTGGAAAAAAAAGTCCAGGAAATGCTATTAATATTTACCTTCAACTTTTGATTCAAGAGTTATGTGAATTATGGCATGGACTTCAATGTTATGATGCAGCAAGTGGGCAAACTTTCAACATGCGATCTACATTATTGTGGACCATTAATGATTTTCTAAAATACATCATATTGTCTGGATGGAGCTCGAAAGGGAGATTTTCTTATCCTTGTTGTGCACAAAATATAAAATCCTTAGGTTTATAGAAAGGTAAGAAATTCTCTTACATGGGTCGTTGTAGCTGGATTCCAGATAATCATATTTTATGACACCAAAAAATTACTTTGATAACACAGAGTAAGTTCGAAGAGAACCTAGAAGGAGAACTAGCACTGAAGTTCTATGATAGTTGCATAATAAAAAGAGAATGTACTGTATAGGGGATTAAAAGAAGAAAGAAAAAATAATTTTTCTTTGACCTACCTTATTGGGAGTATAACTTATTGCCACATAACTTGGATGTTATGTATATTGAGTAGAAAATTTGTGATAATTTTATTGGAACTTTATTTGATGTGGAAAATTAAAAGATAACTCACAATCAAGATATGATTTGGTTAACATTAGAAGAAGAAATGAATTGAATCCATAAACTCTAGAGGATGGTAGCTACTCATTGCCACCAACTCCTTTCACAATGTCAAAGAAAGATAAAGTGATGTTTTGTGAAGTTCTGAAGAATTTGAAATTCCCTAAAGGCTATGCATCAAATATATCAAGATGTGTCAATGTTGCTGATTGTAAAATTATGGGTTTAAAAATTCATGACTGTCATGTTCTAATAGAAGACATTCTACCCATTACGCTTCGATTATGTGCACCTTCAAATGAAGTTATGCGTATTATGGTGGAGATATCACATTTCCTAAAGTTTATTTTTGCAAAGATTATCATTCCCTCCAAGTTAGAGATGTTACGGAATAATTTTGTTATGAATTTATGCAAGATGGAAAAAAATATTCCTTTCATCATTCTTCACGATCATGATTAATCTTCTTGTATAATTAGCAGAGGAAGTAAAAATATGTGGTCCTGTTCAATACCACTGTATGTATCCATTTGAAAGGTACATATAACTTATTATCTTTATTTTGTCACACATATGTTAAACATTTTGAAAGTTTATATCATTTTTAGATTCTTCTTAATATTAAAAGATAATATTGCCAAAAAAAGCACAACCTAAGGGATCCATTGTGGAGGTATTTTTTGTTGAGGAAGGGATTTCATTTTGTTCCAAATATTTGGAGGGGTATAGCCAAAATATTAGAACCACTACATTACACTTGAAAAGGAAGATGTGTTTATGTTCTCTAGTGGCAGAATTTCGTTGGGGAAGATCTCTTCGGTTGTGCTAGATGAGAAATCATTAGCCCAAGCCCACATATATGTGTTATGTCATTGTGATAGCCATATACCATTTAGAGAACGCTTCAAAGATGGTGAGAAAAAAAAGAGGTGCCAGCACACAAAACTTATAACTTGTGATATCAAGAAACTTATTAATAAAAAAATTCATGAATGAGGGAGCAACATATTCATCATTGTGAAGAGTAGAAGGATGGAGAATCATCTTCTTCATTGCTAGGAGGAGGGAACGACATCTCTAGTATGATAGGAAGAAAAAGGAGGGACACTATTTTTGAGATGTAATAGTCTTTAAAGATCATTGTCCACCTTATAAGGGACAAGGGCTTCTCTGTCTAGCTAAGTACAAAAGGAGCACTTTTTAGTAGAATACCCAAAGAGGAGGACCTTTGGATGGTGGACGTAGGTTGATTTTGACTTAACCACCATAAAATTTTAGTTTTTGTTTCTTTTACATTTCTATATTTTTTTTCTTATGTTTTGGTTTACATTACATATCCTTATGAAAATAACTACTGTTAAAAATTTGGTTAATCTCTTGCTTGACATTTCAAAAATTAAAAAACTATATATTATTTGAGTTTGAAAAAGCGGTTTGAGAGTTAATTTTCTTTGACAAAAGTTGATTTTCTATAATTTTAATTTTGAAATCGAACACATCATTATGAACAATATATCACATCAGGAAATGAAGATATCATTCTCTAATGGATTCAAATAACCAAACTATAATTTTCATCATGATTAAGATAGCTAAATTCAAGAAAAAAACTACATATGACCTCGAAGGGTGACGGAGGTGGGAATAATCTTTAAATTAACTATTTTAGTATTTAACTATTTATCTATTTTAACCTGAATAATGTATCATTAATTTCATATCCAAAGTCATGATAATAAATGATACATCTTTCCAAGGAAAGAAAATATCATTTACAATCAATCGTTCAAACATGACGATAATGTTATAATTTGATGTTTATTTTCACGAAGAGAATTGAGTGAGTTTTGAAAATCAATTTTAAAAATAGATCTGGGTTCCTAAAACTCCTATGAGCATAAGCCCTCGTAGTTAATTAGATCGTAGGAAACTTGAGTTTCCTACGAAGACTCTAGATTAAAATAATTGTAGAAATTTTAATTTTAGAATTTTTAAGGATTGATATCAAAGGAGTGAGGCTTGAATTTTAAGCTGAGATTAAATAAAATTTTGAACAGTTATTTTAAAGGCCAATGAAGGATTCTCAAATTATTCAGAAATGCCTCAATTTCTCATATATATTGGGCTTTAAATTTTTATTTTGAAATATTTTAATTCGACTTAGTTAATTTTTTAGAATGTTGATATTATATTCTCAGAAGGTGGGTACTTATAATTTTGGGTTTGCCCAATATCCCAAATCTCAATTGGGCACTGAATAATAGTAGCCCAATTCTAGCTAATGCAATGCAAACTTGAACTTACCTCGGCCTTGATTAGGGAGTCAGCTAAGCACCTAAGTGTTTTAAAACTATGAGTCGAGCCTTCTTATGAAAAAGAGATAGGCAGTTGATTCTGTTTTGAGGAAATGGGGCCAATGTCTAAAATAGATCTTAATTAGCCCCTTGACTTATGTAGAGTAATTTGATGCTTGAAAGTAAATTCAATTAAAGTTTTTTA
Source organism: Dendrobium huoshanense (assembly GCA_016618105.1). Taxonomy (NCBI): domain Eukaryota; kingdom Viridiplantae; phylum Streptophyta; class Magnoliopsida; order Asparagales; family Orchidaceae; genus Dendrobium; species Dendrobium huoshanense. The sequence continues at coordinate 14,730,236 of CM028351.1, forward strand.
ATCTTCTAATTTATTTCTAGTGCAATACATACTAATTTACTCAAATGTATAAATTGAATATGGAGCAGTTTTAAAAGGCTTAAAAATTTATTTTATCCTAGAGATTACACAACATCCCCTTGATAGAACTACACCCCAAAAGGTCTAGTGGTCTGCTAGAATTCGCAGGCAAGGAGTTGCCCAACAAGGAAGAGAAGCAATTAATATTCATATATGAGAACTCTCGACAGTCCCAATTTTACTTCTTAAATCATTAAAGTTACTATATGAGACTAAAAATTTAATTTAACTTTATGTATAAATGGTTTTATTCATACTCTCATGAGCTTTCACGTATCCAGGCTAAATCAATTATGACATACAATTAAAAAAGTTAGAAAAGTTTATAGTTCTACTGTGTAAATAATTTAAACAATTAATCAAATCAACTAATTAAATAAATGTCTATGTGGCTAGTGTCACTTAATTTATAGCATAGGGTCTATAGAAATTAAAAGTAGCTGGGTACCACTAATAATAACCCAAATTCTAATTCTAAAATGACTATAGTGATTTTGAGTGAGATATCTCTTTATCTTCACTTCTTCATCCTTCTATGAACTATTTGGATTCATTGGGTCTAGATATCCAAATGAAAAGAAGCTCCTCCCCGAAGGGGTATTTTCTTTTTTCTTTGCATATAGAAATTATCCAAACTTCAATCTCCAAATGGAAGGGAACTCTCCCTTAATGGTTGTTCCCTCCTCTTTGGATTCCAAGTTGGATGTATGACATCCCATATCAAAGATGACTTTTATAACATTTGAATTGAATTAAATTGCATTGAAACTCCCAAATTAAAAGACTCTAGACCACCTACAGGGTTATCCTAAATAGTTATAAACAATATTAACATCCCGAGCAATTAAATAGGTTAAATTGCTTAAATTTAAATCACAACCACGCTCATTTAATGTTAAGGGGGCTTAACATAATTAGCACATGCAATTTTTTTAATTTAAAGTTTAATTTTCCTCCTTATTTTCATCTCTGTATGAGCATGACCACCTATAAAAGATTATGTGAGCATCCAAATCGTTCATAACCTATGTGTAATCTAACACCCATCACATCAATTCACATATTATATAGTAAGTAAAAAATCAAATCAATTAAGTAAATTATGTAAGCAATGAAATCATAAAAAATCTGGCACATATTAGCAGAAAAGTAAACACAAGCAGCCTAAAACTATATATGGTTGTCCTGAAAACCATCGAAAGTGTATGAAGTTGGCTATACGGCTTGGATATGTCATATATTATGTAATTTGTTAAGGTTGTCTAATGTCAATTTGTTGAAGGCTTAAGAGGTTTTAATTTGTTTTTAAGTATTAATGATTTAAGTCAATTTCAAAATGTATTTTAAGTGTTAAACAATTACTACCTTTGTTTACCCAGGGCTGTCAAGTTTATTCCACATTCCTTGTGGCTACATTATTAGCCTCACAGGCCCGGGGTTACCTAGCAGTAACAACATGAATGAGAAAATTTTAATTGGTTGAAGGTTAAGAGGTTGAAAAATTTGTAATTAACTAGGTTGAGTGCTGATTTGGATAATTAATTTTTTTTTATTTTAAGTTCATTATTGAATTTAGGATTATTTAATACATTTAATTAAGAGATCAAAAATTGACTTTTAAAATCAAAGTGGGTTCTAAAAATTTGATATTTTTTTCTAAATATTAGAGCTTAAGATGAGTAATTAGATACTAAATTTGCTGAAATTGGATTTTTTTTACATTAAGTTACGAATTTTTGAAGTTTTAACCTATTTTGAACTATAGTTGACAAAAAGTTAAATTGTTAACCTCAATTTAATTTTGAGGGTTTGACATTTTTAGAAAATATTAGGCCTTAAATGGAGTTGAATGGCTTTGAGGTTGGTCAATTTAGATTTTTCTAGAATTACTTATGAATTTTTAAAGTATGGTTAATTAATTGAATTTTTAAATTGTCGAATTAAGAGGCCTTTAATGATTTTGACCCAAACCTACTCCAAACTTCTTCGAATCACTCCCAAAGGTCAGGTATGACCTAAGGTAGTGTTTATAAGTGCTTGAGATTTATTTGGAATTTTTAAGTATTTTTAATTAATTAAATTAATTAAGTATTAATTTTCTTCTAAAATTAGATTAAGCTTAAATAATAAGTGTAATAAAATGGATCTTAATTTCCTAGATTAAGGATTAAATTTTAAACAAATTGACATATTAATTATCATTTTTATATTTATTTTGAATTAACTGTGAATTAATTAAGCTTCTACGCCAATTTTTTAAGGGTTAATTTTGGGTTGCCTAAATGGTAGACCAAATGTGTTTCAATTTCAATGGAACTTAGGTCATAAGCTCAGTGGATCTCAAGGCCTAAGCCTACTGAATTTAGGCCCATGGTGGACCCTTTAAGATGGTTAACTAGACCACCCAAGGTAACCTCTAGGTTACCTTTAAAAAATTAGTATGGGCTATATAGACTAAGGATTGGGGTGAAATTGGCTGCTATCTAACCCTTACACTAAGCACAATTAATACACTAAAATACAATTCCTAATTCCCATTGGAAAGATAAACAAATTAATTTGAACTTCAGGGTTAATTAATGACCTTTAAATCCAAATTAATTGAATAATGACCCTAATCAAGTCAAACATATGGGGAAAATTTTGGACATGTCAGGAACATACACAAGATTGATTCCCTAAGGACTCAAGCTATGGTGAGTTCAATCCTAAGATAAATTCCTAAAATACCCTAGGATAGTTACAATAATTAACAACATTTCATGCAAAATCATAGCCCGATACATAGGTCTTTGATAGGTCTCCTTAGGACCTTTCCATTGAGTTTCAGATCACCTAATTTGGCCAAGTGGATAAGGAGATATTTATTTTTGAAGTTCTATGTAATTTTTAGAATTATTAAACATAAAATTACATAGTCAGCTGGTGCTTACCACACGAGCACCACCTGATTAGTCAACCAATCATTGCAGCTGACTATGTAAATGCAGGATTAACCATAGTCGTCAAATCTGTAATCAGACGATCATAGTTTGAAGCAGCTCAATACCGTGGGATTTTATCAGAGCCATTGATTTGAATCAATGGCTCTGATTACTTCTTGAACCTCCCACACATCTTCATAGCCTTAAAGCTTCTTCGAAATGATCCGAGAGATCTCACCAGTTAAATTACATGAAATTTCACATAGAGGATCAGAACCTTCAAAACCATCATGACAATGGTCAAAATCTGGTTGTTTGATGGTTTGCTTCACACTTGAACACAAATACATAACTATGAGCTTGGGAATGAAATTTCACCTTGTAGAAAGCCCCAACGAATGGAATTTTCTATTGAGAATCTTGCGGGGAGGAAGATGAACACTTCTTCTTCAGATGTTGTGACTAGATGAAGGCCGGAGGTATCACTTTGAGCTGGAGGTGAAAAAAGTTTGTCAAACTTTGCTCAAACAAAGGTTTGGAGAGGGCTGGTGAGCAATGGAAGCTGGTGAACTACTCAGAGAGCTTTGGAGAAGATTTTTGAAAGATTGGATGAGAATGAGGCACTCTGGAAGGAAGTGGCCTATTCAAGCCATGGCCATGGGCTTGGATAGCTAGGATCGACTAGGAAAGTTGTTGGATGGCTTCCAACTGGAGGTGGAAGCTCTTCTGAGCCTCATGAGCTTGATGCTAGTGATCTTAGGCCCTATAAGGCCTTTGGAAGAAGCTCAAGATAGAGGGGACCATCAAAGCTCCATTCTTATTTGTCTTGGCCATTGATAACTACAGGCAGGTCAGGGTGAGGTGGAAAGGTCGCTAGAGGTTAAGTGAGCTCAACTGAGGGGTCAATTGGCCATTGTGAAGCCCAATTCACCACCCTGGCTCAGGTTAACCCAAATTTATATGATTTGGGCCAACATGGGTGCAGCCTGGACTAATCCAATAGATGAGTTTATTATGGGAGGTAAATTGGGTTAAGATCTATCCAATGCAATAAGGATTTTGGTATGGTTTGATTTGTGGTAGGAGTTATCTCAAGTTAAAGGGGTTTCAACCACTTTGGGTTAGCTCTTGTCTTGACCCAAGTCAACCCAAGGGCTAGGCTGCCTAGGGTAGATGCATTAGACCTAAGGCCACCTAATAAAGGTACTGGTTTAGTCTCGTAATGCCCCTTATTAGAAACTGGCCTAACCCTTAGTTATTTTGACCACTATGGGTTATCCTAACTCCAAAATTGAGTTAACCCAAGGGTGGGTCAACGAGGGTAGGTGCATTTGGCCAAGGGGAATCAAATACAACCATTGGTTTGATCTAGTTTGGCTTAAGGGGAGATTTGTCTTATGGAGACCCCTTTTTTGGACACTTGGGTCAAGCCAAATGGCTAACCCAAGTGGGCCCAAGGCTTGAGTCCTCAAGAGGGACTTTCCTAGGGACTCAATGGGTCATCCCATGGGTTTAAATGGGCTTGGAAAAGCCTTCGTCAAAAGGTTTGAAAGAGATTGAGGTGTATGTGTGCTTGGTCAAACTTGGTTGACTTGATCATCCAAGTTGTCCTAGGGCCAAGGATTTGGTTCATTATGTTTGGATTGGTGATGTGAACTCAATGAAAGTGATTTCAAGTCAAGAGGAATCCATTTGGTTTGAAATGGAGGTTTGAAGGGTTAAAGGGCATTTTAGTCAAACATGGCTAACTTGGTCAACCATGTCAATCCAAAGCTTGTGTTTGAGTCCAATGTATTTCTAATGATGTTTAAAATATATTGATTTAGTTTTCAAGCCTTGATATGATTGATCCATGTTGAGTTTTACGGGAAAATCCAAATTTCCTCTTATAGGGCATCTTTATCATTTGACCCCTGCTCAACTATGAGTCAAATTAAGTCCAGCAAAATATAGTTTAATGTTCTACATGTCATAAGGAAGGTTATGTATATAGTCAAAGGTATTGGAACAGGTCCCGAGGTGGAGGGTCCAAGGGCATAGGCTATAAAATATTTGAAGGTTTAAGAGTTTTTGGAAATCAATTCAGTTTTTGGGGTTAGAGACCTTAGATTGAGTTCAAATTTGGAGGTTTGACCCTAGAGACATGCCTAATCAATATGAAATTGATAGATAATAAATCAAAGTCATTTGATTGAATTTTAAGGTGACAAAAAAATCACCTAAAAAGGGTTTAAGGACCTAGGACTTTAACCCTAGATTTTGGTCTAGAATTTTGGATTTGAATGCAATTATAGATTTGATTGATTGAGTTTGGATTATCCACATCAATTAAAATTAAAGGGATAATTGGGATTAATTGTATATCATTAAAATATGATTGAAAATTGATTGGTTGTTGATTGGAGACTAGGTTGAAGTATAATTGAAGATTGAATTGAAGGGTGAACTGGGATTTGATTAAGGATTGGATTAGAATGTGATTGGGATCTATATAATTGATAAGTTGATACTTATCAACCATTAGATCACTAGACAACAGTCTAGATAAGTCTTGATGGCCTCATATAAAAATGAGGTTAACAAAGGGACCCCTAATACGTGTGGTAGAATGAAGTTCTATTATGTTAAGAGAGTTGTTATCTGCATGTTTTACATTCTTTCAACTTTTATAGTTTTGATGATTTCAAATATTATTATTTTATGTATAGTTATCTCCTAACACTTTTTGGAAAAGTTATTTTTGCTCTTGTGTGTACTAACATTTTAGAAAAATCAAAATCCAGACTACAAAGACTTTAAATCAAATTCAGCATGAGATACTTTGTGGATTTAAAACTTGTATTTTTTTTCTTTGAATTAAGTTTTGAAAGTGAGTGATTTTAATTGAGTGAATACACACACACACACTTAAGAAGATCTTAAGAAATTTGAACTGATCGTACGGGACAAACATAGTTCGTACGGGACGAACATAGTTCATACGGGACAATCAAGTCAGATATCTCCTCATAAGAGCACTGGAACGAGCAGGAGTCGAAGGAAATTTTTCTAAGTCCTAATCGTCAAGGACAATGTGTATTCGTCGTAGGATGAAATGTTCTCTGGAAAAATTTTGTTCAAAAATGAAGTGTATTCGTTCCAGGATGAGTTCTCTCTGGATTGCTATCGTCTAGGATGAAGTGTACTCGTCCCAGAACGATTTGCTCTCTGTAAAATGTTCGTCCAGACGAACCTTAACTTTGTACCAGGATGAAGTGAACCGACTCTGAAAGTTAAGTGTCATTCTAAAGTTTTTGGGAACCGACCCATAGAATAACCATTCGTATCGGACGAACTTAGTTCGAACGGGATGATGTGTGTGTACGAAATCATTTCGTACCCATATACATTAGGTTCGTTTCCAACGCATTTAAGAAAAATCGTCCATGAACATCCACGATCGTACGGGACGATCCAATTCGTATTGACTTGAAAATTTGCAGTTTTTGGACGGTTTTTTGTGTATTTCCTATAAATAGTCCAAATTAAACTGCCACATAATCTTTTTGCCCATTGATCTTCGTGTCTACTGAAAGAAGCGTCAAGGAGAGAGTGTGAGAGAGCATTTGAAAGAAGATTCTTACTACTGGAGCGAGAAGGCTTCACTTGGTGATTAAAGGTAAGAGTCTATACTTTTGATTTGGAATTACTTCACTCTTTTCTTTCTTCCTTCTAAATTTCTTGTGAGAAGATCTGTCAAGGAGATTCAATTCTCTGCCAACACTTGGAGAGTGTGAACAGACGAAGGGTTCTCTGCCCACACTAGGAGAGTGTGAACAGCCGAAGAGTTCTCTGCCCACACTAGGAGAGTGTGAACAGCCGAAGGGTTCTCTGCCCACACTAGGAGAGTGTGAAAGGAATGATGGTTCTCTACCAACATTAGGGATAGTGTAAAAGGACGACAGTTCTCTGCCACACCGGGTAGTGGTGGAAAGAGTTTTTGTAAAGGCTTCTCCGCCTTGTTGTGGGTGCTAAAGGAGAGTCACTAGTGGTATTAATACAATACACGGAGGGTGCCTCCGGGGAGTGGATGTAGGTATGGTTTTGACTGAACCACTATAAATTTGGTGTTCTTTATTTTTTCATTGTTTTTATTTTAATGTTTACAACTTGTGGTTGAAAAATCTACTTCTATAAAACTCACTAAAGTTGGCTTTCATTTCCAAATTTTAAGAGGGTAAAATTTTTTTTTAATAACCAATTCACCCCCTCCCCTCTTGGTTAGCCGTGGGACATAAGCTTAGGTTTAACAACCTAATTCTTAAGTTTCAACAAGTGGTATCAAAGCTTTATTTCAAAATCATAAGTTTAGACTACTTTTTTATTAACGTAGATGGCTACATTTAGAAATCGAAATACACCCGAGGGTTACTCTATAACTAGACCTCCACTGTTCGACAATATACCATTTGATTTTTGGAAAACACGCATGTCTACATTTTTACAGTCACTTGATTATCGTATGTGGAACTTAGTTCAGGAAGGGTATACAAAACCAACTAGATTAGTTGATGGATTTAGAGTGGAGTTAGAGTGAAACCCCTTTTGCGGACTGGACAATAGAAGAACGTGACTTAGCACAACTAAATGCCAAATGCTTGAATAGTTTCTTTTGTGCTTTAAAATCAGAAGACTACATACGGGTTTTCCACTTGCAAAAGTGGGAAGGACATATGGAATAAACTTTGTATAACTTTTGAGGGGACTAATGAGGTTAAGCAATCTAGACTTAATATCTTGTTGCATAATTATGAACTGTTTCACATGAAACCAAATGAATCTATTTCTGATATGTACACAAGATTCACACAAATAGTCACCTCTTTGCATGCACTAGATAGGAAACTAACGAATGATGAAATGGTCAAAAAAATTCTTTATTATTTGCCTACTGCTTATGATGCTAAAATTACTGCAATTATAGAGTCTAAAGATCTAAACATTTACTCAATTGACAACCTTCTTGGTTCGCTAATTGATTACGAGCGAGTTAGCCAAAGAAAGATTGATGCAGGTGAACCAAGAAGGGAGAAGAACATAGCACTAAATGTGGAAGAGTCTGAGAGTGAACACTCACAACCTGAGGATGAAGACGACATCGCATTGATGACTAGACAATTCAGAAGCTTTCTAAAGAGGAAGTAGAAGAGACGCCAGCATTGGAATAGAGGTAAATTTAATAGAAATGCCAAAGTTTTAAATGAAGTGATTTTCTATGAGTGCAGAAAACCTGGTCATATCAAGACTGATTGTCTAAAACTCAAAGTCACTCCTAGCAAGGAGAAGGTTGAGGAGAAACTAATTGTAAAGAAGGGCAAGAAGAAGTTTCAAAGAGCTTTCTTGGCAGACTCAGCTTCAGATTCATCAGAGACTGAGAAGGAAGAGGAAGTCACTAATCTATGCTTAATGACCGATAATCTTAGTCAGTCAGATCAAGAAGAGTTATGTGACTTAACCTTATGATGAACTTTTTGAAGTTTCTAAGTTTAGAATTTAAAGAATTACAAAAGGAACATGAAATCCTTAGGAAAGATCATGCTTTAATTGATGAGAACCACATGAAATTACTTGATGAATTTGATGACTTGAATAAAAAACATGAAAATTTAAAATCATCCTATACTAAACTTGAAAAAGATTTTAAAAATTTTAAGGATGAATCAGAGAGCAAAATTTATAGATCAAATTATACAAATTGAATTTTGGAAGATATGAATTTATTTTATAAATTAACGATAAAAGCTCTCGATGATAATAGGATACCCCATAAACTTGAAAATTTTACTAATCCTATTATGTATCCTAAATTTATGCAATCCCTAACTAGAGAGATGAATGGTAGAAGATATAAGAAACCATTTCCAAAAGTAAAATATAATAATTATGGATTATTTGGACATATATCTCACACCTGTACTTTGAAGATAAAAACTTATTTGGTGTGGAAACCTAGGATGCATAAACCTAGACATATCATACATGCATCTGATTATAAATTGTCAAAAGGAGAACCCAAACTTTTTTGGGTTCCCAGGTCTAACATTTGATAATTTTATAGGATCGCTATCACATAAGACCTCGTGAGAGAATATGGTACCTGGACAGCGGATGTTCAAAGCATATGACTGGAGATACTGCTCAACTCATAATGATGGAAGCCAGGAATGGAGGCAATGTTAGACTTGGAGATTATACCACAAAGAAGGTGCTTGGATCAGGTATGATTGGAAATCTTAAGAACTTTTTATAGATAATGTGTTATTAGTTGAAGGCTTAAAGCATAATTTGTTAAGTATATGCCAGCTATATGATAAGGATTATTGTGTAAAATTTTTTCCTACTACCTGCATATTAATCCTAAATGATAAAGATGTTTTGAATGAAAAAAGGGTAAATAATATTTATATGCTAGATTTGAATTGCATTTAAACTCCTACTGCTTTTTGTTTGAAAACTATATCTGATGAGTCATGGCTTTGGCATAGGAGACTTTGTCATTCTAGTATGAAAAATCTTAGGAGGATTACCCAAAAGAACTTAATGAGAGGTATACCTAAACTATACTTTACTAAGGACCACCTTGTGTAGGAGGATTACCCAAAAACTATATCTGCTTTTTTTTAGGTGAAATCCTCTTTTTAGTCTAATAAGGATCTTAGAACTAGTAAACCTTTAGAGATTTTGCATATGGATCTTTTTGGACCTATTAGAACTGTGAGTCTATGAGGGAAGGTATACGGATTTGTGATTGTGGATGATTACTCAAGATTCACATGGGTTAAATTTCAGTGAATCATTTGAGGAATTTAGAAATTTTTGACTTGGATTCAAAGTAAACTAGGAGTGTGAAATTATTTCTATACAAAGTGATCATGAAGGAGAATTTGAGAATAAGAAATTTGAGGAATTTTATAAAGAGAAAGGAATTGATCATAACTTTCTGCACCTAGAACCCCTCAGTAGAATGGGGATAGTCAAAAGGAAAAATAGAATATTAATAGAAACCGCCCGAGCAATATTGGCAGAATACTGACTTCCTAAATATTTTTAGGCAGAGGCGATTAGCACTGCATTTTATGTTCTGAATAGGGTGAATGTGAAATCTAAATTGAATAAAATACCCTATGAGTTGCTAAAAGGGAGAACACCAAATTTGTCACATTTGTATGTTTTTGGTTGCAAGGTGTTCATTCATAACAATGGAGAATCTGCCTTAGGAAAATTTGATCCAAAATCTGATGAAGGAATTTTTGTTGAATACTCAAGTGTTGGAAAATCTTATAGAGTATTCAATAGAAGAACTTTGGTAATTAAGGAGACCACACATGTTGTATTTGATGAATTTGGAAATATAAAAGAGCCAAATATTGAAGAAGATGAAATTGAGATTAACTTCCAAAAGATTGATAAAATGAATTTGGAAGAAATTTTGGAGATAGAAAACCCTTTGCCTAGAGATTTGAGTTTTTCTAAAAATAACCCAAGGAAATTGATTATAGGTGAACCAAGTGAGGGTGTAAGGACTATGCGTGGATTAAACAAAGAAGTCAATCATTCAGCTTTCATTTCAACTATAGAACCCACTAATATTGATCAAGCACTTTCTGATGAATTTTGGATTTTGGTCATGCAAGAAGAGTTGAATCAATTTGTAAGAAATAAAGTTTAGGAATTAACTACAAGGCCAAAGGAGCAAAATGTAGTTAGAACTAAGTGGGTATTCAAAAATAAAATGAATGAATCAGGAGTAGTCATTAGAAATAAAGCTAGATTAGTAGCTAAGGGGTATAATCAAATTGAAGGGATTGATTGTGAGGAGACTTTTGCCCCTGTAGCTAGACTTGAAGCAATTAGGATTTTGCTAGCCTTTTCCTATTTTAGAGGATTTAAATTGTATCAAATGGATGTTAAAAGTGAATTTTTAAATGGGATAATTCAATAGAATGTTTTTGTAGAACAACCTCTAGGTTTTGAAAATTCTAAATACTTAAATCATGTTTTCAAGTTAAAAAAGGCATTATATGGATTGAAACAGGCACCTAAGGCTTTGTATGAGAGGTTGAGCACCTTCCTACTTGAAAGATCTTTTAAAAAAGGAAGTGTGGATACAACACTCTTTTTGAAGAAATGTAGAAAAGATATACTCATTGTTCAAATTTATGTGGATGATATCATTTTTGGATCTTTAAATAAAAATCTTTGTGATGATTTTTCTAAAACAATGAATAGTAAATTTGAGATGAGTCTAATGGGAGATTTGAGTTACTTTCTAGGATTTAACATTAAGCAAATTGAGGAAGGCACATTTCTTAGTCAGTCAAAGTATGTTAAGAACATCCTCAAAAAGTATGAAATGGACAATACTAAACCTATTAGTACACCAATGAGTTCCTCAGTTCAGTTGGATAAAAACCCTAAGGGAAAATCTGTTGATCAAAAGAATATTTAGAGGGATAATTGGATCTTTACTTTACTTGACTGCTAGCCTGACTCGATATCATGTTTAGTGTTTGCTTATGTACTAAATTTCAATCAGATCCAAAAGAATCACATTTGACAGCAGTGAAAAGAATTTTAAGATATCTGTTAGGAACTCAAAACTTAGGAATCTGGTATCCTAAGTTTAGCTCTTCATTTGAAATAATTGGTTATTCAGATTCTGACTTTGCAGGTTATAGGATGGATAGAAAGAGCACTTATGAAACATATCAATTTATTGAAAATTCTCTAGTCTCATGGTCCAGTAGAAAATAAAATTCAGTAGCACTATGTACTGTAGAAGCTGAATGCATTGACATTAGGAAGTTGTGTGGTACAAGTACTTTGGTTGAAACAATAGTTGATTGATTTAGGATTGACTATATGCACTATTCTAATATATTGTGATAACACTAGTGCTATTTATATTTCTAAAAATCCTATTCAACATTCTAGAACCAAACACGTAGATATAAGGTATCATTTCATAAGGGATCATCTATCCAAAGGAGAAATTGAACTCAATCATGTTTCCACTGAAAATCAACATGCAGACATTTTTACAAAACCTGTAGCCTTTGATACATTCAGTGCATTAAGAACAAGGCTTGGTGTGATTGATTTAAATGCTTAAATAAAAATGCTTTTGCAACATTGATGTTTGTTCACTAGTTAAATGTGTTTGTGTTTTTATGTGTTCATGAACTTGTTTGTGTGATTTTCTTTATTTAGATTTTGTGTTTTTTTCGTTATTTTATGTTTTTAGTGTGTTTGTGTTTAAGTTTTTTGGATGAGAACAAAAAAAATTGAAAATTTTGAGTGACAATCGTCCGGGACGAAATGTTTTCGTACGAGATGATTTGTGTAGTGTGACAAACTATCGGATTTTGAACAGTTTGAGTGCAGTTTTTCAGTGTTTTATTGTCACTTTGTCTGTACGATTGTCAAACGACGAGATGAATGAATAAAGCGATTGAATGGATAAGGTAGTTTTTAATACGAACTTCGTATGTACAAACCTTTGGTTCGTCTAGACGAACACATGTCGGTTCGATGTAGGGGACGATTTTAACTGCCATTAAAATGATATAAGTTCTGATCGTCCCTGGATAAACACGTGTTCATCTGTACGAACGTACTGGTCAAAAGTCTGTACGAAAGAATGCTTCGTAAGTTGTGTTGATTACGAAAAGCCGTATCATTTTGATGCTTTCGATCATCCAAACAAAATTTTTTCGTGTAGGATGAATTGAAGATTTTGTACGGGACAAAATTTTTTTCGTCTGGTACGAACGTATCATTTTCAATAAATAGAAGGGCTTTTGAACTCAACCATCACACTCAAAACTCCACTTTCAATCTCTTTCGTGAAATTGCTAGATGGATAAGAGGGGGGGGGGGGGTGAATTGTGAAAACTTTTTTGACAATAATTAAAACCTAAGCAGGAGTTCTAATTTTTTGATGCTTTTAAAATTTTAACATGAAAAAGATTTACACAACTTTTCTTTCACAAATTTTCCCAAGCAAATATTATGAAATAAAATGCACGCAATAATAAAAAGATAATAAGGAAAAAGTACACTGAGATTTTTATAGTGATTCGGTCAAACCATGACCTACGTCCACTCCCCAGAGTCCTCCGCTCTGGGTATTTCACTACAAGCAATAGCTCTCCTTTTGCCCCCGTTGGTAAGGCAGAGAAGCGCTTACAATACTCCCTTTCAACAACCCGGTGTGGCGAAGTGCCAAACTCTATTTTCACCCTCCTGGCGATGGCAGAGAACCTTCTCATTTTTCTCCCTCCTGGAGAAGGCAGAGTACCTCAAGGTCACGAATGTAGAAGAGCCTTTCCCCTTGGAGATCCTCCCACAAACTCTTCTAGGGCCATAGGAGGAGCAAGATGCAGCAAATTCGGAGCAACCGTGTGATCTCCCTCACACCTCTTCTCCCTCACAACGCTCACCTTCTCCTTCCTCGATCAAACCCTAAAGAACTTCTCAAGAGCTCTCTCCCTCAAAATCCCTCTCTAACCACGTTCTCCTCTCTAATTTACACCCTCAAAATATGACAAGTTTTACACATAAAAATGGGCTCCAAAATCCCTGAGATTTCAAAAATAATTGTTACTATCGAGTACGGTTTCTAATCGTACAGTACGATATGTATAAACAGACTTCGTCCTGGTACGAAGTGGTACGAACAGTTCAAAAACATTCATACAATACGATATTAAATCGTACGGTATGAGCCACAATAATTCGGTTCGTACAAGATGATAGTTGGGACTATCAAACATTGTCTCTATTCATCGTATGGTACGATGTACATCGTATAGTACGATGTCCAGGACGATATTCGGGATGATTATAATTCATCTCTGTTCATCGTATGGTATGAATGGATTAATACAATACGATGTTCAAATTATAATTAAGCCCGGATTGCTTGCACTAATCACGGATTAAATTAAGTAAGTATTTAAAATAAATCGTACCGTACAAACGTGTTCGTACAGTATGAACAGCTCAAAATAACTTACTTAAGTTAAAATGACGGGTAGAGTTTTAGATTTGAACATATCGTACAGTACGATTACATTCGTATGGTATGATCTATTCACAGAATCGTCCTACAAAGCTCAAATCGTACGATACGAAATAACATCGTATAGTACGATCTACAGAAAAAGAAAAACTCTAAATTTTTCATTTAAAAACACTCTCCCCCTATGTGTGTGCATGGTTTCTAAAACTTTTATGCATTTTGTGGCCATACTCAAGAAAATAAAAATAAAATAAACAGCAAAATACATTGTCAGACTCATACTCCTAATCTACCCATTCTTGAGTCTTCATGTCATCCTGAGTAGCTTTTGATCTTCCTGAAATGTTAGTACTCACGGACAATAGAAAATAAAATAATATTCAATGAATAGATAATTCAAACGACATTATTTGTCATCATCAAAATCTCAAACTCGGGGTCATGGGTTGCAATAATCTCCCCCTTTTTGATGATGTCAAATAATATTTATTGTAAGCAAGTGTTAAAGGCTTTTTTTTTAAATTTAATTTAAAAATAAGAATAAGAAGAAAAGAAATAAAAGAAGATGCAGTACGAAAGAAAAAAACATGCATTTAATCATAGAAACAAAATACAACAACCTTCTCCCCCTTTTGACAGCACCAAAATAAGGAGCAAACACTAAAAAAGAAAAAAAATGTCTACAAGACAAAGATAATTTATAGTGGAGGATCCTGATCAGTAGGTGGTGGAGGTGGGTTTGGTTGGAAGTGCTGAAAGAGAGTGTCAAAGCGCTGATCAATAGCAGTAAAGCGTTCTCCAAACCATTGCATATCTGTCTCGTGTTGCTGATGTTGTTCTTGAATGTGAGTATTGAGATGAGTCTGAAGTTGGCCGAAGCATTCAACCATATCATCTTGTGCTAGTGCAGGTACTCGGGGTGGTGCATGTTGTCGTGGATGTGATTGAGCTGTGGCCGGGGCATCTTCTCCTTCTTCTTCATCAAAAATAGGTTCTTCCGGCTCGTATCCCCAATGGAAAAGAATACGGAAAGAGACATCCGTATAAAAAATAAGAAGATTGTCGGGTTCACCAGGATAGGGCATTTGATATTTATTTTGGAGAATATATCCTATAAGGTGACCAAGATCTATGTTTTGTTTTCGGCGAGTGGTAGGGAGAGGAACGAAGGTCATATGTCGAATGTAGTCAATAATTAGATCAACCTCGTCGAATTTTGTGTTGGTCATGATAAGGTAGGTAGTGACAGATAGGGTTGGGGTCATGTTGACACGGTCACCACCTTTGGGTATTATGGAGGTACGAAGGACATGTTGAATTATGCGCGTATTTTATATTTAGTGATGAAATGAGAGGTTGGTGTTGATAGAATGCGGCGTTCCTAAGGACCCTACTAACATCACTCCAGTCAAAATCTGTTTGTAAGAAAAGAACGAACCATAGACCCTTCAGTAGATAGCCCAATGTATTGGGCGATGTCAGCTTTGGTTATTTCAACATTTTGACGACAAACGAAAGAGTGGAAAGTGAGGTTGTCGACAGTATATGTTAGATTGGCTAAGAATTCTAGAAGGAGTTCAGAATTGTACGGGAAGACCAGGGTGAGAAGAAATTGGAGGGTGGTGGAAGCAAAGAGGTTTAGTACCTCGAAGTTCAGAGCCTCCTGATTTAGTTGTTTGGAGGGTGTGATTTTGCAGGCTTTGAACTTGTGGTATGCATCCTCATTTTCGGGCATTCAAGAATCAAGCGCTATGACGGTGAGAGGAAGACGAGCTTCCCGCTACCAAATGACCTCTCTTGCTGGAACAAGACATTGTGTTGAGGGTGAGTGAAAGGTGAGTGAGTGAAGTGAGGATATCTGCCTATCCACCCTATTTACAGAGTTTTCCACAAACCGTACAGTACGACAGTACATCATACAGTACGATATGGCAATAATTGTTCTGACGGTTCGTACCAGGAAAAGGAGGTTAAAACGTACAGTACGATGAATATTGTACAGTACGATCAGATGAATATCGATCGTCCCGAGGGTTGTCAGTATGACTTTTGACCAAACGTATCGTACAGTATGAACAGGTGTATCGTACAGTACGAATGATATTAATATCGTACCAAACCTCTTTATTTCATTCTCATCAGTTTGCTGAGGTGGATCGTACAGTACGATCGGCAATAATAATGTACCAGCATGCTTAAATTCATCCCAATATGTTCGCTGACGTGGTGCGTACAGTACGAAGAGCAGATATCGTACCATACGATGACCAATATTTTATCATACAATACGATTTGAGTTGTACAGTACGATCAATAGAGACAAAATTTATCGTTTGGTGTGTTCTGTATAGATTATAGTATACCGTACAGTACGATCGGTGTATCGTATAGTACAATATTACAGAGTCAAGGCTAGTCCTTTATGTGTAGTGAGTGTGTGATGATTAGGAGCATCCCTATGTTATTTTTTTTTATGCACTTATATCTATGACACGTAATCTAGTCCTCAAGGTGCTAAAGGTGTCGAAAGCTAGAGGTTTTGTGAATATGTCAGCTAATTGATCTCCTGTAGTGATGTGATGCAATTCTATATCTCCCTTAGCAACATGATCTCTAATGAAATGGTGTCAAAATGTCTATGTGTTTTGTTTGAGAGTGCTGAATTGGATTCTCAGAGATGCAAATTGCGCTTGTGTTGTCACACATGATTGAAATGGTTCCTACAGGTAGACCAAGATCAAGAATTTGTGGTTTTAGCCATAGTACTTGTGCAACACAACTTTCTACAGCAATATATTCTGCCTCGACTGTGGAAAGTGCTACTGAGTTTTGCTTCCTACTGGACCAAGAAACTAATGATTGTCCTATGAATTGGCAGGTACCAGAGGTGCTTTTCTAACTATCCTACATCCTGCAAAGTCAAAATCTGAGTACCCTAAGATTTCAAAGGAAGTGTTGTGCCGAGGATACCAAATTCCTAAGTTTGGGGTGCCTAGTAGATATCTAAAAATTCTCTTGATAGCAGTTAAGTGAGACTCTTTAGGATCAGCTTGAAAACGGGCACATAGGCACACACTAAATATTATGTCCAGTCTACTAGCAATCAGGTAAAGAAGGGACCCAATCATTCCTCTATATTTTTTCTGATCTACTGATTTTCCACTAGGATCTTTGTCTAATTGAATTATTGAGCTCATTGGAGTGTTCATGGGTTTATCACTATCCATTTTATATTTTTCAAGATATCATTAATGTACTTTGTTTGGCTAAGAAAAGTTCCATTATCCATTTGTTTTACACTAAAGCCAAGAAAGTAATTAAGTTCTCCCATCATGCTCATTTCAAACTCATTACTCATTGTTTTTCAAAATTTATCACATAACATTTTATCTGAAGATCTAAATAGAATGTCATCCACGTATATCTGAATAATGAGAATTTCTTTTTTGACCTTTTGTAAAAAGAGTGTAGTATCTACACTGCCCTTTTCAAATCCTCTATCCAATAGGAATGACCTAAGTCTTTCATACCATGCTCTAGGTGCTTACTTTAATCCATAAAGTGCCTTCTTTAATTTGAATACATGATTTGGAAATTGTGAACTTTCAAATCCGGGGGGTTGCTCAACATAGACATCTATCTTAATTACCCCGTTTAGAAATGCACTCTTTATATCCATTTGATATAACTTAAAGTTCTTGAAGCAAGCAAAAGCTAAGAGCACTCTTATGGCTTCTAATCTAGCAACAGGGGCAAAGGTTTCTTCAAAGTCTATTCCCTCAATTTGGTTGTACCCCTTAGCTACTAGTCTGGCTTTATTCCTTATTATTGTTCCTAAATCATTCACCTTATTCTTGAAGACCCATTTTGTTCAAATAACAGTTTGTTCTTTAGGTCTCTTGACTAACTCCCAAACATCATTCTTGGTGAATTGGTTTAGCTCTTCTTGCATTGCTAGAATCCAAAATTCATCTCCTAAGGCTTGATCTATATTTGTAGGTTCTATCATAGAGCTGAATGCTGAATGACTAACCTCCTTCCTAATTCCATGCCTAGTTCTTACACCTTCTGAAGGGTCTCCTAAAATTAACTCTTTAGGATGACTAGAAAAATATCTCCATTCTCTAGGCAAATCTTCCTGAGGTTCTACCCTTTTGCCTAAGGTCACAGTCTCTACTCCTTAAATTGCCTCTATTTCATCATCTTCAATTTTAGATTCAGAGGGCTTATCTGATTCATCAAATACTACATGGGTGGACTCTTCTACCACAAGGGTTCTCTTATTAAAGATTCTATAGGCCTTACCTATAGATGAATAACCTAAGAAGACACCCTCATCAGACTTGGGATCAAATTTTCCTAAGGAATGTTTACCATTATTCAAGATGAAACACTTGCACCCAAAGACATGTAAGTGTGAAAGGTTTGGTGTCCTACCCTTAAGGAGTTCATATGGAGTTTTGTTTAGCTTAGATTTAATGTTCACCCTATTTAAAATATGACATGCTGTGTTGACTGCTTCTGCCCAAAAGTATCTAGGAAGGGTGTACTCCGCTAACATTGCCCTAGCTGCTTCTACCAAGGTTCTATTCTTCCTTTCTGCTATACCATTTTGCTGAGGTGTTTTAGGGGCTGAGAAATTGTGTTCTATTCCTAGCTCTTGATAGAATGATTCAAATCTATCATTTTGAAATTCTCCACCATGATCGCTATGAATTGTTGAGATTTCACAATCTAATTTTCGTTGAATCCATGTGGAGAAAACCTTAAATTCCTCAAAAGACTCATTTTTATGTGCTAAGAATTTTACCCAAGTGAATCTAGTGAAGTCATCTACAATCACAAATCCATAATATTTCCCACCTAGGCTGGCTGTACTAACGGGTCCAAATAAGTTCATGTGTAGGATTTCTAGTGGCCTAGCGGTGATCACATCTCTAATTGAATGAAAAGATGATTTGACTTGTTTTCCTAGTTGGCAAGCATCACATAAATGATCTTTTGTGAAATCTAACTTAGGTTACGCCTCTATCTAGGTTTTTTAAAGTGATGTATCTAAGAGTTTTCATACTAGCAGGGCATAGTCTCCTATGTCATAGCCACGAGTCATCAACTATTATTTTCAAACAAAATAAATTTGAACTATCAATGCAAGCAAGGTCTAACATATAAACATTATTCATTCGTTTTCCTTCTAAAACTAGTTTATCATTTAAACTAATCAGGCATTTATCAGATAAAAATTTAATATCAAAACCTTTGTCATACAGTTGACTAATGCTAAGTAAATTATGCTTCAAATCATCAACTAGAAAGATATTTTCAATTAAAAAAATTTTAGCATTACCAACAATACCTGAGCCTACCACCTTCCTGGTAGTGTTATCTCCCAACGTTACTTTGCCTCCAATTTTGGTCTCCAGTAGGATGAACTTCTTCATATCTCCAGTCATGTGTCGTGACCAGCCACTATCCAGGTACCACAGGCTCTCACTAGGTCTTTTGTGAGAGCACCCCTACAATTTCATTCAAAGATTAGATTTGGAAACCCAAGTGAGTTTGGGTTCCTCCTTATGCTTGCATGAATGAGATGTATGCATGCTATACTGTGATGGATGTCGTTTAGGTCTCCATACTAAGTGTTTCCTACGGTGAATTATGCATGTGCGGGCTATGTGACCTAACATGCCACAAGAGAAACACCTAACACCAGGAAATGGGTTTACGAATATATGTGGGTGATAGTGCCTCTTCCTAAAGTTGTGTGATGCATGCTGTGTTAGGGGTTTGCTAGGATGGCCTAATGTGAGTGATGCAATTTCATTTTCTAGTTCTTTTATTCTTTCACTAAAATTTTTATTTTGAGTTGTCAATCCATCAACTTCTATTAATAGCAAGTGCTCATTATGATCTACTTCTAATGTAACTTTGTCTAGTCTATCAAAAGCTTCTTCTAGTTCAACATAAGTGGTTTTCAAGGTTTCATGCACTTCAGTTAGTTCAATATGCTTCTTATTTAATGCATCATACTCATCAAGAAGAAGCATATGATCTCTATCTAAATCTAAATTTTCTTTAAACAAGTTAGCATTCTCAGATTGTAAAGAACTAAATTCAACATTAAGCTTAGCATGCATCTTTTTCAACTTCCTATACGAGTCATGGATATTTTCAGAAATAAGTAATAAGTCTTCATATGAAAGTTGACATACCTCGTCTTGATTCGATTGATCAAGGTTATCATTAGCCATAAGACACAGATTTGTTACCTCCTCCTCTATTTCTTCTTCTGGTGATTCTGAGGCAGAGTCGGCCCAAAAAGCTTTTTGTGTCTTTATCTTTCCTTTCTTGTATTTGGCTTTATCATCACCTTTCTCCTTAGATGGTAGGTTCTTTAGATTGGGGCAATCGGCTCGAAGGTGACCTGGCTTCCTGCACTCAAAATAGATTGTATCAGATGAAACCTTATTGGACCTTGAGCTCTTACCTTTATTCCAGATGTTCTGATGACGCTTCTATTTTTTCTTCAGGAAATTTTTGAACTGTCGGGTCATCAGTGCTATCTCATCCTCTTCCTCCCCTGCAGAGCTTTCACTTTCAGAGTTGCTTGCTTTTAATGCCACCGTTCGCTCCTTCTTTTCATCTGCATCACTTTATCTCTGACTCACTCCTTGTTTGTATGCAATGAGTGATCCAAGGAGATTATCAATAGAGTAAATGTTAAGATCTTTAGATTCAGTGATAGCAGTTATCTTTGCATCATAAGAACTATGTAAGCATCTAAGAATTTTATTTACTTTCTCAGAATTTGAAATCTCTCTACCTAATGCAGGTAAAGATGTCACGATTTGGGTGAACCTAATGTACATGTCAGATATTATTTCGCTAGGTTTCATGCGGAAGAGTTCATAATCATGCAGTAAAATATTAAGCCTAAATTGTTTTACTTCACTTGTTCCTTCGTATGTAATGCATAGTCTATCCCAAATCTCTTTACCAGTGGCACAGGTAGATACTCTCATATAATCCTCAAACTTCAATGTACAAAAAAAAAAATTTAAATATTTAGCATTCAGTTGGGCTAAATCCCTATCCTCATTGCTCCATTCATTAAAAGGTACAAGAGTTTTTAATCCATTAACAGTTTTAAACGGTGCAACATATCCATCATTCACTAATATCCACATGCGGTAATCAATAGATTATAAAAAAGTAGACATTCTAATTTTCTAGAAATCAAATTGAATGTTATCAAAAAGAGGTGGACGGGTTATTGAATAACCCTCCGCAGTATTGTGATTACCAAAATGTGATATAATCATTTTTTCAAGGTTTTTTAAAACACTATTTTTTAAAACAGTCTCTAATACCAATTGAAGTTGCTAAATGGACAAGAGTGGGGGTGAAATATGAAAACTTTTTTAACAATAATAAAAACCTAGCATGAGTTCTAATTTTTTTGATGACACGAAAAAGATTTAAACAACTTTTCTTTCACAAATTTTCCCAAGTAAATATTATGAAATAAAATGCACGCAATAATAAAAAGACAATAAGGAAAAAGCACACCGAGATTTTTATAGTGGTTCGGTCAAACCATGGCCTACGTCCACTCCCCGGAGTCCTCCGCTCCGGGTATTTCACTACAAGCAATAGCTCTCCTTTTTCCACCCTTGGCAAGGCGGAGAAGCCCTTACAATACTCCCTTTCACCAACCCGGCATGGCAGAGTGCCAAACTCTATTTTCACCCTCCTGGCGATGGAAAAGAACCTTCTCATTTTTTTCCCTCTTGGAGAAGGCAGAGTACCTCGAGGTCACGGATGTAGAAGAGCCTTTCCCCTTGGAGATCCACCCATCTAGGGCCATAGGAGGAGCAAGATGCATAAAGTTTGGAGCAATCGTGTGATCTCTCTCACACCTCTTCTCCCTCACAACGCTCACCTTCTCCTTCCTCTCTCAAACCCTAAAGAACTTCTCAAGAGCTCTCTCCCTCGGAATCCCTTTCTAACTACGTTCTCGTTTTTTATTCACACCTCTCAAAATATGACAAGTTTTACACATAAAAATGGGCTCGAAAATCTCTGAGATTTCAAAACTAGTTGTTACTATCGTACAGTACGGTTTCTAACCGTACAGTACGATATCATTCGTACAGTACGATATTAAATCGTACGGTACGATCCACAACAATTCTATTCATACAGGATGATAGTTGGGACGATCAAATATTATCTCTATTCATCGTATGGTATGATGTACATCGTATAGTACGATGAGACAAAACCCAAGATATCGTCTAGGATGATCTTCGGGATGATTATAATTTGTCTCTGTTCATCATATGGTACGAATGGATTCGTACAGTATGATGTTCAAATTATAATTAAGCCCGAATTTCTTGCACTAATCACTGGTTAAATTAAGTAAGTATTTAAAATAAATCATACCATATGAACGTGTTCGTATAGTACGAACGGCGCAAAATAACTTACTTAAGTTAAAATGATGGCTAGGGTTTTGGATTTGAACATATCGTACAATACAATTACATTCATACGATACGATCTATTTTATAGAATCGTCCTATAAAGCACTGATTGTACGGTACGAAATAACATCGTACAGTACGATCTACAGAGAAAGAAAACTCTAAATTTTTCATTTAAAAACACTCTCGCCCTGTGTGTGTGCATGGTTTCTCAGACTTTTATGCATTTTGTGCCAAGACTAGAGAAAATAAAAATAAAATAAACAGCAAATACATTGTCATACTCATACTCCTAATCTACCCATTCTTGAGTCTTCATGTCGTCATGAGTAGCTTTTGATCTTCCTGAAATGTTAGTACTCACGGACAATAGCAAATAAAATAATATTCAATGAATAGAAAATTCAAACGATATTATTTGTCATCATCAAAATCTCAAACTCGGGGTCATGGGTTGCAACATTTTGTACTCTAGATCCTCTTCCAAATGATGAGTTCAAGCAGGAGACAAAAGGTTCTAGCAAAGAAACCACATCGAAATTCCTCTGAAAATTTCCTTTCTAAAGCAAATGAGGAATCTTTTCCTAGGTTTGCCTCTGCTAAGATCACACCCTCAAGAATCCTTATCCAAGAACAAATTACCTTTCAGGTAATGAACTTATTTGCTTCAACTCAATTTGGTTTTATCCTTACCCTCATCCATCTCTACAATAAGGAAACCTTCCACTTCTTTCTCGCCAACATGTTTTTTAATTCTGACCACTCTATAATTTGTTTCTTTGTCTTCAAATAAAAAGTTGAAATCACCAAGCATGACTTAGGAGCCTTTTTGAATTTAAGGACAGAGGGAGCCAGAGCCCATCACTTGATCAACACTCATGATTATTCATAATCTAAAATTAATAATTTGATGAGAGGGAACAATGTGAACGAACATGTGGCTAGAGTATCTGGTCTAGTTCATAATGCACGAATCATCCAGCATGTCCTTAGAACTTCCATAATTCCTAAAACTGGTGATAGGATCAACATTACCCCTCTTCTTACTATGGTGACTTTCTTGATCATGACTAAATAACCTATAGATGAAGCCCAACTTATCCTTGACTATCTTTATGGGCTGTCTGAAATTGGATATGTAGAGCATAAGAGAAAGAAGAAAATCGCCTTAGGACATCTTGTTGCCTACATTCTGGAGAAGAAATACAATTTGGTTCATCCTGATTAAGAGTTTAAAGAACCGCTCTACTACAATGACGGATCATTTAGAGCAATTTTCAAAGAAGAACCAAGTAGAACTCATGTCATTAGTGATATAGAGGAAGAACCATAAGCTGCACTTGCTCCTGCCAATGAACCAAATTATCAGGATTTGGTTCAAAGATTTGATCACTTAGAGACTCATTTTGATCAACGATTTGATCAAATTAAGACTCATCTTCAGCAGCAGGCCGCACAGTATCAGCATGACATGAATTTTATGAGGGATCAGATGAACGATATCTGTACCAATGTGCTTATGATGAGTACTTACTTTAACATTTTTGGTGCTGCACCTCCTCCTCCTCCACCAGATCAGGGTCCTTCTCAGTGATTGTAGCACTTAGTTTTATGTATTTTATATAGTTTGTGTTTTAGATGTGTTTTCAGTTAATTTGTTGTATTTTCTTTTCTTTAGATGTTTTGTTTCTGTATTAATATCCTCACCTTAAATTGTAATATCTTCATAGTGATATCAATTTATGTTCACATGTTTTGGATTTAATTGTATTAAAATGTGTGTTAGCCTTTATAATAATCATTAGATTTTTGATCTTAATAGTGCTATAATTTGAAGTGCAAGTCTAAATTAAATTCATTAGAAAATCTAATTTTTTTTCTAAATTTAAGTTCTGCTTATAACTTGATATAATTAGAATTCTCAATTTCATGTATCTTATTTAGACTACATTAATTATGATATTATTATTGCAACTATGATGTTTTCTTATTTTATATTTCACTTACAAATAAATATTTATGCACTTAAAAAAATTTAAAAATTTTTATTATTAATTTTGGAAAGATCAAAATTACTCTTGTAAAAATGTTCAAATGTACAAAAATTAAAAGAAATGCGCAATGGTTCGCAAGTAGAAAATGAGGCACAAAATAAGCCCAAAAATAAAAAATAAAAAAGATGCACAAAAATGTGCCAATAATTTGAAAAAGATGCGCAAAGCGTCACATGTGGTAAGTATTTCTTTCAATTATCTATTAATCTCTTAATTCAAATTGATCTATTGTACATTTATATTCTATATTGACATTTAAAATATACAAATTTTCTATTCATCCTATTTGCAATGATTTTCTTTATCTTAGTATCTAAATTGACTCATGCTTTTGATATATTCTTTTTATTATCAATGCTATATCTCTTCTTAAATTCTATGAATTAATATGATTTGCCTAATATTTTAATTTTAATTGCATAACTTACTTCAATCACTTTCAATATTGAATTATCAAATAATTTTCATATGTCTGCTTACATTTCAAGTCTTTTTCTTCTTTACTTTTTGATGTTGTCAAAAAGGGGGAGAAATTGTTTGTATCGTGATTTTTGTTTTTGTTGATTGATATTGTGTATGTGTTTCTATTTTTTATTTTGTTTAGGGTTTTGTGTATGTTGTGTTTTTATTTTATTTTTGTTTGTTATATATTTCCAAAAATGCCTCCTTAATTACACGTGTTCATCAATTCAGGGGGAGTTTAGGAGATTTTTTTTAATTTGAAAATTATACAAACAATAATTGTTTAGCCATCATCAAAAAGGGGGAGATTGTTAAGAGAGTTGTTATTTGCATGTTTTACATTCTTGCAACTTTTATAGTTTTGATTGAAAGTTCGATGGGGATGTTAAGCCCTATGAACTTAGTCCCAAACTAACCAAGAGGGGGGGTGAATTGGTATTTTAAAAACTTCGTTTTTAAACAAAGAAATAAAGTAACATAAAACCAAATCACACCACGAAAATAATGCGGAATTAAACGTGCGGAAGCAAGAAAAGAAACACAGAGATTTTATAGTGGTTCGGTCGACTCGACCTACGTCCACTCCTTGGAGGCACCCTCCAAGTATTGCACTAAACAAAAAGTGACTCTCCTTTAGCCCCCCACGGCTAGGTGGAGAAACCCTCACAAGAACCAACGGCACAACTCCTTACCTCTACCGACCCTTCCACGGACGAGAAACTCTAGACGAAGACGACGCAGAGAGATCCTTGAAGCAACCCTTGTGAAACCTCTCACAAGCTCCCCCTCACAAGATCCTCTCTCTCTCTTCTCTCTCTCTTTCTCTCCTCAAGGTCTTCTCAGGTCAAGGCAGCAGCCAAAGGTTTTTAAAAACGTTGAACAAGAGCTCTTTAAATAGAAGAGCTTCAAAAGAGCTCATTAATTGCAAGTTGCCGACAATATCGTCCAGGCCGATCTGGACATCGGCCTGGCCGATCAGTACAAATTAATGAAGATCGGCCAGAGCATAGCCCTGAATGGAAAACAGGACGATTGAAAATTAGCTTGATCGTCCAGGTCGATCTCACGATCGTCCTGGCCGATCAGTTCAAATCAGACGAAAATCGTCCTGACAATAGCCCTGAATACGGGCTGGCCGATACTGATCGTCCTGAAGTAACTTAAGATTTTTGACTAGATCGTCCGGACCAATCCTGCGATCGTCCAGGACGATATGATCGTATCAATCATCCTTAATTACTTCCTTGATTTCCTGAACAATTATGGCATAATTTGTTAATATCGTCCAGGCCGATACAAGGATCGTCCTGGCCGATAATTTAAAGATATGCTATACCATACTTGTCTATGGCGGCTACTTCTTTCTGTTTTGAGCTTATCGTCCTGGCCGATACACGTATCGTCCAGGACGATCGGTTAACGTTGGCTGCCTTAATCAAGAATCCTTAATTAGACTTTCTGTTTTTAAGCTGATCGTCCAGGCCGATCAAAGATATCGGCCTGGCCGATATGAGTAAAAACAGAATTTCTAATTCTCTCAAGTGTGTGTGTGAAGGGTTACAAAGTATCAGTCTTTTTGACTATTACAAGTGGACTCAAAAGGTAAAAATAAAAGTACAGACTGACTCAACCCTAGACCTACGCATTCCTGAACTTGGCTCCTTTTTTATTGTCCGATCGTCGATTCCTGAAAAGTTAGAAGCAACAAGCTGTCCGAGAAAAGCAGTGTTTGTCAATCATCAAAACATAAGACATGAAAAATAAATTTGCAACAATCTCCCCCTTTTTGATGATGACAAAACACAAGTAGGAAAATTAAAGATTCATTAGAAAAAACAAAGGTTACAACATCATCTTTTTCTTACCACACATCCTATCCTACTCCCCCTTTTTGTCATCACAAAAAGAGAGTCCAAAAACAGTAAAAAAGAACAACAAACATCACGAGAGACTACTACAAAAAGACAAGAAACAATAAAGCACAAACTAAAAGAACGAGGGATCCTGATCATCAGATGGAGGAGGTGGAGGTGGCTGCTGAAAGTAGCTGGCAAGGGTAGTAAACTGAGCATTGAACCAGGCGATGTCCTGGTCATGCTGCTGCTGCTGGTGAGTGAGAAAACTGTCAAAATGAGCTAAATCCTCGGCGCGGTGATGCTCGTAGCGGGCAATGTCCTCAGAGTGTTGCTGCTCTTGGGCAGCAACATATGCATCAAATCTGGTCTCCCAACGATCAAATCTTGCAATCAACTGATCTACCGGTGAATGTTGGTGGAGAGGGACAGGGTCAGGAAAGGGAGCTGGAGCGGGAGCCTCCTCCTCTCTAGCCTCCCATGGTTCATCCGGGTGGAGACGAGTACTGTGAAGGTTGCTGAAAGAATTGTTTGAGTAGAAGGGAGTTGGGAGGTTTGGTGGATTGGGATATTGAAGTTGATATTTAGTTTCAAGGACATAGGCAATGATGTGTCCTAAGGCTAGATTTGGCTTTCTTCTGTGGCCTGGGTCGCGAATTGTTGTGAGGTGATCAATGTAACGAAAAAATAGATCTGCAGTGTTAAATTCCCTATATGCCATGATGTAGAAGGTAGTGAGGGAAAGAAGAGGGGTAATGTGGACACGGTCGCCGGCTTTTGGAATGACAGAGGTGCGAAGGACATGTTGGATTGTCCTAGCATCTCTGACTAGAGAGCTAGTCTCTCCAACATGGTAACGGGCATTGGTCTGGCGAAGAAAGTGGTTTGCCGTGGACCAGTCAAAATCAGGGTCAGGGGCAATAAGGTGCAGCTTATCTCCGGTGGTGGATAGCTGTAAAAGTTCAACACAGTCCTGATATGTGATTTCGACAGGGCGTCGATTCACATAGGAGGACAGGGCTGTGAAGGTAGAGTTTATGCGGAGGTTTGCAAAGAATTCTAACAGGAGCTCAGAGTTAAAAGGGAAAATAAGAGATAGAATGAAGCAAAGGGAAGTGTGGGCAAAGAGATCCATTACCGGGTAGGAAATGTGGGTCGGATTGATAATTCTTGAAACAGTAATTCCACATTTCTTATAGCGATGATAAGCGGCTTCATCTTCTGCTTCACGGAACCGAGGGTCAACCCTTGCCCTCGAGGAACTTCCAAAGGTCTGCCGGACGCGCTTCCCACCAGCCATATGAGAGATCTTTAAGCAGAAAATCAAAGGAGAAAGGATGAGTTGTGAGAAAACATGGCTGGATCGGCCTATATTTAAAGAATCGTCCATATCGTCCTGGCCGATCGCAGAATCGTCCAGGCCGATATGTGTCAATAATTACGTACAGGCCGATTGGTCAAAAAGGCGGTCCAATCGTCCGGGCCGATCAGATATCGGCCAGGCCGATTAGACACAGGCTATCGGCCCGAGGAGTCAGTCCGGACGACCGTTGAAAAAGCAGATCGTCCGGGCCGATTAGGTGTATCGTCCAGGACGATGCACAATAATTGATCGTACCGGCCGAAGTTAAAACGTTTTAAATGCTTGCCACGTGTATCGTCCAGGACGAACAGTGGATCGGCCCGGCCGATGGTCCAATAATGGATCGTCCGGGGCCGAATTTTAAAGATAAAAACGTACTGACACGTGGATCGTCCGGGACGGTCCAGTGTATCGGCCAGGACGATGCACATAGAATGCATCGGCCAGACAAATAAACTATCGGCCAGGACTATCATCATGAGTTTTGATCAAATCATCCAGGACGATAATGTATCGTCCAGGACGATGAATTTCATTAAGCACAGAAAAAGGTCAGCAGATGGATTTTGGAAAGAATTTGTCCTATCGGCCAGGACGATAAAAATATCGGCCAGGCCGATATGACTTGAAATTGAAATCAAGAAAGGAATGGTGATGATCAAGACCCTCAAAAATAAAACAAAAGAAAAGACAGTCAAAGAAAAAAAAAATAAAACAAACATCGAATATTTTTTGGATTTTAATTTTTCAATCAAATTTTTTTTTTTTTTTTTTGTTTTAAAAAGGCATCATATGAGAATTCTTTTCTTGAATTTAAATTTCTGAAGTTTCTAGGAGATCAAGAGGTTTAACAAAATCCAATTAGAGGAAGGTAGAGAAACTGATTTCATTAACCCTAAATCGGACATTCTTCAGCGTAAAAAAAATCTTTTAAAAACAACAGAGTCCTAATATGGAATAACACAAGAGGATTTAAGAGATCAATCAAGACTTGTTAACAACTAAAATATCTTATAAATAATAAACCAAAATAGTTTTTCTCAATCATGAAATTTGAAATCAAATCTTTGAACGTATCACATAATCAATGAGTTTTCTAAGTTTTAAGAGTTTTACCAAAGAGATGATAGCTTGCACTTAGTGGGCTAATTTTATGCCTCTTTTCACTTTTATTGGCTCTTTGAGCATCTTTTGATTTTTATACACTTTTGTGTATATAGTTTTCTTTTCAATTTGGCTTCATTGGCCTCTTTCCTTTTTATCTCTTGCAAGCTAATAACTCTTTAATATACCCTTAAAAAAAATACTTAGTTGTGAGTATATCCTCCAAATATTAGAGAATAGGGGCTCTCTCTCTAACATAGGGAAGAACAATCCACAACACAAAATCAAAAACACGTGATAACTACAATGGTAAGATTTCAAAAGCTTGAATGATATCAAAGAATTTTGACTATTACGCATAAGATGATTTAATGTAGCAAGATTAGAAGGATATCTTAAAAAGTCATTGGTTAAACTGAGTTTAGACTTTTGTTTTATAAAAGAAAAATCATGCCACTAAACAAAGTCAGAATAAGGAAAAACATCAACAGTTTACTTCCTTTAACTAATTTTAAAAGGCTAAACCCTATCTCCAAGAAACTCTAGTATTTAAAAGCTTGAGAAGTTTTATCATATGGAAGCCCAAAAAATAAAGACCAAAGTGAAAGAACAAAAACACAAAATAAGCAAACTAAAGACAACAAAAAGTAAACACAAAAACCAAAAAAAAAAGTCACAAAAAAAATATCAAGCAAGTGATAAAAACAACGGATTTTAGCAATTGAGCTGCAAGCCTCCTTATGTTCAGTTATCCTATGCTCCCACGAGGTCTTTGGTGAGAGCACTCCTGCAAGACTCAACAACAGTCAGTTTTAGGAACCCAAACAGCTTTGGGCTCCTTCTTAGGAAATGTAGAGTGCAATGCAGATGAGGTATGTATTGAATTATGCATCTTAGGTCTCCATACCCAATGTGTACTGCGGTGAACTGTGCAAGTGTGTGAGATGTGTCCTACCATGCCACAAGAAAAACATTGAACTCCAGGAAAAGGTTTTCTTAAATGGTTTGAGTAAAAATGCCTCTTCCTAGGTTCTGGCCTTTGATTAAAAGTTGGTGTCATCCTAGCTCTCTTACATGTTTCCAAATCATTTTGAATTCTCAAGTTAGTTCTTTTCAATGCATCATTCTCAATCCTCAGATTTTTCTCAATCTCTTTAGATTTCTTAAGATCATCATTAAGTGCGGTGTGTGAAGCTTTTAATGCATTTCTTTTATCAACTAATTCCAAATGCTTCTTGTTTAATTCATCAAATTCATCAAGTAGAGCCATGTGATTTGAATCAATCGTTGCATGATCTTTGAGAAAAACTTCATGCTCTTTTTGTAGATTTGAATGTTCTAATTTTAGGCTAGCATGAGTTTTCTTTAATTTCCTATATGATGCATGGATTTTTTCACAAATTTCAAATAATTCATCATAGGTTGGTCTACATACCTCTTCCTCATCACTTTGATTTTCTCCCATGAAACACAAGTTTGTAGTTTCTTCCTCTGGTTCAGTCTCAGAGGAATCAGTACCAGATTCTGCCCAGAAGCCTCTTTGGATTTTCTTATTCTCCTTCCTAGACTTAGCTTTTTCCTCACCTTTTTCCTTTTCTTTGCTTGAATGATCTTGAAGTGTAGGACAATCGGCTCTTACATGTCCAGGTTTCCTGCATTCAAAACAAACAACATCAGAAGATCCTTTAGTATGTTTATGATCCTTACCTTTTCTCCAACTTTGATGATGCTTTTGTTTCTTCCTTAGAAAGCTTTTGAATTGCCTTGTGATGAAGGCAACTCCATCGCTTTCAGACCCGGAAGATTCAGAATCCGATTTGTGTGTCTTCAATGCAATGGTTTTCTCCTTTTTCTTTTCACCTGCATCAAGATTTCTTTGATTCACCCCTTGCTCGTAAGCAATGAGTGAGCCAAGCAAGTTATCAATAGAATAGGTGTTTAAATCTTTAGATTCAGTAATTGCAGTAATTTTTGCATCATAGGATGAAGGCAAGCATCTCAAAATCTTGTTAACTTTTTCATAGTTCGAAAGTTCTTTTCCTAGTGCATGCAATGAGGTAGCAATCTGAGTAAACCTAGTGTACATGTCAGAAATTGATTCATGAGGTTTCATACGAAAAAGTTCGTAGTCATGCAAGAGAATGTTTAAACGGGATTGTTTAACTTCATTAGTGCCTTCATAAGTAATGCATAATTTATCCCAAATTTCTTTACCAGTTTTGCAAGTTGAAACACGCATGTAATCCTCAGATTTTAAAGCACAGAAAAAACAATTCAAACATTTAGCATTTAATTGAGCTAAATCTCGCTCATCAAAAGTCCATTCGGTAAAAGCAACTTCAGTTTTAAAACCGTTAATTTCACGAGAAGGTGGAGAATAACCTTCTTGAATAAGCATCCACATGCGATAATCAGTAGATTGTAAAAAAGTTGACATGCGAGTTTTCCAGAAATCAAAAGGTAGGTTATCGAACAGAGGAGGTCGGGTAATAGAATACCCTTCCGTAGTGTTGCGATTCCCAAAGTTAGACATGGATCAAATTCAAAAAGTTTTTAAACTTTAATTTTCGAAACAAGCTCTGATACCACTTGAAAGTTCGATGGGGATGTTAAGCCCTATGAACTTAGTCCCAAACTAACCAAGAGGGGGGGTGAATTGGTATTTTAAAAACTTCGTTTTTAAACAAAGAAATAAAGTAACATAAAACCAAATCACACCACGAAAATAATGCGGAATTAAACATGCGGAAGCAAGAAAAGAAACACAGAGATTTTATAGTGGTTCGGTCGACTCGACCTACGTCCACTCCTTGGAGGCACCCTCCAAGTATTGCACTAAACAAAAAGTGACTCTCCTTTAGCCCCCCACGGCTAGGTGGAGAAACCCTCACAAGAACCTCCTTTTTGCCACCCCGGCAAGGCAGAGAACCTATCTCCTTTTGCTTCCTCCTGAAGCCGGCAGAGAACCAGAACCAACGGCACAACTCCTTACCTCTACCGACCCTTCCACGGACGAGAAACTCTAGACGAAGACGACGCAGAGAGATCCTTGAAGCAACCCTTGTGAAACCTCTCACAAGCTCCCCCTCACAAGATCCTCTCTCTCTCTTCTCTCTCTCTTTCTCTCCTCAAGGTCTTCTCAGGTCAAGGCAGCAGCCAAAGGTTTTTAAAAACGTTGAACAAGAGCTCTTTAAATAGAAGAGCTTCAAAAGAGCTCATTAATTGCAAGTTGCCGACAATATCGTCCAGGCCGATCTGGACATCGGCCTGGCCGATCAGTACAAATTAATGAAGATCGGCCAGAGCATAGCCCTGAATGGAAAACAGGACGATTGAAAATTAGCTTGATCGTCCAGGCCGATCTCACGATCGTCCTGGCCGATCAGTTCAAATCAGACGAAAATCGTCCTGACAATAGCCCTGAATACGGGCTGGCCGATACTGATCGTCCTGAAGTAACTTAAGGTTTTTGACTAGATCGTCCGGGCCGATCCTGCGATCGTCCAGGACGATATGATCGTATCAATCATCCTTAATTACTTCCTTGATTTCCTGAACAATTATGGCATAATTTGTTAATATCGTCCAGGCCGATACAAGGATCGTCCTGGCCGATAATTTAAAGATATGCTATACCATACTTGTCTATGGCGGCTACTTCTTTCTGTTTTGAGCTTATCGTCCTGGCCGATACACGTATTGTCCAGGACGATCGGTTAACGTTGGCTGCCTTAATCAAGAATCCTTAATTAGACTTTCTGTTTTTAAGCTGATCGTCCAGGCCGATCAAAGATATCGGCCTGGCCGATATGAGTAAAAACAGAATTTCTAATTCTCTCAAGTGTGTGTGTGAAGGGTTACAAAGTATCAGTCTTTTTGACTATTACAAGTGGACTCAAAAGGTAAAAATAAAAGTACAGACTGACTCAACCCTAGACCTACGCATTCCTGAACTTGGCTCCTTTTTGATTGTCCGATCGTCGATTCCTGAAAAGTTAGAAGCAACAAGCTGTCCGAGAAAAGCAGTGTTTGTCAATCATCAAAACATAAGACATGAAAAATAGATTTGCAACATTGATGATTTCAAATATTATTGTTTTATGTATAGTTATCTCCTAACACTTTTTGGAAAAGTTGTTTTTGGTCTTGTGTGTACTAATATTTCAAGAAAATCAAACTCCAGACTACATAGACTTCAAATCAAATTCAGCATGAGAGACTTTGTGGATTTAAAACTTGTATTTTTTCTTTGAATTAAGTTTTGAAAGGGAGTGATTGTAATTGAGTGAATACACACACACGCTTAAGGAGATCTTAAGAAATTTGTACTGATCATACGGGACGAATATAGTTCATAAGGGACGATCAAGTCAGTCATCTCCTCATAAGAGCACTAGAACGAGTAGGAGTCGAAGGAAATTTTTCTAAGTCCTGATCATCCAGGACGAAGTGTATTCGTCCCAGGACAAAATGTTCTCTGAAAAATTTTCATTCAAAAATGAAGTGTATTCGTTCCAGAACGAGTTGCTCTCTGAATTGCTATCGTCTAGGACGAAGTGTATTCATCCCGGGACGATTTGCTCTTTGTAAAACGTTCGTCCGGATGAACCTTAACTTCGTACCAGGATGAAGTGAACCGAATCTGAAAATTAAATGTCATTCTACAGTTTTTGGGAACCGACTTATGGAATAGCCGTTCCTATCGGACAAACCTAGTTTGTACGGGATGATGTGTGTGTACGAAATCATTTCGTACCCATATACATTAGGTTCATTTCCAACGCATTTAAGTAAAATCGTCCAGAACGATCCACGATCGTATGGGACGTTCCAATTTGTATTGACTTGAAAATTTGCAGTTTTTGGACGGTTTTTGTGTCTTTCCTATAAATAGTCCAAATTAAACTGCCACATAATCTTTTTGCCCATTGATCTTCATGCCTGCTGAAAGAAGAGACAAGGAGAGAGTGTGAGAGAGTATTTGAAAGAAGATTCTTACTACTGGAGCGAGAAGGCTTCACTTGGTGAATAAAGGTAAGAGTCTATACTTTTGATTTGGAATTACTTTACTCTTTTCTTTCTTCCTTCTAGATTTCTTGTGAGAAGATCTGTCAAGGAGATCTGGTTCTCTGTCGACACTTAGAGAGTGTGAACAGACGAAGGGTTCTCTGCCCACACTAGGAGAGTGTGAACAGCCGAAGGGTTCTCTGTCCACACTAGGAGAGTATGAACAGCCTAAGGGTTCTCTTTCCACACTATGAGAGTGTGAAAGGAAGGACGGTTCTCTGCCAACACTAAGGATAGTGTAAAAGGATGACGGTTCTCTGCCGTACCGGGTAGTGGTGGAAAGAGTTTTTGTAAAGGCTTCTCCGCCTTGCTGTGGGTGCTAAAGGAAAGTCACTAGTGGTATTAGTACAATACTCGGAGGGTGCCTCCGGGGAGTGGATGTAGGTTTGGTTTTGACCAAACCACTATAAATTTGATGTTCTTTATTTTTTCGCTATTTTTATTTTAACGTTTACAACTTGTGGTTGAAAAATCTATTTCTATAAAACTCACTAAAGTTAGCTTTCATTTCCAAATTTTAAGAGGTTAAATTTTTTTTTTTAATTACCAATTCAACCCCCCCCCCCCCCCCCCTCTTGGTTAGCCGTGGGACATAAGCTTAGGTTTAACAACCTAATTCTTAGTGAACAAGTTTCAACATACTGCACATGTTTGCACTGATTGAATGGAAAAAGATCAACTCACTACAAGAAAAATGTCATTTTCCAGCATCCATTTCCACCAGAAAAATGGCCAAAATCCTTCCAAAATTAGCATTTCCAACAGATTTCCGGTGGAATGTTTTCGCCGGTAAAACACGAGTCGCAAAAGGCCTTTCTATTGTAAAATAATTCGCTGGAAACAATTCTGGCAAATTTTCGATGGATTTTTAGCTAGAAAAACATTTTTGATGGATTTTTTTTTGCGCCGAAATGTTAATAAAAATAAAAAAAATTAAAAAAAAAATCCCAAATCAATTAACCTTGACCGGCCCGGCTAGCCAGCCTGACCGCTGCTCCCATTTTCGCTCCTCCCCAACCCAGCCGCCCGGACAGAGCCCACCCGCATGGATTGCCTGACCCACCAATCCCACATAGCCCGAGCGGACAGCCCAGCCACCCGAACAGGGCTCGCCTGCACTAATTTCCTTCGGTGGGGTTCAAACTTTTCCCCTTTGCTCGTGGTAAGGCCTCCGAGTCTTCTACCATCTTACCATTAAATAACAACTATTAAATTTGCTACTTTAATTTATTTAAGGTATAACTTATAAATATTAAAAGTAATAATTATTTTAAGAGTAAAAATATTTTTTAAGATAAAAATAAATATAATTTAATTTAACAATAAATTATTAAATTAGTCAACTTAATTGAACAAAATAAATAATTATTTACTATAGTTTAAGTTTTAATTTAAATCATTTAATTTTTTTGTTATTAAATAATTAAATTATAATTTAATTTATTTATTATAATTTAAGTTAATAAATTTAATAATTTAAGTTATTTTTTAAAATATAAAAACATTTATTTAAAATAATTTAATTTGATAATAAGTTATTAAAATATAATTTAATTTTTTATTTTCATCAAAAATTTGCCAGAAATTCCACCAAAAAAAATCCGTAGGAAATCAAGTGAAAAAATCAATCAAAAATTTGCCGAAAATTTTCCATAGGAAATCCGCCGAATAATCCGCTAGAATTTGCGATGAATTTACTTTTGCCGAAAATGAGCTATTTTCCTGTAGTAACTCTAGAATTTTTATTATAAGGGAAGGTAGCACCTAATCTAAGGGAAGGCAACACATAATCTCACACTTATAGAATATACTGGAAATCAAATAATCACTTGTGGGCATTAAAATATATAAACTTGATGGAAAACAACTTAGAAATATGCGTACATCATCCATAATATACTCAAAAAGGAATAAGGGACTTACTCAAGAATTAAAAAAATACATGAATAGACGCTGCAAAAATAATTTCCATCCCTATCACCATATATGGTGCCTCCTTCCCCTCCTATTGAGTCAAACTATAAACTCTGGGTTGCTGTAGGGTTATACTGACCACTAATATATATATATATATAAGCACCTTATGCAAAACCTCCTGACCTCCTTCCTCCAATTCATCCTCCAATATAGGTCGAGGAAGTTTCACTGACTTCTTAAGCTAGGTTTGGTTGTTTTCTCTGACCATGTCTACCTCAAACTTTAGCTCTATCATCTTATGTTGTCTAGCGACATTATGCCACCTTTTGACATATTGACCACACCTAAACAACTAACAAGTGTATAGGAAACATTATCATGCATGCCTTCTTTGAAAAAATTCACAAATTGGAGCATTACTAATGGACACTAATCCTTCTAAACTCCCACCTACTATTGTTGACCTCATTTTTGTATGAGGTCACTAAGACCCTTCCAGATTCTAAATTTAATCCTAGACCCTAGGATCCACTCTAGACCTTAGGATCTTTCATAGAACTAGACTTTAGAGCCTACTCTAGAGCCTAGGATTCCTTTAAATCCTAGATCTTAGAACTCTCCTAAATCTTAGGATCACTCCAACTTCAAATCAACCTCCACCTTTGATCAACCTCAATTTTAAATCAATTCCTATATTTAATCCATTTCAATTTCAATTTGACTCCTACATGTGACCAATTTGAATCTCAAACTCCATCCAATTCAAGTCCAAATTAATTCAAACTTCAAATCAAATTCAGACCCAGAGTTTAAACTCAAAATTCAAACCTTTAAGGCCCTGTCCTAAACACCCTTTTTAGAGATTTTTTCAAACATCTCAAAACCCAGTCAAATGGCCTCTGATTCAGGGTCTATCACTTGCAAAGTGATAAGACATGTCTCTAAAGGCTACCCTCCAATTTTGAGCTCATTCTGAGGTCTCTAACCCCAGAATCTGAATTAAAATTCAAAGGCTGTAAAACCTTCAAATATTTACAGCCTATGCCACTGAGCCTAACCCCTTTGAGATCTTGACCTTGGAACCCTTGTCCAAGCTTCCAATCACTTCCAGACCCTTGATTTTAACCCATTGAGCAGCAAACTGCATTTTTCAAACCCATTTTTGACCATAGTTGACCAATAGGTCAAAATTGACCAAAACACCCCTATGGGGCTCAAATGGGGATTTCAAACCAAATGAGCTCCAAATAGGATGCAACCACCTTTAACAAATTTCAAATGTCATTTCAAATCTTTTGAACCCATTTCGAACCCCTGAGTCAACCTGGTTGACCAAGTCAACTGGTTTGACCCAAGGGGCCCTTTAAGGGTCCAAACATGTGTTTTGACCTAAATGACCTTTTTAGGTCACCCAACCACTTCCATTGACCTCAAAATATTATTTCAAACCTGTTGAGCCCAAACCCAGACCCTGGGTCAACCTGGTTGACCAAGTCAACCCAGGTTGACCAAACAGGCTCTTAGGGACTCAAATAGGGATTTTGATCAATTTGACCTCCCCAGACCCAGCAACTACCATCAATGGTCTCCAAATGTCATTTCAAACCTGTTGAGCCCAAACCCAGACCCTGGGTCAACCTGGTTGACCAAGTCAACCCAGGTTGACCAAACAGGCCTTTAAAGGCTCAAATGGTGATTTTGACCAGATTGACCCCTCCAAACCTTGGGACCACATCCAATAGACTCAGGACGACATTCTGAATCTGTTGAACCCATTTCTAGCCCTTGAACCCAACTGGTTGACCAAGTCAACCAGTTTTGGCCTAGAAGCCCATTAAAGGCCCATTAAACCTTTTTAATCTATTTGACATACATGGCTCTTGGAACCACCCTCCAATCCACCCAATCAACTCATTTGAATCACCTCATTGAAAATTTCACAACCCTTGATGGAGTTGACTGGTCAACTAGTCAACTCAAGGCTTAAAGTGACCATTTATATGGTCAAAACTTTCAATCCATTGAACCTAGCTCAAGCCACACCCATCCAGCCACTTGGAGAGACTCCATGACTTGCTTGGGTGCCACATCAGCTCCTTTGACCAGTTGACTGGTCAATTTGGTCAAACCCAAGCTTAAACCCTTCTAAAAGGTCTTAATCAACCTTTTAGACCTTTTTCCCTGATTTAACTCCCCAAGGCCGACCCCTTAATATCCAAAAGCTCACTTGGAGCTCTCCTAACCAAGCTCAGGGCCTGGTTTAGCCTAAAATGGCAATGCCCCCCCCACTTGTCCCAAGCCACCCAATGGAGGCAAGGCTTGGCCAGCCTTTGAGGCAGCCTTCTAGCTGTCCCAGGGACATGTGGCACCATCTAGGGAGCCCCTCCATCAATCCCAGCCATCCGTTTGGCCTGGGGGCGTTTGAATAGGGGGAAAAGGGCTTAATGACACATATCCTAACCCTAACCATCTCTCACTACTCAAGCCCTCTCAAGCCCTGCCCCCAGTTCGTTTTGAATCTCCAGAGCTTCCTCTACCTCCCCACTACAAAACCCAGGTGGTTGCACGTCACCGGCGGCGAGTTCTCCGGCGAAACCACCACCTAGACCGTCCCAAGCCCATAGCAGCCGATCCAGACGCGTTCGAGCTTGGATTTTCGCTGGGAATCTTCACTTGGACAATCTACAAGCTCAACCATCCAGAAATTCCGAAGATCTAACGGTATAACTCCCTAAAACCCTAGATCTAGGTCACTTTAGTTAGATCTAAATAGCTTTACGCTTTTAGGGTTTTAGTTAAAACTAATTATTCCCCACGATTTCTGTTCATGCCCTTAATCTATGTTTAAAATTTTAAGTGAAATGATCGATCCGATCGAGAGAACGAAGCGAAATACGTTTTCTAGGGCGTCACTCACGGTCTCCGGCGAGTGTACGTTTTCTGGACCGTTGATCGTTCGATCAACGGTTCAGATCGAGTCCTTCCGCGGTCTGATCCGACCGCGCATTCGATCCGTCGTTCGATCAGCCGTCCGGCGAGATCAGGACCGTCCATTCGGAATAGCGGGATCGAAGCTCCGCCGTCTGATCTTCTCCTGGTGAGATCAGACCGCGGGATCTGATCTCAGCCGTTGGATCGAACCCGCGGTTAATCCAACGGCTGTCACGCGCCGCTGACGTGGTTAAGTGAAAACCGCGTGAAGCGGCCAGCAGCCGACGCGTGTCCCCGCCGCCGCGCGGTTTCGACCCCGCCAATCCCAGTGCGCCGCGTGTCACACCGCCGCCATTTAATTAATAAAATTGTGTTTTAATTAGTTTTAATTACTAAAACTTTGAAAAATCACAGTAAATCAAATATATAACCAAAAATTAAGTATAATATATCAAACTTTTCAGAATTTCATCTAGTTTATTTTAAAAATAAAATCAGTTTATTTTGACTATTATTTTACTGGTAATTTAAGAAATACAGAAATATGTATTTCATTTTTAATTAATTATATAAAAATTATTTTTATCTGAAATTTGGCATGCATGTTGTTGAGTTCATGGCTGGTCTCTAGAAAAATTTTCAGTATTATTTGAATAGGTTTTGAAGGTATTTTGAATTATTGGAGTATTTTCACCCTTTTTTTATATTTAATTAATTATTAACTATTTAAAAAAAAAATACAAGAAAAATATTTTATTATTTCCAAACTTCTATGGAGATCAGTGGATCCTTCAACTCATTAGAATGTATTTTAATAATATATTTAATTATTTTATAATATATATATATTCCTATTTATATATATATATATATATATATAAATCTATTTATATTTATGTATTTTAATATATATTTTGAAATTATATTTTTGTAAATCCTTAAGTGTTTAAGAGTCATTTGAGATCTTAAATGTTGATTAAGCATGTTTGAATAGAAATGAAGGGGATAATTAGTGAATAATCATTCCTTGATTATTCACTAATTTTGTCTTAATTATGTTATTTAGTTAATTGCATGCTTAAGGTGCACACACCACCTAGCCTAGGTTCTCCTAGATCTAAGGACTTGTTTGCTTGCCACTTGTGTATGCATGCCATGTTTATTCAAAGGGTTAGAGGAACTTTGATTTGAACCTATTCAAAACTAGTGACATGATTAAGGACAATAATTAAGGACCCATGTATAGAAAACTTAGAAAAATTTCAATAATTAGGATTCACTTCCCCTTGAGTTGAAACTTTGAACATTTGAACATAGTGACACCCTCAGCCCTTAGGGAAATTTTCACTGATTTTTGAGGTCATTAGGCCCCCTAATTAATTTTCTAAGTCTTAAACCCTTAGTTAAGCCTTTAAAACTTCTAAAAATTGTAATAAATCCAATTTAAATCCAAAAATTACATATAAACCCTCAAATTGACCAGAATTCAGTCCTTAATCTATGATAATTAAAAGCCCCTTGATTTGACAACAATTTAAACCCTAATTTAATTTTAAGTGAAAACCAATATTTAATTAAGATAATTAATTAATAATAATATAAAAATCCAAAAATCTCCCAAACACTTGGGGATCCCTCCTTAGGTTGTTCCTGACCTTTGGAGGTGTTTTCAAGAGATTGGGAATTTGTTTGAAGCAAACTCACAAAAGAGGCCCTCTAATTAAGAAATTCCTAAAATTCATTAAAATGCCCAAACTTCGATAATTCATAACTAATTCGAATAAAATCCAAATCACCCAAACTCACTTGCATTCAACTCATGGTGATATCTAGTGTTTATTAAAAATATCAAATTTCAGAAATTTGCAATATTTTAAAAAGTCAACAAATTGGTCAAACCGTAGTTAAAACTAGTTCAAAACTTCAAACCTTCGTAGTAAAATGTAGAAAAATCCATTTTCAACGTACTTACCCTCTAACTGATCGTAGTAAGGTCTAGTATTTTAATAAAATACAAACATTCCAGAATTTGAGCTTAATAAAAAAGTCAATTTTCAACCCCTTTAATTAAATCATTAAAATATTCAAAAATTCTTAAAAATCTCATAATCATTCTAAAACTCAGAAAATATTGGTTTAATGTTTAAAACACTTAACAAATCCTTTAAAACACAACAACCACCCTAAAGTTGAAGTTTATTGGCTGGACTACTCCGGGCTGCGGGGCTAAGTGTCCTAAGGAGGCTGGTTCCTCGAGCCTGGTGGCACAACGCCACGAATGAATTCTAAAGGGTGTCAAACCTTAAAATTGATTAATTTTTAATTATTTAACATTTTAAAAATCTCTAATTCAATTACATTAATTTGGTTTATCGGCTGGACTACTCCGGGCTGCGGGGCTAAGTGTCCTAAGGAGGCTGGTTCCTCGAGCCTGGTGGCACAACGCCACGAATCGATTAATGGCAAACTTAAATTAATCAAGCTTTTAAAATCAGTGATGAACTCATTTCTTTATATTAATCCACTCTTTTAAGACTAACCAATTTAAATAACTTAATCAACCCCGATTGCTACTGGGTAACCCAGGCCTACGAGGCTATTAGCTTAGCCCCAAGGAAGGTGAAATAAACTTCACGGCCTCGGTGTGAAACAAAGGTAGCAATCAATTAACTTTTAAAATATGTTTAATTAAAAT
Source organism: Dendrobium huoshanense (assembly GCA_016618105.1). Taxonomy (NCBI): domain Eukaryota; kingdom Viridiplantae; phylum Streptophyta; class Magnoliopsida; order Asparagales; family Orchidaceae; genus Dendrobium; species Dendrobium huoshanense. The sequence continues at coordinate 14,772,217 of CM028351.1, forward strand.
TCTTAATTCATTAATATTTAAATTTTAATTTAAATCCCCTTCTAAGCCTTAACAAATCCAAACTTTTAGACAACTTCAATTAATAACCCACTTTAGGATCTACCCCAGCCACACGACCTTTCTCACACACTTTAGATGATGTGCTAGGACAACCAACTCTAGATCTAGGTTAGGCCGGTGTTTACTTTACTGCTGTGTGCCGGATTTTTCGTAGTTTTTATTGCATGATGTGGATGAAATTGCTTTGCTATGTCTGCTTACTTTTTCTGTACTCTGTGGATGGATTGATGTGTTTGGCGACTAGATTACCCTTTGGTTAGGTACGATCTGGATGTTGACACAGTTTTCTGCAGGTGGCCACGCTCATGCAGGGCAATATAAAAAAGGGGGCAAATCAAAAAATGTATAAATATTATAAACTCTTTGCACAGGTGCTTCAGCTGCTAAAGCCCCCCAAATAAAAAGAGCGTGGCCAGTGTGTTTACTTTCTTTTTTGCTCATATACAACTGCTTGGGAATAACTGCTTTTTTTTTATATATTAATTGCTTAGGATAACCCTGCAGGTGAGTCTAGATTTTTATTTTGATATCAATGTAATTTGTGCAAGTGTCAAGTGTTGTGAAAGTTTATTTTGAGTTGGGATACATAGATCCAAAGCTTGGATTCCAAAGAGGAAAGGATACCCCTTTGGGGAACACTCCTTTTCCATTTGGAAATCCAAATTTGGATCATACCACTTCCTTACCCAAAGAGAAAAGAGTGGCCTTCCCCTTAAAAGGAAGTGCCCTCTTGTCCATTTGGGTAGTCCGCTACGAAGATTCCAAGAAGATTGAAGAAGAGGAGTCCAAAGAAGAATGAAATTGAAGATTTGAAGACTTGAAGATTGAGAGTATCCCACTCAAAACAACTTGCGTCATTACTAGGTTTAGAATCCGGGTTGTTGTCAGTGGTGCCAGGCCACTTTACTTTCTGTAATATTCTGGTTTGTAATAAGCAAGGCAATTCTGCCTATGGACATTTATTAATTAATTTGTATTTGATGTAATGATTTGATTGCCTTTAGGATTACTTGTTTTTACTAGTTTTTTTGGCGATTGCATGCCGCTCTTTGTTTTTGCCTGGACTCGTGAGACTCGTGAGGGTGTGAAAGTTTTCTACTCATAATTTTAAAAGTCTAAAATTTTAGTGAGTCTAAATAACATAGAAAGATAACGAATCTAGGGAATTAGCCGGGGATCGACCCCGGGGTCGCATGCATATTTTTGCATTACTCTTTCCTTGCTTTAGACCCTTCCCCGCCTGCGGGTAGAGTCCGGATAGTCTGACCTATGAGGACGAGGTGCCGGACCTGGGGAAGTCCAGTCTTCTAAAAAATTATTTTATAAGCCTGTTTTTAAAATTTTCAAGCATATTTGATTTGAGGTTGTTAACCAGCATGCATTGCATTAGATACAAATTAAAGAGTCAAAATTTTAATTTCATAGTCCTTAGCATTTTAGCACCCAACATAAGTCAAAGGGGCCAATTAGGAGAATCTCTAGATGTCGGCCCCGCCTCCCCAAAACTCTAATTACAACGTCCCTACCACTCTTTCATAAAAAGACCGGATTCATGTATTTGAAATCGATTAGGTGGTTAGCTGGCTCCCCAATCCAGGCCGGGGTAAGTCCAGACCTTGCACTGCATTAGTTAGGATCGGACGACTGTGGTCCAGTGTCCAAAATAGATTTAGGATCCGGGGCAGATCTTTGATTATAAGACCCCAAATTTCGGGAATATAGTCCCAAATTTCTAATAAAATGCTCAACTCTAATTAAATATCATTTCAAATCCAAAACATAAAGCCCAACACTTAGATTAAGTTGGGACATTTCCGGATGGTTCTGGAATCTCAAAGTGTCCCCTACCTCTCATCCTTTAACTCCGTTAATAACTGTTCAATTTTGATCCATTCCCTTTTGATTTTCCAATAATTCTATTCATACTTTGATATCACTCCTAGAAACTCTAAACAAAATTTTGCCACTATTTTAATCGAGAGTTTTCGTAGGGGATTTTATCTCCTTACGATGTAATTAACTACGAGGGCTTGCGCTCGTAGGAGATTTGGAACCCCACATACACCTGGTTTTAAAGAAAACTCAATTTCTAAAACTTAATTAGATTTCTTTGGGAAAAGTTAAATAATGATCATCATGGTCGCATTAGAAGAATTATCGTAGAATGGTGTCATTTCCTTTTGGGGAGATACATCCTTCTTCGATAAGGCTTTGGATGCGAATGCGATGATCATGTTTTCTTGAATATTGTAATTGGGTACTCAGTTGAACTATATTTTGTCCCCTCGGGGCCATATAAAGTTCTTCTTAGAACCCGATCATAGTATTCAAGATGAGTTTACATAATTCTAAGTCTGAACGCCGTTATGAAAGTTTATTTTCGTCCTTCGGGGTGATATACTCTTTCTAACGAGTCGATTCGACCTTAGAATTAGAACTTAACCTTAATCTTAAAATCCCCAAAGAAAACTAATATTTTTCAAAACCTGTTTTCCAAAATTCCAACAACAAAAAAATGGCACGCCCGGTGGGACAAATCTCTCTCTCCATCTTTAATAATGGCAAAATTTTGTTTCATCGGTAGTCTTAACTACCTTTCTTCCGTTGGTCCCTTTGCCCATTTCTTCCTTGGGTAAGTGTGGCCAACATCTAAAATAATAATAAAACATTAAAAGAGAGGTTTTACCTCTAAATTTGATTTCATTTAGATTTCTGTTCTGATTTTGACCTTCTGCCCCGGCATAGCCTGTGAGGCGACAGTGTCAAATCAGATCTCTGGATATCCTTTTTTAATTTTATGGATTTATGGTCGATAATATTTTTCGTTCAACATATAAATCCTTAAAATTGAAAAGCATTCAAAATTTTTGATTTCATTCCAAACTTGTTAGTTTTAACCCCCTCATTTCCCCTTGACTTCTAAGGGTGGGGAGGGTTAAACTATCCCTTTTTACTTGGGCTTTCTCACAATTCCATAAGCCTTCGGGCAAGGGGAAACTCTGTCCGTTGTGTTTTAGAATTTGTAAGAGAACCCATTTCAAATTCTCAAAATTCCTTCAAAAATTTTCTTAAACTCCAAGTTGACATATGTTACCCCATACGATTTCCTCGTGGGCCAATATATGTCATACTTTCAAAAAAATAGTAATAAAATACTTTTTACTACTCTTTTCAAAAAATCTAATTTCAATCATTTTCTTTAACTTTCAGAAAATTTCAAATGGCTGGCCAACTGATTTTCTCCTTTGACCGAGAGTTGAATTCGACTGTTAATGACCAAGGGAGTACTGTTATCTTTGGAATGGGATTTAGTACTCTAGAGCTCTCTATGGATGGACACCAGATTGTGAGCCTGGATGCCAGTAAGGAAACTCCCCCAGTAGTTGAGTTAATTGTGGGATCTGCACCCACCTTGCCAGTAGTCAGTGATGATCAGAAACAACCTGAACCAGTTGTTGAGCCTTCCACTAAAATTAAGTCTGTTTTTGAAGAAGGGTCTAGTTCTGGACTTAGATTCACCACTAAGAATCAGAAGAAGAATTATTTGAGGAGACTTAGGAAGAAAATCTCTAAGGCTAAGAGAGTCCTACCTTTTAAGACCTTGGCCCAAGTAGAACCTGAGGCTGTTGAGGAACTACCTATTCCTGCTTCCTCTCCCCTCCTAAAGGGAAGTCGCTTTTACCCCCTGGCTTCAGCTCAAGGGGAGGAGAGGATAGCTAGGATAGCCCGTTCTCCACCACGCCCGGTCGACTACTCGACCAAGAAGACTCAGAAAGAAAAACACCTTCAAAAGACAAGAACTTTGAGAAATATAATTCACACCTGTGCTGCACAGACCGGACAGACTAAAGAGGAATATGTGAAACAGTTAAAGGGAGTGATCTCACATCGCTTCCAAAAGGAAGTGTTGAAGGAAGAAGTATCTGAAGCAAGGAATTTAACCCCTCAATTCGTTAGGAAGAATAAGAAGTATGCTAGACAGCCTGCTACTTCGGTACTGGTTGATGGATATCACTGGGTGCCACGCCCTCTGTCTTCTCAAACAGAGGGTATTGTGTTGACTGGGTCTGAGAGAGGCCGCCATTCTACTGGTAGACCCTCGGTACCCCCACATAAACCTGTGAGATTGGCCTCAGTGATTGTCAAACCAAAGGGGGTTGAAGTTCAAAAGCATGTGGACCTTAAAGGAAAAAGACCTAAATCTCCTGAAAGGAGATATGTGCCGAAGAGAACTAAGTTGGAGAGTCTGCCACCACCTCCTAGAACTTCTAAGTTCATTCTGCAGCTCCAACGAGTTTCAGTCGACCCTACTCCGAGTTCAGTTGAATTGATGGATGTTCAGGCTAGTACCCCAGTTGTTACAATTGATAGTCCTGCCGCGGTTAGTTTGATTCCGGATCCAATAGTCACCGTTCCTATTACCCCAGTTGATGATCCTCAAAGTTCGAGTGTCATTCCTAGGCCCCTTAGTCAGGTGTCTGAGGACCTTACCTTACCAGATGTGGGAACTATCACTTTACAAGCTCCTACTTCTCCTGAGGAATATGTCCCCCTCCCTGTAGAGGATGCCACTCTTCTGACTACCAGCTTTGGAATAGTCGAAGAGGAGAGAATTGACCAGGATTTAGAAATGGAAGATGAGCCAGATACAAAGTCTCAACCAGATCCTAATCCAAAACTTACAGAAATCATTGCCCTTATGGATTCTGAAGAGTTGTTTGATATGGCTGAATATAAAGGATACTTACCCCTTGACCCTAAATCAATTGGGGATAGACCAGTCGAGGAGGTAGTTCAAGAAATAAGAAACATCCTGTTAAACAAAGAAGGAACGGCTTCTTTCGACCCTGATATGGATGATCTCCTTGGAGATGAAGATGATTATGTTGGGGGCATTCATGTGGTTGAAACTAGAGGATCTAATAAGGAAGCTGAACCCAGCAAGCGCCGATTTGTTAAAGATGATGATCCGCATGCTGTTGAGTCAGAGTCAGATGAGTCTGTGAAAGATAGAGATGAAGAACATATAAAAAACTTGGAGACTCAGCTCGCTAGCATGATGTCACAAGTCAGAGAAATGCAAGAGAAATTGGACAAATCACAGCAAGAGTCTCTTGTGATTCACCAGTCAGCTCGAGAGCTCACAGAAAAGGCCAAAAGGGCAGAATTTAATTCCAGACCTCTCGAGTCACCACCTGTGACTCTCCCTTGTCCAGTAGAGACACCTCCAGTTCACCCTGCAGTTTCCACCATTCCTCCGATCCCACCTCAGAAGGATATCAAGCAGTTAATTGAGGACCAGGTAAGGGAGGCCTTAGCCCATGCTCAAGGAACTGTGTCTATTGCAAAGGGTAGACCCTACCCCGAGGAATATGACTTGGTTCCTTACCCAAAGGGCTTTGTGCCACCAACTTTTAAAGTTTTCACCGGAATTGAAAATCCGAGACAGCATCTGGCCCACTTCCGAGCAAGCTGTTGCAACGCAGGAGGGTCAGATGCTCTACTATTTCGCCAATTTGTAAGTAGTCTATCCGGCATTGCTTTTGAATGGTACGCCGATCTGCCCAACGGTTCAGTAAGAACCTTTAGCGACCTAGAAAACTTCTTTCTTAAGAGATTTTCTGGAGCGCAACAACGCACTACTGTGGGCGATCTCGTGGTTGAAAAGCAAAAGCCGGGAGAGTCTCTAGTTGAGTACATCTTGAGGTGGCGAAACCTCTCGATGAAGTGTGAACCCCAGTTGCAAGAACAACATGCTGTGGAGATTCTGTTGAAGAATATCCACGGTCCTGTTGCTTTTCTCCTGAAGGGTTTCACTATTAAAACTTTTGAGAAACTCCTTAATAAGGCTAGCAATTTGCAGGAAGAGGCTCCTAGGATGCCATTCTTACGAGAGCAGTCTGAGGAAAGGAAGGGTCCAAAACTGGTGAAGACATTTGAAAAGAAAGCTGTGGTCTCAGCAGTAGATAAAGGAAAGAGGCCAGTGGTTAGTCAGCCTAGCACTCCACTTCCACCACAGCCGCCTCAGAAGCAGCCTTTTCAGATAGTTCCTCAACATACCAGAGATCCCTCTTTCATCCCTTTTAGAGAGAGATTGGCAAAGCCTTATCCATTTAAAAGGGAGTCAGTTAAGAAGATCTTCAGAAGTCTGTTAAAGAAACCAGATTTTCAGTTGCCAGAGGCTAGGAGGCCTGAGGATGAGAGTAAGAAAGATGATCCCAAGTATTGCCCGTACCACAGGATGCTTAGTCACCCTCTTGAGGACTGCGTTGTGTTCAAAGATTGGCTTGAGAGGAACTATACCCAAGGTAACATTATAATACCTAAAGAATACTTGGTCGATCCAGAAAAGGCTTCAATTAAGACCATTTCAGGTAATCCTCTTAACTCTTCTTGTTTTGTTGAAGATGGTTGGGACATTGCTTTGTCCCGGGCACTTAAAAAGTCGATTAACAAGTCTTTTCGTCTTTCTCAACAGCTGACTACGATAGCCCAGGCCCCGGTGTGGAAAGTTGACCTGGACGCTTCGTAGAAGGATGTTGAGCCACTTCCCTCTCCAGTAGTCTTAGGAACTACTGAGAAAAATGTGAAAGAAGAGAAATCTGATTTTGTAGAGAGGAAGTGTGTAGATGAGAGATGTATTAGAATGGCGGATGGTGGTGTTAAAACCCTTTCCCCTCTTTTGTTATCTGACTTTTACTTTGCCCCATCAAAGGCGAAGGGTCAGAAGATGAATAAAAAACATCCTTCTACTTCTGTCTTGATGATTAACCATGAATCTCAAATGCAAATTGATGACTCTCCTGCTTTGAATCAAACTCCTAACGAACCAAATATTGAGGTTAATCAAACCAACCTCCCCGAATCGACTATTCAAGAAGAGGTCGAATGTGAGGCTTTATCAGAAAGCGATTTCCCTCAAATCAATTTTCAAGGAAATCCTATCTTGATAGAACTTTCAGATTCTGACTCGCTTTCAGAAAATGATGATCCAACACCTATGGTGTGTGTAGACACTGCTCTAGTTTGCCCGCCCGAAGACATCGAGCAGGTGCAACTCCGTGGCGGTAAAGTCTTACCCCCTAGGTTGCCCCCTCAGGATAAAGGCAAGCAACCTTCATTCGAAAATCTAAGTCCGGATTCCCCTCAACAACCAGAATTTCCTTTAATTCCTCCGGGTTTCGAGTCTGTCGTTCCTAAGGTTGATTACAATGTTCTAGCCCACCTTAGGAAGTTGCCAGCAAAATTAAGTATTTATGACGCCCTCCTTCTTTCAAATCCCCACCATCGACTGTACTCCTAAAGGGTTCTCCTTCAAATGTCTTCATATTGGAATCCCATCATTATTTGGTAGACATCAAGTTAATCTCCACTAATTGTGCTCTCTCTATGAGATAAAAAATCCATGAATGTGAAATGACACTAATGCGTGCCTTAAATTATCTCTTTGGCCTCTTAGAAAATGGTAGCACTTCTCTTCAGGTGTGCTGACTAACTAGGGATCTTACCTGACTAGAGTTTTAAACTATGTCTCATACTACATCACTACCTTACTCCCTTACAGCAGTATAAGAAAAGATTCTTACTTCTACTACCTAGTAGATGGTGATATAAACCAGCTCCAAAAGTTCTCTCGAAACTCCACCTAAGGATTTCTACATTAGTTCTTCCCTAGAATATCTCCTTTTGTTGGCTTATCCACCAGCGCTCTACCTCTCCATCTAATATATATACAACAAATGACATCTTCTTACCTTATGGATATTACATACTATTAAATTATTTCTCTATTACATTAGCCAATCTTCAGCTACCTAATGAAAGTACGAGATGCGCCAAGAGGGGGGGGGGGGAGAGTGAATTGGATATTTAAAATTTTCTTTAACAAAAGAAAAAAAAATTATAACTTGATGTGAAAGCTAATTATATTCGTGATAAAAAGATAAATTATTAATTTCACCCACTCAGTTAATCGCAACAAAAATAAATGCAGAAATAAAGTGAAGAAATAATAATATAAAGAACACACCAAATTTATAGTGGTTCGATCAATCCTTGACCTACGTCCACTCCCATGAGGCACCCTCCGAGTATTGCACTAAACCTTTAGTGACTCTCCTTTATCTCCCACAGCTAGGTGGATAAGCCCTTATAAAATCACTTTTTGCCTTCCCCAGTGCGGTGAAGGAGCCAGGTCCTTAACACCAAAGAGATCTTCTTCTTCCCAAAACTTCCCTCAAGATGAACCTAATATCTGATGGTACTGAGGTGCAAGCTTGCCGGAGCAATTATGTGAAATCCCCTCCACACTCCCTTGAAATCCCCTCCTAGGATCTTCTCCCTCTCTCAAACTCCACCCTTTTCTCTCTCTCCCTTTCAAGTTCTCTTTTCAAGTTTTCTCTAGAAAAATAAAGCTTCAATGGCTGCAAAGACTCTTATAAAGACTTATAAGAAAGCTTAAATAGATGGCTTCAAAAAGCCCTAAAAAATTAATTCATCCATTAAAGATCATATAGTACGAACAGATCAATTTGCCTATTCATACTGTACAATCACAAGTCAGTATTGTATGAACAGTTCAGTCAAAATGCAATTCATCCAAGATAAAGCATGGGATGGCCAAAATCATCTATGTTGATCATACAGTACGATCCAATTCGTACAGTACGATCAAAATTAAGCCATTTTGATTGACCAATCACAGGATTAAATTAGGCAATATTTTAAACATCGTACAGTATGATCAGGTTTGTACATTATGATTAGAACAACTTCTCAAATTCAAATTTTTGCCTAATTTAATGGACGATAGGCTTTCTAATTATAACAGATCGTCCAGTATGATGTGGTGTTCATACTATATAATTAGTTATATTTTAAAAATATCTTTTCCAGGAAAATAAAATATTTTAATTAATCTCTACAATACCAGATCGTATAGTACAATACATATCATATAATATGATGTACAAAAAAATTAAAATATTTAAAATCATTTTTTCTCCCCTTATATATATGTACGGTCACCAAGCTAACATGCATCAACACAGGACTTGACCCAAGAAATAAAAAAAATTATAGACTCATTTAACATAATATATTCTACCCAATCTTGAGCCCTAAATCTTCAAAAGAATGATGTATGTTGTACCTGAAATATTAATCAACCCATAAATAAATATGCACTGTAAATAATAGGAGAATTGAAGAGTTACTCAATAATATTTGTTATCATCAAAATCAAAAACTCGAAAGCCCGAGTTGCAATAATCTTTCCCTTTTTGATGATGACAAATAATATTGGTTGAATTTGCAAACTAAAAAAAAATCTCCTAAACTCCCCCTCACTAAAAGATATACATTAAAAATAGGAGAAAGCTTTTTTTAAAACAAAAATATTTAGAGCTAAATAATAAAAAAATTTAAAACATAAATGCAACTAACTATAATACATTCTCACTCTTTAATATTATAAAAAAGAATAGATAAGATAACACATAAAATTGAAATACTTGAGGAACAAAATAAAAACATAATTTTTTTTTTTTTTTTGAAAACATGAAATTTAGCTTAAAATATAATAAAAATTAAATACACAAAATAGATAAATAAACATACAAAACACATAAATAAAATACACAAATAAACCTTAACATACTTATACCTTATAGTTCTGCTCATGTTTTGATGATTCGGATGTTAGGTCTGCATAGGAGATTTTTTGCTTTTTATCTTTCCCCATATTACAATCTGTTATTTTACTCTTTTCTCTTGCATGAAGAGTTCTTAAGTTGGGGCATTCAAATTTCATATGTCTATGTTTCCCATACCCAAAGAAAATAACATCACAAGAAAACTTAATATTTTTATAATTTTTACCTTTGCTTCACTTTTGTTGATGCTTATGCTTGTACTTCAATAGACTTTCAAATTTATTTATTATCAATGTTATCGCCTTAATATCAGTATCTACTAAGCCACATTCATCCGTGTCTTTGACTTTTAGCACTATAGTCTTCTCATCACCTGCATTCAAAAATCATTGACTCACACTTTGCTCAAAGGCAATGAGCGATCTTATTAGATTGTCTATAGAATAAGCATTCAAATCTTTTGATTCATATATAGTTGTGACTTTGGCATCCAATTTATTAAGTAGAGAACGTAGAATTTTGTTAATATTTTTAAAGTTTGAAATTTCTCTACCTAAAGCATGCAAAGACATCACAATATGAGTAAACTTAGTATACATATCTAAGATCATCTCATAAGGTTTCATGCAGAAAATTTCATAATCATGGATTAAAATATTCAACTTAGACTTCTTGACTTCACTAGTACCTTCAAATATATTGCATAATCTATCTCAAATTTTTTTGCCGGTAGTATATCTGAAGATTCTCATGCAATCTTCATAATTTAACATACAGGAAAAATAATTTAAGCATTTAGCATTTAGTTGAACATTGATTTGTTATATTCTACTCCACTCAGAAAAAGGAATATCATTTTTTACTTCATTTATAATACGTAACAGTATAGAATAACTAGTTGAATTATATATCACATTCGATAATCAATTGATTGCAAGAAAGTAGACATGCAAATTTTCTAAAAAAACAAAAGAAATATTTTCAAATAAAGGTGGTCGCGTGATTGAATAGCCTTTCATAATGTTATGATTTCTAAATTATTCCATGATCGATTTTTTCAAGATTTTCTAAAACACTATTTTGAGACCCTACACTGATACCAATTAAAAGTACGAGATTCGCCAAGAGGGGGTGAATTAGATATTTAAAAATTTCTTTAACAAAAAGTAAAAATTATTTTTATAACTTAATGCAGAAGAAAATTACATTCATGATAAAAATATAAATTATTAATTTAATCCATGCAGTTAATCATAACAAAAATAAATGCATAAATAATAAATAAAAGAACACACCAGATTTATAGTAGTTCGATCAAATCTTGACCTACGTCCACTCCGTGAAGGCACCCTCCAAGTTTTTCACTAAATATTTAGTGACTCTCCTTTCCCCCCACAGCTAGACGGAGAAGCCCTTACAAAATTACTTCCACCTTCCCTGGTGAGGCGGAGGAGTTGAGTCCTTTGACACCAAAGAGTTCTTCTTCTTCCCAAAACTTCCTTCAAGATAAACCTTGAATCCGATGGTACTAAGGTGCAAGCTTGCCGGAGTAACCGTGTGAAATCCCCTCCAAACTCCCTTAAAATCCCCTTCTAGGATCTTCTCCCTCTCTCAAACTCGACCCTTTCTTCTCTCCCTTTCAAGTTCTCTCTTTAAGTTTTTTTCCAAAAAAAAATGAAGCTTCAATGGCTTCCAAAAACTCTTACAAAATCTTATGAAAAAGCTTAAATAGAGAGCTTCAAAAAGCCTTAAAATTTTAATTCATCTCTCAATGATCATACAGTATGATCGTAGCATCGTCCCGTACGATGTGTAGAATTTGACCTGTTAGTATTGTACGATCACCAATTATTACTGTATGAATATTTTAATTTTCCTGTTCATATTGTACGATGTCCAGTTAATACTGTATGAACACTTCAATCAAAATACAGTTCATCCAGGACGAAGCATGGGATGGCCAAAATTGTCTCTATTGATCATACAATACGATCAAGTTCGTACAGTATGATCAAAATATCAAAATTAAGCTGTTTCAATTGATCAATCACAGGATTAAATTAGGCAATATTTTAAACATCATACTGTGCGATTAGGTTCATACAATATGATTAGAACAACTTTTCAAATTCAAAATTTTGCCTAATTTAATGGACAACGGGCTTTCTAATTATAAAAGATCATCCAGTACGATGTGGTGTTCGTACTATATGATTAGTTATATTTCAAAAATAACTTTTATAGAAAAATAAAATATTTCAGTTAATTTTTATAACACCAGATCTTATAGTATGATCCATATCATATATTATAATGTACACAAAAATAAAAATATTTAAAATTATTTTTGCTATCCTGTATGTGTACACGGTTGCCAAGCTAACATAGATCAATACAGGATTTGACTCAAGAAATTAAAAATAAATAAATGAAAATTACAGATTCATTTAACATAACATATTCTACTCAATCTTGAGCCATGAATCTTCAAAGAACGGTGCATGGTGTACCTGAAATATTAGTTAACACACAAACAACTATGCATTATAAATAATAGGAGAAATGAAGAGTTAATCAATAATATTTATTATCATCAAAATCATAAACTCGGAAGCCCGAGTTGCAACACTTATGCCTCCACTATACCCTAAAAATAAAGTGGCTTTATTCCAAAATAATTACAAATGGTTATCTACCTTGCCTCCCTTCACTCCAACCATCTGACCCTAAGACTCACTCATCAATTAAGCTTCTATGCCAGCAAAATGCATCGTTGAATTTAAATCCATAGGCTCCATACTACTCTGAACTATAGTAGACTAACTAGAAATCTATCCATTAGCTTCATAATATAACAACACTTTTATCTAAATTAAGAATATAAGAGCTTAATTATGCACATACTTATCATAAACTAATATAAAATTTCTCAACTAAGCCCCAAACCCCTTTATTCTATAACTACTAATCAAATTTTAAAGCTTTAGTAACAATCAAATCCTTCCAAGCCTCAATCTAATACCACTCTAAGATGCCCTACAATCTAATAGAAGGATTGAATGCCTAAACCTACATTTTTACTCAACCATAAAGTACAATAAACTAGAGCTGACTATTAAATCCAAAATAATAATACTAATGTAAATAACACTTTATTTCTATTTCTCAAAATACATATATAATAATCCAATGAATACTAAATAAAAAAATAAAAGAATTCATATTGGATCACAAAAGAATACCTTAACTACTCTAATTCAAAAGATCCTAATTCTACCTCCTACTTTGCAGGCCCTTTCATTTTCCTAAAATGTCAGAATGTATCACAGAGTGAGCACAACCAGCACAGTAGACTTCTATCACTATCCCGTCATAGATAACAATATACTTTTTTAAATATTAATAATAAATTATTTAAATATTTAGATAATAAATAAGAAAATAAATATGTATTAGCAAAGTAATTACTAACATGTACTTTGGTTTTAAATTATTTCTTGTAATTTTATAAATAATCTTTCCATAATCATCAGAGATGTCAGTGAATACTTGCCATCAGAATTTAACTTGCACATGGGTTTCTCGTTTCATCATAATTCATTTAGAAACATCAAAATCTACCAGAACTAGTTTGGAATAACATTTATACTTTAATTATTGAATTATCATATTACACAATGCATGAGCGTAATATACATGTCTCGATGATTTTTTATAACTCTACTTCCACTTGTAACTCCCTTTAACCTCTCACACCTATATTCAATAAGTGGGGTCAAAATAGAACAAAATAATTTCATACACCTGAATTCAACAAGTAGGACTAGAATCCCTCCCATATCCTCGCAATATAGGGCCCTTTTATCATATCAGAAAGTGAACTTATCACATTTCAAAATTTAAAGCTCGTCCAACTCCATGTCATAATTTATACATTTGAATACAACAGTAAATAATTATGACTTTAATAAGCATTTAAAATGATGCATCATATACTATAATTGACAACAATAATTCATATTGTGCGTATAAAAACAAACCCACTAGAAATTTTCCATTCCAACTATAATTTTAAAGGAATATCCATAATGATTTAAGCTTTTTATAGAGCTATTATGAAAGCTAGAAATGCCTCAATTATTTAATGCACGTAGAATTTTTTTTAGAGAAAATAAACTAGTAGAAATTTTACATATAATAGTTAAAATGTTAAAAATAAAGCATTCAAATACATACTAAAAGTTACACTGTGGAAACATCGTAAAACCAAAGAAACGCACATTTTAAATCAAATCATTTTAATGAATTTCTTGAATTAATTTAATTCCTTTGTTTTCCCGTACCACACTAAACTACTTTTAAATTTTTTTTTCCAATCTCCACATATATAGAGATAGAACAGCTATACAATCTTAAGTGTAAAGACATTAGGTAGCCATTACTGACATAGATATGCTCGAACAATGACAAGTCTTAAACATAGGTATCACACCTTATGAATTATCAAACCTACATCATAATTGGACAACATTGAACATAACCCTTAAGAATAGTCCACTCAATCATCTCAAGACCCTACTCCACACTATAATATTGAATGCCCATGCTATCCAATACATCCTTTGATACAATATCATCTCTAAGGTTGAAGATAAGATCAATATCACACCCCATCTATCCATATCACTTATTTTTGTATGGTTGGCAGTAGGGGTGTCAATATTTGACACGACACGAAAATTTGACCCGAAAATTTCAGGTTGTACCCGACCCATTTGAAAAACATGTCGGATTTAGGTTCCTGGATTCAACCTGTTTGAAAAATGGGTCAGATTCGGGTTGACCCGATGGGTTGCTGGGCCAACCTAGAAACCGTTTAGAGTGAGCTGCCCTAGGCTGCCCGTACTTGTCCAGCTACCCACACAGCTGCCCGCGCCCTGCCCGCAGCTGCCCGCGCGCTGCCAGAGTCTGCCCGCGCAGACGCTGCCATAGTGCCGCTTGTGAGTCATGATGGGCATTGCCCGAGTCTACCCACTCGCGCCCGCGCCCCCGCTCCTCGCTCGCATTCGTTGCTCGCCCTTCTGCTCGCGCCCACTGTTCGCTCGCGTTCGTGCGCCCGAGCCCAAGTATCGCCTGCGCGCTGGCACACCAGAGTCCGCATACCCAAGTCCGCACGCCCGAGCACCCACGTCTGCGCACCCGCGTTTCGCCCACCTGTGTTCCGTGTTGGGTCGGGTCAACCCGATTGAACCCGGGTCAGTTCCGGGTTCTACCCAAATCCAACCCGTGACCCGAAATTTACACCCCTAGTTGGTAGTGAGTTTAACATAACCAATCTCATAATCTAGTATGTAAAAAGTACGAGCTACATTAGAAATCCCAGAGTTTGTTGAAAGTAGAAGCTAAGTACAATCTCATCCACCAAGAACTGCTAAATCACCTTCCCACTTATTTTATAGACCACTAATTTCACCTTATTTATAGTGAGGGTAGTAGATTAGTGGCCTTCTAACTATTGATTATGTTATTTGATATTGTGTCGTGTGGGTTGTGTTTTATTTGTTTTTTATCTTTAGTATCTTTTATATTTTTTTCTCCTTTGTGTTTCTTTTATTTCCCTCCTTTTTATATGTCAAAAGGATGAAAACTATTTTGGTAGTACAAAAGTTGTACTTTCTTTTAGTGTTAAATGAAAAAGAAAAACTTATTACACTTTATGTCATTTTCTTATGTTTTATTATATAAGATGCATAAAGTGAGAGGGAGAAAATGAAATTGATAATATAAAATTAAAACATAAAATAACAAGTCATACTATATGATTCACATTGTTCTGTATGACAAGCTATTTGAAATTTAAATGACAAGTTTTCTACATTTCTAAAATTTAAAATTTGAATTGGTTGTACAGTACAAATCTAATTCATACTAGATGAGATTTAAACTAATTTAAATATTTTCATATTTTAGAACCTAAAATTAATGAGTCGAATTAGAGTATAATCTATATTGCATGATTCATGTCGTATAGGCCAAACAAATAAAGAGCATGTTTGGATCGGATGATATCTATTTCGTCAGGATGATTTAATGCATTGAGTCAAAGACTTGAACTAACTATATTGTATGATATATATAAAAGATGCTGATCAAATAAAGAAGGATTTAGGTTATTTATGTTAATCAAGTTGTATGATCCCTTAATCATATTGTAAGTTCAGGCATACAACTTTCATAAACATCCTATTTAGGATTTCTTTTGAAATCTAAGTATAAATATCAAGATTTAAAAAATTGATAAAACTTTTCCAAGGTGTTTTTCAACTTGGCTTGAAAGCTGTGAGGGACTTTGGAGAGAAGCTTTGAAGAGGGTATTGAGAGATCTTTTGGGAGGGACCAAAAGAGTGATCACTCATGAATAAGAGATTCACCAAAGATTACCTATTTTAATTTCTTCTTTCCTTAATGTGTTGTGATAATTCTTGTGTGAAGAAATGCAGTGAGTCGTGGTGAGAAGACTGAGATCTAATCAAGGAAGCTAGGGAGAAGTAGCCTTTCATGCATAAATATATTGTAGGGTTCCTCCATCACCCATGAAGGTGAATGACTTCTCCATCTTGTTGGGAGCAAATGAGAGATTTCATCACCTTACTTGAAGCGAAGTGAGAGAGTTGGTAGAATTTCAAAGTAGAATACTCAAGGAGTTGATGTATGTCAAGAGTGACCAAATCACTATAAATTGATTTACGTTTCTTTTTTATTTGTTTGTATATATATATATATAGAGAGAGAGAGAAATACCTGTGTAAAATAGTTAGTATTGTAAGAAAGCATCTTTTCATTTTCTTTTGATAAAGTAATAAAAAAGGATAAGAAAAACTATTTTTAAAATAGTCTTTCTTTGCAAGAAAATCTATTTTTTATGGAAATTTCAAAAAGTTTTAGAATAGTTCAAATTATTGTGTTTACTCTAGTTTGTTTTAAAATAAAATAATGATAATGATGATAATTTAATTTTTATTGGGGTCATACTTTTTAAAGTGTCCATAAAAAGTTTACAATAAACTCACATTCAACCGCACTCCACCCTTCCATTGCTTTATAGTGTGTTGTTGGTGGAATTTTTGAAAACAGGTTTTGAAAAATATTAGTTTTCTTTGAGAATTTTGAAATTAATATTTAATTCTAATTCTAAAGCTGAATCGACCTGTTAGAAAAAGTATATCACCCCAAAGGATGAAAATAAAATTTCATAACGGTGTTCAGGCTTAGAATTATGGAACTCATCTTGAATATTGTGACCAAATTCTAAAGAGAACTTTGTATGGTCCTGAGGGACCAAAGTGAAATTCAACTAAATATCCAATTCTAATATTCAAGAAATACGATCGTCGAATTCACATCCAAAGCCTTATCAAAGAAGGGTGTATCTCCCTGAAGGGAGATAATCACCATTCAATGATAATCCTTCTAATGTAATAACGACGATCATTTTTTACTTTTTCTCAAAGAAATCTAATAAGAGTTTAAAAAAAATCAATTTTAAAATCAGGTGCGTGTGTGGTTCCAAATCTCCTATGAGGGCAAGCCCTCGTAGTTAATTATATCGTAGGGAGACAAAGTCCCCTATGAAAACTCTCGATTAAAATAGTGACAGAATTTTGTTAGATCTTCTAGGAGTGATATCAAAAGTGAATGAATTTTGGAAGATCAAAAGGGAATGGATCAAGATTGAGCAGCTATTAACAGAGTTAAGAGAAGAGAGGTAGGGGACACTTTAAGATTCCAGAACCATCTGGAAGTGTCACAACTTAGTCTAAGTGTTGGGCTTTATATTTTAGGATCGAAATGAAGCTTTAATTAGAGTTGAGTATTTTTTAGAAATTTGGGATTATATTCCCAAAATTTGGGGTCTTATAATCAAAGATCTGCCCCGGATCCTTAATCTAATTTGGACACTGGATCACAGTCGTCCGAACCTAACTAATGCAATGCAGAACCTGGACTTACCCCGGCCTGGATTGGGGAGCCTAATGCAATGCAGAACCTGGACTTACCCCGGCCTGGATTGGGGAGCCAGCTAACCGCCTAATCGATTTAAAATACATGAGTTCGGTCTTTTATGAAAGGTGGTAGGGACTTTTTATTTAAAGTTTTGGAGAGTTGGGGCCAACATCTACATATTTCCCTAATTGGTCCCTTTGACTTATGTTAGGTGCAAAATTCTAAAGACTAATGCAATTAAAATTTTGACTCTTTTAATTTGTTTCTAATGCCATGCGTGCGGGTTGACAACTTCAAATCAAATATGATTGAAATTTTAAAAATAGGCTTAGAAAATAATTTTTTAGAAGACTAGACTTCCCCAGGTCCGGCACCTCGTCCTCATAGATCAGACTATCCAAACTCTACCCACAGGCGGGGAAGGATCTAAATCAAGGAAAGAGTAATGCAATAATATGCATGCGAACCGGGGGTCAATCCCCAGCTAATTCCCTAGATTCGTTATCTTTCTATGTTATTTAGACTCACTAAAATTTTAGACTTTAAGGTTATGAATATAAAAAATTTCACACCTTCACGAGCCTTCACGTGTCCAGGCAAAAACAAAAGCGGCACGCAAATGCTAAAAAACTAAGAAAAACAGGCAATCCTAAAGGCAATCAATTCATCACATCAAATATAAATTAATTAATCAATAAATGTCCATAGGCAAAGTTGCCTTGCTTATTACAAACCAGAATTTTGTAGAAAGTAAAGTGGACGGAGTACCACTGACAACAACCCGGATTCTAAACCTAGTAATGACGCAAGTAGTTTTGGGTGGGATGCTCTCAATCTTCAAGTCTTTAGTCTTGTTCTTATTTGGTCTCCTTTTCTTCAAGCTCCTTGGATTCTTCATAATAGGCTACCCAAATGGATAAGAGGGCACTTCCTTTAAGGGGAAGGCCACTCTTTCCTCTTTGGATAGGGAAGAAGTGTGATTCAAATTTAGATCTCCAAATATAAAAGGGCTACTCCCCTAAGGGGTGTCCTTTCTCTTTGGAGTCCAAACTTTGGACATATGTATCCCAACTCAAAATCTAACTTTCACAACACTTAACATTTTGCATAAATTATATTTATATGAAAATAAAATCTAGACTCTCCTATAGGGTTATCCTAAGCAGTTAATAAATCAAAAAAACATTTATTCCCAAGCAGTTATATATGTGCAGAAAAGTAAGTAAACACACTGGCCACACTCTGTTTTTTATTTGTGGGCTTTAGCAGTTGAAGCACTTGTGCAAGCATTTATAACAATATATATTTTTATTGATTTAGCCCCCTTTTTACTGCCCTGCATGAGCGTGGCCACCTGTAGAAAATTGTATGAACATCCAGATCGTACCTATCCTAGGGGTAATCTAGTCGCCAAACACATCAATCCATCCACAGAGACAGAAAAGTAAGCAGACACAGCAAAGCAATTTCATCCACAACATGTAGTAAAAACCACGAAAAATTCGGCACACAGCAGTAAAGTAAACATCGGCCTAACCTAGATCTAGAGTAAGTTATCCTAGAAAATCATCTAAAGTGTGTGTAAAAGGTCATGTGGCAGGGGTAGATTCTAAGGTGGGTGATTACTTAAATTTGTCTAAAATTCTGAGTTTTAAGGCTTAAGGGAAATTTATGTTAGAATTTAAATATTAATATATTAAGAATTTTATTTAAATATATTCAAGGGTTAATTGATTACTACCTTTGTTTCACACCGATGCTGTGAAGTTTATTTCACCTTCCTTGGGGCTAAATTAATAGCCTCGTAGGCCTGGGTTACCTAGTAGCAACAGGGGTTGATTAGGTTACTTTAAGTTAGTTGGGATTAAGAGGAATAGATTAATATTAAGGGGAATTGCTTACTGATTTTAAATGATTGGTTAATAATTTTATCATCCTATTAAGAAAATTCTGGAATTTAGGGGAATTAGTGGATCTTGGAGGTTATCCGGATATGTTAATTAAGGGGTCAAAAATTGATTTTTAAAATTAGAGTTAATCTTAAATGTCTCAGATTTGTAATAAATACTAGATATAATTATGAGTTGTTAGACAGGTGGCACACTCAATTTGGAGTTTTCTATCAAAAGTTATGATTTTTATAAGTTCTGACCCATTTTTTACCTAAGTTTGACCAAAATGTTGACTTTTTTATTTTGACATATTTCTGGAATTTTAAAATTTTCAATAAAAACTAGGCATTATTATGAGTTGAATGCAAGTGAGTTTGGTCAATTTAGATTTTTCTTTAATTAGTTATAATTTTTTGAAGTTTTAGGTATTTAATGAATTTTTGAAATTGTTTAATTAGAAGGGAGTTTTATGGTTTTGCTCCAAATAAGTTCCCAACTTCTTGAAAATAGCTTTAAATGTCAGGAATGACCTAAGGAGAGATTCCCAAGTGTTTGAAAATTTTTTGGAATTTTTAATTATTATTAATAATTAAATCAATTAAAATATTCAATTCACTTAAAATTAAATTAAGATTTAATTTACTGTTAATTCAAAGGGGTTTTAATTTTCATGAGTTATGGATTCAAATCTGGTCCGTTAGAGGGTTTATACATAATTTTTGGGTTTAAATTCGATTTATTACATTTTTTTAGAAGGTTTTAAGGCTTAATTAAGGTTTAAATTTAGGAAAATTAATTAGGGGGCTTAATGATCTCTAAAACCAGTGAAAAGTTTTTCTAAGGCTGAGAGTGTCACTAAGTTTAAGTGGTTCAAATTTCAAGTTGAAAGGGTGTAAATCCTAATTATTAGAATTTCTCTAAGTTTTCTACAAATAGGTCCTTAATTATTGTCCTTAATGTCACTAAGTTATAGGTTTCAATCAATTGTTTTCACTAACCCTTAACTTAACATGAGCAATATGCAATCACACCAAGCAAATCCTAAATCTAGGAGAGCCTAAATCTAAGTGCATGTATGTGCTTCCTAAGCATGCAAAGACTAAACAAGGTACACATAATTAAGACAAGATTAGTGAATGAGTCAAGAAATGATCATCCACTAATCATCCCCATTAATTCCATTCACATAGGCTTAATCTATGTTTAGAATTTCAACAAATCTCTCAAGATTTAAGGATTTAAAATATGTATATAATTTCAAAATAGTTTTTAAAATAAAGGTATATATGTATGAACCTATACATGTATAAAATATAAGTTTAAAAATAGATAATCAAAAATATTTGTCAAAATAAAAATTTAATGACTTGAGAGATTTCTGGTTTTCAAAGTTATTTGAAAAAAAAAAAATTAATTTTAAATTAATTAATATAATATTTAATTAAGCACTAATTAAATATTAAATATATTCAAATAATTCAAATTAATTAAAACAAATTAAGTTTTGAATCTTAAAAATAGCTTTAAATTAAAATTCTCAATTTTCTGAAAATTTTGACATATTACTTGAATTTTTATGATTTAAAATGAATTTATTTTGAATTGTTAAAGTTCTAGGTCAAATATATAATTTGAATTTATTTTAAATTAATTAATATAAAAAAATGCCTCTTAAATTAAATTAAATTGAATATTAAATCTTTCTAGAATTTAAAATAATTTTTTAATTTAAGTTTAATTAAATAATAATTAAATATTTAAATATTTGAAAGTTATTTAAAATATATAATATATCCCACATTAAATTAAATTTTAAATTGAATTGAATATATATATTTGAAAATATTTTAAATATAAATATACATATAAATTTTAAATATTAAAACATATTTTAAAGTAAACTTTTAAATTTCATTAGATATTTAATATTATTATAATTAAATATTAACTTAAATTAATTAATATTAAAAATATTTCAAAATATATTAATATTTTACCTTAAAATTAATTTTAAATTAATGCTTAAATTTTATGATAGTATTCATGCAAAATATTTTTTTTTTTGAATTTTAAAATAATTTTTGATAATTTTTAAGTTTCTGGAATTAAAAAAAGGTTAAAAATGATTTTTAAATCATTTTTAAACAACATTGCGGCGGAAATGCCACGTGGCACTCACTGAATGGTCGCTCGAGAACACGCTGTGGTGTCTGGGGCCCACGCGCTCTCCACTTAACCACGTAGGCTCGGCATAGCAGCCATTCGATCGAGCGCCATCTGAGATGAACGACTGGGATCACGCTCCATGGTGGGATCGAGCTATCGTTCGGATCTGCGGTTGGATCAAACGGCGGAACTGCTAAATCAGACCCGTTGATCATGGGATCAATGGCTCATAATCTATTCCAACCGAGCTTACGTAAAATTGAGCCCTGGAATGGGGTTTCGGCTTGTTCGCTCGATCCGATCAACTAAATTTAATAAAATTTTAAATCTAGATTAAAAAGATGAACATAAATCATGGGGATTCAATATCACGACTTAATATAAGCGTTTTGAAAAGTTATTTAGACTAGTGTACCTAGCTCTAGGGTTTCAGTTTTCACCTTGATTTTTGGACGGATTGAACCGTTTTTGAGTTCTCTGAGCTTGTAGACTGTCCACGATTAAGTTCCCAATTGAATCCAAGCTCTAACACGCCACGAATCGCCTGGCACAAGCCTTGGATGGATTGGGTATTGGGCTCGCCGGAAGATCGCTGGAGATAGCTTTGAATGCCGGAGTTTGAGTGGGGAGATGTGTAAGAGGTTCAATAGAGCTCAAACAAACAAAGAGTTCGGCTGGAGGAGCTCTATATGGGTGAGAGAAGGTTAGGGTTCGAATGGGGGTCCTTTTTTAGCCTTTTTCCTTATTCAAATGTCCCTGAGTAATTTGGACGGCTAGGATCGACTCACCAGCTCCCTAGATAATGCCACATGTCCCTGGAACAGTCAGAAGGCTACCCCAAAGGATGGACAAGCCTTGCTCCCATTGGGTGGACTTGGGATAAGTAGGGGGACCATTGCCTAAACCAGCCACTTAGTGCAGCTTAAACAGAGCTTAATCAGAGAAATAAAGCTAAAAAGGTGAGCTTAGGCATGTGATATAGGAAGGGAGTGGGATTTTATAGGACTTTGACCATGAAAAGGGATTTTAAGAATGCTTTGACTCCCTTGACAAGTCAACTAGTCAATGAGTGTTGAGGTGGCATAGGAGGAGCAGGAGCAGCAAATGGGAGAGCCCCCAAAGAAGGATTTAAGGCTTTGTTGACTTGGTTTGACTAGTCAACAAGGTCAAAATTGATGATGTGGCATTTAGGGAGTATGGAGGGTTATTTGGAATAGTTTGGTCGAGGGTCAAAAGTTAAAAGTCAAGGCTAGAAGAAATAGGAGCATGAGCCATAAGAGTTTGACCAAAAAGTGAGGGTTGACTTGGTCAACTCAAGTTGGGTTGAGCTGACCAAGTCTCAAATGACACTTGAGTCTTATCTAATAATTTATTTGAATAGGTAATAGGGGTTGAAGAGCTCAAATGGGTCAATTTGACCCATTTGACCCCTTAAGAGCTAATGGGTCAACCTAAGTTGACTGGGTCAACCAGGTTGACCCAAGGGGTGAGTATGGGCTGGACAGGTTTGAAATGATATTTGGAGACCATTGGAGATGGTCCCCAAGTCTAGGGAGGTCAATTCAGTCAAAATGCCTATTTTGACCCTAAAGGGCTTATTTGGTCAACCTAGCTGGACTTGGTTAACCAGGTTGACCCAGGGTCTGGGTTTGGGTCCAACAGGTTGGTTTTGATATTTAAAACTTGTTGGAAGTTGTTCTAAGCAATTTGGAGTTCATTTGGATTGAAATGGGTATTTGGGTCCCATAGGGGTATTTTGGTCATTTTGACCCCCTGGTCAATTAGGGGTCAAAGTGGGTTTAGAAAAATGCAGTTTACTGCTCAATGGGTCAAGATCAAAGGTTTGAAAGTGATTGGAGGTTTTGTAGAAAGTTCCAAGGTTAAAATCCACTGGGCAAAAGGTCCAGTGGCATAGACTGTAAATATTTGAAGGTTTTACAGCCTTTGGATTTTAATCAAGTATTTGAGGTTAGAGACCTCAGAATGGATTCAAATTTGGAGAGTTTCCTCTAGAGACATGTCTTATCAGTATGCAACTGATAATCTCTGAATCAGAGGTATTTTCACTAGGTTTTGAAGTGTTTGAAAAATCCTTGGAAAAGGCTTTTAGGACAAAGCCTTAGACCTTGGATTTCTGGGTTTGAATTGTGTTTTGAGCTTGAATGGATAGGTTTGAGTTATCCAAATCATTTATGATCATTTGGATGATCATAATTGATTGGACAAGGTTGGAGTTTGATCAGAAATAGGATCAAGATTTGAATAGGAAGTTAAGATCTTGATGGGTTTAAAGTCTTGATAGATTTGAAATCTAGATTTGATTTGAACATTGAACTGATTGAAGTCTAGATTGCTTTATGATTTGAATTGATCAGAGGTCTGGAATGATTTGAATCTAGAATGTTCCTGGAGTCTGGAGGGATTCTAAGATCTATAATCTAGAAGGGTTCTAGGATTAGGATAGATCTTAGAGTTTGGAATCTAGAAGGATCTTAGAATATGGGGTCTAGAAGAATCCTATAATAGATCCTAAGGTCTTGAGTCTCGAAGGATCCTAAGTCCTAGAATAGATTCTAAGGCCTGGATCTAAGAGAATCCTAGAGTTTAGGTTGATTTAGAAGAATCCTAGGGTCTAGAGTAGATCCTAGGGTCTGGATTGATTTGGAGTCTGGAAGGGTCTTAATGACCTCACACAAAAATGAGGTCAACATGTGTCATAGAGTTTTGACTAATATGAATCCCCTTTCGAATTATCCTTATGATACACTACATGAAATTCAGTCATTACCGGCAGCTTATACCGGCGGTTGTCTAGCCACTGGTACTAACGGCGGTTTATCCGGCGGTTTGGCCGCCGGTGAATAGCGGCCGTTATGGAAGCTTATGCCGCCGGTAATAACAGCGGTCACAAAACCGCCGGGTAAACCGTCGTCTTTAAACGTTATCGACGCTGTACCGGCTGCCAAAACCGCCGGAAACATCAATATCGGACGACTGATTGACACCGCCGGAAATCTCTTTTAACCTACGGTATTTTACCGGCAGTTTACCGACGCTTTTCGGCAGTTTACTAACTCTGTCCGTCAGTTGTTCGGCGACACACCGGCGGCTACAACCGCCGGCAATGTCATCGGCGCTGATCGCCGGTGAGCCGCCGGTAAGTTTCCCAGCAGTCTACCGGCAGTCGAACGATGGTATTTGTACCGGCGGTTGGAAGACCAGAAAGACGACGGTAACAACTCCGACGATAACCGGCGATGTAGGCCGCCGGAAAGCCGTCGGGGAAATAAACCACAGGAAAAACACTGCCAACAACGATTTTCGACGCCATTTTTTCCGGCGGTGGGACGACTGCCGAAAAGCCGCCGGTTTTTTTAGAACTGGCGGTATTTACAGGTAAACTGTCGGTAATGAGCAAATTTCCTGTAGTGATATGCCGCTTGATCACTTAAAAATTATTGATTCTACTGAACCCTCATTGATAATTTGAATATTTTAACATATTTTGTCAAATTGAAACCAACCTATCTTTAAAATTATTTTAATTTTTTAATCATAAATGAATTCAGTTTAATTGATATTTGACCAAGCTCAATTGGGGTCATTTTCCCTAAATTGGCCCAAATAAACTACAGCAAAGTGTTGTTCTATACCGTTAATTTTTCTCAACTTCTACAGTCATGCATGTAATCACTGTGATGGAAATCAAGGGTTGAGAAAGTTTTTTGATTTCAAAGGATATTAAATTATGTTTATATTTTGTACTAATACTTATATAATAATAAATCTTAAACACTAAGCCATTTCCTTCATTTCTCCCAAACAAAGATATATTGTGGCAGAGAAACCATGGGAGAAGAAAGGAAAAAGAAGAAAAAGAAGCTTAAGAAACTTAGGTACAATTCAGTTTTTTTTTTTTCGCTTGCTTTTTCTTCCATAAACTGGGCTTGCACTAAAGTTCTTGAGTTTAAAGGCATATATGTGGAAGAATCCTTTCAAGGTTAAAATATCATTTAGAGTTTATTTCATGCTAGATTGAGTTATTGAATTAAGAATTATTATAAATTGAGAAAATCATTATTTCTAGGTAGTTTATGAAACATCAAGACTTCAGAGAGAAAGAAAAAAGGAACTCCAACCCGAGGAGGATCCTATAATCTTGATGAGATACTCAATTTCTAATATAAGGAGTAAATTATTCGTTAGTCTAATGTTTATAAATTCCTATGAGTATATTGGTCTATTATGTGTATGCTAATAGAATTTCTTCGTATTTTTATGATATTAGAAAGTTTATATGGCGGCCTATTAATCGGGTTCATCATCATTTCACCCATCATCACTTTAATTGTAAGACAATAAATTTCAAATTCAATACAAAAATCACTGCTATTGTATGCACAGTACTTAGTGTCTACCTAATGACTAGCCTAAATTGAATGTTCTTTGTCATTATCGAGATGGGTAATTAACCATAAGGCCTAATGCTTATGGGAAACTTCAAACTAGATCATAAATTCCTCAAGAAAAGAGGGGAAAACCTTTGGGTTGTTTTCTTTTAAAACTAATCTACCTTTTGAAATTTAACTCGAAACATTTTGTTAAAACTCTCCTTAGAATGTAAAGAGGATGGGGTGTGAATTTTAAAAGCCCACAATTTGATTTGTAATAGGTTCTTAAGTTAATTTTTTCCCATTAAAATTTTGATAATCAATTTGTAATCAATTTATGAACAAATTTTTTCTTAAAGTTAGGGTATTATCTAACCCTTTTTTTATTGCAAATTTTATTTTTCTATATCTCGTGGATGATGTGTAGAATACACCAAGTCAACAATCAAAACCCTAAGGTGTTGATGCATACTAATAATTTGGCCGGTCAACATGTGCATAGAGGTCTCTCTCCACTTAAGGATAGAGCTTACAGGTATATTATGTTCCTTATGATAACGCTTTTTATAGGCAAGGGTTTTTAAAACATCTCATGATCATCATAGTACACTTGATAGTTGACTTCTTGACCCATATAGGATTATAAAACTAGTTGGATTGCTATAGTTGCATTTAATTGTGTTATCTTAGGCATTCCTTATCTATTATGGAGTATAAGCCTTACATCCTTTTAGGATCCTCTTAGAACTCATTTGTCTATGATTTTAAATTTTCTTTCCTCGTTTTAAGATCACAAGGCTAACTATGTATTATGCAATTCATGGTTTCTTATAGAACATCTCATTGCTAGGTTGGGTTGACTATCTTTACTAGTAAGTGGTTTCATACTTGATAGCTTGGGATGGCTAACTCATGATGTCCTAATCAAGGTTATTTCTACCTTTTGCTTGTACTTCTTAAACTATCCATCACCCCTTTGAATCTTTTTTACTCCTCTTAAAGTCTTTATTGATTTAATGATCATTATCATATAGGCTTTTAGTTGGGAGACAAAAGCTTTACTTAGCTACAATGATTAACCCTCTACATTCTACATTGACATATTTCGAATTACAAGTTGCATATTAGGATAACAATATCTGAATCACGATCTTCTTTCATGTTAACTCGAGTAAATTTAAACAAAGATGTGGTTTATTTATTGAGAGTATCTCTTAAAGGTGCTTTCGAGAGTAATTAATATTAAGAAGACCAGTTCCTTCAAAATATTTATCAATCCAAATTATCCGTGTGACTTGTTTTTTCTTAAGTATTTTATATTAGTTGAGAAAAAAAATTGATGGTCCTACTCGACTGGACATTTTCCCTTATCTCTTCTTATGAATTCTTTTAATATTTTATTTGGGACAAATTTTTACTACTTAAAACAGCTTCAGAACTAAAAAATTAATTTAAAAAGCTACAAAGAAGTCATCCCAAACAAAACCTAAAGCTTCACAAATTCATCAAGTAGTTACATATGACTACAAATTAACAATAATTTCAAACACAAAAAATTTCTTTAAAAATTCTCATAAAAATTAGGGCTGCAAGCGAACCAAACGTTCGATGAGCTACTCGTTGTTCGGATCGATTAAAGCTCGTTTACTATCGTTTAATTAACTAAACAAACAAACCTGAACAATATTTTAAATACTCGATTCTTAAATAAACAAATTTGAACACTAATGTGCTCGGCTCATTTATGTTCGCGAACAACATCATTTGAAGTCCATGAACAAGCTCGACATTATGCTCGATAAGAAGCTCAATAAAAGCTTGATTCGTGTTCGATTTTGAACTCGTAAATAAGATCGTTAAAAATAATTAATATTTAACTATAGAATTAATAAATATAAACAATCATTACCTTTGTTACATAAACAATTACTTTTATTATAAATGTATTTGTTCATAGATGTTCATGAACGTGTTTGTTTGATAGTTAAAAAAATTTGTTAAATATGTTCACGAACAAGCTCGATAAATACTAAACGAACGAACATGAACTGAACATGAACCGAACATGAACACTCATTAATTTAAATGAACCAAACATGAACACAAACGCTAAATCTCGAACAAATATGAACCAAACTTGAACAAGCTAATATTAAATGAACACAAACATGAACACTCACATACTCGGCTTGGCTCCGTTCGTTTGCAGCCCTAATAAAAATAGTGTTTTCTTTTTTTAACATTTTTAATGAGTGAAAATCAAATCAATATTTTCAAAAACATTTTCTAAATGCAGGCAGCCGAATAAGCCCATGCTAAATTTAGCAAGGAAAATTCTACGCCAACCTTCTTCCTAATTACTTCAACATGACACAACGCAGAAAAAAAAAATACAGAACACAATAACAAGAATTCAATTATATCGACCTTTTTTTTCCAGTTAGGCTGCTTTCTCTACCTCATTCTTTTTGTCATCAGCAGGAGGCTACACTGTCTAACAATATAGCTACCATTGTCACAGAAAATTTATGAAATGAACATTTATCAATAAACAGGTCCTGAAAAGAATTCTCAGTATATGCTTGTACAACTTGCAGCTTTCCTCCTTTTCTATCTTACAACACAGAGATGGTACTGATGCAATTAAGGCTTTGTTTGAAACAATTTCTTTGCTACTTTTTAAAACGGTTTTTTAGTACAAATAAAAAGCAGTTTTATAAAATAGCAAAAAAAAAATTGCCTCAAACGAACGAACGAGGGAAATTATTGGATTCGGACACCGGACGACGTCCGGAGCC
This sequence comes from Dendrobium huoshanense, assembly GCA_016618105.1. NCBI lineage: Eukaryota > Viridiplantae > Streptophyta > Magnoliopsida > Asparagales > Orchidaceae > Dendrobium > Dendrobium huoshanense. Next base: position 14,801,181 of record CM028351.1, read on the forward strand.
AAAGAAAATGCGTCACATCACCTCCTACTCGATACTGAGCAGTACCAAGCAGTACCGAGCTCGGTACTGCTCGGTACTCAGTACTTCATAGTACCGAGCTCAGTATTGCTCGGTATTGTGAAGTACCAAACGTTAGCTGTGTCCGGTATCTGAACCCAATAATTTCCCCTCAAACGAAGCCAAAGAGTATAGATACAACAAAGTTCATTCCCCGATGGCACCGCACACCGCACCTGATTGCTAGTTTCAGCTACAGGTGTTGGGTGGGCAAGGAAACTCCAGATTCAGGGTTGGACAGCTCCTTCCATATCCGACCAGTGACCCTTAGCTTCAACTCCGTTTGGTCACCACCAGAGATGAGGAGTGCCATATTTCGCTGGATTATGAGACCATCATAACCATCGTGAACCTTTTGATGGCTGTCGCGGATGCTACGAGGAGTTCCCTCCCATATCATCTTTCGGCCATCTGCGCCTACCTCAAGACTATAACAATACTTCCTTGCATCATTCTCATCACCCATATATCGAAGAAATGCCATATATACAGGAGCCTTATGAAGCAGGAAGGCCTCAAAGTGAAGGCAGAAATATTGACCAAAACAATTGAAAACCTGGAGAGAGAGCAGTAGTAGCAATAAGGGTGTTAGATAATCACTATGAATCAGACAGATATCAAGCAATAATAGCACGTTAAAGCATTAAAAAACGCACACATATAGCCTTTAAAGTTTATTGAAAAGAACTTGAAAAAGGACTTGACACCAAAATTAAACGGGAAATTATTGGGTTCGGACACACAACTTACTGTCGAGAGACGAATCAGGTGCAATCACGTTATCCAGTACGCTTGGTACCGAGCTCGGTACTGAGTAGGAGGTGATGTGGCGCATTTTCATTGGGCTCCGGACAGCATGCGCATCCGAACCCAATAATTTCCCTAATTAAACAGACTTATTTTATAACCACTGACGAGGATAATAAATGGTCAATCTTTACTATGCGATACACACAAGAAGATGCTAAAACAGTTCAATTGCTCTTTACAAAGTTGACAAAGACAGAAAAAGAACATACAGTGAGCATCCAGGTCGCGTTATCGACTTCTCTTGGATTGGACTTCACGTATCGATGGTTGAAAGTACAGCCACTGTGCATGTCTACCTTGTGGTCATCCTTTAGATGTGAAACAAGTAAAGGAATGTCCCCAACAACGGCACATTCAGAACCGGCATAAGGGCAGTTGTATGGTCTGAAGGTACAGTGGGATTCATGTTTAATCTTGCTGTAGTATGGAAAGATTTCAGGGCATCCCAGCGAGTAGTATTTACAAGGAAGTTTATAACATTCAGCCACCTTTTCCAGAGCTAAGCATCTGATGTCTCCAAGCTCCTGTCTACATGTCGGGCAACGATTGTTCACCTTCACCTTACACGTCGAACAAAGAGTATGCCCATTGCAGCACTGCAAAACCAAGAAGCAAACAAAATCAACAAAAGTTGAAGATATAGGCTTCGTTTGGGACGACTTTCTTTATGCTTCTTAAAACAGTTTTTTAATACGAATATAAAAATATTTGTACTAGAAAGCTGCTTTAAGAAACATAAAAAAAGCCGTCCCAAACGGAGCCATAGTTGATAGTATCAGAAAATCTATTATTTTTTAAGTAACATTCAGAAATCTCAGATTGGGATGCAGTGAACATTCTTAATAAGCAAAAAGCTCACTCTCACTTCAAGGAAAAAATAACACCGCATGTTAGCAATCATGTTTATGCATCCTATTCAATAATAAGAAGTCGATGACCATGAAAAGTTTTCCAGGATAAAAAAGGACTACATTTTATTTTCAATTCAAAATTTTGGCCCAGGTGATCATTTGATAACAAAGGAGGCCAGGAATTAAATAATAAAAGCTAATCATCATTCAAGTACAAAATTCCCAAATAAGGAAAACAAACTTTTTAGTGTGATTCTTTTACAACTAACGCCAGGATTTTAAAAGGTGTTTTTCTGTGATCACAATGGAGTATAATTCGGAGTTGGGGCTGTTATAAACGGAGATCTTAATTATTTAGAATTTTAACAGAATATTTGTTTGCGTTATTAATGATTTTCTCATAAATTGGATTTAATATATAATTATTGAAGCAATTAATGTTTAGAAAATTATGACCTCAAAATCTCAAGGCTTGCTTGTGCTTTTGTTTCTTTTTTTCTTTTCTTTTTTTGTGAGAGCAAAAATCAACTACTTTAAGTTGGGAAATAAGTTTTGTCATTAGTCATTGTATTCATATTTGAAACAAATTAGTGTGATTTCAAAACTTCTGAAAACACCACATTCCTTGTTTTCACTTATTTCAAAGACATTTTTTATGAGAATGGGGAATAAAAGCAAAAAAAAAAAAACATAATAAATAGAAAATAAAATGCAACCAAATATGCTCCAAGGATCCTAAATATTTGAGTGCATTAAGAAAATCATCAATTTTAAACTCTAAGTTTATTTAAATGGGAGTTTTATTGTTTAAAACTTGTAAGATCAACCTGACTCAATAACCTGTCACTTTATGTTAAACGATGACCGCACCCGCTCCCACTTTCTATTGAAATCCTGATGGAGCTAAATTTGCTATTATGAAGGTTAACTTAAAAGGAAGCCAAATTCAAATGGTCTGATTCATGAGAAAAAAAAACCTTCAAGATATGCAAACATTGCTTTGAAGGTTAACTCAAACCTCTCCTTATTTTCATCAAACATTCTCATTTTTCTTTCCCTTGACAACCTTCTAATCTTCAGCCTCCTATACATTGCAAATCCAATTCCATAACATCACACCACTCCAAAGGCATCCTTCCAATGCAAACATAAGCCTGTTATCCAACTTCCTATTATCCTTCTTCCTCTTAAATCCATTCAGATACCCCTCCACGCCTTGTCATCATTTGTCTTACTAAAACTCTTCACTAACCACCCTGCTGAGAAACCCATTTTTTCTAAAATCTCCACTTTTAATCTCATTCAAACCACTGACGCCAAACCCTACATAGCAATCTCTCCTTCAACCCATTCACCACACAATAATAAGAAGCAATATCATCCAATCCTCAGGGTGCTTCATTCCTATGGTGTCACAGAGGAAGATATCTCAAGCAAACAAACGTACACAACATCATATTTCACGTTTAAAGATCATCCATGCATCCCTAATTCAGCCCTAAGGTACCTATTTATAGGATATCTCCTTAGGATAATAATTAAAAGTCGCATCATGAACTAAAATAGCATAATAAACAAATGAATGAAAAAAGAACGAAATAAAATAAAGACTTAAAAATATGCATTCAAGATCTAATTACATAAAGAACTAAATAATGCATTAAACCATGAAAATAAATGACATTAAAGATTATAAAGAGCTGAAATTCAACTGCAGGCAATATACTATATCCAAAAATATTATTGCAAAGAGATTGCTTGAGTGCATATGAGACCAGAGGGCTTAGTGGGGAGGGGATAGAACACAAGAATTTTCAACATGTAAATGCAGAAAATGAGAATGATTCACAACACCCTCCAAGTCCTGAACAACATAATCATCAAGGAAATAAAAAGAAGGATAATGTCTTCATTAAATTAAAATTTCAAATCAAGCACCACCGTAGTAGCAATCCTTGCTATTAGAATATGTAGAATTCTGAGGAGGATGCTAAAGAACTGTGTCCTATCACAGAATTTATCAGCAATTTAGTACGTATCACCAACAAATGTATTTAAAATCATAAGGCACTATCTGCATATCAATTGCTGCAATAGACATATCTTTTAACCCAAAAAAGTAAAATAGCCATGGAGTGCTAGTATCAAATACTTAAGTAACATAAATAGACTTGATTTGATCATAACCGTCACCTTTAACGATTCATAAATTATAAACCCAGACAAATCTTAATTTTCACAGTTTCATTGAAACTTGAGAATAGAAAAGTATGGCTGATTGCACACTGAGATGTACAATAAACTTACTAATAAGAGTTAGAAACATTAAACAATTCACCTGAAAAGCTGATAGATTATGAGAAACACGCAAAAGATTATGGCCATCACATGTAGTGCTAGACTATACATAACTTCTACTCAAAGGAAAAGTAAAGCATAAAATTGGTTAACCATTCAATGCAGTAAAACTTTAGAAACTTACAAGCACACATATATTGGTAGATTAATTAATTAAGCCATGTCACTCTCGTTGTTGGCCCCCTCCTTTGATCAAACGGGCTCCTAGTACTTCTTGGTGCTGCTCCACTCATGCCTTGATTCCTTCTGCTTTCTCACTAGCGAGACGAGTATTTCTCCTATTGTTCTTTCTTCTCGATCTATATTAAGTTTACTAGGTTTTGATGGAGTTAAGGATTGCAACTTCATCTAAACATCCTATTTTGGTAAGAATTCAAAATACTAAGACTGATGATGGATCTCTGTTAGGATGTAGCTAATGACTTCTAACGTGTTTGGAAGGAGGCCTTCTCAGCCTCCTAAGCCTCCAAATAAATCTTTTAAAGATGCCCATTTAGGAAATGACATTTCCCACAATGTTTCTTCAAAATCTCATAGGGGTTTGAAGGCTTTTTTTATTAATGAAGTTTCCTAATCATAGTCGTTGAATGGATATTATTAAGGTTTTTTTTAAGAATCTTCTTTTGTCTAGAAAATACAATTTAAAGCTTATTGATGTCAAGCAAATTCTCATTCGACTTTATAACAGTAAGGATTATAGGTAGATATCTGCTAGAAGACATACTTAATTTTTCAATGCAAATCTTGAAATGGGCACCTTCTTTAATATAAAAAAATGATTCACCTATAGTCCCAATTTGGATTCTTTTTCCTAATTTCAGGGTTCATTTTATGAATCCACAAATATTATTTGATATTGCTTCAATCTTTAGGAAACCTCTTAAAATAGTTCAAGCTATGGCTTCTGTTTCTTGGCATTCGGTTGCTAGGGTTTTAGAAGATTTGGATATTACCTAAAGAAAAGAAAAGGAAATTTAGTTGGGCTAAAAAAATTTTGGATATATTCAAAAGGTGGAATTTAAAAATATTCCTTCATTTTGTACTGATTGTAAGGCGTATGGACAAAACAAGATTCAATGTCTTATATTACATCCTGAACTCAAATCAACAAAAAAGAATTTAATGGGAAAATCAATATCCATCAAGATGTTCTAGGGGAAAAGCCATTGCCATCTCTAGCAGCCTCTACTTCTCAGAAGTTGGACATTCCTGCTAAATCTGCATTACCTATTAATACAGATTTGCCTAAATAACATTAAGAAAATGATATAGATTTGGAGAATTATAACATACTTGTTGATATTGTTATTAATGTTAACATTATCAGTAACACTGTCCCGATGTTAGTTATGAGAATTAGAGGCAACGCGTCAAAATATTATGGTTTCTAAACCTATATTATCTATTAAACTGATTATTTTGGATAAAACTGTGACTTACGATTACAATTTAGATTAAGTTCCTAATTTTAACCTTGTAATTATTTCTCCCCTCTTCAGAAGAATCATTCTTTTAGTGATCTCTTAGAAGATAATGATGGCTTATATTTTTTTAATCTTATAAAAAGGCGATTCCTCTATACGATTAGGTAACATCAAATGGGAAGTTGAAACGCTTATTCCACGGGGTATTAGTAAAAGTTTTTGTTCCTTTGGCAAGATAATTATCTTTATTGATAAAGCTGTAAACTCTCATGCTATTGAAGATATTAAAATTCATGAGTTCTATTTAGATTTTGGAATATGCCTAAGTTAACTAAGGTCCTTCCAACTTTTATTATTGATAAAATTAGATTTATTTCTTGGATATGTTTTCTAAAAGATGTTATGCTTTTTAATAAATCCTCCTCTGCATGATTTGTTTCTAAGGAAGTTTGGTGTAATATTAAATCAATTAATCATGCCCACCCTATTTTGCAATTTATTTGGAAAATATATATTTTTATTTCATATACAATTTTATGTCGGTGTATTCTTAAAAGATTATCAAGTGGACTCTTTACTTCATAATACAAGTATTTATTTTATTTTTGAATGCCAATGTTATTTTCATATTGAGACCCTAAATCATGTGCATGTTGATGGTCCTTTTGCTTCCACAGTATGGATATAATTTTTTTGATACGCCCAATGATGATATTAGTTTTATTTTTATTTTTTTCTATTTTGAAGGTTATTCTTAATTGATTTTCTTTCTCTGGTAGGTTGACTAAGAGACAAATTAAATACATTCCTTTATTTATTTTATGTTTTTTTATGAAAAGAGTATAAGAAGGTGAAGAATCAAGGAATTAAAAGGAATCATATTAGAGTTATTAATAGTGTTACTTAGAAATTAATGAATTTTGTGATAATAATCTTATTTCTCATAAATATAATAAGGGTTGTTTTAAGCCTAACAAAAATCTTGGTTGATTAAATTTTATATATTTATAAAAAAAGAAAACTGAAATAGTTAAAAACTAAAAAATAATGAAAACAAAAAAAACAGAAAAAACTTAAATATTTATAATAATATCTAATATTTTATCTCTTACCGTCTCTGTTTAAAAAAAAAATTGGATTCTAAATTTTTTTAATATTTATTAAAACTGCTCCTCAACTGACGGCATTTCATTATTTACTTAGGGCATCTCCAACCAAACTCCAAACGCTTGTATGGCGTCCCTTGCAAGCTCCAGCCGAATGGTAAATTTCTGCTATTGCGGGTGAGCAGTGGGACACCAATTTTAGCGTTGTACTATTCATCATCGCCATTTTTTGATCTCTACTGAACTTGCCGGAGAAACGCGTGAAAGAAGAGAGCAACCGTTACATTCGCAAAAGGGGGTAAAATGGAGTTCGATTGGAGATGAATCACGGCATTTTTTAGTTCCACAACATTTTGCAGTGAAAAATGAGATTTTCGATTGGAGATGCCCTTATAATTTTAATTTTGAGCCAGTTCACAAACTAGTCGCTGCCTGCCCAGCGAATATGGCGTTTGTAAAATATTATTTTAATAGGCATATTTAAGCTAATTTAATTAACTTTGATAACAATTTTTTTAATTTTCCTTCTTAGCATGAGCTTTGGCCTTTTACCCACCACAACAACAACATCAAGCCTTTATCCCACTGCGTGGGGTCAGCTGCATGAATCCTTTTTTTTTCATATCAATAGTAATTACAAATGTAATTCAAGCTTTGGCTTTTTACCCACTATTTTCAATTAATTTTACAAATGTATTATTTGTAATTACTATTAATTAGATGCAATGGTTTAAACTGATTAGACTGATTTCTGGGTTGTTTCTGTTGAATTTCAGAGGAAGTAATGCGGTGCTGTATGATATGAAGAAAGTGCAGAAAACAGAGCAAAGAGCAAACAGTGAATTTGAATTACATTTCCATAACATATTACAAGTTGCAGTATCACAGATATATACGTAAAAGGCATTTAGAATACAGCTAAGTGTTATGCATCAAAGGATGTAATTATAATGATCTGAACATAAACGGTGATGATGAAAAAGTTTCTAAATAGCTAAAACTTTAGTATAGTAATGGAGCAGAATACTTTTTGCAAAACCTATGCTTTCCACTTATCACAAATTACACACAACTTATCACCACCCCTCAAGTTAATAATGGGTTCCTGAATTGTTAACTTGTAACGAAGTTGAGCCAAACGAGGAAATAGCCTTGGTAAATATATTTGCAGGCCGGTCTTGAGAGGCTATATGATGAACTGAGATATGTATGGCGTTAATGCAATCTCTAATGAAATGATAATCAATTTTAATATGCTTCCTACGAGCATGAAATATTGGATTATTTGCTAAGGCAAGAGTTGAGATGTCACAAAATAATGGAGTACGTTGAGTGATAGGAATGTGAAAATTATTGAGCTATCGCCTTAACCACATAATGTCACTTGTAGCAGCAGCTAAATCTTTGTATTCAGCTTCAATAGAAGATCTGATAACAGCTTGTTGACGAGGACATCATTCAGAGATTCATACATGTGTATCGATGATGAAATCATAGATCGACGGCTACAATTCATAGTCTTTACTTTTGATGTATTTTATGTTTGTATTTCAGTTTTCCTAGTTTACCCCTATGAGAAGTGTTTTCTTATTGTAGCCCAGAGGGCATTTGAGTAATTTTCTTTTCTTTATATTTGAGACCTATATATAGTGGTCTTATGCTTTGAATGAAATTTGTTGTTTGTTTTCTTCTTGTGTGCACTAGAGAGAAGAGGGAGCCCGAAGTGAGCGCGAGCACAATACCCACCAATCATTGGAAGAGTCCATGGCTCATGGTTTATTTTCCTTTCTCTTTTCTTCTTCCCCACCCGTCGGCTTCTCCTTTCCCTTCCACTACCGGCATACCTTCAAAATCCCTCCCCTAAACCCAACTCAACTCCACTCCCAAAACCCCACCCGCCGGCTCAACCCTTTCCCCACCCCCAACCCGATGCCCACTCCCTTCCCTCTTCCCCTTGCCGCCGGCCACACCCTTTCTTCACCTCATTATGATGATTCCAATCATCTTAATGACTCCCTAAATTGACTCAAGCAAGAAAGTAAGGTGTTAAAATTATTTGAAATTCAACTTTGAATTTCAAAAACTTCCATATTTGCAAATTCTAAATAAGGAAAGTTTTTAAATTTAAATCCAAACTAAATTTAATTTACAGAGGATTTATTATTCTCTTTCCTAATTTGCAAAGGCTTGTTTGGAAGTTTTAAAAACGTCACCAATCCTCTCCCTCCTCTCATAAAGCCGTCGGCCACCATTAATGGGCTTCCCCATTGTTTTCCTATTGAGGCCCTAAACCATAATTGAATTTGAATTCAATTTTCAAATTCAATTCCCTCCAAATTTACTTAAATCTGAAATTAATTTCAAATTTTTTGAAACTCTCTCTCCAAACCCTAACCTAACTTAACCCACACAAACCACTCCCTCTCTCCTTGACTGCCCCCTTCATCTCCCCTCCTCCCTCTCAAAAAACATAGATCTCTCATGAGCTTTGGAGCCAAGGAAAGAAGACAAACGCCTCCTTCCCTTCTCCCATCGGTGCATAGATGACCCTGAGGTCGACCACAGATTCGCCTACAACGCTCAAGGAGAAATCGATATCTTGCTCTCTCCTTTCTACGATCAGGATTGGGATTACGAAGATTCTGTGGAAAGCTATGTCAACCGCATAATTTATTGCCTCGCCTCGCCGATTGAAGATCAACAACCCAATGGACACTGGCACCTCATTGACCGATCAAAAACCTCTCCTCCGGCCACTTCTCCAGCGAACAAGACCTTACACGCCACTTATCTCGTGGTGGCATCATTAGGGTTTCTTCTACCGTTCCTCTGCTAAGCCCCAACTTCAAGATCAAGTGAGAAAAAACTCACGGTGAACACTTCTTGATGTTACGCCATGAATTTTTATTTCGTTGCTATTAGCCTTACTATATTGTTTTCGTTATTATTTGCAATTGTCTTGTTATTCTCATTGTAATCGCTTGTTATTACTTAATCTTCTAACGGAAAATTTCTAAGAATTTGACTTGGTGAAACATAAGTTTTTAACTAGCAAAGTTAATGTTCAATCTATTATTAATTTTCAAAAACAACTCTTGTCGCTTGTAAGTTTCACATCACTTATTTTTTACACACTAGGAGACCAAAGTCTCATCAAGATAGGCACAAAAGCAGGTAATTGAGCGGCGATCAATTTTATCAGCAACCCAATCAGAATCTAAATAAACTTTCAAGTCAAATGGTGCCCTAATAATTGGAAGCCCATATGATAGTGTGCCACATAGGTAACACAAAATACATTTTAGTTGCTGAAAATGAATAACAAAAGGCTTATGCATGTGTTGACAGAGATAATTTACAGCAAACGCTATATATGACCGAGTGATTGTTAAATATTGTAGGGAACCAACAAACTGCCTGTAGAGCTTGGGCTGAGGGAAAAGTGTTGAATCATAATTGGGTTCCTGAAGTTTAGAAGGAAGTGGACTTTGATGAATATAGGCTTACAATCTCATCATGTTCGTCATTTCTTTGGTCTAATTTAGATCCAATTGTTGATTTTGTCCTCAAAGACAGAACATTTGGTAAAAAAAGAGGGCTCGCCGAGAATTGGCCAATCCACATCATACCTGTGAAGCCGGCTGCCCATCCCGATTTTCCGCTGAAATCCCGCCGAAGATTTGGAGATGTTGGAGACAGAAATCCAGCCCCGCTAATAGAGCTTCGTACCTGTTCGGCGCCGTTTGCGATCAGATCCCGTAAGTCCCGTGAAACTACCTAGATCGCACCTCGCCAAGAGTCGATAAATAGCGACCCAAATGAGAGCTTCGACTCTCTGCTCTCTCCCACGGCTTCCATTCGCACTCAAGCTCCGATACTTCTCCTCATCCTTCCGTCTCTTCCTCTTCCATCCGAAGCCTCCACCCAATCCATCTCTCCCGTCGATCCCCAGAGAGAGAGAGAGAGAGAGAGAGAGAGAAAGAGAGAGAGAGAGAAAACTCCTCCATACCTCCATTCTATGGCAAGTCGAGACCTCCGATCTCTTCACTCAGCAATAACGAAGCCTCCTCTGCCCGATTCACCCTCTCCGATCGATCTCTAGGCCAGACCGTGCCCTAGCCTCACCCGATCTCCTTGTTGTTCGCCTCCTTCGCCGACGCCCCCTTTGTTGTCGGACTGGAAGTTGCGGCATTTTGATCGAAGCAACATCAGGAGCTCGCTCGAGTGAAGGTAACTCTCTCCCTTCCTCGCGCTTCTTCGACTTGACCCCATGAGACCAGAAAAAAGAGGGGGAGGGAGGATTTTTAGTTACTTATTATTATTTAATTATAAATTCCCCGGAATGGCGCTTAAAATGGGCGGATTATTAATTATAGTTAGTTTAATTTAATTATAATTAATTATCCTAATATTAGTTAATTATTATTAATTATATTTAAATATAATTAATTATTTATATTTAATTACTTTAATTATAATCAATTACCCGATAAATTTAATTATGAATCATTCATAATTAATTTAGTTTAATTAGCTGTGAATGATTATTATATTTTATTAATTAATTATTAATTATTTATACCTCGATTAAATATACCCCAGGAATTACCGGAGGAGACCCCAATTAATTATATATTAAATATTTTTAATCACCTTCTGATTAAATAATATTGATTATAATCAGTTATAATTAAGTTTAATTATAATTAATATCTTTTTTTTAATTTCGGCCAATTTTTAAAGTAAAAAAAATGCTTGGATCCCCTCCACTCTCTTTCCTCAAATATGGCGTTCGCGTCGGACCGGCAAACCACCTAAGCACGCCTTTGTTGGCCGTGGTAGGAGGGAACCCAGTGCAAGAAAATCTCGATGAACCGATGTATGCTTTTCGTCTTCGAGCGCCAAACTCTTGATTTAATTGCATACAACAAGCTGATGATCCATCCATGTAGGAGAACATGTCCACCAAGTGTTGTCAACTAGGAGTTCGGATACAGGGAGTGGAAAATCATCTAGTTAGTGGGCACGCCTTATTGAGGTCCGCCTAAAGTCAATTAACAAATAGTGCACGACAGTCTTTACTGGGACGATGTTAGCAATCCAGTCAGCAAACAACTTTTTTTCTCGAGCCATGAAGCCTGCCTCTATTAATTTCTTCGTTTCTACGATCACTTGATCTCCAATCTCATTCTCCTTGGTACAAGCTTGTTTGACAGAAGGCGTGCTACTTCCAAGAATACCCCTGCACATTGCACTATAAATCTGTGATACTGCTACATAGGTACACTAAAGGGGATAAGTACAGGCATCTCAACCCGCATATGTCCAGGCAAAGCGAATCCCTGAATTGGTACACACGTAGGACGTCTAGGGATCTGTTCTTACACGGGTTAGGAGAGAACTAAATGAAGGTTGGGCGAACCCGATCCTTCCAATCAGTTCCCAGGAGTTGACTTATCTTAGTTCAATTCCAAAATAGTGGCTGCCTGTCAAAACACCATCTTCAAGCTCTTCTGGTGCAGGCTCGGCTTCTACGAACGCTGTTCATCATAATCATCAGCCTCGTGATGTCTCTTCAACATCACCATGCTTGCGCGGGATTCAATTTCCACGCATGTGATGACAAATTCCAGAGTTCGAATCCAATACCTTCAATATATGCGATCAATAGTAAACAATAGGACGTTCAGACTCCTTCCAATACCAGAAATACTTGTACGAATTGGTAGTAGGAATATTGACTTGCTTTCGTAGCATTCTCTGAATACATTTAACCTAGGTAGCCTCGTAGGCTCTTCAGAATCGAGGATCTATGCAATCCCAATCATGAATTCACGAACTCCCGTAAAATATAACAGGCATTCAATAGTCCCTACGGGGAGGCAGATAGACCCGAGTGGCGATCAACTTTATGCACCTCGCGTGGTCTTTGAAATGTTGTACAGGGAACAGACTACGAGCACACTATCTGAAATTGATAGACTGTCTATTCTTCTAGAGAACACATTCGATGCATGGCCGTGTTCATATAAATGCAGAGTCGTCAACCGGAGTGGTTCCCATAATCATCATTTGAAAATTCGACCTGCCTACCCAAAATCCAAAACATTCATCAAAAATCCCAAAAGTGGACTGGCATATTTCGAGATTAGCAGGAGTAACATCATCTTCATCTGTGTCACTTCCCAGATGAGGTACATGCTTAAATGGTCGGCGCTTTGGGAAGAGTCGGCACTGCCTTCTTTCTCCCGCAACCCTCCAGTTCAGGTCGCTTTCGTTTGATGGCTGGAGCTCGAAGATTGGCATGAAGTACCGTGCACTCTAGCTCATAAATTGTTGCTTCATGAACTGCCTAGTCGAAAATATCACCTAGAGATCCTGAATTCTTCAAACAATCCGTCTTTGAGCATACAGTAAACGGGACAATGCCATATTCATGACGACCATAGATAGCGCCGAAGTATCGCCGCATCAATCACATGGAATTTAGCTTCTGTATGGAGCTCTCCAAATACGGTGATGACCCGGGAGCCCTATAAATGATCCAAGAGTGGTTTCTGCTCGTTGAAACCAAATGGCACTATCAGATAACGGTTATCTGGCCCTAGGTGTTCCACATCAAGGCGATCTCAGTGCTTTTAATGGCGTTAAATCTTTGAGATTATGATCCAGGATCGATTAGGATATCGACTGATAGGGCATCAAAGCCCTCTGTTATCGCTAAGGTGGATTCAAATTTGTCCCCTTAGACAGTACATTCAACCCTGGTCTACAGAGGTCCCCTTGGACGATTATGGTCTGCAGTTCCGAGCAAGGATCATGTCTTCTGTCAGAGAAAGTAATGAATGGTCGAGCTTCCTCAGTCAAACTACGTTCAGACCAGGGACCACAATACGCCTCGTATCTTTCGGGATCTTTGACGGAGCCTGAATCAGAGTCTCCCGATCAGGTCTTTAGATCCATTCCCCCACCAATCCGCTTTAAGTTCCATATGTGCTGAAGAATTTTTCTTAGATGGGATCAAGATATCTCATAATCTCCCAATCCCAAATTTGGCAAAAATGAGGTGAACCTTCTTTTTCTCAAACATGGGATCTTCAGGGATTATATTTCATACCCATTGATGACTACTTATCTTTATTGGCAGATACACGTATCTTTCTTACGGTGGATAGTGACCTTGCCGACTAGCACTTAATCGAGCAAGTTCTCTCTCCGGTGATCGGGAGGAGTCATTTAACTATAGGGAGCATTTTGCGCCTATAGGAAACCAGAACTCAGCCATTGTTGCATAAAGCCCTCGCAAAATGAGGGACGAAATCATCTGGGTAGTGATTTCACCACCCCGGTTTACAAATCCGAGATGCTATGCTAGGGTCTGATTCGTCTTCCTCTGGAAAATTTACAAATCCTCCTCTGAACTGTAATTCCATTGGCAAAACTCCCATCGCCGAATAAAAAAGGATTCAGAGCGGGCTGTCAAAGGTACTCGATGTCACCGAGATTTTCGGAGCCCGACATATTTTTGGCGACTCCGCTGGAAGAGAATGGTTTCTCATCATCTTCTCCGGCTTCGTCTATCTCATAAGCTATGAAGTCAGCGAGCCTTGATAAAAGGTCGCCTCACAGTCAAAATTTTTGGTAGTACTTTCAAAATGATCGTTTGACAAATTCATGTTAGCATTCAACCCTCTGAGTTTTAAAATTATGCAGTCTTATTTCTTCCTTAGGCTAATCTTCAGCTTGGTCTATCTTCTTGTTTTTGATGATTTCTGTACCCCACCAGACATTTTGAAAGTGCGGGGTGATGTATCAGATGCTTGATTACTGAGAGTTGCCTTTCATTTATGCAGAAATAGGAGCTACAGAACACCCCGATCGGCAGTTACAACTGGGCTCAACGAGGAGCTTAATACCTGGAACTCCTTCAAGCTGGCTTCAACGCTATTTTCATTGAGTCTTCTTGGAGATCGCCAGAGTCTCCCACTCCAGTTCTTCTTGAATTGGCTTCTTTTCATTTCTTCTTTCTTGGTACGGATTGCTGCAGAGGACGTGACTACCCGAGCTGATTCCTTTTTAGAATGGTGAGACAATACATTGAGAAGTCTGCCAGAAGACTCAATGTTGATGATGCTCCTGTCCCGTCGTCTGATATTTTCTTTCAAGCCAATCCTTGCCAAGACATGTATAGCTGAAAATCTTCAGGGGAGGGTTTCTGTATTTGAGATGGCTATCACAGCCTGAGGCCCGATGACCACTATGGGCAGTAATTATGGGTCACCATGGTGTGCTTCGAAAGTCTCTTCGTGGTCTCTTGCCAATTCAGGCAGTTCTAGACCCGATTGTCAACACAGGTTGTCTGCGCCTGGAAAGTACAATGTTGAAGCGATCACTCATCTGGGGGAAGGCCTTTTACGAATGAAGATTCATTTTAAGGAGAAAGATTGGACGCCATTGCTGAATTTCCGAGCTCAGCAACAACAACTCCTGACCCTTCCAATCTGCCGGCCCGGGAGCCAGAAGTGACCATTCCTACCCGGAATGGATTTGCAAATTTAAAATGGGTGAAGAGGAATAGCTCCACTGGTGAGCTGAAGAAGTCTTTCTGGGAGCAACAACGTGAAACTCCAGCCCCTCCCAGGAGAAGTGAGCCTGAAACTCTGTCCGCTCGAGTATACAAAGTATTG
The DNA here is from genome assembly GCA_016618105.1 of Dendrobium huoshanense. Classification (NCBI taxonomy): domain Eukaryota; kingdom Viridiplantae; phylum Streptophyta; class Magnoliopsida; order Asparagales; family Orchidaceae; genus Dendrobium; species Dendrobium huoshanense. The sequence goes on from CM028351.1 coordinate 14,816,474, forward strand.
AAGACAGTGAAGGATAAAGGCCTGAAAAAGAAGAGGTTCCAATAGCCTCTAGTGATCGAGACCAGAAGAACCCCGCCAAGGGAGCGTCTGTCCTTTGCTGCAGAAGGAAGAGAAAGAAGGCAAAACCCACGTGGTGAACATCGGGGGTGACACCTGAACCATATGTTCAAGGATCCGCTGCCGAAAGGTCCCGGTGGAAAGGAAAGCAAGTCTGGAAGCCAAAGCCTCGGAGAAATGATGAAGACAGAAGAAAAAGAAGAACTGAGTTGGGCGTGACATCCAGTGAGGTTTCCCGGAGATCCGCCCCCATCTACAAACAACGTCAGAAGTGGGCCCCTAAAATGACCCATAATGATACTCCTTCAGACGATAGACACCTTGGAGAATCCTCCAGGGGATCCCGTCGCCCTCCATCCCCTCCAAAAGAAGAGACTAACTTCGAACGCAGCCCACTGATCGAAGAAGTCCCCTGTGCCTAATCAAGAACAGGAAATCCAATGGCGTCGCCGCTCGGAGATTCGAGTACTGGAAGAGAATATAGATGATTAAAATATATAATAGGAAGAATACCTAAAAGGGGAAGAAAATATGAAAGAAAATATCGAGGAATAAATGGAGGAAAACCTAGAAGAAGAAATGCAAGAAATAAATAACGCCCTGGATATGTAAGTTGTCTATATGGTGACACATATAGACATTGATGATGGCGCCAATTATGATGATGAAGAAGATGAAGAGCGTTGGCAACCGCCACCCAGGCAAGTATACCGTCGTCGTCGTAGAGAAGGGTCCACCACTGGCAGAAGTCGTCATTCTCAAGAAGAAGAAGAAGTGGAGGAAGTAGATGAAAACCCTTCTGAGACCAAAAACGTCACACTCGCTGAAATGCGGCGACAAATAAGGGCCAAAGACAGGGAAATCTCTTAGTTAAATGAGAAGATGACTGAGATGATGGCTCAGATGGGGGTGATGATGCAGATGATGCAGAGAAATGCTACTATTTGCGTCATGCCTAATCCTCCTGCTGACTCTCCAAACTTTCAAGTGACACAAGGTTCAGGAGTACAGGGAGCTCCTGAAGGTGGTCACGAGGCTCATAATGTCATCCGTCAGCCCACCCCACAAAATATTGCAAGTACTTCTGAACCTGTGACTGCTGCACAGTTGGAAGGAATAATCACGGAAAGGATCAGGGCTATTATAGCCGTTGATCAAGCAGAAAAGTTGGTGGGCAAATGTCGTCCGTATCCAGCTGAATACGACCAAGTACCTTACCCAAAAATGTATTCTGTACCAAAGTTCAATACTTTCAACGGTACAAACAATCCTCGACAGCACCTGGCACAGTTTAAAGCCACCTGTGGGAACACAGGAGGCAGTGACGCCCTACTCTTCCGACAATTCGTTAGCAGTTTGACAGCAACTACTTTCGAATGGTATGCTGAACTACCGAATGATTCTGTGAAGACCTTCGCAGAATTGGAAAATATGTTCATGAAGAGGTTCGCTAGTGCAACTGAGAAGATCACGATCGCTTACCTCGCTCTGGATAAGAGAAAACGAGAAGAGTAAGTGACCAAATATATCACTTGCTGGCGTAACCTCAGTATGAAATGTGAGCAACAGCTTGAAGAAGAGCATGCTGTACAGTTGTTAATGGGCAACATTGATGACAAGATGCAACCCTTCCTGTGCATGGCTACAACAACACGTTTCAAGACTTGCTCGACAGAGTGACCAAATTTGAGAAACTGAATTTGTCCAGATCAAAAAATCACTATGATAAGTCCAAGAAGGCTAAGGCCCCGGGTGCTAGAAGGGGTGAGGCCGACTCAACGTTCTTCTCTAGAGCTGATAGAGAAAAATAAGTGATTTACAACGTAGACAAAGACAAACAGCCGATGCAATATTAAGAAAAGCCCAAACATGTCTATAACCCCAACCCCCAACTGAAGCTGATATTAGAGGGAAATGATAAGCCATGAACTTATCAAGGTGGAGGAGAACGCCAGAGACAGGCAATAGGAACTGGTGATAGAACGTTCCAATCCCTCAAAGACAAAAATGAATAAAGAATATTCATTCAAGAGGGAAAGTGTTGCCAAATTATTTCGACAAGTGTTGAAATCGGATTTAGAACTGCCTGAATGCAAGAGATCCGAAGAGTCGAAACACACTGGTGACCCAAATTATTGCCCATATCATCGGGTACTCATCCATCCTATTGAAGATTGCTACATCTTTAAGGATTGGCTTGAAAGAAAATATCAAAAGGGGGAACTCACATTGTCTGACAATGTGTTGTCTCACCCTAAAAAAGAATCAACTCGAGTGGTTACGTCCTCTTCCGTACCCCTGGTTAAAGAAAGAAGAAAAGAAAAGAAGCCAATTCAAGAAGAACAGTGGGAGACTGCGGTCACCAAGAAGACTCTGAAAATGTTGAAGCAGCTTGAAGGAGTTTCAGGTGTAAAGTGGAAGTCTCCTATTGAGCCAACGATAGATTTGAAGGCACTGCCGATGGTACAACCTTCTACTTCAAAATAGTTTTCCAACCAAGTTGGTTCTTCAAAGTCTGGAAAGATGAAATTATCCAAGAAGAAGACCAAGTTGAAGAAGCCCAAAGAGAAGATGACCGTAATTCATAGGGTTATCGACAGTTTGGATGAATACTACCAAACTATGAGGCGACCTATCAAGCTTGCTGACTTCATGGCGGAGCTTAAAATTGACGAAACTGAGGAAGATGATGAGAATTCTCTTCCAACAGAAGTATGTCGGGTCATCTCGGTGACACCGAGTACTTTGACAGAAGAAGAATACACTGAAGAAGTGCCCTCTGAATCCTGTATGATGGTGTTGCCAATGGATTACAGTTCGGAGGAGGATTTGTATTTTCTAGAGGGAGATGAATCAGACCCTAGCATAGCGTCTCGGATGGGACATGTAAACATAGGTGGTGATTCTGAATCAACAGATGAGTCCCTAGATGCAATAATGGTTGATTCTGAAAAAAAAAATACTATTAAATGACTCTGAACCGGAGGAGATTGCTCCAGTGCAGTTAAGAAGCAGGAAGTTATTATCACCTCCACCGAAGAAAGGGGTCTCCAATAAAGATAATGAGAAAGAGATAGTCATAAATGACGATATTTTCCCTGAAGATCCTAAGAAAAAGAACAATTCATCCAAGGGGATAGATTATAATATTTTATCCCATCTGAGAAAAATCCCAGCACAACTCAGCATATACAATGCTTTGGTGATGTCTAAAGACTTCGGGAGACTCTGATTCAGGCTCTCAAAATCCTGAAAGATACGAGGCGTATTTCGCTGAACGTAATTTGACTGAAGTTCTACAAGCTCGTAATGAGCCATTCATTACTTTCTCCGAAGAAGACATGATGCTTGGAACTGCAGAACATAACCGTCCTTTGTATGTTACTACAGAGAGCAACAAGCTGATCATCAGTCGAATCTTGATCGATCCTGGATCCTCCGTGAATCTGATAATCTTGAAAGCACTAAAATCTCTCTGCCTTAATGTGGAACACCTTGGGCCAGATAAGTTGATGGTGCATGGTTTCAACGAAAAAGGACAGAAAACCCTTGGATCATTCATGCTCCCTCTTGTATTTGGAGAGCTCCACATAAAAGCTAAATTCCATGTGATTGATGCGGACACTTCATTCAAGGTGCTACTAGGTCGTCCCTGGTTGCATGAATATGGCATTGTCCCGTCAACATTACATCAGTGTATGAAATATCTCAAAGATGGAGAAGAATTCAGGATCTCTGGTGATATTCAGCCCTTCACAGTTCATGAAGCAACAGTTTATGAAGATGCACGGTACTTCATGCCAAAGAAGCAAAAGCCTTCGAGTTCTCTCGAGGTTAGGGCATCATATTCAAAAACTACAAAGCAACCTGAACGGGAAGGTCAGAAGAAGCAGGTGGGGAGAAAGAAGGCAGCGCCGACTCTTCCCAAAGCACCGACCATTCCAAAAGAAAAGAGATATGTACCTCATCTTGGGAGTGACACAGATGAAGACGATGTTACTCCTGCCAAATCCCGAAAAGTATGCCAGTTTACGGATGAATGGAGTAGGCAGGTTGAATTTTCAAATGATGACTATGACTCTATTTATATGAACACGGTGCAGAATGTGTTCTCCAGAAGAATAGACAGCCTATCAATTTCAGATAGTGTACTCGTAGTCACGCGTGTTCCCTTACAACATTTCAAAGAAATTATTCCGCGCGAGGTGTATAAAGTTGAAGAACTCGCCACACTCTATCTGCCTCCCCTTAAAAATGGGACTGTGCCAAAGAATGTGTTATATTCCACAATGTTTAAAATTACATATTCTGGTATTGAGGCATTTTTTATTTGTGAGGAGAGGCGTAAGCCTCAAGGCGTTTTGAGGCGTAAGCCTCAAAATCAAAAGATTGCGTAAACATAAAATGATAAATTTTTTATATACTAATGAGTGAATAATATAAAACATAAAAAAAATATAAGATATGAAGTGAAATCAAAAAATCCCAATAATAATACAACATGAAATATAAATCAACTCAAAATTCTATCTTTTCCAAATCCCAATATTCTTTTCATTAACATATAATTCAAATTTTCAAAAATAAATAGCAATGACATATCATATAAGAACTAAAAAGTCATAAGTCATTAGCACTGTCATCACTAAGGGGTTCTTCAATTGAATCATCATTATGATGAACTACTCTCTCCCCTTCCTCCTCTCCTATAGAGTCCAATGTCGGGCATTTACTTCAAAATTTATGTAAGTTTTAATATATATATATATATATATATATATATATATATATATATATATATATATATATATATATAGCGTGAGGCGTAAGCCTCATGCTAGTGAGACAAGGCGGGTCTTAACCAAGTTGAGGCGCAAGCCTCATAAAAAAACTCGAGGCGTAAGCATCGAGGCATTTTTTACTGGAATTGCGCAAAGGCGAGCCTCATATTGCGCAATTTTAAACCATGATATTCCACGAGTGTGTGCGAAGAGGAGAATAATGACTGGTGTTGCATGCTCCTCGATTCCGAAGAATTATTTCCTACGAGGCTGCCTAGGTTCATACCAAGAATATTCAAAGAATGCTACGAAAATAAATCAATATTCCTACTACCAAACGACAGCTTCGTACAAGCTTGGGCCTCTGGTATGGAAGGAATCCGTCCACTACGACGGAAAGATACAGATGCATATAAAGGTATCGGATTCATCAAGCGAAAATTTCTCCGAAAGAGACTTGCTGGGCAATCACATGCATGGAAAATTAAATCCGATGATGATAATGCTGAAGAGACATAACGAAGCTGATGATTATGATGAACAGCCCGTAGAAGCCGAGCCTGCACCTAGAAGAGCTTGAAGATGGTGGACAGACAGCCACTATGGATGAACTAAAAGAGGTCAACTTAGGAACTGAGGATGACCCTCGCCCAACCTTCATTAGTTCTCTCCTACCCGAAGAACAAATAGAAGAAATAAAAGAACTTCTCTGTGAATTCAGGGACTGCTTTGCCTGGACATATGTTGAGATACCTGGCTTATCCCCTGACGTAGCAGTTCACAGATTAGCAATCAAACCGGATGTAGCACCCGTCAAACAAGCTCCAAGGAGAATGAGATTGGAGATTGAAGAACAAGTGATTGCTGAAACAAAGAAATTAATAGAAGCAGGCTTCATCCGAGAAGAAAAATATGCCGATTGGATCGCAAATATCATCCTAGTGAAGAAGAAGAACGGGAAAATTCGTGTCTGTATTGACTTTAGGGACCTCAACAAAGCATGCCCAAAAGATGACTTTCCACTCCCTGTATCCGAACTCCTAGTGGACAACACTTCCAACTACGACATGTTCTCCTTCATGGATGGATCGTCAGGATACAATCAAATCAAGATGGCGCCTGAAAATGAAAAGCACACGTCGTTCAGAACGCCCATCGGCATTTTCTGCTACACAGTCATGCCCTTTGGCCTTGAAGAACGCTGGCGCCACCTACCAGCGAGCAATGACTCATATATTTGATGATTTGATACATCAGAAGGTCGAGTGCTATGTAGATGACCTTGTTGTCAAAAGTCTTGGCCGAAATGATCACTTAAAAGATCTCAGAATTGTATTTGAGAGAATAAGAAAGTTTGATCTGAAGATGAACCCTCTTAAATGTGCATTCGGGGTCTCCTCTGGTAAATTCTTAGGGTATGTTGTTTCGTCATCGAGGTATAGAGATCGACCCCAACAAAATTAAGGCGATCACGAAATGCCACCACCAAGAAACCTTCAACAGCTTCGCTCGCTACAAGGACAACTGGCTTTCATTCGTAGATTTATATCAAATCTATCGGGTAGGTGCCAGCCATTTTCGAAGCTGATGAAAAAAGACATTCGTTTCAAATGGGATGCAGAATGTCAGGAGGCATTTGACAACATCAAAAGATATTTGTTGAATCCACCCATTCTCGCAGCGCCAATTCCGGGGAAGCCTCTTATACTGTATACAGCTGCACTAGAAGAGTCCCTTCAGAGCACTATTGACCCAGAATAATGAAGAAGGCAAAGAAAATGCGCTCTACTACATCAGTCGAAGGTTGATTGGAGCAGAAAGTCGTTATTCTCTTATTGAAAAGCATTGTTTGGCGCTGATTTTTGCAGTTCAAAAACTCCGCCACTACATGTTATCCCACAAAATCACACTGATATCAAAGATCGATTCCTTGAAGTTCTTGATGACAAGACCAGCGTTGACAAGTCGTCTGGCCAGGTGGGCAGTATTGCTATTACAGTTTGATATCATATATATGCCACAAAAGGCAGTGAAAGGTCAAAGCATTGACAGATTTTCTCGCTGCACATCAAATCCCAGCAGACTCTTCCACTCAACGATGATTTGCCCGATGAGCAGATAATGCAGGTTGAGGAGAATGAAAATCTACCGTTCTGGGAGATGTACTTTGACGGTGCATCATCTATTAGACCTGTCCGACTTCCAAAAATTGCAAGAGCCCGAGCCGGTATCGGTCTTATTCTCATACCACCTGAAGGAGGCATAATGAGGTTTTCATTCAGTTTGACTGAACCTCGAACCAACAACGAAGCCGAGTACGAAGCTCTATAGTAGGGTTGGAGATTGCAATTGACGTCAAAATTCAAAATCTTCAAATATTCGGCGACTCTCAACTTGTGATAAATCAAGTCTTGGACATTTACAATATTTCTAAGGTTGAATTGGCTCACTATCACCGGCGGACCATTGAACTCCTAAAGCAGGTGCCAAATGTTAAAATAGTTCAAATTCCTCGAGGACAGAACGTCAAAGCAGATTATTTGGCCAAGTTGGCCAAGGAAATGACAAATTCCATTGAGGAGAAGCCTATATTCATCAGAGTTTACAATCGTCAGATCTTAGAGCCCGCTTTATTACAATTTTTGATGGCGGAAGGAATTCCAGATTTGAGTCAGCAGGATGAAACCCCAGTTGACCCTCAACCTCTCCATCAGATCATTATGGAAAATTATCCGGAAGGATATCATACGGTCAAGAGACGTAAAGCTAGTCAAGCTTCAGAATCGTGGTGGCATTGTTTAGATATTGAAGTCAAAAATGAATGGAAGCAGCCATTCATTGACTACTTCAAGGAAAAAAACTCCCGACAGAAAATTCTATGGCCGCACAAATTAGAAAAAGGGCGTTGCGATACGCATTTGTTAATGATACGTTATACAGACGAGCATTTAATCAAATGTGGCTAAGGTGCCTAGAGACCAGGGAAGCTGATAAAGTGGTAGCAGAAGTCCACGAAGGGCTTTGCGGAGCACATCAGTCAGGTCCCAAAATGACCGCTAAAATTAAGAGAATGGATTACTATTGGCCAACTATGGTCAGAGATTGCATTAACCATGCTATGAGGTGCCACGAATGTCAAATTCACTGTGATGTTATACATCAACCGCCAAATCCACTACACCCAACAATAGCGTCCTGGCCATTTGAATGCTGGGATACTGATATTATCGGGCCGATATATCCACCTTCTTCAGCGGGACATCGCTTTATTCTGGCAGCAACAGACTACTTTTCAAAGTGGGCAAAAGCAGCTCCATTCAGAGATGTCACATCCGAGCATATGATCAACTTTTTCACCCACAATGTTGTCTACAGATTTGGTGTGTCACGCCGAATAATCTCAGACAATGATATTGCATTCAAGAGTACAAAAATTTACAAGTTCGTTGATCGGCACAAAATTGATTGGCGATATTCGTCCATATACAATCCAAGGGCGAATGGATTGGCAGAAGCTTTCAACAAGACGCTGGTGAAATTGTTGAAGAAGATTCTCACCAAGAATAAAAGAGAGTGGCATATAAAAATAGCAGAAGCGCTATGGGCATACCGTATAACCTATAAAACGTCAACCAAAGCTACTTCTTACTCTCTAGTGTTCGGAGTTGAAGCGGTGTTGCCACTAGAAGTTGAACTCCCATCTCTTCGGGTGGCGATCCAGAATGAGCTAACTCAGGAAACAGAATGCTCGCCTCAGAATGGAAGAGCTCGACGCACTTGATGAACTCAGGTTACAAGCTCAACAAAACCTAGAAATCTACCGATGAAGAATGGACGAAATCCTTTGATCGGATGGTGCGCCCTCGGACATTTCAAGAAGGGAAATTGGTTCTGGTGCTGAGAAGACCAATCATCCCACACCGGAGAATTGGTGGTAAATTTGTATCTAATTGGGAAGGCCCCATCGTCATCGAGAAAGTATACCAAGAAGGAGCATATCAACTGATTGATCTGAACGGTCAGAGTCTTATGCCACCTATCAACGGCCGATATTTAAAGAAATATCATGCAAGAAAATTCTATAACTAATGTATTTTGTGATGAACAAAGTTTTATGTACATGGTTATCAAAGCATGCATATATTTATATTTTGAAATTCTCTTGTATAGCAAGAATGCATTTCAAAATCCCCCATCAGACTGGGGGCATTTTAAATATTTATTCGGGTCGACATCGTGCTGCACGCCGAGGATCTCCGAATAAATATTTAAAATCTCAAAGATACAAAGCCTTATCCAAAATGTCCTCTGTGAGACATGGGGCATTTTAAATATTCATTTGGGTCGACATCGCGCTGCATGCCGAGATCCCCAAATGAATATTTAAAATCTCGAAATTTCAAATTTATTCTAATTCTAAGATGTCACTGTGAGACAGAGGGCATTTTAAATATTTATTCGGGTCGACATCGCGCTACATGCCGAGATCCCCGAATAAATATTTAAAATTATCAATTCAAATATTTTTTTGTGCTAAAGTATACAAAATACTTGTTTTCCAAAGTATATACAGGTAATCTTTCAAAAGCTAGAGACATCACTTTCTCCAATGAACAAAGACTCAAAGGTCAAGAAAGTGATTTTTGTGGCTACACACTCCTACAAAATTGAGCTAAGGAAGCTTAAAGTCTTCCAACAGCCTGAAGCTTAAGGTTCGAATGGGTGTAAAAGGTCGGATCCAACACGCCCAAATATGGTCGGATCGCTAGCAGCTCCGTCTACTCAACATGCCATAAGAACGGCCGTAGTAACGGAACCCCCACTTCGTCAACCCATCAGTAGGGACTGTAAGGAAGTACAAAAGCTAATTTGACTCGACAAGTTCAAGTGATCGTAGTCTACAAAATTCTCCTAAATGACTGGAGAATCAAAGCTCCAGTGGAAAGATGAGTCTCGAATGACTACCAAATGTTTGTAGGCTCCAAAATCTTCAACCAAAAATGATGACTCCAAATCTACTAACTTCAGCAAAATCAGCATTGGGAAGCACAATCCTCATAGCTCAAGTCTGAAGCCTGAATGGGTGTAAGAGGTCGGATCCAACAAGCCCAAATATGGCCTGATCGCTGGCAGCTTCATCTACTCAACAAGCCATAAGAAAAGGCTGTAGTAGAGGAACCCCCATCTCAGCAACCAGAGGACGAAGAGCTATCAAATTCTAGCTCTCCTAATCTGATGAACTCAAGTGATTCAGATTAAAGTCTTCTCAAGTGGTTAAGGATCAAGATACTACCTACGTTCGGTACTATCAACTGAATCCAGAACCTGCAAATCCTTCAACAAATCCGTAAAGCACAAAACGAGGATCGAATGAATTTTTCTTTAACTAAGTCCATCAAAGCACAAAGCAAAGGATCGAAGAAAATTATCACAAAGTTCACACAAAGCCCAAGGCTGAACTAAGTGGATTTTGCCATCAACAAGTCCGTAATGCACAAAACTCTGGACAGATGACTTTTCGCCATTGATCTAAAACAAACCTAAGGGTTTAGGTCATCGGCATCTACTCCTTCATCAAGCCCGCCAAAGCTAGAAGCATAGGGCCGAATGTACAAAAACCACCTGACAAGTCAATAAAGACAAATCAGGCAATTTTCCATCAATGTCCACAGCACAAAGCACAGGACAGAATAAATCAGTATCTCAACCTATTTATTGATATATCCAAGAGATCAATGGAGAAAGAAAGTTTTAGTATGACATCCAAATAAATTTTTGGAGATCCACTAAACAAAGATCTTAGTGTGACATCCAAGAAAATCTCTGGAGATCCACAAACAGGAAACCCTCTGTGTGACATCTAGAGTAAGTATCTAGAAACTCACAGGGTCAATAATCATACAATAAACGTGATTCGCTCTAGACGCGTACCACATTTGTTGGGGGGCATTTGTTGACCTCAAAGACAAAACAAAAAAGAGAGAAAATCCACATCATACCTGTGAAGCCGGCTGCCCATCCCGATTTTCCGCTGAAATCCCGCCGAACTCAGACAGAAATCCCACAGCTTCGTACCTGTTCGGTGCCTGTTTGCGATCAGATCCCGTAAATCCCGTGAAACTACCTCGATCGCACCTCGCCAAGAGTCGATAAATAGCGACCCAAATGAGAGCTTCGGCTCTCTGCTCTCTCCTCACGGCTTCCATTCGCACTCAAGCTCCGATACTTCTCCTCCTCCTTCCAGCTCTTTCCTCTTCCATCCGAAGCCTCCACCTGATCCATCTCTCTCGTCGATCCCAGAGAGAGAGATAGACAGAGAAAGAGAGAGAGAGAGAGAGAGAGAGAGAGAGAGAGAGAGAGAGAAAACTCCTCCATTCCAAGTCGAGACCTCCGATCTCTTCACTCAGTCGAAGCCTCCTCTGCCCGATTCACCCTCTCCGATCGATCTCCAGGCCGGACCGTGCCCTAGCCTCACCCGATCTCCTTGCTGTTCGCCTCCTTCACTGATGCCCCCTTTGTTGTCGGACTAGAAGTTGCGGCATTTTGATCGAAGCAACAACAGGAGCTCGCTCGAGTGAAGGTAACTCTCTCCCTTCATCGCGCTTCTTCAGCTTGACCCCATGAGACCATAAAAGAGAGGGGGAGGGAGGATTTTTATTTACTTATTATTATTTAATTATAAATTAATTTAAAATAATATTAATTATAGTTAGTTTAATTTAATTATAATTAATTATCTTAATATTAGTTAATTATTATTAATTATATTTAAATATAATTAATTATTTATATTTAATTACTTTAATTATAATCAATTAATAAATAATTATAATCATTTATAATTAATTTAGTTTAATTATAAATGATTATTATATTTTATTAATTAATTATTAATTATATATAATTAAATATAATTAGTTAAATTAATTATATATTAAATATTTTTAATCATGATTAAATAATATTGATTATAATCAGTTATAATTAAGTTTAATAATAATTAATATCTTTTTCTTAATTAATTTTTAAAGTAAAAAAAAAAATGCTTGCATCCCCTCCACTCTCTTTCCTCGGCGTTCGCGTCAGACCGGCAAACCACCTAAGCACGCCTTTGTTGGCCGTGGTAGGAGGGAACCCAGTGCGACACCTACGACGAGATAGGCGAGTGACCCCTCGATCCATGTGCCAATACCATGACGACTCCGCGAAGGTATGAAATTTTCTAAACTCAAAACCCTACTCCAATATTCGTGGCAAATCGGAGAACTGTCCCATGCACGCCTTTGTTCCGCGTCGTGGGATGGGACCCCGGTGCAGCACGTACGGCGAAGCGGGGTCACTTATAAGTACCCCCGGGCGGGAGAGAAATCAAATTGTCCTCTTTTCAAATAAAACGCTTTTTAAAAAACCCCATGCACGCCTTTGTTGGCGTGGTGGGAGAAAAATAAAAATAAAACCGTCGCGGTGTCTCACAAACACCAACCGTGCATGCCTTTGGTGGCGTGACGGGTATGCGGCCTCTTGTTTTTTTCCCCTAAACGGGAGAGACGCCGGGAGGCTGCCAAAATTTTGTCTTTGAAATAAAAACAAGAACTTGGAACTATGCTCAGAACTTAAATCAAATGATTGAAGAAGGGCTTGAACTTAATTAAATGAAATTGAAGCAGTCATAACTTGAACAATTTGGATATGAAATTGTACTTGCAATGACAATAGGGGACATATGACTTGTACCTACACTTGAACATTTGAACTTCAACAAGGACTCGTTTTGAACTCAGACTTGAACTCAAACAAAGAACTTGTAGACATGTATTTGAACTTGGTTTGAACCAAGTGAGAGTGACTTATGAACTTCAAAATGATATAAGGAGTTTTAATTCAATTTGAATCTAAAAGAAAAATACAAAAGGACATGCTATAATTTGAGCCTCATTTGATCATGATTTGAACAATCATGGGGACTTGTAATTTGACCAAGGAGGACTTGAACTAAAGCTCAACCAAAAGAACTTCATTCAAACTTGACCTGAATAATTGAACTCAAGCAAAACTTGAATAGATCACAAGAACTTTGACATCAAACTCAAATCTTCAACAAACTCAAACGAGCTTTGCTTGGATGCAAATAACAAGGATTTTTGGACCTAATATGGTTGAATAAAAGGAAACTCAAATCAAACTTGATTTGAATTTGAATATTGATTTGAGCATTAAGTGGATAAGATTTGAACTATGTGAACATGAGTAAGGGAACTTGCAAGAACTTTAGGAGACTTGAATAATCTATAAAGAGAATGAAATGATTGTAACATCCCACATGCAAGTGGAGGGGTTTGTCATGCAAGCAAATATATCGGTCTCTTATAAACGCAAGGAAATTGGCACATAAGTGATTGTGGCAAGTGGATGGCTAATACATGTGAAGCAATCAACAACAAACACAATCAATTTGATGGTCAATAACAATCTGCTTATAGACACATCGACCTCTTATGGATTATCGAAATTCATGAATTCAACGAATCACGAACAAACATGAATAAGAGGGTCGTAGTAAGTTTAACCCACCTATGAGTCATTTAAATAAGCAGATACATTCAACATGTAATGAATGTTATAACACTCCTACGATCAGCAATAAACCAATGTTAAGCGAATATACTAGCTCTTTATAAGCAAGAGTAGATAGTATATGACAAAGTGCAAATATTTACGAGATTGTATGGGGGTTCATCATATGCACTATATCACATTTACAAGTAAACATTGGATGAAATATAACAAATGCAAGTATTTACGGACAATTATAGAAGACTCATAGTACACCCATTCTATTGTCCACGAGCAAGACATAAAGTGAATATATCAAGTACAAATGCTTATAAGTTGCAGTAGGAAACTCATATTGCATACAACAAGCTATCCACGAGCATCCACCAATGCAAAGCAGGAGACTAGTTAGTGCACTATGATCCGCCAAAAAAAATCAATAAATAGTGCACGACAGTATACCTGTACAAAGCAGCAAACAACTAAGCCAGAAGCTGCTACGCCACGCCACCGGATCTGCAACATTCGTACAAGCAGACAGAAGGCGTCTATTCCAAGAATACCCCTGCACGTGCACTATAAATTGTATACACATAGGTACACTAAAGGAGAAAGTACAATCTCAACCCGCAAGGGCCCCGGCGAGCGTATTATTGGTACACACGTGACGTCTAAGGATGCTGCACGGGTTATTAAATTTGAACCCGATCCTTCCAATAGATAAAAGGAGTTGACATGGTTCAATTACAAAATACCCCCAAAACACCCACATGGGCCCCAACGAACGTGTTATTGGTACACACGTGACGTATAGGGATGCTGCGCGGGTCAATAAGTGAATTCAAGTTCGAACCCGATTCTTCTATATATATCAATAGAAGTCGACAGGGTTCGAACCTTCAAACAAATACACGATTGTGGGGACTGATGTATTTGTTTCAATACATTTATATTAGGCCTTCAAGGTGTATAATCAAAAGAATTCACTAAACAAAAGGCACAAAGCCTACAAGAAACCCGATCCACGATCAACTGCTTGGTTGAGTTGACAAGGTTCAAGCTACAAATAGAAATGACCCCAAACACCCCGATGATGGCCGTGTTGAAAGCAGATCTCAACCGGAGGGGTTCCCAAATATTTTCAAATGCCACCCAAAATCCAAAACTCAACAAAAATCTCAAAAGTTCAAAATATTTAAAAATTGAAATAAATCCATCAAAAACTTAAAGCAAAATCCATCCATCCTCCGCAACAGTCTATCAGGGTGGACAAATTCAAATAAACTCTAGCTCACAAAGAGCCAAATGCCTAGTCAAAAATATCACTAGGATCCATTCTCAAACAATCTCTTGCTAGTAAGGGCGTGGTACGTGTCCTCTAACCGGTTTTCGCCGCCAAATGGCACTGCAGGTAAACGATTATGATCCGGGGCCCTCTGAACCGAGTGTTTTTGCCGCCAAATGGCACCACAGATAACGGTTATGGCCAGAGCCAATACGCTCATTAATGGCGTTAAATATTTGAGATATGAATCAATAGGATATGATTGATAGGGCACAAAGCCCTCTGTTAGCTAAGGTGGATTCAAATTTGTCCCCTTAGACAAACATTCAACCCCGATCTACAAGGTCCCCTTGGACGAAGCAACCCATGGCTACCGACAAGGATCCTTCTGTCAGGTTGGGTCGACTACCTCCTCTGACTAAGTAGACCAGGGACCACGATGGCCCGGCACGACGGATCCATGGGATCTTGATTGGGTCTATCATCCATTCCCCCACCATCCGCTTTAAGTTTCAGATGGTGAAAATTCCAATTTTAAATATCAAATTTCTCAAATCTCCCAACCCAAATTTCAAAAATATGAACCTTCAAATTCTCAAACATCCAATTCTTCAGATTTTCAAAATTTCATACCCATTGCTGCTACTATATGCCAGATACACGTATCTCTACGTATCTGATTGACGACTAGCCTTAATCGAAAGTTCTCTCTCGTGATCGGGAGGGGTAATTAACTATAGGGGCTTGCGCCTATAGGAAACCAGAACTCAGATCATAAAGTCCTCGCAAAATGAGGGCGAAATCTCTAGATAGTGTCTTATCTACAAACCCATCTGCCTTCCAAAATTTACCCCGAAACTTATTCCGTTAAAACTCCCTCGCCGAATAAAAAAGAAGAGCGAGTGGAGGCCGGGGCCGAATTTTCGGAGCCCACACCAATGTATATCGAGGTTGATTTAAATGTAGATCAGTGGGGATATGAAGCACTTGGATACCCAAGAAATATGTAACAAAGCCCAGATTATGCATAAGAAATCGCTGATGCATATTTTGTAGTAGCTAATCAATGGTGGAAAAATCATTGCCAATAAGTAAAATATCAACATAAACTAGAATGTATAATAAGGTAGAGTCTTTGTGGTATATGAGAAGAAGTCTAGTGCGTATAGCAATCTTTAAAGAATTGTATGAGGTTGGTAAACTATTTAGCGTGAAGAGAATAACGCCTTCAGGATCAATAGAAGAACCCACTGCAACAATTGCATCCACTTTTTGTTTAATATCAGAGAGATATTGAATCATGGTTGTCTTACATATGCAATTGATAAAGTTCATTTTTCAGCGGTAATTTACAATATCTATTTGCAAACGATGCTCAATGGTTACCCATATATCATGTCATGTGTCTAAATTAAGAACATAAGATAGTAATGAAGGTGTTATTGTGGAATAAAGAGCAGCAGCCAAATTTTGATCAATAAGTATCCAAGTATTAAAGTGAGGATTAATACTAATGATGCCAAATATTGAGAAGTTGTTTGGATGGTTTAATGGATGTTCCAGCTAAAAAATCCTCAAAACCATTAGCAGTAAAAAGTTTAAGAATCTGTGAGCACCAAATAGGATGATTATAAGTGGTTGACTGAACACTGATCACAGATTTAACATTGCACATAAGAAATTTGAGTTGAGCTTGGATGGGGAATTGTTTAGTTGACGTGATGAGGAAAGGGAAATAGAAGAGTTAGAATCTGCAGTTGCCTGATCCATCTGAGATCATAAACAAAGTAGAAGGGATTATAGAACCAAAATAGAATAGAAAAAATAAATAAAACTGTTGATACCGGAATGGCTCTGATACCATGTTGAATTTCAGAGGCAATAATGCAGTGCTGGATGATATGAGAAAGTGCAGAAAATAGAGCGAAGGGAAAACAGTTAATTTGAATTACATTTCCATAACACATTACAAGTTATAGTATCACATATATATATACATAAAAAGTATTTAGAACACAGCTGTTTTAGTTATGCATCAATGGCTATAATTACAATGCTCAAAACATAAACGAGCATGATGAAAACGTTCTGAAAAAGCTAAACCTGCATTATAGTAATGGAGCAGAATACTTTTTGCATAATCTATACTTTCCACTTATCACGTATTACATATCGCTTATCAGTTTCTTCGTTTGTGCTCATTGGCATACATTATGATTTTACTTGAGATGCTTGCTGGTAGCTTTTT
This sequence comes from Dendrobium huoshanense, assembly GCA_016618105.1. Taxonomy (NCBI): domain Eukaryota; kingdom Viridiplantae; phylum Streptophyta; class Magnoliopsida; order Asparagales; family Orchidaceae; genus Dendrobium; species Dendrobium huoshanense. The sequence continues at coordinate 14,833,398 of CM028351.1, forward strand.
ATTTTAGTAGACTGCCATAGTTGGTTGGAATCCTTTCTTCAAGCGACTGTGGCTGAATATTTCTTTTAGTTGCTGCTTTATTTCTTATAAAAATTTCAAATTCATGGAACATTTGTCTTTCGATCTATCGTTAATGATCTTTTTTCATGGCTACTTAAATTTTGATAACCTTCAGTTTGATTTTTTTTTTTTTCATTTATTATTTTCATTTTCTTTCTTTGAACCAGGTGAGGTCTGATTGTTCAATTGGAACATTCAATTGAAGATACATAAGCAAGTCATCAGTTTTATGTTGAAAAATTCAACCTTTTTGTTTTTTTTTTTTCAGTTTTCAATATAATTTTCATTTTATTGCTTTAAGAAAATATATTGATCTGACAAACAAAGATCACGAATTATTAATCTATCAAATTATCCAAACAAGCTTGACCGAATTCTTAATCCATCAAATTGTTCAGAGCTAAACTTGCAGTTCATAGAATCACACCAGACCCCCAAAATCCCTCATCCTCCCCCACCCCTCAAAAGAGAAAACAAGTTTGAAAGATAACGGTATAAAACATTTAAAACAAGTTCGATGTCAATTGAGAACAAACAGAAATTACTGAGTTAAAGAAGTTCGTCCAGCACTTTTTATTTTTATTTTTTGTAATTAATGAAAAAATAAAGGAAGCTATTTAATTTCAGGCCGACCTAGAAACAAAACCGAGGAATCAACTCCCACAAAAATCGCAAGATTTAAAATCTAGAAAAATACACCATCGACCACCTACCTGGTGAATCGGGGGGTACATCGAATTGGTGCAGACAGGGCACTCGAGCAGCTCGTTCACACTGATCATGATTGGCATCCTAGGCCTCGCCATGCCCAAGCCATGGCCAATACCCCCACTTCCGAAATTCTTACAGAAGGATTGATGTTTGTAGGTATGCGTCGCCTCGTCCTCCTCCATCCCATCCACCAATGAGACGCGCTCAACACTATCCGTTCCCATTCATTCAAAGCCGAAACTACAAGCGGGAGGCGAGTTCTCTGAGGATATAAAGAGGAGAGGTGGAGAAAAAGAGGTGGATGAGACTTGCGCCCGACTTGCTGGAATTAAAATCTGTCAATTCAAAATATATCATCACACTAAATCCAAAACTTTAAACAAAGCAAAACCATCATATCGAGATCAAAGTAACGCAGCGAATCATAAAACAGTATCAGTAGAAAAATTAATCAAACGCACTAAGAAATACGGAGAATCATGAAAGTCGGCCATTCTTCAAAAGAGCAATGATTTTGAGTGGCACGTCAAAAAAGTAACTAGTTCTTTCTAAATCCGAATAGAAGGTGATCTTAGGTCAATTCATTGGCATATGGGGTTATTTCATTTGCTAAAAATAATGTAATGTATTTCGAATATAAAATAATGTAATGTATTTAAAATTTTGGTTTTGGTTTGATGAAATTTTAGTGAAATCCTTTTCTCTAGTAATTTTTTATGTATTGTAAACTCGTCCAATTTTAATTAAATTCTTTTTTTTATTGCAAGCTAAAAGCATTGTCGCCGTCCATTGCTAGCCGCTAGTTTTAGTTGGCATCGCTGTCACCACTGACTGCTATCAATCACCCTACCGCTTGCCTCCAGCCGACTACCACCACTGACTGTCATCAACTGTTGTTGGTTGTTGTGTCATAACTAACCCAGCACAAACCGTAACACCCAGACAGGCCATATCATATCAAGATCATGACAACCTTATGATTTTCCAAGACCTAGTTTGGAAGAATTTTTTCCTACTTTATTTTTCTCAATACACAACACATATATTCTATAATCATTCAATATACATGAAATGAAAGCAAAAAAATCATCAAACAAACCTTCAATGGAATAATATACATTAATGATGATTTCATTTTTCTTTTTTATCAAAATATAAGTATGCTCATGATCGGCAAAAGAATGCATATATCGAACATATGTTGTTCTAGGATTCAATTTGGTCAACGTTCTTTATCAACCTATTTTACTACTAAGGGTTGTACCTTTTTCTAAAAATATTTACAAATATATGGAGTGAGCAATCACATACGTACCAGGTTATCTAGAACTTACTACTATATAATTCAACACCATTATATAAAGAACAACAATTATATTAATTTACAATACATGAACAACATCTCATTTTCAAAAGTAGATTATCCTAATATTTGTATAGCACGATTTATTTAACAACTTTATACTAGTATTAAACTGATGTTATGGATATGCATATACAATAGTAACAACGTAAATATCACTTGAACAGGACTTCAAGATAGTGATAATATTTCACAGCATCACATAAACATGACTATATAACATAAATACTTCAATGAACATGCTATTAGAACATGAACAACCTAACATGTAACATAACATGACATTAACAGTTCTCAATGTCTTTTTATATCTCTACTTCCACTTTTGCCTCCGCATGATCATCTAATATTTGTCGAAGATAGATGGATGAATTACATATATTTCATTTTCCCTTACAACCCCACTTTTAATTATACCTACAATAGATCTTCTTGCATTTGTACAAGATAGATAGAGGAATTACATACATCTTAATTCTTCTTATAAACAATGACCAAGTTAAACTTAAATTAAATATCCATGAATGAATTGATTAAGAATTCAATTGAACTTAATTGAAGTTTTAAAAATATATTTTTTTATAGGAGCAGTGGCGGAGCCAGAAAATTCATAGTGGGGGGGGGGGGGGGGGGGGGGGGGGGGCTAAATTATTTTATTAAAATTTTCCCTCAATTTTTTTCATCCGGGATTGGGACTGACATAGACATTTTTAATTTTTTTTTTCAATTGTTAACTAAAAATGTGTAATATTAAATATAAGATAGTAAACAACTTACAATTTATAACGTCTACTCTTCATATCTGAAAGAGTTGAATGATTACTTTGTTATCAATAAAATTGTTGCATCATGAAATATTCGCGGTGGTAGAGAAGTATAAAGTTTAATATCTTTGCGCTGTACGAAGAACTAGCACACAAACAGATGAAATATACCTCATATAAAGTGCATTACATGATGGGACTTGAAAAAATCACTATATAATCTCTTTGAGTCTTCGATTTGGACCTATTTGAACTCGGATTGGGTCGAATTTGGTGTTGTTGGATTCGTATTTTTGAGAAGTTCAATTCGGCTATAAGTTTGCCAAAATCAAAGTCCATGTGGTCTCTGATTTAATTTTTGAAGTTTCCAACTTGATTTTGTTGTGAGATTCATGCCCGATCAAGATAATTTTTTTTATGATTTATCAATAATCTAAAATGATTACTTCATTTTTATGTAGAAGACTCATCAAGTCCTCTGAAAGCTATCTATAGTTTACTATTATTCTGTTAAGATATAAAATTAAAACTTCAAATAAGATATCTATAGTCTACTAGAGAAAACTATATTTTGTAGATTACAAATCAACAAATAAAATATAAATTACAAAACTAACATATGTATGCAAACATTACTAGATTTCTATAAACTGAAATCATAAAAAATAAATAAAAAATAAAAAATTGGGAAAAGCTTATAAACCGCTTTTTTTATAGTATAAGCTACTTTTTTTTTTCTTAGTATAAGCTGATTTCTTTTTTTTTTTCTTTCAAAGCTATAATTAGTATAAGTTTTTTTTTTTTTTTTTTGGGGGGGGGGGGGGGGGGGGGGGGGGGGCACTGCCCTTGTATAGGAGTGCTACGGCGTAATTTTATTTTGATTTCGATCTAATTTGATTTGGTATGATATTATTTTCTGGATTGATAGTAGAAATATCGATGATGAAATATTTCTTAGGATGGTAGATTGTAATGACCAAGTCTACCATAAATTAAAGATCCATGAATGAATTGATTAGAATTTAATTGAACATAATTAAAATTTAAAAATATTTAATTTTTCTGATGGGAGCACTATGGCATTGTGATTGCGAGTTTAGTTGCACTATCCTCTCTATATGGAGAAAGTTTAGTGGTTAATTATGACGTCACTGAGAGCTAGCTTTGTTGTGATAAGCATTTGGGTTTAAGAGAATCTTGGTCAAGCACTGTGGCCTTGGTGTCTTAAGCATTACAGTGTTGGGTCTGAAATTTTATTTTATTTTTTTTAATATCTTAACCCACTACCCTAATATTAAGTACACCCAAACCATCTCCTCCCCCATTTCAGTTGCTTGGTCGGGAAGGAGAAGAAGAGACTGGGGGGAGAGAAGAGAGAGAGAGAAGGAGAGAGGAGAGAAAGTTGAGTTTGGGCTACTATTTTCTCATACTTCTGTTATGAAAGTTCTTCTAATAATTATAGGTGACTTATATCCTATGCATGTTTTCAATGATGTTAAATTTTATGATTTTATATCTAATTAATTTGAATAAAATGTATTATTTAATTTAATGAGTTTTCACCTTGCAAGTTTTTTAATATGGTTGAAATAATGTCTTTGAGCAAGTTTGTATGATATTTTTGAATTTTCACTTAGTAATTTGGTATGAATGATTTTTTATATAAAAATGAGTTGAAAATAGCCACACATGAAATGAGCATAACAAGTGCATTAAATTTCTTTAGGATTTATTGGCATGTATGATAAATTTTATGTCAATGTAATAAGCATTTAGGAATAGGAAATACATTTTAGAGTAAACATTTACATGCATACCACAAGCACCTTAAGTACAAGATATGCATGTGTTAATATGGCATACATCTTAACATAATAAGGATAAGATATGCATACATGCTACATTGCTATTTTAATTCATGTGTCATATTATACCCATATGTCATCATATACTTGCAAGATGAGCATTGAATATTACTGTAATGTTAATGACTAAGTTAGGCCGGAGCAAGATATTATGTACAAGAGCAGTAACTTGACATGTTTTCTTATGATGAGCTATAACTAGGAGTTATAAGAATATTAAGAATAAGAATGTGGATGAGAAAGTGACAATTCTTTTAATAAAGTCACCTTATAAGAAACAAGATTAAGATGGAATAAGATGAGATATGATAAGATAACAAAATGCATGCCAGCATATGCACAATATATTATTTATATTATTAATGAATATAATAAAATAATGATGATATGATCACATGCAATATAGCATTTAATATTAAGAGACAAGGGCATATCATGATACAATATATGAACAATGTAATATATAATATTACATAACACAATGTAATTAATAAAGCTCGACATCTGACACAACTAGTAGTTTTCATGTTATATGATCTATCATTTCATACATACATAACAATATACATTTTTCTATTGAAGTCGTTACTATGGATTCTTTGCATGATCATTATTTGTATTAATTTTACCATACACTACTGGTTCGAACTGAATAATCACATGCATATTGTTTCAACTTTGTATTGATTGCAATCATATGTTTTTATCACAAATGGGCCCTTGAGCTCATTATGTGGTTTTGTAATTTCTTATCTAGGTAGGCATATGATGGAGTTAGGTTGACCTCAATCTCAAGTTTAGATGTTTTTATTATTATTATTATATTATTATTTTGTAGTCATGATTGTTAAGGTAATTATGATGTCTTGATGAACTTCATAATTAGTGTAAATGATTCTTCTAGGTTAAAGATATTTGTGTGCATATTTGATGATAAGCAAGCTTTATATTTATATTTTTTTCTTCACTACCTTATGATTACAATGTGATAATAATAGCTCTGGCAAGATATTAGAAGACAAAAGATAGAATTATTTCTAAATAGGTTGTAATATCGATCATCCAAAATTTAAGAAATTTTCTATTAATGATTATTAATTTTAAGTTAGTCTTAGGATGCTTATTAGGATTGTAAGTAATTAAAGTTTAGAGTATAAAAAGTGAAATTAAATCTATAGTTGGGGAATTTATTCTACGGGCATTATGGCATCGAGGTTGAAGGAACCCTGGCATTAAGATCTCGAGTTTTTGGACATAAATAAATAGGTTTGGGGGTGCATTGCAGTGCTAGCGAAGCACTATCTTAGTAACAGATCTAGGTGCATTGCAGCGCCAGGGAAGCACTGTCAGAGAAGAAGGGAGGTTAATGTAGATGAGAAGATGAAAGTGAAAGGAAGAGAGAGAGAGAGAGAGAGAGAGAGAGAGAGAGAGAGAGAGAGAGAGAGAGAGAGAGAGAGAGAGAGAGAGAGAGAGAGAGAGAGAGAGAGAGATTTAGAGGCTAAATTTTGATATTCCTCCATCTAGCTTATTATGGATATTATAAGCTCGAGGTAGAATTTTAAACTCCGACCTCTTATTTCAATTTCATAAAGTTTATAAAAATATATGAATAAAAATGCATTTTTCTCGAGTTTCTATGATATTTTCACTTTGTGATTTTTAATATATTATTGCAATCCTTATTATGAATGTTTTGGCATGAATTTTAAATGGCTAATTTTTTTTACATGAATTTTAGAGTATATTAGTAAATTGAGGCTTTTTCTAGTAAATGTGATAGTTATATAAAAATCTTTAAGATATTCATGTGAATGTTCCTCAGATGTTAGAAATTAAAATAGGGAAAGTTCCAGAAATATGTTGTTTAGAAAGTAATATGACATTTTACTAGAAATTCTTGCATCATCTCAATTGCATTGCATTTTGTATTACATGGCATTAGATATGTTCTATTAAAAAATGTGGAAAAGTGTGCTATCTATTATGTTATAAGGGCCCTGGATGTATTCTTTTAAAACCATCTACCTTAAGTAGATGTGGGAGGGATTTTATCCTCACTTACTAAAAGCATGTGTGGGATGTTATATAATATTATTAGTACTCTTTTGGCTTGATCTACCTTATGGTGATGTAGGAGGAATTCTGACCCCACTTGTTATATGCAAGTGTGGGAGGTAAAGAGATATATAAGTGGAAGTGGTGATATAAGTAGACACCTGAACATGTGCATTTTAATCATTACATTTTATATGTTGATATTTTAATGAATTAAATTTAAGAAATATTTTAAAATGCATTAGTAAACTATGAAACTCTGTATGAATTATATTTGAAAAAGTTTAAGTGAATTTGATATATAAGTGAACCTCTGAGAATAAGTATTTTGTATTACAACTATAAACTTTTGTAAATGTGGTTATGTGGTATTGATGTATAAATGCTAGCTCTAAGATTAGGTATATACTGGAGCGCTAATAAATTTAAGTTTTGCTTATACTTCAATTATTTCGTAAGTATTTATGTTTTATTTTAATTAATTGCTATAAATATTTGCATTGGATATTGATATCCATGGTGGGTGAAGGAGAGAGTATACTAAGCTAGTTAAGCTCACTAGTTTTTTTTTTAATGTTTTAAGAAAAGGAAAGGATCTGGTGGAGTAAATCAGGTATAGAGGAGGATTCTCTGAGCTTTAAATATAAGGTACTAATTTTGTAATCCAAATTAACTATTTTGATGTATATACACTTTGAGTTAGATTATTAAAATTATGTTTGATGAAATGAATGTTGATAATGTAGTGGGAAGATAAATTCTAATTTGATAATGTATTTTGCTAGTTAATGGCCCATCTGATGAGTGAGGATCAAGGTAGAATGGCTGGAGTGAAGGGAGAAGAGGTTGATATACACTTGTTGTTGAATCCAGATTGTTTGGTTGATGATGCCTGATCGTAGTTTATTAATGTACCTATAAGTTAAAGTCCTATATGCAAGGCTGATGAGATGGAAAGAAAGAGGGAGAGAGAGAGAGAGAGAGAGAGAGAGAGAGAGAGAGAGAGAGAGAGAGAGAGAGAGAGAGAGAGAGAGAGAGAGAGAATATAGTTGGATAAAATATTTATGATCATAGTAAAAAATATAAGGATGAGATAGGCGTGAGCTCTATTGTATTGAGCTTAAGCTAAACTAGGGAAAATAGCATTTCTCTATATATATCTCTCAATTTTATCCTATCTCCTCCACTCTTATTATCGTGGGTCTATTTTGGTGTGCTTTGTTATCTTTATGTTTCATATTTTTTATCCCCCTCCACCTATTTATAGTGATTAGAGAGTTACAGTAGAATATGTATGAAGTATAGGAGTTGAACTATCAGTCTTTGATATAGCTTGGTCGAATGCTCCTAGTGGTGTGGCGATCTTGTGAGAGATGATTTCAGTGAGATATACTCTTGGGCATCTATAGATCAAATCTGTATGAGGTTGGAAGCTAGTCTGCTATTTCCTTATAGAATGAGAGCGAGCAAGTGATGATTTGACATTGATCTCTGAGCTTAGGGATGATATGATTATGGGAGATATCATATGGATGAGATATTGGCTTTGGTTCTTGGTAGGTCTGGCATAGAAGACTTGACTTTAGTTGAGATGAGAGGAACTTTTGAGATTTCTCCCACTTAGGAGAGTGACTTCTTGGAAGAACTGGCCATAGGAGGGAATTCTCAATCCAGTGATAATCTCCTTCATAGCTCCTTTGAAAGGACAATCCTGAAAGAAGAGGGATTTTTTATTTTATGCTACCCAAATCTAACATGTAAGATACCTGCAATAAGGTACTTGCACAAGTAGTCATGGGCATACACTTGTAGTTATTTTTAGATTGAAGCCACCACATTTCCATGGTGTTATTGAGTTTCAAGCAACTAAGGATTGGTTGATGAGAGTATAGAAGTTCTTCAATATTATGTAGTGCCTAGAGGACAAAAAGGTTCTTATGGCAATATTTCTATTAGATGGAAAAGTTGAGCACTAGTGGAATGTCTAGTAAAGAGAGTGATTTCACGATAGGTCAAATGTAGAGATTAGTTGGGAGGAGTTCACAGAGACCTTTAGGAGCTGGTTTGTGTCTCCATCTACTTTATAGCAGATATATGAGTCCTTTTTAGAGCAGTGCAAAGGACTTAAATAGTAATATAGTTTAAGATAGAGTTCACGGCTCTTGCTAGGTATACTCCCCGGTTAGTTAGCACCCCTGAAGAGAAGTGTTATTGATTCCTATGAGGTTTGAGAGATGATTTAAGGCATCCCTTAGTCCCATTCCATATTAGTGACTTTTGAGCTCATAGAGGGAGTTAGGCTAGTGGAGAATGATCTGATATCCACCCAGTAGAGATGGGATATTAATATAATAGGTTTAGAGGGGAGCCCTATAGAAGCGCATTCGTAGAAAGAGTCTAGAGTGGGGGATGGTGATTCTAGGTGGAAGAGGATGTGTAGTATCTAAGAGTGTTAGAGGATTTATATTTATTAACAGTGCACTTGTTTGTGGTTTCTATAGGCGGAGGCGTACATATCGATGTTATTTGTATACGGGTCAGTGCTTTAGGTGTGGCTAGGAAGGTCATAAGGTGTATAGTGTCTATAGAGAGTGCTATAAGGTACATCTAAAGCCTGGGGTAGTCGAGGTCAGAGGAAGCAACTAGCTTCATTTAGGGCAATTAATAATGCCTCATCAACTCGTAGTGGAGCTAGCTTTGAAGGAAGACTATCTAGAGGATTAGTAGGATGAGCTCAACGATAATCCATCTAGTAGTTAGCATAGCTCTGGTTCAGCCTAGACTTTATAGTTTGACTCAGCAAGATGCAAGGGATGCACTAGATGTAGTGATATGTATCATAATATCTTTTAGCAACCTTGTATTATTCTTTTTATTATGGTGTCAATCATTCTTTTATATTTGAACATCTTCTAAATGATTCAAGGTTAGCATGTCTTTTATTATATTTTGTATTTTTATTATATTATCGACAAGGGATTTGTTGTTTACCAATATGCTCTACTTGTGTGAGCTTGAGATTTCTTGTAGGAAGTTAGCATCAACATTAATCTTATTGCCTCTAAAAGAGTTTGATGTGATACTAGGCATGGAATGATTTAACAGGTGCTAAGCTCAAATCGATTGTTGTAAGAAGTATGTGAGTTTATGTATATATAGAGAAGTGCTTTATTTTTAGGTGTCGTGTGTGTTTTATCATCTTTAATTTTTGTATTGCAAGTGAATAAGGCACGAAGAAAAATGGGCTTTTATTTTGCTGACCTTTATAACAGATTTGAATAAATTTGTTAAAGGGCTTGAACATCTTTCCATAGTGAAGGAAGTCCTCGATGTTTTTTATGAAGAAATGAGTTATCTCCACAGAAAGAGGTATAATTATGTATTAAGGTGGTGTTGGGTACAATATTGATAGCAAGACTCCATATAGGATGGCACCTAGGTAGTTATAGGAGTTAAAGGTACAATTATATGAGCTATTGAATAGAGATTTTATCATGATATGGATCACTGTGAGGATCTCTTGTATTAATTTTGAAGAAGATGGATGGATATCTGAGGATGTATGTAAATTATCAGGATTTGAACAAAGTAACAATGAAGAATAAGTATCCACAACCCATAATTGATGTTTTAATTGATCAGTTAGAGGGAGCATCTATATTTTCTAAGATTGATCTGAGATTAGGTTACCACTAGTTGAGGTTAATGATTGAGAATGTGGCAAAGCTAGCTTTCAGTACCAGGTATGGGTAGTATGAGTTTCTAGCATATCATTTAGTGTGATGAATTCTCTTTCATTATTCATGGATCAAATGCAATGAGTGTTCAACAGAGCCCTCCATTAGGTATCCATACCTACACCCACCCATGTACCCATCCATACCCAATGAGTATTGTTAACTTACCTTTTACCTAAACCTTGGGACAAGGGTTGACCTGGTCAAATTGACCAAGCCAGGCCTCAAGATCACCTCCTTTGTGTTCATTGCTTCAAACCAAGTTTGGTGAGCCCTAACCTAGTCCCTGGGTCAACCAGGTCAACCTAGGTTGACCCAAAGTGACCTAAACCCCATTCATTTGATTTCAAATCCAATTCCAATCTTTGTTGGATAAAATCTAACATCCCTTGAACTCAATGGGTTAGACCAAGCCTATTGGGCCCAGACCCCTGCCCTGGTCAAACAGGTCAACCCAGGTTGACCTATTAAGCCATATGGAGCCTTAGCTAAATTCAAATCAATTTCAAACTTATCTCTTGCTTAACCCTCCTCCCTTAGGTCGAGTTGATTGGGTTGACCATATCAACCATTGACTTGGTCAACCCAAGCCTTCATTAGGTCAAATTGACATATTTAAGTATAATTAAGACCCATTAATGAAATTAAACCCTTCCTATTGAGCCCTAGGACAAACCACAGCCAAAATCTCTTCCCCTCCCTCTTAATTAACTCTTGATTCAATCATGACCGTTCATCATAGGGTTAGAGGTATAAATAGGACCTTTAGGGTTGATTAGAGCCTCTTTTGTGTTATACTCCTCCCCAAGCATCCTTAAGCATGACTTGTGTTTCCCTTGAGCTCCCAAGGTGCTCTCCACTCTTTCCCAGGTCAAATCCACCGCTAAACCCCCGCCAACGGTGAGCTTTCTGGTGAACTAAGGCCAAAGAACGTCCAAGGTGATTTCCCGACAATCTGAAGCTTGTTTGATTGCAGCTTCAACTAGGGAATTGTATGAGAACAATCTACAAGTTCAACCTTGCCAAAATCCCAAAGATCCAATGGTAAAATTTCTCAAAAACCCTTAACCTAGGTCACCACACTTAGGAATAATTAGTTTTTCATATAGCGCATTTTAGACCATGAAAATCATACCCCACGAATGCTCTTCACGTATGAAATCTATGTTTAAAGTTTCATCTGATTTAATTGAGCCGATCATGAGAACGAAGAAAATTAGGTGTTTAGGGTTTGGTTTACGTAACCCGAATTCTACGTAGGATCGGGACCATGATCTCGCTCTCGATCCAGCAAGATCAGGGTCGTCCGCTCAAAACAGTGGAAGATCCAATGGCTCTGACAAGCCCTTAACGTGGTTAAGTGGAATCACGGATGGCGTAATGATTCTTGCATTTATGCGCCAATCATTACTGGTGGTGTAATCATTGTGTCGCCAGGCAATGATTGCCTGTAGACCGCAAGACCTATCCCAAGCCACTAAGTGTCATCCCGTGCTTTTTCCTTGTTATTTATTTATTTTTAATGGTTTTAAAGCTAATTTAACTCAATAATTCATAATAAATCCATTTTTAATTCATTTTTTTATAATATATCAAATTGTTTTATTTTTGCTCTCTTTAATTTAAAAATAATTTCAATTAAAAATATTATAGATTATTTGAATTATATTAATTATTAAATACAAGTTATTTTATATTTAAAATTAATTATCTTATATATTCATATATTTAATATAGATATATGTATTTTAATGGCTTTAAAATTACCTAAATATTTAAATTCCTTAATTTTGGGAGATCCACTTTGTGAAGTTTTAAATATAGATTGTGCTTATGAATAACATTCACGGGGGGTAGATTAGTGGATGATTGAGCTCCAATAACTCACTAATCACATCGATAAGTGTGCTTAGTTACTTATTTTATCATCTCTTGCATGTGTATGACAAACAAGCACTTTGCTTAGGCCCTCCTAAATCTTAAGATTTAGTGTGTTTATATTTTTATGCATTTCTTTTATGTTAGCCTAAGTGTTAGTCATTAACATTGATTTAAGCATACTGAACGTAGCGATACCCTAAGGACAATAATTGAATACCCCTCTAGCGAACTTTGAAAAATTTTAGGAGCTAGGTTAGATCTTCGATTGTCATAAAACTTTAAACACTTAAACTTAGTGACATTCTAAATCTCCCAGAGTTTTTTAGGAATTTTTAGGAGCTTCTAAACTCCTTAATTAACAAACTCTAATTTAACTTATAATTAAGCTGTGATAATTTCAAGAAATTCTAATAAATCTATTTTAACTAAAAAAAATTTCTATAATAGATCAAACTCTTTAGATTTTAATGATTAATTTTAAAAATTAAAATCTACTTAATTGGAATTCAATCTGAACCTTAATTTAATTTTGATTAAAAATCAACTTTTAATTAAATTAAATTATTAAAAATATCAAATTATCCTCAAACACTTGGGAATATCTCTTTAGATCATTTTTGACCTTTGGGGATGATTCTAAGTAGTTTGGAGTTGATTAGGATCAAAACCCCTAAATGGCCTTTATTAAATAATTTTGATATTCATTAATTGACCAAACTTTAAAAATTCATAACTAATTCCAAAAAATTCCAAATTGCACAAACTAAAAAGTTTTCAACTCTAATTAAAATATAGTATTTATTAAAAATATTAGTTTTCTAGAAACTCATCTAAATAAAAAGTCAACTCTCAAGTCAACCGTAGTTCGTTAAATAGGACCCATAACTTCTAAAATTTATAATTTTGCCTAAAAAACTCTAAATCCTACAAGCTCGAAGTCTAACTACTCTCCTTAAATCCTAATATTTAATTAAAATGTTAGAACTCCCAAACCTAACATATTTATAATAGTGACTTTTTCGACCCCCTTAGCCTAGTAGATAGAATGACCCTGACCTTTTGAATTACATTAAGGCAACGTATACTTTAATAATCAATACCCTAAGTATTAAAAATGGACCCACAAACTAAACTAACTAAAATAGACCCTAATTCATTAATACTTAAACCTTAATCAAATGTCCCCTTTTGGCTTTCAACAAACTCATACACAAAATCATTTGAACTAACTACCTGATATAGAACCTATCTAAAGCCACAAAAGCCTATTACACACACATAGAATTATTAAGGAACCACTTCTAGCTCTAGGATTAGGGTTGGTGTTTTACTTTTTCTATTTCTATGATGTTGCACTTTTGCATGTGGCGTGCGTGTTGTTTGTCTTGATTGCTCTAATTTATTGTGATAATTATTATAATTTTTATTTTATTACTGTACTTTCTCTTTGTGGTGTGATTTGTGTGATAGATTACCCATGGGCTAGGGGCACTTTTTTCTACTAATGATATCTTATGCATGTGGCCATCGTCATGCAGCGCTAATAGAGGGGGAAATTTTTATTAAGCTTTAAAACTAATATTGTTTTATGCAGATGCTCCAGAAATTGCTCAGCCCACTCCTTAAATCAAAAATGCATGGCCAAGTGTAATTGGCAATGTGTATTTTCTTTCCATATATAAACTACTTGGGATGTTTCTTTATTTAACTGCTTAGAATAACCATGCATGAGAGTCTATATTTTTCACTTTTCAATGTAATGTATGTAATTTGTAATATAATATCAAATTATGAAAGTCTTCAAAAGTGAGACACTTCAAATACTTGGTATCTAAGGAGAAAAAGAAATACCCTTTATAGGGAATTTCTTATTCTTTTTCTTTCTAGGGGACGAACCTTTCAGAGCCCGAAGGAAGATGACCCAGAGAAAGATGATCCATATAATGATGAAGACATAAAGATGAAATACCTAGATTATAAGACTTGTGTCATTCTGTAGGATTAGAATCCAGGTTGTTATTGGTGGGGCTTAGCCACCATTACTTTTCTACAGACCTTATATTGTACTTATACAACACTTGTCATGGATTGTGAAATTTCTTTTACTTTGGTGATTTATATTAATGTGTTTACTTTGTGTGCACAGTAGAAATTAGATAGTTTTTCTAGATTTGTTTCTTGCATATGTGTGGCCTATTTTTGCTAGGCTCTCTAGGATAAAAATCTTTTCTACTCTTAACTAAAATTTAATATTTTATGAATTAAATAACATAGAAATCTAATGACTTAGGGAATAGCTGGAATTATCCGGGGTTGTATACATATTAATACATTTTTTCCTCCCTTACTATAAGATACTTCCCTGCTTGCGGGTAGAGTCCAGATAATCAGACCTATGCAGATGAGGTGTCGGATCTGGGGAAGCCCAATCTTTTTTAAAAATTATTTTCTATAAAGTATTTTTTAAAATCTCAAGCATACTTGATTTAGAAGCTTTCAACTAGCATGCATTGCATTAGAAATTAAAATAAAAATTTAATTGCATTAGCTCTAGGAGCATTCACTTTATATAAGTCTAAGACCAATTAGAAATTTCTCTAGACATCGGCCTTACTTCAAATAACTGAACTATCTACCCATCTTTAATAAATACTAGATAGCATGGATTAACTTATATGATACTCTTTGGGTATGTGGTGAGCAAGGAGGGAATTACTATAGATCCCCAAAAAATGCAAGTCATAATGGATTGGTTGAGGCATCATCTATTACTGAGGTATATAATTTTTTGGGCATGACAGGATATTACAGAAAGTTTGACGAAGGCTCTCATAGATTACTATCCCTTTGACATGATTGACATAGAAAGATGTACCATTTAATTGGATATTTGAGTGTGAAGAGATTTTCCAAATTTTGAAGGAGTGTATGGTGTCAACCGTTGTGTTGACTATTTTGTTAGGTACTAAAGGATTCTAGGTTTATAGTGATGCTTCCTTGAAGGGCCTAGGTGTGTGTTACAGCAGAATAAGAAGGTGGTGGCTTATGTATCCAGGCAGTTGAAGTCACATGAGAAGAATTACCTTACTCATGATTTGGAGTTGGTAGTAGTTGGTAGTGATTATTTTCTTATTAATGATCTGGCAGCATTATTTGTAAGTTATTAGATGTGAGATTTATACCAAGCACCAATGTTTGAAATATATTTTCACTTAGAAAGAGTTAAATTTAAGTTAGAAAAGTTGGTTGGAGATAATTAAAGATTATGATTTGAATATTATTTATAAACCAAGCAGAGTAAATATGGTTATTGATGCCTTGAGCAGGAAATTAGTAAGAGTGACAGCTAGTTTGGTTACTTCTAAGCAAGCATCAATTGGAGAAATGGAGAGGTTAGAGTTATAAATGGTATGGTATTCTTATGAGCCTATTGGAATCATTTCTTAGATGAAAGTTTAGCCCTCAAAGAAGGATAGGATTAAAGAAGCTTAGAAGAAAGATGAAAAAATATGTGAGGTTGATAAATCAAATTCAATCCAAAAGAATTAAATTATAAGTAGATGAGTAAGATATGATTCTCTGTTGCAGTAGGTTGTGGATCCCAGGGCAGTGGTGATCTGAGGAGAGAAATTATGTATAAAACTAACTATTTTTAGGTATACTATTCATCCAGGTAGTAATAAAATATATAGAGATATGATGTATATACTTTAATGGCTTGGATTGAAACAAAAAAGTGGCAAAATTTATTCCTAAATGTGAAGCATGTTAAATGGTGAAAGTTAAGCATAAAAAACCCATTAGACTATTATAATCATTGTCTATTCCTGATTGAAAGTGGGAAGAGATTACTATGAATTTTGCTATTAGTTTCCCAAAGTCTAGGCAAGGATATGATGTAGTATATGCGATCGTTTATAAATTGATGAAGTCTGCTCATTTTTTGCCAATAAGAAACACTGATTATATATGTTGATAAGTTAGCTCAACTGTATATAAAGGAGATTGTTAGGCTACATGGAATCCCTAAGGTAATTATTTCTTATCAAGATGGTTGATTTACCTTGAAGCTATGGAGGGTGTATATGAAGGTCTAGGGTTAAAGTTAATTTTCAATACAACTTATCACCCCTTCATAGAAGGGGAGTCTTAAAGGGTATTCAAGTTCTTGAAGATTTGTAGAGACTCTATGTTCTGGATTTTGGTCGAAGCTTGAAAGATCATATACCTCCTATTGAGTTTTCTTTTAATAAAAGCTTCCAATCTAGTATTGGTATGGCTTCTTATGGAACTCTATATAGAAGAATGTGCATGACCCCATTATCTTAGGCTAAAGTGGGAGAAAGTAAGCTGATAGGTTCTAAGTTATTAGATTGTGTTAATGAAAAGATAAATTAATTAGAAAAAGTTTAGAAGCATCTCAGGATAAACAGATAAAGTATTTTGATTTGAAGCATAAATATGGGTTATTTCAAGTAGGCAACTTTGTGTATCTGAATGTCAGCCAAAAAAGGGGTGTAAGCAAATTTGAAAAAGATAGTAAGTAAGTCTCAATATATTAGACCATTTGAGATAATTGAAAGGATTGAGAAATTTACTTATAGATGATTTCTATTTGACCATATGTAAGATATCCATAATATGTTTCATGTGCCAATATTGAGGAATTGGGTATAAAATGTAGATTAGAGAGTCTTATAAATTGAAGTGGAAGTGTAACCCAATTATTTTGCAGGGATTAACCTGAACATATTCTAGGCTTTGATGTCGAACAATTAAGAAGCAAACATATTTTGATGGTTAAGGTTTAATGGAAGCATAGACCAGTGCGAGAAGTAACCTAGGAAAAAGAGGCTAAAATGAGACAGTTGTATCCAGACTTTATTATGACTAATTGTACTACATATTTAAAATACCAAGTATGATATTTTTTGTAAGGAAGGAAGAATGTAATATTTATCATAAAAAATTTAGGTGATTTTAATGACCATTAATTCTAAGTTAATTAGTCTTAAAATGCTTGTTGGGATTATAGGTAACCGAAGTTTGGGGTTTAAGAAGTAAAAATCCAAAGTTGGGGAATTTGTTCTACTGACACTGTGGTGCAAGGGTTGAAAGTACACAGGCATTGAGATCTTAGATTTTTGATAAAAAGATAGGTTTATGCATGCATTGTAGCACTAGGGATGTCCTACTATGGTACTAGGTATCAAGTAAGGATATTCTAATGGAATTTAGAATATTTTATAGGAGCACAATAACACTGGGATGTTGGGCTAGAATATTAGATTTAAAATATTAACATATCTAAAATCACTTATTAAATCTTATTTCCATTAGCCTTGTTGAATAAGAAGATAGGAGGAGGAGGAGAGGAAAAAGAAAGGAAGAGAGAGAGAGAGAGAGAGAGAGAGAGAGAGAGAGAGAGAGAGAGAGAGAGAGAGAGAGAGAGAGAGAGAGAGAGAGAGAGAGAGAGATTTCAAGGCAAAATCTAACGATTCATTCATTGAGCTTATTTAGGAATTATAGAGCTCGAGATGGACTCCTAATCCCCTGTCTCTGATTTTAATTATAAGTAGTTTATAAAAAAGATATGAATGAAGATAAATTTTTCTAAGGTTTTATGAAGTTTTCACAATGTGATTTTTAATTTGTTATTGCACTTCTTATTATGAACATTTGCCTATATGAAATTGAATTTTTAACTCTTAATTTTTCCAACATGAATATTTTAGTATATTATTGAATTAAGGCTTCTTTGGCAAATGCTATAATTATAGAAAAGTCTTGAAATATTCATGTAAATGTTCCTCTGAAGTTAGAAGTTGAAAAGGGAAAGTTTCAGGAGTACTCTTTTTTATAAGTAATGTGTATTTTATTAGCAATTCGTACATCATCTAAAAATGGCATTAAATATCTAATTTAATTACTTTTGCATTGCATTGCATTTTTTGTATTACATGATATTGGAGATTTTTTTATTATTTTCAAATGTGGAAAAGTGCACTCTCTGTTATGTTACAAGGGCCCTAAATATATTCTTCTAGCCTCATCTGCCTCATGAAGATATGGGAGGTATTATTGTCCCACTTACTAAAAGCAGGTGTGGGAGATTAAGTAACATTGTAAGTACTCTTATGGCTCCATCTACTTGATGCAAAAGTGGGAGGATTCTGGCTCTACTTATCATATGCATATATGAGATGTAAAGGGAGGAAAAATTAAAAGTGAATATATAAGCATACATCATGACATATGCATTCTAATCATTATGCTTCATATGTTAATATTTTCATGAATTAAAAAAAAATATTATGAGATATGAAGACATCTTTGGAAGTGGTAGTGATTCAATCGGGAAGTCACTTACAAAGTCAAGCTGATTCGATTAAAAAGTTGGAAAATTAAGTAGGATAACTTATAATTTCTTTTAGTACCAGACCACATGGAACATTGCCCAATAATATTGAAATTAATCCAAAGGAGAAAGGTAAGGATCTTAGAATGGACCAATTTAGGAGTGGTAGTGATGCATCCTAGCCAAAATAAAAATCTAAGCAAGTTTACCTGAAGACTATATACTTAGCATTGCTTGAGAGGTAACACAAATATGTTGATGTTAGGTCTTATTTTTCATTGTTGAAGTTTTTATTTGATTGTGTAATTTTGATATTTTTTTATTAATTTTGTAATCATGAAAAATATTATGTGTTTGTTAAATATGTTTTTCTAATTTTAGTTTTTACTAAGTAAGGATAATTTTCTAAGAAAAATTTATGTAGTTTAAATCAAACTAGTGTTACAACATTGGGATACGAAGCACTGCAATGTTTGCATGTTAAGCATTGCAGCAATCAAAACTGACATTACAGTGTTGAATTCTTGCGTAAATTTTTGGAGTGCACTGTTGCAACACTGTATTTTGTAACACCGTAGTGCTATGTTACCATATCAAGCATCACAACACTGACATTTGGAGTGTTACAACATTAAGTTATTTATATCTACTATATTGCTGGTAGTGTATTCAATGAACCGCGCTTACATTACTATTTCATTATGAGGCTTTATTGAGCGCTATAACATTATCCTCAGTACCACAACACTAAGGCAAAATCATAATTAGTTGGTTAGAGCACCACAATTGTGATCTTTATTAGCATTGTAACGGTTGAACATGTCAAATGCCATAACATTTATCAAGTAAAAGAAAATAGACAGTTCATTTCCCATGCCTGTGCCACCAAGCCATGCATCCCACACCACTATACCATCTGTCAATTTAACAAGTTTGTCATTTAGTATTCTTTAACATCTCAACATCTTTCTCTTGAGTGCCATAATGCTCATTCAGTTCTATAAATAAATATTATTCTTTTTTCATTCGTTCTTCACCAAGTTTGAGAGCCTTCTATTCTAAGTTTTTTAGTGCATTCCTAGTGTTTGTGAGTTAGTGAAGCAATGGGCCCCTAGATGTTTAGCAATAAGAAGAGAACCTCTTTATCCTATGATGATAAGAATCATTTTATATCTACTGAAGCTGAGTAACTTATTTGTAAATTATCCCGGTTCGAAGGCTCCCTGCTGTAGACCGCGGTTCGGCACGACCCGATCGAACAATTTCATCGCGATTCCTAACAAGCGTCAGGTAATGTAATGTGGGCGTCTGTCTAAACACGGAGAAATGGCTTTACCTTCTTCTATCGATCAGTCATTGATCCTACTCGGCGTTTTCTTGCTTCCCCTCAACCTTCTCTCTTTCATCTATGGCTCCCTCCGCCGTACCGATGGGCGGGAAGCTCGATATTTCCGACCAGCAATCATTTCCGCTTTTCTCATCTCTCTTTCGACGATCCTTGCCCTCTCCGAACTCGATCCTTCCCCGTTGAAGCAACCGATCTCAGAGTTGAACGAGATGAAGGCCCAGGTCACCAAATTGGGTAATTTTATGCGTCTTTTTCTCATATCATTTTCGGTATGATACGATTTTGGAGAGGGAGAAAAAGTTTTGAGTTTTAAATTGGATTTCAATGTGTTCTGTTTAGTTTGATGTAGATTGAGGTATTCTGATATCGAAATGCTAGCTATTTTTTGATGCAGAGCTCCTTTTGGAGGAAAAAAATATGCTCTTAAATTCAAGAATACTTGAAATTGAACAGAGCAAAAAGTTGATTGAGGAGATGGATGGGAAGATTGAATTTCTGCAGAGAACATTGAATGATGTTAAGGTGCGGTTTTCATATATTACAAAAATTTAGTTCCTTAGCGCATTTCTTCTAGCAGGAGCAATTAGTTATTAGAAAATGTACTTCATCGTTGACTTTTGTTCTACATGTGAATAATTGGCCAAACCCTAATTTTATTTCATTAACTGCGATGCAAAGATAAAGATAGTGGGAACATGTCCCAAAATTCTGCATGGATATTTGTATGGATCACTATAGAAGTATTTCCGAACTTGATTTGCAACAAATGCTACTTTTACTCCTTGTACTCACCGACCTTGCCAAGATCTTACATTCTGGTTGTTTGTACTTTAGTTTTACGAGTTAGTTCTTTTACTAGGAAACAATTGGAACTGATGTGATTAGAATTGAGGATGAAATGGTTTATCATGTCTTGATTGAGTTTGTCTTAAACTTAAACTAAACAACTACTTGCATACATTAATTCATGCTTAGTCAATCCTAATTTTACTGATATGGATAGTTTAATTCAATCGGCATCCTTGATATGATTTCAAACTTCATAATTCATGATATATAGATGTAGAGTAGAGTATTTTTTGTGAGTTTTTAGGAAGGGAGTTCTTAGTGGTTAAATATTATTATTAAGATCTTGATCTTTAGCAATACTTGTAATACCATAAGAGGAGAACAATATAGCTTACTGCAAGAGATTAAGAGAAGAAAGTGTTCCGCCAATTATTGTTGGATCGAAATTTGTTTGTGGATGACACTCGACTTTAATAGCAGACGAACTTTATGAGGGGTGACCTGGAACCTATGTGAGAATGGAGAGAACTTAATATTTTAGAAAATATTCGTGGAGAAGTTTTCATGGGGATCAAAATCTCAAATGAGTTAAAAGCTACAAAATACTCATTTTCACCCTTTATTCATAGGGGTCTAAGAGCTATAAGAAAGGCTACATCTGAAAGAATAAAATATACATTAATTAAATGACTCTCAGTATATTTTGCTCTGTGTTGCCTCTTGATTGGTTGAAGGGGTTGGCATTGAATGGTTTTTAATGATCTGCCTTTGGGGTGAGTTCAGTAGTGTTGAGTAGGTTCATTGAGTACGCTTGGGAGTGTCCATCAGCGAGTGTCGAGTTGAGGCAGCTTGTGACTGGTAGGTTTTCTGGGGTTATTAACAACTCGTGCTGGGGCCTGGGGTCACCTTAGAAGAGGAAGACAAGTGAGTTTTTATTGCGGAAACAAAGAGCTCAATGTTGGACGACCGTGGAAAGTCGAATTGAGGTCCCCAAGAGTAGACACGTTCATGTAGTTTTGGCTAGCATGAACGAGGATACTTGCTATGGATGACAGCGAGTCGAGTGACTCTGGTGGTTGACTTCTTGTGTGGCAAGGTATGAGTCGCTTGGTTTATGAGGAATCCTGATAACCACCTATGAGTGATGACTCCTTTTGTAAGCCCATGCAAAAAACGCCTGTTGATTATTGAGATACGTTTTTCTATAATATTGATTTAGAGAAAGCATATGATAAAGTTTCAAGAGAAGTGCTATGAAGAGTTCTAGAAAAAAAATGGGTTAATAATGTTTATATTCAAGTCATTAAGGATATGTATGCAGGAGTTGTTACTTGTGTTCAAACACAAGGTGGTTTAACTAAGTATTTTCCTATTTTAGTTGGATTACATCAAGGATCAATCTTAAGCCCATATCTTTTTGCTTTAGTCATGGATGTTCTCACTAGACATTTGTAAGAGGTTGTACCTTGGTGTATGCTTTTTGCTGATGATATTTATTCTTGTTGTTAAGTTTATAGAGGGAGTTGAAGGTAAACTTGAATTATGGAGGTCAACCTTAGAGTCTAAAGGCTTTCGTTTGAGTATATCTAAAATTGATTATATGAAGTGTAATTTTAGTAATAAAAGATCTAGTGGGGGGATTGTGACTTTGGACGATCAAGTCATTAATAAGAGTACACATTTTAGATATATTAGGTCTATTGTTCAGTTTGATGGTGAAAAAGATTAGGATATTATTAGTAGAATTCAAGTTGGATGGTGGAAGTGGAGGAATGCATCGAGCTTGTTGTGTGATAGAAAAGCCCCCCTCAAACTTAAGGGAAAATTCTATAAGATGGTGGTAAGACCTATAATGCTTTATGGTGCATAATATTGGGAATTAAAAGAGAAGCATAATATTAAGTTAAGTGTTGCAGAGATGAGGATGCTCAGGTGGATGAGTGGCTTTACTCTTAGATACATGATATGAAATGGTCATATACGTGAAAAGGTTGAAGTAGCTCTAGTGGAAGATAAGATTAGAGAGAGTCATCTTAGAAGGTTTGGTCCTATAAAACGGTGGGCTTTCGATAACCAGATTAGGAAAGTAGATATATTATATTTGACTTATATTAAGAAAGAGATAAAAATTGACCTAAAAAGGATTGGTTAGAAAATATTAAAAATAATCTTTCTTTATTAGATTTAAATGAGAATTTGACTCTTAACAGGTGAAGAAAAAAAATTCATGTAGCTGACCCCACATAGTGAGATAAAGGCTTGATGTTATTGTTGCTAATTTCTATCTTCTCGTTGAAGATATATTTTAATAGCATTTCTTCCCTCACTTCGTCCTCACCATTTATTTGATTTAACATTAATTGTGAGTTATAATATGTAACTAATTGAGTCGTCTCCAATGCTGAGACGAGCAAGGTCTCGTACTCTGCTTGATTATTAGTTACTTTGAACTTATATTTTGATAGCTTATGTATTGTCGATTTTAGTTAGGCTCTTCAAAACCATGCCTGCACTGAATCCCTGCTCACCCCAAGCTCCATTGATGTAGAGCATCTAACACTACAACTGAGCCGTCGCTTCATGCTCGTTGCCCTTTATTAAAGTTGGCAAGTGTTTGAGCCTTGATGGCCTTCTTTGGTCTATATATAATTTGGAACCAACTTAGCTCTACTCACCATTTATATAGCCTTCTAGAATGATCAGGCTTGACGAGCAATGCTTTGAGTGGATGATTAGTAACAACTTGAATTGGATATGCTAGGAAGTAAGGTTGCAATCATCTTGCTAAGGCCATTAGTGTCCACACAAGCTTTATCTTGATGGGATACCTTTGCTCTGCTCGTCTTAATGTTTTTGCTTATATAGTATACTGACAATTATTTATTCCCTTTTTCTCTAACTAGCACTGAACTAATGCATCCTTATCCACTCCTAAATACAACTGCAAGTCCTTTTTCCCAGTCTAGGACTTTGGAGTTGAGGCGATGAGAAGATAAGGAGCTTCAAATGCTAGAAGGCGATCTCACATGCTTCACTCTAAGAGAATTTATTCAAGCACCTTAAAGAATGACGAGTGCCTCTCTCCTAGTTTATAATGAAGTGGTTGAGTTTAGTGACTTGCCAAGTGAGTTGATGTATTTCCTTTGTTTTCCTTGACGATGACATCTCTAAAATTGCTTTCACCGTATCTGGGTTCACCTTGATTTCCTCTAGGACGAGTAGGAAGCCAAGGAACTTGCCTGACTCTACATAAAAGACGCACTTTAAATGATTAAGTCTCATGTTATACCTTTTGAGGATAGTAAGTATTTCCTTCAGGTTAGTTGGGCAACTTTTTTCTTCGCCAGCAAATAATTTATATACACTTATATATTCCTCCCTTCTGATCTTGGAAGTCACTATTCATCATTTTTTGGTAGGTCACCCTTATATTCTTAAAACTAAAGGGCTTGAACTTGTAGTAATATAGTCTTTATGCAGTGATGAAAACAAATTTTTTTATAGTCACCTAGGTGCATCCTTATTAGGTAATATCTTGAGAAAGTTTCAAAAATCTCATCATCGAATACCCCACTGTTAAATCAACCAAGGCATCTATCTTCAGTAGCGTGTAACCATTCTTTGGGCATGTTGAGTTCAAGTTAATGAAGTCCACACGCATTCTCTACTTGCCTATTACCTTCTGCACAATAACCATATTTGAGATCTAGTCTTGGTACTGAACCTCTCTAATAAAGTCTTCTATTAGTTTTTGCACCTCTTGGTTTATTGGCTTGTTGAGTATGGCTGCAATCTTTCTTATTTTCTATGTTTTTGGCCAGGCATCCCTCCTAACATTCAATTTATAGCAGATTATTTCTTCACTGATGCCTGAAATTCCTGTAACTGTCCAAGTGAGAGGTTGTCCTTGAGAACTTGAATGAGCTCGCATATATGCTCTTCATTGAACCAGACACTTATTCTAAGGGTCCTACCTGACTTGCCTTCCATTGCAGGTGCTTCTTCAACTGTCTCCATGGTATCCAAATCTAGACCTTGCTCCATGTCGAGTTGTAGTACTTAGGTTGCAATCCTTAATGACTTAGGTTGCTGGGGAACTCCATGGTACTCTAGGTGGAAACGATCTCATGGTGGATTAAGTTGTTTGTCTCTCCTTTCTATGAAATGAACCCTTTCTCAATTGTTGATCTCTCGTATGGGTGAGTGGTTGTGTTGGACTTAGTACTTTGTTGCACTCTTCAGTGCAAACATTATTGTTGGCCAACTCAAATAGCTTAGCAAGTATTCTCAATTGTTGCAGGCCGAGTGCATAGCAGAAAGGACACTCTCATAGTCCTTGGGTTAGGCAGCTTGGGCGACTGCAGGTTCGAGATCTTTAACTTCAAGCTTCTCTCTTTGAAACCACATTATGATGTTGCTTAGCGATTCTCCTGGCTCCTATCTCATCTTCAAGAAAGCTTGCGAGCTGTTCTGAGCACTGGCAAATAATGTTCTTTCAAACTCCGAGAAAGAGGTGATAACTCCCACTATTAGGCAAATGAACAACCTTTGTGCCGACTCCTTCAGTGTTTTGAAACTAGCAACACTTGAGAGCATCATTAATATTTAGGAGGGAAGTAATCGATTCAAAAGTGGCAATGTGATTTACTCGTTCAATCTTGCCTATAAGACTCTAAGTGAGGCACTTTGAACCTGGGAGACGGCCTAGCCTCTACTATCTCTTTTGAGAAAGCATTGCTAAGTTCAGGTTTAGCTCTTTTGATTTACTTGGATAGGTTTTCTCCCTCTGAACACACTTGGAAAACCCTCATAGGGTATCTTGAATCATCTTGTTCAGTCCCTCTTCCATTTCCATCGGGTCTCCATGAGTGGTGTTGATAGGAAGTGCTTGAGTTCGCAAGTAACCTAACCAAAATCGGTGAGCAAACAGTGACTGGACTGCTGTCCACAGCCGGAAAACACAGCAAAACTGCTGTTTATAGCAGTTTAACATCAGAATTTCGAAGAAATCTGAAAGAATACTCAAAGTAATACTTGTATTTCACTAATAGAAGAATAAAAATAGCAAGATACAATTGATCCTCAATTCGAGAGGAGGATCGATCTCTCCCAAATCTCTGGCAACGTCAATAGCCCAAAGAAAAACCTAAATCTAAGAGATCTCAAATTTCAGCCAAATTCAAGATGATCAAACCCTCCCAAAACAAAGTATTTAATGCATACAAATCAAAAGGAATTCCCTAAACAATCCCTACATTCAATTTCCCTCCTAGAAACCATTCAAAAACCTTCCTAAATGAGCTCCCGTGGAACGTGCGGGCGTGCGGCTGACAGAAGAGGTGGAGACGTTCCGCCCGTTCTCCGCCTGGGCCGGTCCCGCGTGGACTGGCTGGACTAACAATACTCCCCTCCCAAAGATCCACCTTGTCTGCAAAGTGGAAAGACGACACCCTCCATTCCTTCTTCATCACAAACGATAATAACCTGAAGAGTTCGGTCCTTACACTTGTGCCCTGGCATATACCTCTCGTCACATCTGAAACAAAGCCCAAGCCCTCTTATTCTGTAATTCTGTCTCTGTGAGCTTCTTGAAGTTGTTCCCAAGTCTTCCTCCTGCTGTCTTTTTCTTTGAAGTCCCTCAAAGAGTATCCGGTGTTGGCTCCTTGGATTTCAATAAAGTGGTGGTCATCCTGTACGAGCCTCCTGAGCTGCCGCCTCCCGTCTCTCGCTCCAGGTGTCTCTGATCTTCTACCAATTGAGCTAGCTCCATAGCCTCTCCCAAGTCACGAGGCCTCATTACTCTAACCGCTGCTCGGATCTCTGGTCTCAATCCCTTCATGAAGTTTCCCTCTAGCACTGTCTTTGAAAGGTGGTCCAATCGGCTATCAAGGTACTCAAATCTCTCCCGGTATTCCATCACTGAACCCTCTTGTGTCAAGGCAAAGAACTGCTCGTAGAAGTCTCCTCCTCTGCCAGTTCGGAAACGCTCTACCAAGCAATCCTTGAACTCTCTCAACTTTGTATGGGTCGTCGCATATCCCTCCACTGATACCAAGACAAAGCCTTCCCTTCTAAACATAGGCCTGCCGCCATCAATCTCTCCTCCTCTGTCAGCCCATTGACGGCGAAATATCTTTCTACCTTGTAGATCCATTCGTGTGCATCCTTCCTCTCAAAGATTGACATCTTTAGTTTCCTCACCCTCGGGTCACACCCGTTTCCCCTAAATCCTCCATAATCTCCCATTCCTCGAAGCGGAGGTGCTCCCCAATTGTCATGATCTTCCCTCCGGCGATCATACCCAAACCATTCATCAAAATCCCCTCTTCTTCTTTCAAAATCAGCACCACGGTGATCGAAATCATCTCCTCGCCTTACAAATTCAGCACCCCTTCTTGCATAGCCAATGCTCATCTCCTCCCTAGAAAGTGGTTCTAGAGGCGACATTCCGTATTCTCCCTCCAGTATCTCCACTTTTGGCTTTTTCCTTCCCCTAGGCGTGTTAGGGTTCTCATCTTTTCCATGGCCTCCTGTAGTTTCCTTTGCTTCTGATATCACCGGTTTGGTTTTGGCTTCAAGCAATTTCTTTAATAAGTCTTCCATTACGGCAAACTTTTCCTCCATCTTTTCATTGACGGATGCAATCTGACTTTGAAAATAAGTCATCTTTTCCTCAAAATCTGCTTTGAGTTGCCCAAGTTCTCCCTCCAAAAAATTTCCACTTTTCTTCTGGCCATTGGTTCCCCTTCGGTCGACGTGCTCTGATACCAATTTGATAGGAAATACTTGAGTTCTCAAGTAACCTAACCAAAATCGGTGAGCAGACAGTGACTGGACTGCTGTCCACAGCCGGAAAACACAGCAAAACTGCTGTTTACAGCAGTTTAACAGCAGAATTTTGAAGAAATCTAAACGAAAACTCAAAGCAATACTTGTATTTCACTAATAGAAGAATAAAAATAGCAAGATACAATTGATCCTCAATTCGAGAGGAGGATCGATTTCTCGCAAATCTCTGGAAACGCTAAGAGCCCAAAGGAAAACCTAAATCTAAGAGATATCAAATTTCAGCCAAATTCAAGATGATCAAACCCTCCCAAAACAAAGTATTTAATGCATACAAATCAAAAGGAATTCCCTAAACAATCCTTACATTCAATTTCCCTCCTAGAAACCATTCAAAAACCTTCCTAAATGAGCTCCCGTGAAACGTGCAGGCGTGCGGCTGACGGAAGAGGCGGAGACGTTTCGCCCGTTCTCCGCCTGGGCCGGTCCTGCGTGGACCAGCTGGACCAGTCTAACAGGTGTAGTTGGGGTTCTCCATATTCACTAATAGTTCAGAGTTACTCGGCTTTTCTAATGGGCTTGTCTTCTCATCACTTGCATTAATCTATGCTCATCACACTTCAGAGTATGTTGGATCCAAATTCATCTGTGGATGACACCTGACCTTACGAGAAGGTGAACTTTGTAATGGGTGACCTAAAACTTGTGTGAGAATGGAGAGAAAACAATATGCTAGTAGAGAAAACATATAGAGAAATGCTTAAGGGGCACAAAATCTCAATAAGTTAAAAGATCCAAAATTTTTATTTTCACTATTTATTATAGGGATTTAAAGGTTATAGAAAATGCTTCATCCAAAAGAATAAAAAATATATTGGTTGAATGACTCTTAGTATAGTCTGCTTCCTGATTGGCTGAAGGGGATAACACTGAATGACTTTTAATGATCTGTCTTTGGGTCGAGTTTAATAGTGTTGAGTAGGTTTATGCAAGTATTCTTGAGCGAGTCCATCGAGGAGTGTCGTCGAGCTGAGGGGGCCTGTGATTGGAAGGCTTTTTGGGGTTGTCGAAGATCTATTTTGGGCTCTCAAATCATCTCAGAAAAGGGAGGTGAGTGATTTGTCATTGTGGAAAGGGAGAACTCTAGGTTGGATAGTCTCCGCAAGTCAATTTGAGGGCCTCGAGAGTAGGTGCTTTCTTGTAGTTGAGCTTTGGCAAGCTTAAGTGACGATACTCATTGATGAGAGTGAGTGCCTCTGATGGTTAACTTCTCGTGCGGTGAGTGATGAGTTGCTTGATTTGCTAGGAATCTCAGTTGCCTCCTTTGAGGGATGACATCCTTCTAGATGCCCGGGCGAGTATGCCTGTTAATCATTTGGGCAAGCTCTCCTACAAGTCCCAGATGAGTAGCGTGACTGATTATCGGGCGAGTTCACCAGTGGATCCCACTAGGGGGGGGGGGGGGGGGTGGGGCAAATTAAATATTAAAAAAAAAATTGAATATTAAAAAATTATATATATAATATTATGAAAAGTTGTTTTAAAATTTTTTCTTAGATTTATATCTGATCTTTTTTTTTTTAGTTTTCAAATGCAAACAAAATGTATATCAAAGTCATCATCATGTTTTCAGCCACAAAAAAAAATTAAAAATAAATATTACAAGAACAGGACAAAAACTACATATTTTTTTGAACTAATTATGTCACTTTCAAAAAGTATTTCTATACTAAAGTTATTGCATAGAAAAATGAGCTTTCATTATTACTCATTTTCATAACAATTAAAAAATAGAGAATATATATACATTGGGAGAAGATAGAGTAGAAAATGCAATCTATGGTAGAGATGAATCAAGCTTTAAGAATCAAATGGTTCAAATTTAAAGAGGACATCATCAATGGTAGTTAGGGGCAAAAAGGCTTTTTAGGGGGGTAAAAAGGCTTTTTAGGTTGGCAAAACTGATTTTTTAGGAGGGGCAAAAATGATTTTTTACTCTCCTATAAGTTAAATTTTTTTTTTGAGGGGGGCCAATTGGCCCCCCGGGTTACATAGGGTTCTACCCATGAATACAATACTCAAGTAGACTTCAAGAAGATGACACATTGAATCCTTCTTTAAGCGTTGAAACTTTTAATTACAAATTCTTATTTAAACTTTTTCCTGTGTCAGCATTCATACAAAATTTCTTAGGGAATGCTCTCCAGTTCTTCCAAAAAAAAGCATAAATGTGGCAACTTTTAGTTCATAGTTCTATTGTGGAAAATTAATCTCATAGTTTTGGTTGCTCAACTAGCTTATTTATTTCTTGAATTATTTTTGGTTTTGGTTTTTAATCCTTAAATGGGGTAGAGCGTTTGGCTTATTTTTATGAGGGATTAACCTATGATTACCTTTCTTATTCAGTTAGTAAAATTCCTTTTGCAGGTCTCATATGGTGGGACCTCAGTTTTTGATGAAAAGATTAAAGTTATGTATGACGAGGTCTTGCTGGTTCCTCCCACACTGCTGTTTTTTTAGTCATTGCTATTGCTTGAAAATGCAACTTATTTATTTCATTGGTGATAATTGCTTAGGTGCAACAACTTTTGGATGAGTCTAGAAGGAATAACTTCAATATTCATGTTTCAGAGTCCAAAACATGGGAAGCAGAGAAAAAAGTGGAAGAAGTAGCTTCGAAAGTTGAACAGGTCTGATTATACTTCAATAACAGGCCTCTTCTTGTTATTAGCTCTTGAATCCTATTAGATTTGAAAAGGTTTTCAGCTGGGCCTAACATTGTGTTGCTATCATAATTTGATTTGCATGTATGCTAATGCGAAAACAAATACGAGTAAATACAGCAATTGATCGGTAGGGCCGTGAGTGGCAAAGCCATATCTAAACTATAGTGAAGTCTAGGCACAGCGCAAGTGTATGCAACGCACATTTATGCTTTCTTTGCAAGTTTTTTCCATCAACCAACGACACAAAATACACACCAGAATATAATAATAAACAATCAAACACATCAATATAATTCCATAAGTATATGTCATAACTAAATAATATAAGTGATTGCATAATTGGTGCTTTTCTAAAAATTATTTAGACTTGAGAAAATTTGAAGTAGTGTGGAATTGAAAACTAAATTTACAATGAAGTAGATGCAAATTGATAACCACTGCAGGACTAAATTGAGAACTAGCAAGAGATAACACAAATTTTTTATGTTATTCGGCCTCCACTCTGCTTACGTCCTTGCCTAGACCTCCACTGTCTTGAATTCCACTGTACTGATTGTGCTACCTCGAGATTCACTTCTTCCTGTGGCGGATAATGCTAAAGCGTATACTCTTTCATGACGTGCAAGAGCTACTAAAAAATCTATGTTACAAAAATTTTAAAACTGGCTTCCAAAGTTTTCTAGAACTTTGTAAGAAAAATAAAAATAAAAATCTAACAATTTGATCTAAAAAAAGTTGATTGAGGAAAATTAGAAAAAAATAAAATAAAATGATTTTGCAGATTTAATGATTGTTGAACTACCTAAACACTTAAAAATGATGTTACTATGCTCAGAGCTTTGAAAAAGATTTGATGTGCTCAAAAATTAGTCAAGAAGAAAGTTCTGTTTTGAAAAGAAAATTGAGAAAGAGATTGAGAGATTTTTCACCAAAACATTATTGGCTTATTCCTCTACTATTCTTTCTCCATCCATATGCTTCAATATCATATTATAAGGAATTAAAAGTTTAATAAAAATATAAAAAAAGATGTTTCAAGTGGCCCAATGCTTAATAGCCAACTTCTATAGCCATTAGAAATAAATTTCAATTCCAAGTGGTGAAAGAGACATTACTTTGATTTGAAAGGGACATTTTAAAAAAACCATAGAATGATGTTTATGTAATAAAGATGAATTTTATATAAAGAGGTGAATAAATTAAGTTAAAAACCATGTTTTAATAAAAAAACCATATGATGATAGATATGTAACATTGATGAACTTTCTGTAAAGAGAAGGAAAATATGTAAATATTACAAAATTTTGACATGAGTAATTTGTTGGTGCGAAATAGAATTCAATTGAGCTAAAAGTGATGTTTTTAATTAAAATCATATAATCGTTTGGAATACTTTGTAAATTCGATTGAAGATCTGTTTGAAATAAAACCATATAGTATTGTGGAATATTTTATGAAATCCATTTGAATAGCTACTTTAAATAAAACCATATAGTCATTTGGAATTATGTGCATGAATCATCAACTAAAAAAAATGTGCAAGGAGGATATATCGTTTGTTATATTGCTATATAATATAAAGGTATGTAGCCATTTAGAATTATGTGCGTGGCTAATCAAGCAAAAAAGTGCAAGCTAGATATATGGTTTGATGTATATTGAATATTAATTAAAACTTTAAATCTTTAATTATTTGATCAAATCTAATTATGAAGTATACACATTCTAAATGATTTCAAATCTACAAAACGAGATGATTTTAATGAACCTAAAATAAAAACTAATTTTGCTTTAATAAAATAAATACAATTTTAATTATTAAAATTTATAAAATCTATTGATTGAATTGACTCCTAAAATTTCACTGAATTTTTTAACGTGCTCAAAAGCACTTAAAGATTTAACAATTAATTTTAATTATATTTAAAAAGTATGTAATTATTTTAAATGACTTTAATCTTAATTCATGCCTACAAAATTAGTCGATTAGAGCTTGAGGTTGAGACATCATTTTGTAATCAAGAACTTACTGACTCTAATGACTAGCTAGGAATTTAATGAGCTTTTCTCGATCAATTCTAATGACCGTTTTGCAAACAAACACCTAATCTGGAAATCACTCAAGATGAATGATTAGAACTAGTAATCATGTGATTGTTATCATAAAAAATAAACTCATGCACATCATTTGTACATGGGGTTAAAAGTCTCCCCTTTTGATGCTGATAAGCTATGTTGGCTAATGATTAGGATGGGTGTGCAAAATGATATTGGTTCCTCATCGATGTTATAATTTAGTACCATAACCTCTATAATGAATCTCACCTTGAATATATGAATATGAAAGCAATTAAAATCAACTAATATTAATTACTCTCTCCCTTTCGACAACATCAAAAAGAGATGCAAATTGGATGAAAGAAGAAAACATACATATTATAATGTAACATTAAAAGCATATAACATTAAGTGTAAAAAGGAAAAATAAACAAAAATAAAAAATTAGGAAAACTAACATTCATACTTTTCTCTTAGTTCACAACCATCTTCATTTATAGTTTTGTGAATATGTTTGCAATTTAAAAATTAGTTCCATTAAGTGTAAAAAGACAAATAAACAACCTGAGCTCATCTATCAAAATGCCCTCAAATTTAAAAAAAATCTCTATTGATGTGAAATATAAAAATATTCAAGCAAAATTGATATCCGCAACCTTAAAGTAACAATTCATCCACCATTTGTAATAGTTTGTTTTCAGCATGACAAATTATAAATAACTTAATAAAGAGTCAATGTTATAATAAGTGTATTGCTATAATAATTCTCAAAGATCTTATTAAGGGCATGACATGTGTATTTTAACTAGGTGATTTTGTTGCTAAATGTTACCATGAAGAAACAATTATAATCATAGCCATTTGATCGTGTTATTTGACATACAAATGCACCATTAAATTATAGACCCGCTCAGAGCCCATAATTTTTCCAGTAGTTGAACTCTTGAATGGTGAATCATTTAGTATATTTTACAGGGTAGTTTGCTCTTTGTTAGTTAAAGATTATCTTGGATGATGCAATCCATTGTTATTAACAAATATCTTTTGGTTAGGTTGAGTTGACTATGTTTGCCAACTTAGCTCATTAAGTTACACAATAATACAGGATAATGAAATCATGGGATCTTGATCGAATATATCATCATTCTCCTCATTATATACTTTTAGTTTAAAGCATTAAACTTTTCAAAACCAAAAATTGAAATAACTGCTACTATAAACTAAATATTTAGCACCTCTTGATTAGCTTAAATCGTATGCTCTCTCTCGTCACAGGAAGGGAAATTTAATTCGTACTTGTGAGAAACTTGAAATTAGATCTTAAAATTCTTGCAAAATGGTGAAATATTTTGGATAGTGTCTTATTTGAAATCTATTATGTTTTTTAAAAATTTATCTTGGGGCACCTAATTCTCTTAGTAGAGTCATGCATAAATTTTGGAGCCCAAAACACGTAAATTTGTAGTATGATCATATCATCTCTTCTGTTCTTGATGAAAAGAGTGATATCTATTATACTTGTTATAAAACCATGTTAAACCTAGAAGGAACTCAGTCTTTTGTACACATCGCTATTTAGGATTTTTTTTTCAATCCTTATTATTCTTTTAACTTGTATATGTGATATGAATAATTTAGATTGTCAAAATTCGAGATTTTCTCTACAAAAACATTTAAATCAATAAAACTCATTCAAGAAAGTATTCCTGACATTCATTTGAAAGAGTTTAATGTTCTTAAAATATTTTTGTATTAGATGCAATTTCATAGCCTCTAGTCTTATCACTGTATGCAAAGGATTCTTAAAAGCCATACTTTTTATTTGTGTACTCCTATGCAACTAATCTAGGTTTATTTCTAATAATACAAGCTGAGTTATTGAATATATTCCCCAAAACCCATATTTTATCAATTACATTATGGTATTGAAGTTTTGGGACTATGTTTTTAATATCATTTCTAACAAATTGGTTTAACTCTTCTTGTATTACACTATTACTATAATCCAATACATATCTTTTAAAACTTCTTTTTTTTGGCCCAACTTGATATTTTGCTAAGCTTTTTAATAAAGATTTTTTTTTTCTTTTATGAACATATTAATAAAATTGAAGTTGATAGGCTTTAAAGAAAATGAAATGTAGAAAAACTGTTGGACCTAATGATATTCTAATATAGGTGTGGAAATGCTTAGGAGATGAAAGAATTTCTTAGCTTACTAAACTTTTTAATATTATTTAGGTCATCACCTTATTTTTAGATTATGAATTGATGCAAATTTTTCATTGTAACAGATAATCAAATTTATAATATTAAATTATGTGTAACTCATCAAATAATAAAAGACTAAAAAGATGCCAAATGAATGAAAAATGAGTATGTTGTTTCCTATTTTTAAGATTAAAGGTGATATGCAAGATTGTGCGAATTATAGAGGAATAAAGTTGATGTGTCTACTTTAAAACTATGTGAGAGAGTTATGGAGCATAGGTTACATCGTGATACTAATGTTTCTCAAAATCAATTTGGATTCATGTCGGGTAGGTCTACTATGGAAGCTATATATTTATTAAGAGGTTTGATGGAGAAGTTAGAGAGAATAAGGAAGATCTACATATTATTTTTATTGATTTAGAGAAATCATATGATAAAGTTTCAAGAGAAGTGTTATGGAGAGTTCTAGAAAAGAAAGGGGTTAATAATGCTTATATTGAAGTCATTAAGCATATGTATGCAGGAGTTATTACTTTTGTTCAAATATATGGTGGTTTGACCAAGTATTTTCCTATTGCAGTTGGATTACATCAAGGACCAGCCTTAAGTCTATATCTTTTTACTTTATTCATGGGTGTTCTTAATAAACATTTGTAAGAGGATGTTCCCTGGTGTATGTTTTTTGCTGATGATATTCTTCTGGCGGATAAGACTAGAGAGGGAATTGAAGGTAAACTTGATTTATGGATGTCAACCTGAGAGTCTAAAGGTTTTCGTTTGAGTAGATCTAAAACCAAATACATAGAGTGTAATTTTAGTAGTAATATATCTAGTGTGAGGTTTGTGACTTCAAATAGGAGTACACGTTTTAGATATCTTGGGTCTATTGTTTAGAGTGATGGTGAAATAGATGGGGATAATATTAACATAATTCAAGTTGGTTTGTTGAAGTGGAGGAATGCATCAGGCTTGTTGTGTGATAGAAAAGTACCACTCAAACTTAAGGTAAAATCCTATAAGATGATGGCGAGACCTACAATGCTTTATGGCGCAGAATGTTGGCCATTAAAAGAGAAGCATAATATTAAGTTATGTGTTGTAGAGATGAGGATGCTCAGGTGGATGAGTGACTTTACTCTTTGAGACATGATACAAAACAAATATATACGTGAAAATGTTGGAGTAGTGTTACACTTGGACCGGTCCCAGCTGGATCGGTCCGGTTATACACCTGACGGCTCAAGGTATAGCGGAACCTGGCTGAATCCAGAGGAGGGGGCGGCAGCTTGGTGGGCCCAAGCATGGTTTAAACGCATGGTTTGGGGGGAAATTTTGAAAGAGAATGGTTTTTTAGGTTTTTTGTAAAACTCATTGTTAATTAGGAGGATTGGGGGGAGAGAGATGTTATCTTGAATTTGAACTACAATTTGAGATCTAGGGTTTCTTGTTTTGGGCTCTTGGCATTGCCGGAGATTTGAGAGTTGTTCTTCCTCTCGGATTGAAGAACAAATTGTATCTTTGCTATTTTATTCGTCTACTAGTAAAATACAAGCCTTTGCTTGAGTTTTCTCTCAGTTTTTCCGCAATATCTCACTGATTTCTTTTGTAAAACTGCTGTCCACTGCGGAAAAACAGCAGTTTTTTCCTGGTTATACTTCAGATTTGGCTAGGAACTACTTGAAATCAAGTATTTCCTATTAAACTTTGTATCAGAGCATCTTTTTTGGGACCGTTGGTGGATGAATTCCTGTGATTTCAGCGGATTTTTCGTTTTCGGAAGAAGATCTTCGTGAGTCTTGGGAAGAACGATGGCCGGGAAGAAGGTAGAAGTCTTGGAAATTTGGAGGAAAGATTTTTTGATTTTCAAAATCAAATCACCACCAACAATGAAAAGTTGGAGGGGAAGTTCACTGTCATGGAAGAAATGCTTAAAAAGTTACTGTAGATGAAGACAAATCCGACGACGTCGGAAGTAAGAGAGACTATCAGAGGTCACGTCGGGGGGAGGAAATCCAAATCCTTTTAGGGGGAGGAGAAATCCAGAAGTGGAGGTCATTGAGGGGGAGGACGATATGCCGCCTCTAGAGCCACTTTCTAGAAAAGCGATGAGCTTGGGGAATGATCAGAAGGGTGCTGATTTCATCGAAAGAAGGGAGGAATTCCATCAGCGAGGGGCTGATTTTGAAGGGAGAAGAGGAGAATATGACGAAGGGTTCGGGTATAATCGTCTGAGGGAAGATCGTGACAGTTGGGGAGCACCTCATCTCCGAGGGATGGGAGGGTATGGAGGATTCAGGGGACACGGGGGAGACCCACCGGTGAGGAAGCTGAAGATGTCCGTCTTTGAGGGTGAAGACGACCATGGCTGGATTAACAAAGTGGAGCATTACTTCGCTGTCAACTGGTTGATAGAGGATGAAAAGTTGACAGCGGCGGGTTTATGTCTGGAAGGAAAATCTTTGGCATGATATCCGTGGCTTGACAGGAGGCTATGGAGCTGGCGCAGTTGATGGAAGATCAAAAGAGATCAGAAAGAGGAGCTTGAGGAAACTATTATGGGGGATCATACAAGATGACTACCACTTTCTTACCATCGAAAGGGGGAGCACCAAGGGGACAGAAGGAAGCACCCAAGGAGAAGATTGGAGGGGGAAATGGGAGACAATTCAAAAAGTTGACAGAAAAAGAGATGCAGGATAAGAGAACAAAGGGGTTGTGCTTTAGATGTGATGAGAAGTACATGCCGAGGCACAGGTGTAAGGATCGAACTTTTCAGGTTCTCCTTGTCTGTGAAGATGAGGAAGACGAGGAGGGAGGTGGGAGCAGAACTGAGGAGGAGGAGGAGGAGCTGCACCTGGATGTGGCAGAAGTCTCTCTGAACTCCATAGTGGGATTCACCCCAAGTCATACTATGAAAGTGAGAGGAGAGAGAGCTGATCGTGAGGTGGTTGTATTGATTGACAGTGGGGCAACCCACAATTTCATTTCCAACCAGATCGTTGAGTTCTTGGGGATGAAGTTAGTGGATACCGAAGGCTATGGGGCGATGATGGGCACGGGGAAAGTGGAGATGGGTAGAGGAGTTTGTCGAGGAGTAGTACTGAAGATTCATGGGATCCATGTGGAGGAAGACTTCCTTCCCATGGAATTGGAGAGTATGGATGTCATCCTTGTGATGAAATGGCTGCAGATCTTGGGGGAGACCAAGATTAATTGGGGGACATTGAGGATAGAGCTGGTGATGGGGGGAAGAAGAAGGGTGATCCAAGGAGATGCTGGGCTGACTAGGGTTGGGGTGTCACTCAAATCCCTAATCTGGACCATCCAGGAGGAAGGGGGAGGCTACTTGGTGGAGTTACATCGTTTGGAAGGGATCAAAATTTAGGAAGAAGGCACTATTCCTTCCTCAGTACAACCTCTCGTACATCAGTTTAGGGAGGTTTTTCAACCTCCGTAGGGTTTACCACCTTAGAGGGAGCTGGAGCATGCCATTATTTTGAAGGAAGGGAGACACCGATCAGTGTCCGCCCTTACCGTTACCCACAGTTCTAGAAGGACGAGATTGAGAAGTTGATCCAGGAGATGTTGGAGGCGGGGATCATCAGGCCAAGTGTTAGCTCTTTTTCTAGTCCAGTCCTACTAGTCAAGAATAAGGATGTGAGTTAGAGATTTCTTGTGGATTACAGGGCTCTGAATTAGGGCACTATACTAGACAAGTTTCCAATTCCGGTGATTGATGAGTTACTTGATGAGCTGCATGGGGCCGTATTGTTCTCTAAGCTGGATTTAAAATCGGGTTACCACCAGATCAGGATGAAGGAAACCGATGTGCCAGAAATAGCATTTAGGACACACGAAGGACATTATGAGTTTCTGTTGATGCCCTTTGGGTTGACTAATGCTCCTGCTACTTTCCAATCCTTGATGAACAGAATATTCAAGCAATACCTTTGGAAGTTCGTCCTGGTGTTCTTTGATGACATCCTGATGTATAGCAAAACTGTAGGGGAACATTTGGAACACTTGAGGGCGGTTCTACAGGAGCACCAGTTGAAGGCTAATTTGAAAAAGTGCAGTTTTGCCCAGACAAGTGTGGAGTACTTGTGACATGTGGTGTCCCAAGGAGTGGCGACATATCTAAGTAAAATTGAGGCAATGTAGAAGTGGCCAAAGCCTAGGAACATAAGGGAGCTGAGGGGTTTCCTAGGGTTGACTGGGTACTATCGGCGATTCGTGAAGGGGTACGGCTCCATTGCCTGACCGTTGACTGAGCAGCTGAAGAAGGACAACTTCCTATAGGGAGAGGTAGCAACTCAAGCGTTTGAGAAATTGAAAGAGGCCATGATGACAGTACCAGTTTTAGCTCTCCCAGATTTCAGTCAAACCTTTGTGGTAGAGACGGAAGCATCCGAATATGGACTTGGGGCAGTATTAATGCAGAACCACAGGCCTGTAGCATACTTCAGTCAAGTACTGTCAACCAGGGCAAGACTGAAGTCAATGTATGAGAGGGAGCTGATGGCCATTGTATTGGCGATTCAGAAGTGGCGACCTTATCTTTTAGGACGACATTTCATCGTCCGGACTGATCAAAGAAGCTTGAAGTACTTGTTGGAGCAAAGAATGGTCACTAAGGAGCATCAGCGGTGGTTATCCAAGTTATTAGGCTATGATTTTGAGATCCAGTATAGGCTAGACTTGGAAAATAAAGTAGCTGATGCTTTATCCAGATGTGTGGGAGAGCTCCAAGAGTTAGCTGTATCAGTGCCATTGTTGACCCCTACAGCAAAACAAAAAAAAGAAAATCAAATCTTACCTACTCCCTGCAGCCCCACGTCGCGCGACATCCTCCCACGTCGCTGGCACGCCGAAGCCGCATCTCCCACGTCGTCTATACGACGCGAATGCGTCGTTAAATAGTCAAAGGGAGGCTTCGTTCGGTCGATTCCCGCAAGCTCTTTCTCCACCCCGAGCTCTCTTACTCTCTCGCTCTCATCCCATCTCCGACCCCTCCAGTGCCGTTCGTCCTCGCTCCCATCAACGACTTTCCATTCCTGCGGGATTGGAAGTTACGACATTTTGATCGGACGCAAGAGCCAGAAGCTCGCTGGCTGTGAGATAACTTTCTACCTAACGCGCGCTTCTTCAGCTCCTTCAGGGCTGTTCGACTTAGCCCCTTCTCCGACTTTCCCTTCCAGTCGGACCGGAAGACACGACATTTTGACGGAAGCAGGAACAAGAGCTCCCCGTCCGGGAGATCGCACGCGTCGCTTCTTCTCGGCTCCTTCTTGCTGTCCGACTTCGCTCCCTCCGACTTCCCCTTGCTGCAGGATCGGAAGTTACATTTTGATCGGAAGCACAAACGGGAGCACGCTGACAGTGAAGGTAACTTTCTTCCTTTGCACGCTTGTTCGGCCCAATCCCGTGATTCAGCCGAGCCAGAGAGAAGAAGAGGGAGGTTTCTTTTTTGTTAATTCATTTTAATTAATATTAATTATATTTAATTATTATTTAATTATAATTATAATTAGTTATTTAATTATAATTAATGAATAATTAGTAATTAATTTTTAATTATAATTGTTTGATTAATTATAATTAAGTTTACTTAATTATGGTTAATTATTAATTAATTATAATTATAATAAATTTACTAATTATAATTAATTATTAATTGGTAATTAATTATTAATTATAATTAATTAATTATTATTTTAACTAATATTAACTATAAATGAAAATAATAATCATAAATTTGTACTAGTCGCCATCTTATCTCGACTAACGTGTCGGGCCGGCGGTCTACCTATGCACGCCTTTATTGAGCGTGGTAGGAAGGGCAACCGGCACGACACCTATGATGAGGTAAGCGAGCGACCCTCATCCTTTGCCTCGATCCACGAGCCTCTCTTACCTCGGTCCCTGAGCCTTCACCGACGACCACCGGTCCACTAGTCCACCGGCCCCGAAGGTATAACCCCTAAACTCAGGCTTCCGTCCTCGACGTGTACGACGGACCAGAAAACCGCCTATACACGCCTTTATTTCGCGTGGTGGGATGGGACCCCGGTCCGACGCCTACGACGAGGCGGACAGTCGCCTCCCCTCTCGCTCTTACCTCGTCATGTGTGGCGAGTTAGTGGTCTACCTATGCACGCCTTTATTGAGCGTGGTAGGAGGGGCAACTGGCACGACACCTATGATGAGGTAAGCGAGCAACCCTCGCCCTCTTATCTCGACTAACGTGTCGGGCCGGCGGTCTACCTATGCATGCCTTTATTGAGCGTGGTAGGAGGGGCAACTGGCACGACACCTATGATGATGTAAGCGAGCAACCCTCGCCCTCTTATCTCGACTAACGTGTCGGGCCGGCGGTCTATCTATGCACGCCTTTATTGAGCGTGGTAGGAGGGGCAACCGGCACGACACCTATGTTGAGGTAAGCGAGCGACCCTCGCCCTCTTATCTCGACTAACGTGTCGGGCCGGCGGTCTACCTATGCACGCCTTTATTGAGCGTGGTAGGAGGGGCAACCGGCACGACACCTATGTTGAGGTAAGCGAGCGACCCTCGCCCTCCTGTCTCGACATGCGTGTCGGACCAGCAAACCACCTAAGCACGTCTTTAGTGAGCGTGGTAGGAGGGAAACCGATTCGACGCACACGGAGAGGCCAGGCGAGCCTGGTGTACCATTTTCTTTGCGTGGCTGGAATGATTTATAAGTACCCCCGGGCGGGGGGAAAGAAAACTGCTCTTTTCTTGTAACAGGTACCGAAGGCCCCATACACGCCTTTATTGTGCGTGGTGGGAGGAAAAAATCACGGCCGCGGTGTCCTCGAAAGAGGACACCTACCATACACGCCTTTATTGCGCGTGGTGGGAAGGCCCAGTTTTCTCGTAGTTTTCCCCTAAACGGGGGAGACGTCGGGAGGCTGCCGAAATTTCGGGTGAAATATTACTACACTTGGACCTGTTTTGAACTCAAAAGAACAAAAGTTTGGACTAAATGAGAAAGAGCAGTGGACTTTTGAACTGGATTGAACATGTGCAAAGGACCTGAACAAAACATAAAAGACTTCTAAAAGTTCAAGTCCAAATAAAATCAAGACAGAACTGAAGATCAAATTCAAATGAAATGAACTCAAAATGAGACCAAGTTGAAATCATTTAAATACAAAACTGAACTCAAATTCAGATCATTTGAACACAAGATTGAACTTGCAAGGACTTCAGAGGAGCTTGAACATGCAGTTGAACTTATGCACTTGAATTTGTAACCATTTGACTCAATCCGATGAGTTCAAAGAATTGCAGGAGATTCGGACAAGTGGAAGAGACTCATTTTTGAGTTTGAATTATGCTGGGACTCAAAGCCTGGACAAATACAGATAAAAGATCTAACTTAAACTCTAATTAAAATGATAAGAGATTTGATTCTCAAGATCACTAGAGTTTGAGGATTATCTTGAACTCAGAATCGATGGAATACCTAAAATCGGGGCTTTGGATGAATGAACAGATCAAAGTCCAAATGCACGATCGTCCAAGCTAAACAATAAATTGCAAGTGGGAGATGAAGTCCCGATGCACATAAAAGATGTATGAATTCCTACAACAGTCCCTATAACGCTTGTTGATTGAGATGGCAATATAGGAGACCAATGATGGAGGATCCGCCTTCCTATAAACAAATACAACCCAACAAACCACCTGAGATTGGTGAAAGGTGGAGATGGCGAAGTTGGCAAGGGATTTCCTACGGATACTACTAGGAGGTCGTAGTAGATACGACCGATCTCCAGCAAATGAATACTTGTGGATAACAACAGTGTGTATGTCGTATATACAATGAACCACTGTGGGCACAAGTACAGATATCTCCTACGACGATCCCTACGATTGTTTGTTGACTGAGAAGGCAATACTGGAGATCATCAATTAAAGATCCATCCTCTACAGATAAATGCAGACATCAAACCCACCTGAGATTGGCAATAGGTGGGTATGATGTAGGCAACAATGGGTCTCCTATGAACAGTTCCAGGAGCTCGTAGTGGCTGCAACGGGTTCCTGCAAATGACTACGAACCACTTGTGGATAACAACAGTGTGTACATCGTAAGCATAACGGACCACTGTGGACACAGGTACGAATATCACCTACGACAACGGTGATCAAGATCTTCAAGTATCTCGAATACAATAGCAATCCAATGTACGAAAAACTCTACCACACTAAAGATCTCGAAATGAGATCTTTTCAAAGCAAAGCAGTAATCAGTGGACTTCAAAGTCCAAAAGAAAACCCTCCCCGGTGATTGAGAAAGGGGAGTCAATGTCAAAATGAGGAAATACCTCATGACATACAATCTACAATGCAACGCCAC
Organism: Dendrobium huoshanense; assembly: GCA_016618105.1. NCBI lineage: Eukaryota > Viridiplantae > Streptophyta > Magnoliopsida > Asparagales > Orchidaceae > Dendrobium > Dendrobium huoshanense. The sequence continues at coordinate 14,876,499 of CM028351.1, forward strand.
CGGATCTGCAACACTGATACAAGTAGACAGAAGACGTATACAATCTACAACTCAACGCCACCGGATCTGCAACACTGATACAAGCAGACAGAAGACGTCTACAATCTATAACGCAACACCACCGGATCTGCAACACTAATACAAGCAGACAGAAGGCATCTACAACATTCATATTCGGCCTTTAAAGCCTTCAACAAAGAAAATTCATTAAACAAAAGGTACAAAGCCTACAAGGAACCCGATCCTCGATCAATAGCCCGGTCGAGTTGACAAGGTTTAATCAACTAAAGTGGAAATGACCCCAAGCACCCCGATGATGGCCGTGTTGATTACTTATCTCAACCGGAGGGATCCACAATATATTTCAAAAATGCTCTCAAACCTCTACAAAATCCAAATATTTTTCAAGTGACCTCAAGGTCACCCCGATGATGGCCGTGTTGAATGCAGATCTCAACCGGAGGGGTTCCCCAAATATTTTCAAATATCCCCCAAGTATCCAAAGTTTTATTTCAAATATTCCAAAGCTCCACCCAAAATTCCAAAAATCCCAAATATTCCAAAGCTCCACCCAAATATCCACAAAAATCCAAAAATCCCCAAAATCCAAAACTCCACAAAAAGCCCAAATTCCAAGATATTTAAATTTGAAATAAATCCATCAATCACTTAAAGCAAAATCCATCCATCCTTCGCAACAGTTTGCCGGGGTGGACAAATTCAAATAAACTCTATCTCACAAAGAGCCAAATGCCTAGTCGAAAATATCACTAGGATTCATTCTCAAAACAATCTCTTGCCAGTAAGGACGTGGTACGTGTCCTCTAACCGGTGGTTTGCCGCCAAATGGCACCGCAGGATAAACAGTTACGACGACCCGGGGCCCTCTGAACCCAGTGGTTTTGCCGCCAAATGGCACCACGAAATACCGGTTATGGCCAGAGCCAATACGTTCCTTATTGGCATCAAATCCTTGAGATATGAATCAATAGGATATGATCGAAAGGGCACAAAGCCCTCTGTTAGCTAAGGTGGATTCAAATTTGTCCCCTTAGGCAAATATTCAACCCCGGCCTACAATGTCCCCTTGGACGAAGCAACCCATGGCTGCCGACAAGGATCCTTCTGTCAGGTTGGGTCGACTACCTCCTCTGACTAAGTAGACCAGGGACCACGATGGCCCGGGACGACGGAACCATGGGATCTTGATCGGGTCCATCATCCATTCACTCACCATCCGCTTTAAGTGCTAGATGATGCAATTTCTATTTTAAATATCAAACCTTTCAAATTTCCAAACTTTCAACTCAATTCTCAAATCCAAATCCAGTTTTCAAATCCAGACCTATTGCTGCTACTATATGCCAGATACACGTATTTCTATACGAATCTGATTGATGACTAGCCTTAATCGAAAGTTCTCTCTCGTGATCGGGAGGGGTAATTAACTATAGGGGCTTGCGCCTATAGGAAACCAGAACTCAGATCATAAAGTCCTCGCAAAATGGGGCGAAATCTCTGGGTAGTGTCTTATCTACAAACCCATCTGTCTTCCAAAATTTACCTCAGAACTTATTTTGTTAAAACTCCCTTGCCGAATAAGAAAAGCGGCGGGGAGGCCAGGGCCGAATTTTCGGAGCCCACAGCCATTGATGGTAGACTGGGGATCCATCAAAGAGGAGAGCATGCTGAATGAAGAGCTAAAGAAAATCCGGGAGGATATGATGAAAGACAATAGCAACCATCCAGGTTATTACATTGAAGGGGAGAGGTTGTTGTATCAAGGGAGGTTTGTAATGCCAAGACTCAATACATATCCCCCATCTGTTACAGGAGTTCCATGACAGTGCAGTGGGAGGTCATTCAGGGATACATAAGACATATAGAAGGCTGACATCTGAGCTTTATTGGAAGGGGATGCATAAAGATGTAGAGGAAATGGTGGCAAGATGCGAAGTGTGCCAAAGGAACAAATACATGGCTATGGCTCCAGGGGGACTATTGCAACCCTTGGCACTGCCCAACAGAGTATGGGATGAAGTGTCCATGGACTTCATCAACGGCTTATCGCGATCAGAAGGATACACTGTTATCTTGGTGGTGGTGGACAGACTCAGTAAGTATGCACATTTTATCCTATTGCGACACCCTTACACAGCTGTGTCAGTGGCAGTAGCATTTATCAGGGAAGTGGTTAGATTGCATGGAATCCTTGAATCAATAGTGTCAGATCGAGACAAGGTGTTTCTCAGTCAGTTTTGGAGGGGATTATTCAGGTTGCAAGGGACTATCCTCAAGAGAAGCACCACCTACCATCCGCAGACAGACAGGCAGACAGAGGTAGTAAATTGAAGTCTGGAGACTTAAACACCGCGAATGTGGGCGAAGTGGCTGCCTTGGGCGGAGTATTTGTACAATTAGCGGTGTCAATTTTTGACACGACCCGAAACACGATCCGAACTCGACCCGAAAAAATCCGGGTTTGGGTCGACCCGGTTATCAAACGAGTAAGGTTCGGGTTTGAAAATCTGACACGATTTGAGTTCCGGGTCAGGTTCGGGTTGACCCGAAAACCCGATAATGACCCGAAAATGCTTCTGCCCATTTCTGTTGCCCGACGTTCCCGCCCTGCCCGCGAAATGACCCGCGCGTGCTTGTCCAATCACTGCGATGTCGCTCAGTCTGCCCGCCAAATGACCCACGTGCGGCGCGTCCAGTCGCGTCGAGTCGCCAGTTCACCTCCTTCGAGGCTGTCGCAGACTTGCCGTGCTGCCGCTGCGCTGTTGCTGCCGCACTGCCGGTCCGCCGCGCTGTTGCTGCCTCACCGCCGGTCCGCCGCGCAGCTGTTGTTGCACCGCCGCCGCTGCTGTTGCCAGTCGTTGTCTCGCCGCCGCCACCGCTACAGCCTACAACACCGCCGCTGCCGCTGCCGCGCCGCCTATTTTGTCGCGCGCTTCAGCAAAACGTGAAAATCCGTGTCGGATCGGGTTGACCCGGATCCAAATCGGGTCGAGTTCGCGTCCGGAAACCTGACCCGTTTTTAAAAATGGGTCGGGTTCGGGTTGACCAGAACAGTGTTGGGTGAGTTCCGGGTTCGACCCGAACCCGACCCGTTGACTTGAATTGACACCCCTAGGTACAATACCTCGCATCATTCTGCCTCTCAGATGACGCCCTTGAAGGTGATGTATGGAAGAACCCCCCCACACTTAGTGTACTATGGGAAAGGAAATACATAGGTCTCTTCAGTTGAGCAGTATTTGGAAGAAAGGGATAAGGTGCTAGAAGATTTGAAGAAACATTTGCTGAAGGCCCAATAACTCATGAAAAAGCAGGCAGTTTCACACAGAAGAGACATGCAGTTTGAAGTTGGGGAAAAAGTGTTCCTAAAATCATGACCTTACAGGAAGAGGACAGTAGCCAGAAGAAGGAATGAGAAATTAACACCAAGATACTTTGGCCCTTACGAAGTTGAGGACAAGATTGGAGCTGTGGCATATCGACTGAAGTTGCCCCCATTAGCTACTATACATCCAGTTTTCCATGTATCACAGTTGAGAAGAGCTATTGGGGAGCATGCAGTTAGTGCAGAATTACTAGCGACATTGACAGAGGAATTGTAAGTGATGTTAGAACCACTGGAATTGGCAGGGGTAAGATCAGATGGAGAAGGCAACAAAGAAGTGCTGATCAGATGGAAGGGTCTCCCTGATTTCGATGCGACTTGGGAGCCAATGGAGAGGATGAAAGATCAGTTTCTCTCCTTCCACCTTGAGGACAAGGTGAGTTTTTGGGAGGAGAGTAATGTTACGCTTGGACCAGTCCCACTTGGATTGGTCCGGTTCTACACTCGACGGCTCAAGGTCGGGCGGAACCTGGCGGAATCCAGAGGAGGGGGCGGCAGCTTGGTGGGCCCAAGCATGGGTTAAACGCATGGTTTGGGGGGGAAATTTTGAAAGAGAAGGGCTTTTTAGGTATTTTATAAAACTCCTTTATTGTTAATTAGGAGGATTGGGGGGAGGGAGATGTTATCTTGAATTTGAATTACAATTTGAGATCTAGGGTTTCTTGTTTTGGGCTCTTGGCATTGCCGGAGATTGGAGAGTTGTCTTCCTCTCGGATTGAAGAAAAAATTGTATCTTTGCTATTTTATTCGTCTACTAGTAAAATACAAGCCTTTGCTTGAGTTTTCTCTCAGTTTTTCCGCAATCTCTCACTGATTTCTTGTGTAAAACTGCTGTCCACTGCTGAAAACAGCAGTTTTTTCCAGGTTCTACTTCAGATTTGTCTAGGAACTACTTGAAATCAAGTATTTCCTATCAAGTAGCTCCAGTGGCAAATAAGATTAGAGAGTCGCCTTAGGTGGTTTGGTCACATAAAACGACGGCCTTCTGATGAATTGGTTAGGAAAGTAGATGTATTAGATTTGTCCTATGTTAAGAAAGGTAGAGGTAGACCTAAAAGGTTCATGAATTAAACTAATCAATAAATCTTGAATTGTTTTTATTTTTTCAGCAGTCTTTGAAATTTTTTTTAAAGTTTCCTAGTGTTCATCATTTGCGCGGTTTGGCAGTTTTGATAAGTAAACTATTAAATATTTAGCAAATCAGTAGATGAAACCATGAAAACTTGGCATTAAATCACTGATTAGCTAATTGAAATTATGTGATTAAACAATTAAACTCATGGGGTCAACTCAACAATTAGTCTATTGGTTAGTGCTCACAAGATATTTATAAGAAATAGACTGGCTTTTTCAGTTTTCAATTTAAAAGTGCTAGTTAGTTTTAAGCTTTAAATTCCAAAGGCGACTATTAAGTGCGTTAACAAGCTTTGTAGCACTACTTGTCTTACTATCAGATGCAGAACATTATTAACGAGCAGTGGATTCAGATCCAGCAGCTTGAGCAATCACTTCAAATGACAAAGGTAACATTACTATGTCTCTTTGCTATATGAACGCGTTGAAAGCATTTTCTTTGGGGTTGTACAGCATGAATGGTGCTCTTCTAATGAACCGTGGCATTTTATCTGGCTTGATAGGTAATGACATCAAGGGTAAATAACAAAGCCCGACCTGATGGTTACAAGAAAAAAAAGTCTAATGGCTGTCTAATGTCAAGGGTATGCATATGCTGTACTTGAGGGTGCCATTTTGGGTTTGCATCTTATATTTATGCAGTTTGTCTTCTCAATGCTGAAACAATCATGTGATGTTTATCTTTTATGCTAATTTATGAATCATTGTTAAGGTCTAGCATAGAAGAAAAATGTATGTTATTGTGAGCTTGCACTTCATTGGCAACAAATGCTTAGGGCCAGCATGTCGCTTTGCTTTTCTCTTAAATCACAAACGATGCATAGGGTCAGTATGTCACTTTGCTTTTCTCTTAAAGCATGTGTTTAACAACACTGACTAATACTAAAATGTTGAAAACATCCTAAAGGATACCTCTCATGGATCAGTGCGCATAAAATTGTGATTATAATAATACAACAATGGCCATCATATCATAGCACATGAAATAACATAACATAAACTAAACATGAAACATAAACCAAATAGGATATACCTGTAAGGTACTTTCTCTCACTGGATTAGATTTGGGAAGAATGTTCATACTCCTTGATCAATTTCACTGGACCGTAAAGAATTCTGCCAGAAGAGTTCAAAAGTGAACGCCATTGTGGTAGAGCTACCTCCTCTATTTGAAGAAATCTCTATAAAAGTATCTGTAGTAACAGCAGAAATTAATTCAGCAATAGAAATGACTTTTTCTTCAATCTCATGTTTATGCTCACCAGGCTTAGGCATTAAATCTGGCAATCGATAGTCCTCTTCAAGATCAAGTTCTTCATCAGAGATTGTTTGATGCCTTCAGAATGTTTAATTGGACCAATCATAAAAAATAGAAGTGCTGAAAGGTTCAACTTTAGCATTTCAACTGGTTGAACTTTGGAAACATATGTAGATATTCGGTCAATTTCCTTAAACTTACCTTCTGGTTTTCAAGTTCTTTGGCCATTATTTTGTAAAATGATTTCATGGATTTATATTATTGAGCTAGTATAGAAGAGACAATTTTTGAAGAGCAGCAAAGAAACTTGATGATTGGAATCATAGGTAATTATTATATGATTGGATATAGTATGTTCCATATAACCTAGAATAAGATATATTAACTTGGTCTAAGGCATACGAAGAGTAATTATGGCTCTCATAATAGTCATTTTAATGATTTGCTTTTAGTAAATTTTGTATTTCAATTATTGACTAAATTGAAAAATAGAAATTATTAAGTTTTTACAAAAAGGCCCTTAAATTATGAAGTAGGGGGAGAGGAGCGGCATTTTTTGTCAATTTGGGCAGTCTTGTTAATGGAGGGACCAAATTAAAACAATTCTCTATAGTCGAGGGATTAATTGGGGTAGTGTGAAACTCTATGCAAAATTGAGCACTTACTAATAGTTGGGGGACTTTTTTAAACTTTTTCTCAATATTTAATCATATAATAATATACTTATAACTTCTCAAAATTGATCTCCGCTGTGACTATCTATCAGCCTTAGCCGATTCATTCTTAGATTAGTGGAATAATCAAAATTTCTTTTGGACGTTACACAACAATAATCTTCCCATCTATAGTAATGTTAAAATAAAATTTAGGTTAATTGATTTAATACTAAATTAATGTGTAACCTAATGCATTAACAAATATATATATATAAATCTAATTTTTTTCAATGTTTAAAATTATGTAAATAAGCCTCGAGATGTTTTTCGTTCGTAAGGCGAGGCGTAAGCCTCACGAACGAAGAATTACGTAAATGAGAATTTAAGGGTTTTAGCAGGTAAATAACAGTAAGAGTCTATCATACAATAAAAACATCTAAATGAAAAGTGAAATTAGTGGAAAACAATAAATTAGATGCAATATATGCATCACATAGTATAATTCAAAGTACAGAACCATAAAATATTAGTCTATCAAAATGCCCAAAGTACAAATAAGAAAGAACATATAAAATCCAATCATGTCCCATCACTAAATGGGTCTTCAAGGGAATCTTCTTCTTCAATTGTATCTATGAATGTCATATCTTCATCATCTTCTATGTTACTGAGTTTTCTCTTTCCAGTTCAATAAGAATGATTATTGTCATGTTAATTGCCCATGTCATATATATATATATATATATAATGTAATAACACATAAGAAGTTGTGAAATACCTTTATTTGCTTGTTGTGCTGCAGAACGAGTGGATGTGTGTGGTGTTGTACTAGTGGATGTGCCCATTGGATCTGGTTCGCCCTTCAAGACATCCACACTTAGATCATCTAACTGCAGGTCTGATAATCACCAATTAGTCTCACAATCTATGAATCACTCATTATCAGATGCCACATCATCACACACCAACAGGTCCTCATCATCCTTTAACCCCTTGTTCTTCAGCCTCCTATCTTTCAACCTCTTGTTGTGCATAATATACACAAGGGAGTTCATTCTGAGTGTTGAAAGTCGATTTCTTCTTTTTGTTTGTACTTGACTATATGTACTCCAGTTTTGCTCACACCCAGAGGAAGAACAAGTGAGACCAAAAACTCTAAAAACAAAACTCTATAACTCAGGAGTAAAATCACCAAATTGGATCCACCATTCAACTATTTTCAAGAAAAAAATGATAATCAGAACATATTAAAGTGTTATGCATGTACAGATACTTTGCAAAACTAAGTATACTTGGAGATCGTTTGGCAATAGTAGATTTTCTGCTTGCAGACCAAAAAATCCCTCCCTATTCCGAAATAAAACAAGTTCTAAATCTACAAGCTCCCTGACGGTCTGGTTCGGAATTAGTCGTTCCATGCAATGATACAAGCCAAGCTTCACCTCCGGGTTTGAGGATTTCCTCTCTGAATATTGAAATTGAGGATTGAGATAATACGCCGCTGCATGTAGATGACGGTGTAATTAGACTTCCCACCGAGCATCAATGATATCTCAAATCTCTCTATAACTTGCCTCCTCTCCTCCCAAGTTATGTGCAATCAACTCCTTTGCCTCATCCATTGCATTATATATAAAACCCATGGCTGGTTTCTTCTCGGCATCCACTAAACGTAGAACTTGTACCAAGTGTCTCGTGCTCATAATGGCATAGGTCACACTTACCCAAAATTTATCATTTAGAATTAGCCTTCGTATTTCCTTCTCCTTAGATTTCTTACCCTACGTAGAATTAAGCCATTGTGTTGAAGTAAACATTGCTTCAAGAGGTTGTCTCACATCCAGTAGGCTCTACCGTGTCAAATAAGATGTGACAAACCTGTAAACTAAACTTGCTTTAGGAATTGAAAATGATTTACAGTGCACAAATGTAAGAAAGGTCTAATAACGAACCTAATGGTAACAGGGCGAATATTTTCCTTCTTTGAAAACTTTCTCATTAAAGCTAATACCCATGAGTGGTTGTAGATGAACTTTGTGATATTCTTAGCCCTAGAAAGGGCGCTCTTTTGTTGAGGTAAATCACCAAGTTCCTCCAATATAAGATCGATACAGTGTGCTGCGCAGGGGGTCCAATAGAGGTGTTTCCTCTTCTCCATCAACATATGACCAGCTGCTTTATATGCACTAGCATTGTCAGTCACCACCTGAACAATCAATTGCTCCCCAATCTCCTCAACAATCCCATCTAGTAAATTGAAAATGAATTCAACATTTTTAACTTCTTCTGAAGCTTCAACTGATCGTAAAAATACCATGCCGTAGGGATTGTTTACAAAGATATTAATCAAGCTCCTGCTCTTCATGTCAGACCATCCATCTGACATAATTATAACACCAGTCTCACTCCATGTCCGTTTAATCTCATTGATACTCTGCTCTGTGTTATGCAACTCTTTCAAAATTCATGTTTGCAACTCGTACATGGAAGGAGTCTTCTCCCATACAACCCTACAGATCGCAACATATTCGGTGATGTCGCAACATTAAATGGAATGACATTCTCATAAAAAAATCTGCCAATATCCATGCAAATCTGGCGTCGACCCTCTCTGGTACCAGTCGCATGCATCATCTGTGCTTGTCCTCTATCCTCTCCTAGATTAATCATATACTGGTCCATCGGACCACACACACCTCTATTATGTATAGTGGAGGAAGAACCCTTTCCACTCTCGCTCCCATAGTAAACACCTTGTTCGACCCTTTCATCAAATTGCTCATGTTGTAAATGTTTTGTCGTGGTACTCTTCTTCATGTAAGCAATAATTTCATCCTTCACCTTGTCCGGCACATTTGCAAATGGTGATACGTTTTTATGAGAGCATGATAAGTGTTTCTTTATTCGGGTAACTCCGCCCTTCACAATTTTATCACAAAAATTGCATTTCAAATAACATAAGTCTTCTCACCGCCGCCTATGTCAACCTGTACACTATTTCCAAGAAGGGTCCCTTCGCAATGACGTATTAGACTTTTCCTTTCCCTTAACCATATTTCATAAAGGAAAAAAGCAAAATAAAACAATAAAACTCAAAAAAATTAAAACCCTAGCTTTCATATAAGTTGAAAAATTAAACCCTAAACTTAAAAAAAAACTCTAAGAACACTTGAAGAAGTGATGTAGAGGGGTGGCCAGAAACAAAGGACTCACCAGCGAGACGAAGTGCCGGCGGAAGAGGCTGCGGAGACGTGCGGGAGATCCGGGATTGGGAGCTTGCGGGATCAGGAGCATGCGGGATGGCTTTCGGTTCGGCTTGGGCCGGTAGAAGGGAGAAGGAAATATCATTTTTATTTAAAACTAAAGTGAGTGGGACCCTTTCTATGAGGCGCACGCCTCCACTATACTTGAGGCGTAAGCCTCAACAAACGTCAAAATTGCTTAGGCAATAAGGCGTCCTCGGTTCAAATTGTGCAGAGGCGCGCCTCTTATTGCGCAATTTTAAACTATGATTCTTTCGAAACTTGTATCGCATGCACATTGAAATTTTGTTGTTAACGACGGTTCGGTTGAATTCTTTGAATTATCCCTGTGTGGCGACTGAAGCAATATTGGTGTCTATCTATACTGTTTATGATGTCTCTAATACATTGGTGCAGCCTGTTTCATGAAAGGGTAATGTTTGAGTGACTTTTGTTCTTGGTTTATGTGTTTCATACAACATTTGCACAATATTGCATTGATTATTTGTTTTGGTTTTGCTCGATTGGATAGCTTTGTAAGAATTGTCAAGGTCAACATTACATACATATTGAGTCAACATTGAGGTAAATTTGATAAAATCTGAGCAAGCTATTCTCTTGTTGAAGTAAATTACTTTTTCTTTTTTTAGTTAATTATAAATTGAGCACTTATGGAGTGTTTTAAGCTTGAAATATAGAGAAAATTGGTGATTAGTTTTAGATAGATAAAGGAAATGACAAATGTAAGAAAGAGGAAAATGGAAGGTGGGAAAGGAGGGTTGCTTTAGGTGAATGATCAAAGAGAGAAAGTGATTCATAGGAAGAAGAATTATGTATTGTAAATCATGATATTTAGCCTTTTTAATTATTTAACAAGATGATGTTGATCTACATTTAGGGTGATTTTTTTTTTTGCAAACTATCATTAAATTGTGAATTGATATTTAATTTCTTGTGTAAGAGATTTCATCCCTTGCTCGTAATTTTCTTTGTTATTTTAGCTTTGGTTTTATAGGTTTCTTGAATCCACAAATAAAAGCATTTGAATGGATAAATTGCAAAATTGCAATTTCAATTTTAACAATAGGATGGGATGACTAAATTAGGATAAGAAAGAGATTTATATTAAGGAAATTAAGAAGACTATTCTAAAATCACTCCACAAAATCTACTCCCTTATTTTAGGTAGCTAATCGCCTTTTAACGACACAATTTATGTATTATTAACTATTTTAAGGGATGCCAATCAAAATTTGTTTTCATTTTGCAAATTTTGAATTTGATTTTAAATTAATGTATTATGTTAGAATTGTTGATAGACAGATAACTTCTATTTTTCTATAAACATTATGCCTTAGAATGTAATTATCAAGCTTAAAGCAATTGATTTTTTTTTTCTTGTCGAATTCTGTTTCTCTATAATATTAGGCTATGGAGCTGATACCCATGCCTCGCTTTCTTTCTCCCCTACTATTCCTCCTCTAGCATGCCATCCTAGGTTTGGTTAAGCCCAAGACACACTATCCAAACAAGTTTCATTGGTCTTTTTCTCTCTCCTCGGTTAGGATATAGAAACCTCCAACAAATCTCCCTTTTTCCATAAGAAGATTTATTACCTTATCCTAAATTTGTTCTATCAATTCCATAAATCATATTTTTGAATTAGAGCATTGGTTCCAATATGTAGGATTTTATTATTGTTTGTTTGAGATTTAGGGAAAACATAGAGACTTATATGGGGATAAATGCCTGTTCATTGGATGAGTTAATAATCAATGCATGTGTTAAGTGTTTAAAAGTATTTGATAAATTTATGTTTGACATCTCCAATTTATTGAAAATACTCATGGCTACCATTAAATGTCTCCCAGAACCATCCACCATTAGTTAATATTGATCATGTAGATGGGGAAAGGGTGTCATAAACAAGAGATGAAGAGAATCAACAAGCAATTATTATTGATCTACACTAAGGCATATCCATTAAGGAGTCCATATATCATGGAAGAGTCTAAGAGGATATGGATATAACACCAAAGTGAACCATAAGGTGAGTGCCATTGGAGGTCAGCCATGCACCTAGAGGGTTAGGCATAATGATGGAAACTTCAGTAGAATCAAAACATCAAAGGAGAAGAAAATGTGATTTATTTTTATTAATGCATCTATACAAGCACAATTCATGTTTTAGTGTAGTATAATAATTTCATCTCCATCAAATGACTAAAAGCCAAAATCATCTCCCGACTATTAGTAAATGCTCAATTTAATCTCAGATTTTCATAATGATCCAATATAATCCCTTGACAATTTAAAAATGTCCTAATTTGATCTCAATGCAAAAAAAATAGTTAAAGTTAACCACAATAGTTAAATATGATAATATTTTGGGCATTATGATGTATGTGGGACTATATTTATTTTTATATTTTTTGTTATTTATCACTTTAAAATAAATACAAAAATCATAATGAAATTTAATCAACTAAATAACAAGAATGAATAATTAATAAATGTGGTTATTTTTCATTATGATTTTTTATATTTATTTTAATATGATAAATGATAAAATATATTAAAAAAATATAATCTCACATATACTTTAATATTCAAAGTGCCCCTAATTTTAACTGTTGGGGTTATCTTTAACAATTACTTTTGAATAGTTGGGGAACTAAATTGGGTCATTATAAAAGTCTGAGACTAAATTAGACATTTAGTAATAGTCGAGGGATTATTTTGAGCCTTCACTTTTAATCAAAATATGCTAGCCTCATCAAATGATTGGTTATATGTAGATGAGTTTTATTAATAAATAAAATTAATGTATAAGATGGCCCTATAAGTTAGTCAAGCTATTTAGGTTGGATATAAAATATTCTAGATCTGATATAATTAAGATCAAAATCAGTTGTTAAGTATTGATCACATTTCTAAGTCATTGTTTTGTGATTGATTGAATTTGCAAGAGCAAATTGTATAAAAGAGTTGTGATCTAGTAAAACAAAATAAAACAAAAAAAGACTTGTGATCTAGGAGTCTTCCAAGAAAGTTTACAAATTTAACCTTCGAAAGATAAGTTCATAAATGAAAATTTGATGGTCGAAATTGCAATTTAAATTTCAATAATAGGAGGGCGATTGAATTAGAATAAGAAGATAGATTTATGCGAAAGGAATCAAGGAGACAATTCTATAATCATTCCACAAAATCCTCTCTAATTTTAACTATTTAACTTCCTTTTAAGAAAATATTGGAATTGTTTTATGGATTAATAGCCAACAACTACAACAACAAGCCTTTATTCCACTATGTGGGATCGCTTACATAAATACTTTTTCTCTATTGTGTTCTATTAAAGGTCAAATTTTCATCTAAATCTAATAAAGAAAGGTCATTTCTAATATTTTCTTGCTAAGCCTTTGTCTACCTCTACCTTTCTTAATATAAGTCAAATCTAATACATCTACTTTCCTAACCGGGTCATCGGAAGACTGCCGTTTTATGTGATCAAACCATCTAAGGAGACTCTCTAATCTTATGCAAAGTTCCTAAATCAATGACTTTTGTTGGAATTGTGGGTAGACATGGGTTGACTGCTATGAATCCTACTTTTTTATAAATGGATGGCTGTAGGAGGTAAAATTAAACTTGAAGCAATTGAACTAATTTCTTTCTAAACTTCTTTTCTCTCTCTCTAATATTTGGTCAAGGAGACCTTACCAAAGCCTCTCTCTCTCTCTCTTCCTACTTTGGCACACAGTCCCATTTTTATTTTAATCCAATGGCATATTGTTGGAGGCAATTTTGGTCAGCTTTCTCTCCTTCCTCTCGGGTAGGATAGTGAAACTCCTAACAAATCTCAATTCCTTTTTAATAAATCAATTATCTTTTATCTCCTACCAATTCCATTGGTCTGCTGTACCCATAGGCCCGATCAGAGGGAGGAATTATGTACTCTGGAAATGACCCACCTTATGTGATAGCAATCGTATTGTAATATTATTTTTTTCTTAACAGGAAATAGTGATACTAATGTTTTTGCTTACATTTTAACAGTTTTTTTATTCAGCTGTTGGGTTGGGTTTATTGTCAACCCAAAACTAACCCATAACTTATAATGTTGGCCTAAATCTGATTAATATAAATGGGAGATTCAAACCAAACCCAAACATAAGCGGCTCAGACTTGATTTGCTTGACGCTAATATCATACCAGTTATATTGGCTATTGGTGAACATTACTCTTCTAGATTTTCCCTATCGTGTGTTAGAGTGAGTGGGTGTGGAAGCTTTTGGGTTGCAAAATCAAAGGGAATGGGGATGGTGAGAGTAAGTTGAATGAGGCTCCTACTTTTTTATGTTTAGATTATTATAGACCTTTGAAATTAGCTCCATAATGGACAACAACCTCATTGCAAATATTTGAAGCTAACTTTGTGAAACCTTGTCCACCTTTTCTTCCCATTGAAGGCCGTAGCGGAGTCAATCTCCTTGACTAAATGTTTTCTTGAATCCACTGATTAATGTTAAACCCTAATTTGGTTGCTTAGCTTTTCATGTTAGTCTGTTAACTTTGAGGTTTTGTGCTCCAGCCCATATATTCATGTTCCTAGTATTATATTGCATGTTTAGCATTAATGATTCTTGCCTGGAATTACAAGTGGTATAGGAGCTTGTAACTTTTTGTTTTGTGTTTTAAGTGAATGACTTGCAAGGACAATTTTGAACGATGAAATCTTCCTTCTTACACAGCTTAGAAGAAGCATGACTAAACATTCTCATTCAAAGCCAGTTGGGTTACCTGATTCTTTTTTTCTGGGAGGTTCTATATCAAGGTCCTCTTTACTTAAAGCATCCAATCAATTTAAGGGAATTATCTCAGGTGCACGAAAGAAGCATCATGAGGTTTGAATATTAAACTTTGGGCATGTTGTTAATCAACGACTAGTTTTTGTTGGCTCTTACTTTTTTTTTTTCTGAAATTTTTTTGTCATGGAATTGACTTATGAAAAAGATGCAATTGTTATAACCAACTACTATTATGTAGAGTTCATGTAGTTAGATCAATTTTCATGTGATGTTTTTTCATTGAAAGAACTGTTGTGAATTACTGCTGGTTTCTATTTAAATGATTATATATTACTGGTGGTGAACTGTCCATCCCAGAATTAGAACCGCGTTAATGGACTGCATAGACTGTATACTTAGGTTTACTTTGTGCTTAAAAAGCCAATGCTTCATAAAACATGGTTGCAGTTTGTTAAGCTTGGCGCTTTAAAAGTTCAGTGACAGTATATATCCATTTCTAATAGAAGTCCGTGTGTATCTATCTGATATATATCTATGTTGTATTACAATTGTTTGATTCTAGCTTACTACTAAAATTTCTACTTGAGTTGTTTTTTCGATTTTCTTTTATCCTCTTCCTTTTAATTATTAACTATTACGGAGAAGGCTGGTAGAATCAGTTTACATGAAGTTCTACTGTCATCTTTGTCGTGGGTGGGTCGTTTCAATTTGATGATTTAGAGAGAATTGTTTGTGTTCTATTACTCTGACAGTTGCCCTTTATTAATTGTTCTTTATCCAGGACATTTGAGTTTAAGGTTTAAGGTTCTATTACTCTGACAGTTGCCCTTTAGTTATCAACAACTGCATTTTCTAAATTGGTCTTTTTCCATGAAATTCCTTGTAGTTATCGACAACAAATTGTGCAGATATTGCCCTCTCATGATCAAAATGTTGTTGCATGTTCCTGCTTATGAGATGGCCCTAGTCGACCAAATTTAATGGATTGCACTATGAGATTCTTAAAGATTATAGTTACCATGCATTGATAGGTTGCACCAAAATTTACGAGCCTAAAATGGTTTACCTTGCATTAATATAGCTTCTTTTAAGTGTGGAAGGATGTAATTTATTATACTTTACATCAACAAGTTAGTCAATGGAGACATAGGTAAGTTGTCCCCCCCCCCCTTCCCGGTTCCCCTGGGCTTTGGCTTTTCGATTCCTGCTGCTGCTCCCTGGCTTTTTCGGTTCCCCTTGCTTTGGCTTTTCGGTCCCTTCCACTGCTCACTGGCTTTTCGGGTTTCCCTTGCTTTGGCTGTTCGGTACCTATTGCTGCCCCTTGGCTTTCCCGATTCCTAGTTGTTTAGGTGGGCTTCTTCCGTGCCTTTAATGCTGCCTTTTTCTTCCCCTTTTTGGTTGGTTGTGATAAGGCATCTTGATAATGAGCAACTACCTATAATAAGACGGCGTGCTTCTCCACTACTCTGCTCCACTAATCTGACATTCGGCTGAACCGGTTTTATCTCCATCGTTCATTTTCTGCTCTTTCATCTCAACCGTTGATTGCCAACGGTCTGGCTTTTATATACAGCCATTGTAAATGTCATTGGCGATTGGAGATTATGAAGATGAACAGTGATCTGTTCGGAAGTTCTCTGCATTTTCTTATCTGTATGATTTCTGTTTTACATTAACTCTGATTGCAGGTTAATGTTACTGGAGCTGAACTTCTTCATGGTATCAGAGCTCTAGGTTTTTTTTTTTCTCTTATCTCCATGGCTACGTCTGGTTCATCTACCTCTTCTCCGGCCACTCTTCTTCCCGACAATGCCGTCGTCTCTACAACTCTCATTATACCTCCACAGCTTAAATTCTTCATGGCGAATGTTAAAACCATGGTCACCGTTCAGTTAACCACGGACAATCATCTGCTATGGAAGTCGCAGCTCTTAAAGCTCTTTGCGGCTAACAACTTTGAAGGTTATCTCACCGGAGCTTCTCTTCAACCTCCAAAAGACATTCTCGCTGCTGATGGAACGACTCAAATCAATCCGTCATTTCAACTTTGGATGCTTATTGATCAGCACCTAGCCTCTGCCATTTACTCGACGGTTTCTTCCTCATTGCTTCCGTATATCCTAAATCTGGCCACCACTCATGAGATTTGGCAAACTCTGGAACTCAGACTTCAATCAACAAATCGTTCACGGCTTCTGCAACTAAAAAATGAATTACATCAGTTACAGCTCGGTGACAAAACTATGTTTGCATATCTCTCCGATATCAAGGCCAAAGTTGATGCAATTGCAGCAGCCGGTTCATCTATTGATGTTGAGGATATATTCCTTTATACCATTAATGGATTACCATCTACATATAGCTCTTTTAAGGCGATTATTCGCAATCATCTTCAACCAATTTCCTTAGATGACTTCTATGCTCTGTTATGCAGTGAAGAACTACATCTCACTGCTGAAGCTCATCGTGACAATCTGCAGAGTTCCACTGGTGATTCTACCTTTGCTCTTACTGCTACTCGAGGATCCTCCAGGAATCGTGGTTTCTCTTCCTCAAACTATCGCGGTCGTTCTTCGCCTGGACGTTCTCCTGCTGGACGTGGTTCTGCTCGCATTTCCTCTGGCCGTGGTTATCCATCTACTCGTGGTGGTCGTCGTAATAGAACCGCCATTGATTGTCAAATATGTGGAAAACCCGGACATTCTGCAATCCACTGCTGGTATAGGCATGATTCTTCCTATACTACTCCACCTCAAGCATATATTACTACCGATTCAGCTCCTGCGGCGGACTGGTATCTAGATTCTGGTGCAACTGAGCATTTAACTTCAACTCCGACTCATCTCAACAACATCCAGCAGTATACCGGCTCGTCTCAAGTACAAGTTGGCAATGGTCAGCAATTACCAATTGCCAACACTGGCCAAGGCTTGCTTCCCACTCCCTACCGTAAGCTTCACCTACCTCATGTTCTACATGTTCCTTGTCTCATAATTTGTTATCTGTCCATAAGCTTACAAATGACAACTCTTGTGTTGTGCTTCTTGATGCCCATGGTTTTGCTATCAAGGACTCCCGGACCAACAAGACTCTTCTCCACGGACCCACTCAACATGGTCTTTACCCAATTAAGCTTCCACGGTCTTTGGCTTCGGCTTCTTCCATTACTGCCTTGGCTTCTTCCACCGCACCATCTTTTCTTTGGCATCAACGGCTCGGTCATCCGTCAGCTTCTATTCAGCAACGTCTATCGTCTTTACTATCTTTTAGTCCTAGTTTTGTCAATTTTCATTTTAATGCTTGTTCTCAAGCAAAATGTACTAGGCTTCCTTTTTCTCTATCTCAGTCTACTACTACTAAATGTCTAGAACTTGTTCATAGTGATGTTTGGGGTCCTTCCCCCACTCCATCAATGCAAGCCTATCTTTATTATGTTGTGTTCGTTGATGACTATAGTCGCTATACGTGGATCTATCCGTTACGCCATAAATCTGATGTGTATACAATTTTTTTACAATTTCAAGCTCTTGTAGAAAAACAATTTCAAAATCCTATTAAGATTTTAAGAACTGATGGTGGTGGAGAATATGTCAACAGTAATTTTAAAAATCATCTCACTAAATCTGGTATAATTCATCAAATTTCTTGTCCTTATACTCCCCAACAAAATGGGGTTGCCGAGCGAAAGCATCGGCATCTTCTTGCCACAGTTCGTGCTCTTCTATTAACTGCCTCTTTACCTCTCAAGTTCTGGCTTGATGCTCTTCTTACTGCCACGTATCTTATTAATCGTATATCGTCTCCGAATACTCAAAATCTTTCACCTTATGAGCTTCTTTACAAAACTCCTCCCAACTACAATTTACTTCGGGTTTTTGGGTGTCTCTGTTATCCGTGTTTTCCCACAAAACTCATACATAAATTAGCTCCTCGCTCCTCTCCATGTATATTTCTTGGTTATGCTTCGTCTTCCAAAGGGTATAAATGTTTAGATCTTCACACATTTCGTGTCTACACCTCTCGTCATGTTCATTTTCATGAGACTATTTTTCCCTTTCAATCACATTCTACAATTGTCTCTTCTTCAACGCCCTCTGTCCCCTCTACATTTCATCCAGCTACACTAATACCTGTCTCTACTATCTCTTCACGTCAAGCCACCTCATCCTCACAGCATCTGCCATCTAACCCATTGTCTCTTGAAACTTCAAATTCAATTTCGCAGCAAATTTCTCACAGTCCGTCTACATCTTCTTCCAGCCCCTCCACTCTCAACACTTCTGAGTCTATTCGGCCTCCTTCACGGCATACCATGGTTACAAGAGCACAAACTGGACACCTCAAGCCTAAGCAAATACTTGATCTCAGTCACACTATTATACCCACCAATCCAACCAGTTTTACTGAAGCGTTTAAGCATGCGGTTTGGCGAGATGCCATGAGCCAGGAATTTGATGCTCTGCAAAAACAAGGAACCTGGATACTTGTTCCACCACATTCAGCTACAAATATTCTAGGTTGTAAGTGGATTTACAAAACCAAATATAACTCGGATGGTACTCTTGCACGATATAAAGCTAGATTAGTTGCTCAAGGCTTTAAACAAGAGCATGGTTTGGACTATCATGAAACTTTCAGTCCTGTAGCCAAATTCTCTACCATTCGCATTTTTCTAACCGTTGCTGTCACAAATAAATGGGCTATATTACAGCTAGATGTCTCCAATGCATTCTTACATGGACCCCTTCAGGAGACTGTTTATATGAAGCAGCCGACAGGCTTTACTGATCCTCAATTTCCAAATCACATTTGTCTTTTGAAGAAGGCTATTTATGGACTTAAACAAGCCCCGAGACAATGGTTCTCTACATTTTCTTCCTATTTGCATCAATATGGTTTTCATACCAGTTCTGCCGATCCTTCACTGTTGATGTTTCAGCATAATTCTGATCAAATTTATATACTCATCTATGTGGATGATATTTTGATGACCGGTAATTCACCAAATGCGATTGATAAATTGTTGGCAGCTTTACAAACTCAATTCTCAATTCGAAATCTGGGGCGTCTACATCATTTTCTGGGGTTAACTGTCACTTATACTCCTAACGGACTACACTTGGATCAGTCCATGTATGCTGCCACTCTTCTCCGCCGAGCTGCAATGGAAAACTGTAAGCCTTTACTTACACCACTGCCTACCAAGTTTGTGACTCACTCTACATCAGACCTTCCATATGACAATCCTGAGCATTATCGGCAGCTTACGGGTGCCTTACAGTACTTGACCATTACCCGTCCTGATCTTTCCTATGCCATAAATTTTTTGTGTCAACATATGCACACGCCGCTTCAGTTTCATTACAAGCTTTTAAAACGGGTTCTTCGGTATGTTAAAGGAACTCTCTCACTTGGGCTACCTATTACTTCTTCCAGTCTTGAACTTCAAGGCTTTGCTGATTCTGATTGGGCCACGGATCCTATCACTCGTCGGTCGGTTACTGGATATTGTGCCTTCCTTGGCACGACTTTAATTTCTTGGATAGTTAAGAAACAAACTTCAGTCGCTCGTTCTTCTACGGAAGCTGAGTATAGAGCGCTTTCCACTGCAGCTTGTGATTTAATCTGGCTAAGAAGGTTACTCTCTGAATTTCAAGTGCAATATGTCGAGCCTACCATTCTATATTGTGATAACATATCTGCTTTAGCATTGGCAAATAATCCAGTGTTTCATGCACGCATAAAACATATAGAGATTGATTTTCATTTCATTCGGGATTGCATTCGGAATCGTCATCTACAAGTTCAACATATCTGTTCTACAGATCAGCCTGCTGATCTCTTCACAAAGGCTTTAAGTGCTCAACGTCATCTTTATCTTTGTAACAAGCTAACACTACAAACTGCTACTGTTAGCTTGAGGGGAGCTGATAAGGCATCTTGATAATGAGCAACTACCTATAATAAGACGGCGTGCTTCTCCACTACTCTGCTCCACTAATCTGACATTCGGCTGAACCGGTTTTATCTCCATCATTCATTTTCTGCTCTTTCATCTCAACCGTTGATTGCCAACGGTCTGGCTTTTATATACAGCCATTGTAAATGTCATTGGCGATTGGAGATTATGAAGATGAACAGTGATCTGTTCGGAAGTTCTCTGCATTTTCTTATCTGTATGATTTCTGTTTTACATTAACTCTGATTGCAGGTTAATGTTACTGGAGCTGAACTTCTTCATGTTGGCCTCCTTTTTTTCCTGTTTTGGTTGGTTGTTTTGGGTGGTTGCTTGGTTGTCTTTTGGGCTTCCTTTTCTCTATTTATAGGGGCTGTTTATGGCAGTTTTAAGAGAGTGAAATGTAGTGATTTTTGGAAAACAAAACCTAAGGGTTTTTAGCTTGCGAGCTAATCTTCTACCTCTCTTCTTCCTCTAATTCATCTCGGTCTTCTAATCTATTTCTTCTATCCATGGTTTACCCTTCATTGTATCTTTCTTCTTAAACTACAAAAAATTATAAGGTGTCGTTGTGTCTTATTTAAGTTTGTTTTGTCATGTTTTTTTTATTATAATTATTGTTGTGTTTGTTTAAGTTATTTGGATAGGAAGTGATTATTTGCATACCTAGTAGGCTTTATATTTTTTGGTTGCATCATCTTGTGGGGCACGGTTTGTTATGATCAACGCAATTCATGCACCTTCTCTATTTGGTGTTGGCTTTTATCATAAAAATATTAGTGGTCCAAGCATGGTGATAAATTTCTTTGATTAGTCAACTATGATGCACCGACACGGACACGGCGACACGGACACGACACGACACGGACACGGGACACGACAATTTTTAAAAATATAGGACACGGGTGCGGCGTGGATACGACATAATAATTTTTTAATATAATATATAAAAATTAAGGTAACATTATAGTAAAACGTCAATCAATAATAAATCAATTCATGATAACTTGTTTAACTTATAACATAAAGATGTTTAGTACAAAATGTCTAGTGCAAATACAAAAATATAAGCAAAAAATTATTTAATACAACATGAAGGTCTAACTACTCAATAGAGGGAATGATAAAATTAGATTCAGATGTTGGTTTTTGGCCTTCAATATCTTTATCATTGAATATCATTGCTTCCAACTCTGGTTCATCTAGAGAAAGATTTGCAACCTCCAATAATCCCATATCATCAAGGCACTTGAACCCATCTCCAGCAACATCCCACATCTTGTTATCACCTGTCATATAAAGTGGGGTTTTCCTTGATAGAAGACGAATATTTGTATGCACATAAACTAAATCTTCAGCACGTTGTGGAGTTATTTTATTCCTCTTCATTGATTAGATAAATGAGTATGTGCTCCAATTTCTCTCACAACAGGAAGAAGATGATACTTGACCAAGAAGTTTTATTGCTATTGTTTGAAGAAGCGGTGCTGAAGCTCCATGAATCAACCACCACATTTTTGGATCCATCCTCCATCTATCAACCAAAGATTCTTGATCACCAAAATCCTCTAAATATCCAAAGAACTTTGCAAGTTCTATATTAATTTTTCTTCTCTCCTCCTCATTTGGAAAATATCTTTTCAGGCATATCTTTCTCATTTTTGAAACTTCAAAATCTTTTGTGGTGAAACACGTTGAGGGTCTTTTTGAAGCCATTATTTACTTGAATACCTTCAAATAATACAAAACATATTAAATTATATGTTCATTTACAAACAAATTTAAATTAATTTAAAAGATAAATATAAATATACCTTGGATTTAATGAATGAGCCAAACAATGCAAAGCTGTGTTGCTTTTGCTCCGACTATCTTCAAGAATAGTATAAACAATTGTGGGCTCCGAAAATTCGACCTCGGCCTCCACTCACTTTTCTTTTTATTCGGCGATGGAGTTTTAACGAACTAAGTTCCGAGGTAAATTTTGGAAGGCAGATGGGTTTGTAGATAAGACACTACCCAGAGATTTCGCCCTCATTTTGTGAGGACTTTATGATCTGAGTTCTGGTTTCTTATAGGCGCAAGCCCCTATAGTTAATTGCCCCTCTCGATCACGAGAGAGAACTTTCGATTAAGGCTAGTCGTCAATCAGATATGTATAGAAATATATGTTATCTGGCATATAGTAGCAGCATATGTATGAGAATTTGAGAATTGGAAATGGATTTGGAATTTGGGAGATTTCAGATGTTTAGGATTTGGGTTAGGAGATTTGATAAGTTTGATATTTAAAACTAGAATTTTCACAATCTGGAACTTAAAGCGGATGGTGGGGGAATGGATGATAGACCCGATCAAGATCCCATGGTTCCGTCATCCCGGGCCATCGTGGTCCCTGGTCTACTTAGTCAGAGGAGGTAGTCGACCCAACCTGACAGAAGGATCCTTGTCGGCAGCCATGGGTTGCTTCGTCTAAGGGGACCTTGTAGACCGGGGTTGGATGTTTGTCTAAGGGGACAAATTTGAATCCACCTTAGCTGACAGAGGGCTTTGTGCCTTATCGATCATATCCTATTGATTCATTTCTCAAGGATTTAATGCCATTAAGGAGCGTATTGGCTCTGGCCATAACCGCTATCTGTGGTGCCATTTGGCGGCAAAACCACTCGGTTTAGAGGGCCCCTGGTCATAACCGTTTACCTGCAGCGCCATTTGGCTGCGAAACTGCCGGTTAGAGGACACGTACTACGTCCTTACTGGCAAGAGATTGTTTGAGAATGGATCCTAGTGATATTTTCGACTAGACATTTGACTCTTTGTGAGCTAGAGTAAATTTTAATTTGTCCGCCTCAGCAAACTGTTGCGGAGGGCGGATGGATTTTGCTTTAAGTGCGTTGATGGATTTATTTCATTTTTAAATGTTTTTGGGATTTTAGAATTTTTTGGAATTTTGGGATTTTTTTTTTTGGAATTTTCTGGGATTTTTGGATATTTAGAACGTCATTTGAAAAATATTTGGGAATCATTTGAAATGTTTGTGAACCCCTCCGGTTGAGATAAACATTCAAAACGACCATCATCGGGGTGTTTGGGGGTCATTTCTTTTTATGGATTGAACCTTGTCAACTCTGTCAGGCTGTTGACAGAGGATCGGGTTTTGTAGGCTTTGAGCCTTTATTAGTGAATTCATATTGTTGTAGGCTTTGATGGCCTAATATGAATATTTTGAGACAAGTATAACGGTCGCCACAACCGTATATTTTTTTGTTGGTTCGAACCCTGTCGACTTCTATTGACCTGTATAGAAGGATCGGTTTCGAATCTGAATTCACTTATCAACCCGCGTAGCATCCCTAGACATCACTTGTGTACCACTAACACGCTCGCCGGGGCCCATGCGGGTTTTATAATTGTTTTTACCCCTTTTGGTGTACCTATGTGTATACAATTTATAGTGCATGTGCAGGGGTACTCTTGGAATAGACGTCTTCTGTCTGCTTGTATGAATGCTGCAGATCCGGTGGCGTGGCATAGCAACTTCTGAATAGAATTGTTCGCTGCTTCGTACAGGTAGACTGTCGTGCACTATTTGTTGATTTTTGTAGGCGGATCATAGTGCACTAACTAATCTCCTGCCCCTCTTAGTCGTAGATGCCTACACTTATTGTGGTCTTTTTGACATTCTGCTCGTATATGAAATTTAATATATATGATGGGTCCTCCACGACGGTTTGCAGATGGTTGTACTTGCTACAATGTGACCATCTTTGTTCGTGAAAAATTACTATATTTGATCACCATTGAATTGTTATTGATTGTAGAAGTGTCATTGTTCTTGCATCCTACCCACCTTTCATCAATCTCAGGTGGGATTTGATGATTGTATTTGTTATAGATCAAATTTCCTTTGTTTGTAGAAGACATATACATTTATTTTCCACTACTTTATGGTAGGATATATAGACATCCTACACTTGGTAGACTGCTTGCATTATCCTTGCAAATTACATGTTGTGTGCATAGTGGATCCTCCTATTGACCTCCAATGTCGCCTTCTTCAATCAACAGGCATTCGTAGGGATTATTGTAGGGGATTCCAACAGTACCTGTAGGATTTGTTTGTTTGCAGATCAGTTTGTATGTTTGAATTTTGATGTTGATAGTTGGAGTGTCCTCTTTGAACTATTCAAAACACATCATGTCTTTCAGTTCATCGCATGTTGAATCCCCCAACTTGTAGGAGACAAATGTATCTAATTGTTAGGAGCTTGTCACTTGTAATCTATACAAGTTAGATCTTATATGGTTCATTTGAAATTCTCTGGGTCATCATCAAAATCAAGTCCAAACTCAAGTTTGAGTTTGTCTAGTTCAAGTTTTGCTCCAAATTTGAGTTCAAATAATTCGAATCATGACTCTTTTGAGTCAAATGAAACTTAAACCCAAGCCTTGTTGTACTTCAAGATTTATTCCACAAACAATCTTGTTAAGTTCAACTTAAGTCTGAGCCCAAATCAAGTTCTTCTTGATTGAGTTTGATTGAAGTTCCATTTGGTTCAAGTAGAGTTCAATGTCAGAGTTTAAATTCCTTAAAGTCCAAAGCTGATCCAAGTCTTTGCTTACATAAGTATGAGTTCAAGTTCAATTAAAGCTCAAATCAAGTTTGAGCGTAGTCTTTTGTAGTTCATCAAGTCTCTTGTGTTCAATGTCTTGTTCAAGTTCGATGTCCACAAGTTTTGAGTTCAAATTTAAGTTCAAGTGTATTTAGTTCATTTTGATTTGAGTTCTGAGCATAGTTTCAAGTCCTTGATTGTTCAAATGTGTCCACATCTTTGTTCTCTTTGAGTTCAAAACAGGCCCGAGCGTAGCAGTATTTCACACAAAATTTCGGCAGCCTCCCGGCGTCTCCCCCCGTTTAGGAGAAAACTACGGAAAATTGGGCCTCCCGCCACGCTAGAGAAAAGCGTGTACGGTAGGTGCCCTCTTTCGAGGACACCGCGGCCGTGTAAAGTTTTTGTCCCCACCACGCCAGAGAAAGGCATGTATGGATTTTCAGTACCTGTTGCAAAAGAGAAACAGTTGTTTCCCCGCGAGCGGGTACTTATGGATGAAAAGCAGTTATTTCCCCGCGAACGAGTACTTATGAATATCCCGGTCTTGCCGTACGCACCGCACCGGGTCCCCATCCCACCACGCTAGAGAAAAGCGTGTATAGGCGGTTTACCGATTTGGCACGCACATCGAGAACAGGATTTTATGCGATCTCCCAATTCATTGAAAAACACCGCGACGAACTTCCTCCCACCACGCTAGAGAAAAACGTGTATAGGTAGTCATTTGGTCGCGTTGCAAGCATCGAAAGCGGGATCTCAGAGTTTTAGAGTTTAGAAAAGTTATACCTGCGCGGGGTTGATGACGGCGGTGTGAGGATCGAGGTAGGAGAGAAGCATTTTATGTTGACAACCAATCATAATTAAGAGTAATTAATTATAATTAATAGAAATTAATTAGAATTAATTAAAATCATTTATAATTAATGAAGAATTAATTATAATTACTTATAATTAATTAAACTCAATTATAATTGATGAAAATTAATTATCATCAATTTAAGATTAATTACAATCAACAACAATTAATTATAATTAGTGGTAATTAATTATAATCTAAAAATAATTAATTATAATTACAACAATTAATCATATCTAATTATAACTAATAATAATTAATTTAAATTAAAATAGCTAATTATAATTAATTTGTAATAATTTATAGTTAATTATTACTAAAAATAATTAACTATAATAATAATAAACTAATTATAATTTATTTTAATTAAAAGTAATTACTATCATTATTAATTAAATATAATTAAATTATTATAATTAATTATAATTAACTATTAATTAATTATAATTATTAACAAAAAAAAAAAAATTAACATAACCAATTATAATTAAGCCTAACTTATTTATAATTTAGTATATTAAATAATAATTAAAAAAAAGGAAATCTCTCCTCCCCTCTCGGTTTGGGAGATTTACTGGGCTTGGCCGAAGAAGCACGCTTAAGGGAGAAAGTTACTTTCTCCACAAGCGAGCTCCTGTGCTTGCTTTCGATCAAAATGTCCAACTTCCGATCCAAATGGAAGGGAAAGTCAGTCGCTGGAGTAGAGTCGAACGACAGCAAAGGGGCGACGGGTTGGGATCGGCGTCGGCTTGGGGAAGAAGGAGAGAATGGGATGGGGAGTTCGGCTATGGCAGAGAAGACTCGGGTAAGGGTGGCTGCCCTCTCTCTCTCTCTCTCTCTCTCTCTCTCTCTCTCTCTCTCTCGGTGGAGGCGTTGGAGAAGCAAGGAGGTCGGGAGGAGTTCGGCCTGAGGTTTTGCTCGGACAGAGAGGGAAAAGGGAGATGGAGTCGTGTGGGAAGAGTCGATCGTGCCTTGTGGTCGGGATCGGAGAGGAAGTAGCGATTGGAGCTCGGTCGTGTGGGAGAGGGATCGGGAGTTGAGTGCGGGAAGGAAGAGCTCGGCTTGGGGCTGAGAGAGATCGGGAGGTTGGGTTAGGTCGGAGACTTGGGGAGGAAGAGTCATGTGGTTTGCGGGGGGTATCGGGAGAGGAAGAGGGAGTAGCGATTTGGGTCGGTATTTAACGAAGAGAATGGGGCAGCGATCGAGAGCAGATTTCATGCAGGAAGTGCGCAGAAATGACGGGAGCGGCGTCGATTTCAGCCGGATTCGCTGCAGGATTCGTGGAACCAATGGTTTACAGGTATTATTTTTCGTTTCTTTTTTTTTTTTGTTTTTTCTGCGAAGGTCAACAAATGCCCCCCAACAAATGTGATATGCGTCTAGAGCGGATCACGTTTATTGTAAGCTGATTGACCCTGTGGATCTCCAGATATTTATTCTAGATGTCACACTAAGATTTCCATTTAGTGGATCTCCAAGAATTTACTTGGATGTCACACTAAGATTTTCTTTTTCCATAGATCTCTTGGATGTATTAATAGATGGTTGAAATACTAATTTCTTTCATCATGTGCTTTGTGATGCGGACATTGATGGAGAATTACCTGATTTGTCTTTGTTGACTTGTCAGGTGATTTTTGTACCTTCGGCTCTATGCTTTCTTGCTTTGACGGGCTTGTTGAAGGAGTAGATGCCGGTGACCTAAACCCTTAGGTTTGTATTAGGTCGGTGGCAAAAAGTCATCGGTCCAGAGCTTTGTGCGTAACGGACTTATTGATGATAGAATCCTCTTAGTTCAGCCCTGAGTTTTGTGTGAACTTTGGGATAGTTTTCTTCGGTCCTTTGCTTTATGCTTTGGTGGACTTGTTGAAGAAAAATTCCTTCGATCCTCGCTTTGCGCTTTACGGATTTGTTGAAGGATTTGCAGGTTTTGGATTCAATTGATAGTACCGAACGTAGGTAGTATCTTGATCCTTAACCACTTGAGAAGACTTTAATCTGAATCACTTGAGTTCGTCAGATCGGGAGAGCTAGAATTTGATAGCTCTTCGTCCTCTGGTTGCTGAAATCGGGGTTCCTCTACTGTGACATTTCTTATGGCTTGTTGAGTAGACGGAGCCGCCAGCGATCCGGCCATATTTGGGCTTGTTGGATTCGACCTCTTACACCCATTCAGGCTTCAGACTCGAGCTATGGGAATTGCGCTCCCCAATTCTGATTTTGCTGAAGTTGGTAGATTTGGAGTCATCCTTCGTGGTTGCAGATTTTGGAGCCTACGAATATTTGGTAGTTGCTCGAGACTCATCCTTCCACTGGAACTTTGATTCTCCAGTCATTTGGGGAGAATTTTCTAGACTACAATCACTTGAATTGGTCGAGTCAAATTTGCCTTCGTACTTCCTACAGTCCCTACTGACGGGTTGACGAAGTGGGGGTTCCGCTACTACGGCCTTTCTTATGGCTTGTTGAGTAGACGGAGCTGCCAGCGATCCAGCCATATTTGGGCGTGTTGGATCCGACCTTTTAGACCCATTCGAACCTTAATCTTCAGGCTGTCGAAAGACTTCAAGCTTCTTCAGCTCAATTTTGTAGGAGTGTGTAGCCACAAAAGTCTTTTTCTTGATTTTTGAGTCTTGGTTTGTTGTAGAAGGTGTTGTCTCTAACACTTGAAAGACCACCTGCATATAGGGGTGTCAATTCGGGTCAACCCGTCGGGTTCATGTCGAACCCGACCCGACCCGTATCTAAACGGGTCAACCCGAACCCGACCCGTTTTTACAAACAGGTCGGACATTTCAACCCGGACCCGACCCGGCCGGGTTGACCCGACCCGACCCGCGACCCGGCAATGTTCTTCCAAACTTTTTTTTTTTCAAATTTGGCAAACGTGCTCTCAAAATTGATCTGCACGGAGGCCGGAGACTGTGCAGAAACTTTATAAAGTTTTTTTTTGGGGAATTAAAACATTATAAAGTTGAAACAACTAGTGTTGATACATGATACTTTCCTTCATCTTGTAAAACACGCATAGCAGGAGACAGCTGGCAGGAGCGTCAGAAGCAGCAGCTTGAGCTGCACGGAGGCCGGAGCACGTGAAATAGATCCTTGCCTAAAAATGATCTCATTGGGCGGAGCAAGATATGGAGCTTGTCATGGAGTGGCCGAGGAATCCATCAAATGAGCAGTGGGGAACTCATTTGTACAGAAATATTTTTTTATTTTTTTAAATTAAATGGGTTTTCGGGTTGACCCGGTAACCCGCCGGGTCAACCTGACCCGACTCGTTTTATCAAACGGGTCAAATCTGTAAACCCGAACCCGACCTGTTTATCAAACGGGTCGGGTCCAACCCGGATTTTCCAGGTCGGGTCCGGATCGGGTTGTCGTGTCGTGTCAAATATTGACACCCCTACCTGCATATACTTTGAAAAACAAATATTTGTATTCTTTAGCATAAAAGAACATTTGAATTGATAATTTTAAGTATTTATTCGGGGATCTCGGCACGCAGCGCGATGTCGGCCCGAATAAATATTTAAAATGCCTCCTGTCTCGCAGGGACATTTTAAAATGGAATAAATTTGGAATTTCAATATTTTAAATATTCATTTAGGGATCTCGACGTGCAGCACAATGTCGACCCAAATGAATATTTAAAATGCCTCCTGTCTCGTAGGGATATTTTGGATAGGCTTTTTATATTTTGAGATTTTAAATATTTATTCGGGGATCTCGACACGCAGCGCGATGTCGACCCGAATAAATATTTAAAATGCCCTCAGTCTGATGGGGGATTTTGAAACGCATTCTTGCTATACAAGAGAATTTTAAAATATAAATATATGCATGCTTTGAAAAACATGCATATAATACTTTGATCATTATAAAGTACAATAATCTTGGAATTTTCATGTATGGTACTTCTTTAAATGTCGACCATTGATAGGTGGCATAGGCCTCTGACCGTTCAGATCGATCAACTGATAAGCTTCTCATTGGTATACTTTCTCGATGACGAAGGGGCCTTCCCAATTGGACACGAATTTACCACCAATTTTTCGATGTGGAATGATTGGTCTTCTCAGCACCAGGATCAATTCTCCTTCTTGAAATGTCCGAGGACGCACCATCCGATCAAAAGACTTTGCCATTCTTCCTCGGTAGATTTCTAGATTTTGTTGAGCTTGTAACCTTAGTTCATCAAGTGCATCGAGCTCTTCCATTCTGAGGCGGGCATTCTGTTCTTGAGTGAGATCATTCTAAATTGCCACCCTGAGTGATGGTAATTCAATCTCCAATGGTAATACAGCTTCAACACCGAACACCAATGAATAAGGAGTGGCTTTGGTTGGTGTTTTATAAGTTGTACGATAGACCCATAGAGCTTCTGCCATCTTCGTATGCCACTCTCTTTTGTTCTTGGTGAGAATCTTATTCAACAATTTCACCAGCGTCTTATTGAAGGCCTCCGCCAAGCCATTTGCTCTTGGATTGTATATAGATGAATATCGCCAATCGATTTTGTGCCGATCAACGAACTTGTAAATTTTTGTACTCTTAAATGCAGTACCAATGTCTGAGATTATACGACATGGTACACCAAATCTGTAAACAATGTTGTGGGTGAAAAAGTTGATTACATGCTCGGATATGACCTCTCTGAATGGAGCTACTTCTGCCCACTTTGAAAAGTAGTCTGTTGCTGCTAGAATAAATCGATGTCCCGCTGAAGACGGTGGATCTATTGGCCCGATAATGTCAGTGCCCCAACATTCAAATGGCCAAGATGCTATTGTTGGGTGTAGTGGATTTGGCAGCTGATGTATAACATCACCGTGGATTTGACACTCGTGGCACCTCTTAGCATGGTCAATACAATCTCTGACCATAGTTGGCCAATAATAACCCATTCTCTTGATTTTAGCGGCCATTTTGGGACCTGACTGATGTGCCCCGCAAAGCCCTTCGTGGATTTCTGCTATCGCTTTATCAGCTTTTCTGGTCCCCAAGCACCTTAGCCACATTTGATCAAAGGCTCGTCTGTACAACGTGTCATTAACAAATGCGTATCTCAATGCCCTTTTTCGAATTTGTGCGGCCATAGACTTTTCTATCTGGAGTTTGTTTTCCTTGAAGTAGTCAATGAATGGCTGTCTCCAATCATTTTCGACTTAAATATCTAAACAATGTCACCACGATTCTGAAGCTTGACTAGCTTTATGTCTCTTGGCCACGTGATATTCTTCTGGATAATTCTACATAACGATATGATGGAGAGGTTGAGGGTCAACTAGGATTTCATCCTGCTGATTTGAATCTGGAATTTCTTCCGCCCTTGGGAATTGTAGCAGAGCGGGCTCCAAAATCCTACGAGTGTAAACTCCTATGAATATAGGCCTTTCCTCGTTGATGTTAGCCATTTTTTTGGCTAATTTGGCCAGATAATCTGCTTTAGCATTCTATCCTCGAGGAACTCGAGCCATTTTGACATTTGGTACTCGCTTCAGAAGCTCGAGGGCTCGCCGGTGATAGTGGGTCAATTCGACTTTACCAACCTTATAAATTCTAAGTACTTGATTTATTACAAGTTGAGAATCACCAAAGATTTGAAGACGTTGGATTCTGACATCGATCGCAATCTCCAGCCCTGCTAATAGAGCTTCGTACTCGGCTTCGTTGTTGGTTCGAGGTTCAGTCAAACTGAATGAAAATCTCATTATACCTCCCTCAGGTGCTATGAAAATGAGACCGATGCCAGCTCGAGCCCTTGCAATATTTGGAGGTCGGACATGTCTAATAGATGATGCACCGTCAAAGTATATCTCTCAAAATGGTAGCTTTTCATTTTCCTCGACCTGCATCATTTGCTCATCGGGCAAATCATCGTTGAGTGGAGAGTCGCTGGGATTGGATGTGCAGCGAGAAAATCTGCCAAGGCCTGTCCTTTCACCGCCTTCTGTGGCATGTATATGATTTCAAACTGCAATAACAATACTGCCCACCTGGCTAGACGACCTGTCAACGCTGGTCTTGTCATCAAGAGCTTCAGCGGATCGATCTTTGATATCAGTGTGATTTTATGGGATAGCATATAGTGGCGGAGTTTCTGAACTGCAAAAATCAGTGCCAGACAATGCTTTTCAATTGGGGAATAACGGCTTTCTGCTCCAATCAACCTTCGACTGATGTAGTAGAGCGCATTTTCTTTTCCTTCTTCATTATTCTGGGCCAATAGTGTTCCGAGGGACTCTTCTAGTGCTGCTGTATACACAGTATAAGAGGCTTCCCCGGAATTGGCGCTGCTAGAATGGGCGGATTCAACAGGTATCTCTTGATGCTATCAAACGCCTCCTGACATTCTGCATCCCATTTGAAACAGACATCTTTCTTCATTAGCTTTGAAAAGGGCTGACATCTACCCGAAAGATTTGATATGAATCTCCGAATGAAAGCCAGTTGTCCTTGCAGCAAGCGAAGCTGTCGAAGGTTTCTTGGCGGTGGCATCTCCGTGATCGCCTTAATTTTGTTGGGGTCGATCTCTATTCCTCGATGACGAACAACGTACCCCAGGAATTTGTCGGAGGAAACCCCAAAAGCACATTTGAGAGGATTCATCTTCAGATCAAACTTTCTGATTCTCTCAAATACGATTCTGAGATCTTTTAAGTGATCATTTCGGCCAATACTTTTGACAACAAGATCATCTACATAGCACTCGACCTTCTGATATATCAAATCATCAAATATGTGAGTCATCGCCCGTTGGTAAGTGGCACCAGCGTTCTTCAGGCCAAAGGGCATGACTGTGTAGCAGAAAATCCCGATAGACGTCCTAAACAATATATGCTTTTCATCTTCGGGCGCCATCTTGATTTGATTGTAGCCTGATGATCCATCCATGAAGGAGAACATATCGTAGTTGGACGTATTATCCACCAGGAGTTCGGATACAGGAAGTGGAAAATCATCTTTTGGGCACGCCTTGTTGAGGTCCCTAAAGTCAATACAGACACGAATTTGGCCGTTCTTCTTCTTCACTGGGACGATATTGGCAATCCAATCGGCATACTTTTCTTCTCGGATGAAGCCTGTCTCTATTAATTTCTTTGTTTCAGCAATCACTTGTTCTTCAATCTCCAATCTCATACTCCTTGAAGCTTGCTTTGTTGCAAATCTATTTTCATGGCTTATGTTTTAATGATTGACAAACACTATTTCTCTTGGACTGCTTGTTGGTTCTAACGTTTCAGGAATCAAAGATCGGACAAGCCAATTCAGGATTGCGTAGGTTTAGGGTTGAGTCAGTCTGTACTTTTGTTTTTCACTTCTTGAGTCTACTTGTAATGGTCAAAGAGACTGATGCTAAGTAACCCTTCACACACACACTTGAGAGACTTAGAATTTCTGTTTTTACTCATATCAGCAGGGACGATTTTTTATATCGGCCTGGATGATCAGACTTAAAACAGAAAGTCTAAATAAGGATTCTTAATTAAGGCAGCCGTCATTAACATATCGGCCTGGACGATACGTGTATCGGCCAGGACGATAAGCTCAAAACAGAAAGAAGTTGCCGCCATAGACAATTAAGGTATACTGTATTTTTAAATTATCGGCCAGGACGATCCTTTATCGGCCTGGACGATATTCACAAATTATGCCTTAATTGATCAGGCAATCAATGGAGTAATTAAGGATGATTGATACGATCATATCGTCCTGGACGATCGCAGGATCGGCCAGGACGATCCAGTCAAAAACCTTAAGTTACTTCAAGACGGTATAAATCGGCCAGCTTGTATCCAGGGCTATTCTCAGGACGATTTTACTCTGATTTGAACTGATCGGCCAGGACGATCGTGAGATCGGCCTGGATGATCAAGCCAATTTTCAATCGTCCTGTTTTGCATCCAGGGCTATGCTCTGGCCGATCTTCTTTGATTTGTACCGATCGGCCAGACCGATGTCCATATCGGCCTGGACGATATAGTCGGCAACTTGCAATTAATGAGCTCCTTTGAAGCTCTTCTATTTAAGGGCTTTTGTTCAACGTTTTTCAAGACCTTTGGCTGCTGCCTTGACCTGAGAAGACATTGAGGAGAGAAAGAGAGAGAGAGAGAGAGAGAGAGAGAGAGAGAGAGGATCTTGTGAGGGGGAGCTTGTGAGGGGATTCACAAGGGTTGCTTTAAGGATCGCTCTGCTTGTTCTTCGTCTAGAGTTTCTCGTCCGTGGAAGGGTCGGTAGAGGTAAGGAGTTAGCTTTTGGTTGTGGTTCTCTGCCAGCTTCAGGAGGAAGCAAAAGAAGGTAGGTTCTCTGCCTTGTCTGGTGGCAAAAAGGAGGTTCTTGTGAGGGCTTCTCCGCCTAGCCGTGGGGACTAAAGGAGAGTCACGTTTTGTAGTGCAATACTTGGAGGGTGCCTCCAAGGAGTGGATGTAGGTCGAGTTGACCGAACCACTATAAATTTCTGTGTTCTTGATTTCTTGGTTCCGCACTTTTATTTCCGCACTTTGTTTTCTGTGGTGATTTTGGTTTGTGATTTTCATTCTTTGAAGAAAAAAATTTTTAATTACCAATTCACCCCCCTCTTGGTTAGCTTGGGCCAGTTCTATAGGGCTTAACATCCCTAGCGAACTTTCATGCTTGACATGTGCTACATCCGGCTTGATTGCTAATCTGTGAACTGCTTTGTCAGGGGATAAGCCAGACATCTCAGCATATGTCCAGGCAAAGCAGTCCCTGAATTCACAGAGAAGTTCTTTTATTTCTTATATTTGTTCTTCGGGTAGGAGAAAACTAATGAAGGTTGGACGAGGATCCTCCTCAGTCCCCAAGTTGACTTCTCTTAGTTCATCCATAGTGGCTGCCTGTCCACCATCTTCAAGCTCTTCTGGTGCAGGCTCGACTTCTACGGGCTATTCATTATAATCATCAGCCTCATATGTCTCTTCAGCAACATTATTCTCGGATTCAATTTTCATGCATGTGATTGCCCGACAAGTTTCTTTCCGGAGGAATTTTCTTTTGATGAATCCAATACCTTTATATGCGTCTGTATCCTTCTGCCGTAACGGACGCGGACTCCTCCCATACCAGAGGCCCAAACTTGTACGAAGTTGTCGCTTGGTGGTGGGAATATTGACTTGTTTTCGTAGCATTCTTTGAATATTTTTGGTATTGAATCTAGGTAGCCTCGTAGAAAATAATTCCTCGGAGTCGAGGAGCATGCAATCCCAGTCATGATTCTCCTCTTTACGAACTCCCGTAGAATATAACACATTCTTTGGCACAGTTCCATTTTTACGGGGAGGCAGATAGAGAGTGGCGAGTTCTTCAACTTTATGCACCTCACGCGGAATAATTTCCTTGAAGTGTTGCAAGGGAACACGTGTGACTACGAGTACGCTATCTGAAATTGATAAGCTGTCTATTCTTCTAGAGAACACATTATGCACCGTGTTCATGTAAATAGAATCGTAGTCATAATCATCATTTGAAAATTCAATCTGCCTGCTCCATTCATCCGTTGACTGGCACACTCTTCGAGATTTGGCAGGAGTAACATCATCCTCATCTGTGTCACTCCCAAGATGAGGTACATATCTCTTTTCTTTTGGAATGGTCGGCGCTTTGGGAAGAGTCGGCACTGCCTTCTTTCTCCCCACCTGTTTTTTCCTACTCTCCAGTTCAGGTCGCTTTGTGCTCTTCGAATTTGATGTTTTAGCTTCGAGGGAGCTCGAAGACTTTTGCTTCTTTGGCATGAAGTACTGTGCATCTTCATAAACTGTGGCTTCATGAACTGTGAAGGGATGAATGTCGCCAGAGATCCTGAATTACTCCCCATCTTTGAGATACTTCATACACTGGTGTAGTGTTGACGGGATGATGCCATATTCATGCAACCAGGGACGACCTAGTAGCGCCTTGAATGAAGTATCCGCGTCAATCACATGGAATTTAGTTTCTGTATGGAGCTCTCCAAATACAAGAGGGAGCATGAATGATCCAAGGGTCTTCTGCCCTCTATCATTGAAACCATGCACCATCAACTTATCTGGCCCGAGGTGTTCCACATCAAGGCAGAGGGATCTCAGTGCTTTCAAGCTTATCAGATTCACGGAGGATCCAGGATCTATCAGGATTCGACTAATGATCAGTTTATCGCTCTCTACAGTAACATACAGAGGGCGGTTATGGTCTGCAGTTCCGAGCATCATGTCCTCTTCGGAGAAAGTAATGAATGGCTCATTTCGAGCTTGCAGAACCTCAGTCAAACTACGTTCAGCAAAATACGCCTCGTATCTTTCAGGATCTTTGAGAGCCTGAATCAGAGTCTCCCGAAGGTCTTTAGACATTACCAAGGCGTCGTATATGCTGAGTTGTGCTGGAATTTTTCTTAGATGGGATAAGGTATTATAATCTATCCCATTGTCTGAGGTGTTCTTTTTCTTGGGATCTTCAGGGATTATATCGTCATTGATGATTATTTCTTTATCCTTATCTTTATTGGAGATCTCTTTCTTCGGTGGAGGCGGTAGTATCTTGCCGCTTCTTAACTGCACTTGAGCAATCTCCTCCGGTTCAGAGTCATTTAACAGAGCATTTTCTTCAGAATCAGCTATTGTTGCACTAGGGACTCATCTGTTGATTTAGAATCACCATCCAGGTTTACATGTCCCATTCGAGACGCTATGCTAGGGTCTGATTCGTCTCCCTCTGGAAAATACAAATCCTCCTCTGAACTGTAATCCATTGGCAAAACCATCATACAGGATTCAGAGGGTACTTCTTTTATGTATTCCTCTTCTGTCAAAGTACTCGGTGTCACCGAGATGACCCGACATATTTCTGTTGGAAGAGAATTCTCATCATCTTTTCCGGCTTCGTCTATCTTAAGCTCCGACATGAAGTCAGCAAGCTTGATAGGTCGCCTCACAGTCTGGTAGTACTCATCCAAATTGTCAATAATCATCTGAGTTGCAGTCTTTTTCTCCTTAGGCTTCTTCAGCTTGGTCTTCTTCTTGGATGATTTCAACCCACCAGATTTTGAAGTGCTAGCTTGATTGGAGAGTTGTTTAGAAATAGGAGCTCGCACCATCGGCAGTTCCTTTAAATTTATCATGGGCTCAACAGGAGACTTCCACTTTACACTTGGAACTCCTTCAAGTTGTTTCAACATTTTTACAGTTTTCTTAGAGACCGTAGTCTCCCACTGTTCTTCCTGAATTGACTCCTTTTCTTTTCTTCTTTCTTTAACTAGGGGTACGGAAGAGGACGTGACCACCCGAGCTGATTCCTTTCTAGGGTGAGACAACACATTATCGGACAATGTCAGCTCCCCCTTTTGATATTTTCTTTCAAGCCAATCCTTGAATATGTAGCAATCTTCAATAGGATGGCTGAGTACCCGATGATATGGGCAATAATTTGAGTCACCAGTGTGCTTCGACTCTTCGGGTCTCTTGCATTCAGGCAGTTCTAAACCCGATTTCAACACTTGTCGAAATAATTTGACGACACTCTCCCTTTTGAATGAATATTCTTTATTCATTTTATCTTTGAGGGATTGGAACGTTCTATCACCAGTTCCTATTGTTTGTCTCTGACCTCCAGTTTGATAAGTCCGTAGCTTATTATTTCCCCCTAATATCAGCTTCGGTTGGGGGTTGGGGTTGTAGGCCTGTTTGGGCTTTTCTTGATATTGCATCGGCTGCTTGCCCTTGTCTACATTGTAAATCACTTGTTTTTCTCTATCAGCTCTAGAGAAGAACGTAGAGTCGGCTTCACCCCTTCTAGCACCCGGGGCTTTAGCCTTCTTGGGTTTATCAGAGTGATTTTCTGATCTGGACAAATTCAGTTTATCAAATTTGGCCACTCTGTCGAGTAAGTCTTGAAATATGTTGATTGTAGCTATGCACAGGAAGGGTTGCATCTTGTCATCAATGTTGCCCATTAACAACTGTACGGAATGCTCTTCCTCAAGCTGCTGCTCACATTTCATGCTCAGGTTGCGCCAGCGAGTGATGCATTTAGTCACTGATTCTTCTCTTTTTCTCTTATCCAGAGCGAGATCAGCGATCGTGATCTTCTCAGTTGTACTAGCAAACCTTTTCACGAACATAGATTCTAATTCTGCGAAGGTCTTCACAGAATCATTCGGCAGTTCAGCATACCATTCGAAAGCAGTCGCTGTTAAACTACTAACGAATTGTCGGAAGAGTAGGGCGTCATTACCTCCTGTGTTCGCACAGGTGGCTTTAAACTGTGCCAGGTGCTGCCTGGGGTTGTTATTACCGTTGAAAGTGTTGAACTTTG
Organism: Dendrobium huoshanense; assembly: GCA_016618105.1. NCBI lineage: Eukaryota > Viridiplantae > Streptophyta > Magnoliopsida > Asparagales > Orchidaceae > Dendrobium > Dendrobium huoshanense. The sequence goes on from CM028351.1 coordinate 14,914,743, forward strand.
GGACTGAATACCCTTTCGGGTACGGTACTTGATCGTATTCAGCAGGATAAGGACGACCCTTGCCCATCAATTTTTCTGCTTAATCAACGGCTATAATAGCCCTGATTCTTTCTGTGATTATTCCTTCCAACTGTGCAGCAGTTACTGGTTCGGAAGTACTTGCAACATTTTGTGGAGTGGGCTGACGGATGACATTATGAGCCTCATGACCACCTTCAGGAGTACCTCGTACTACTGAGACTTGAGGCATTTGAAAGTTTGGAGGATCCTGAGGAGGATTGGGCATGGCACCAACAACAACAGTTCTCTGCATCATCTGCATCATTGTCCCCATCTGAGCCATCATCTTAGTCATCTTCTCATTCAACTGAGAGATTTCTCTATCTTTGGCTCTCATTTGTCGCCTCATATGTCTTTGCATGTCTGCAAGCGTGACATTCTCGTCAGCGAAGGGATTCTCCTCGGCTTCTTCTCCTTCTTCTTCTACTTGGGAATGACCACCTCTGCCAGTGGTGGTCCCAGCTTCACGATGACGTTGATAAACTCGCCTAATCGGCGGTTGCTGATCGTCTTCATCTTCATCGTCATCGTAGTAGACTTCCTCATTAGCATTGGTGTGTCTCACCATATAGACTACCACCATGTCCAAGGTGTTATTTATTTCTTGTATTTCTTCTTCTAGATTTTCCTCCATAAATTCATCAATATTTTCTTCCCCTTCAAGGTATTCTTCTCCCTCTATATCTTCTTCTAGTACCTGAATCTCCGAGCGGCGACGCCACTGGATCTCCGGTTCTTGATTAGGCACGGGGACTTCTTCGATCAACGGGCTGCGGTCGAAGTTGGTCTTTTCCTTTGGAGGAGATGGAGGACGACGGGATCCCCTGGAGGATTCTCCAAAGTGTCTACCGTCTGGAGGAGTGTCATTATGGGTCCTTTTTGGGGCCACTTCTGATGTTGTTTGTAGATGGGGGCGGATCTCCGGGAAGTCTCACCGGATGTCACGTCCAGATCAGTTCCTCTTTCTCTTCTATCTTTTTCATTTCTCTGATGCTTTGGCCTCCATACTTGTTTTCCTTTCCACCGGGACCTTTCAGCAGTGGATCCCTGAACATATGGTTCAGGTGTCACACTCCGATGTTCACCGCGTGGGACATATCTTCTTTCTCTTCTTTCCGCCACAGCAGATAGACATTCTCTTGGCGGGGTTCTCCTAGCCTCGATCACTAAAGGCCGTTGGAACTTCTTCTTTTTCAGACCTTTCTCCTTTACAGTCTTCAGGACCCGATAGACCCGGGCTAAGAGAGTTTCAGGTTTCTTTCTCTTTGGAGGAGCTGAGACCTCCTGTCGTTGCTCCCAAAAAGACTTCTTCAGCTCACCAGTGGAGCTATTCCTTTTCACCCATTTTAAATCAAAAAATTTATTCCAGGTAGGAACATTGGCTTCAGGAACTTGGGCCGATAGATTGGAGGGATGAACAGGGAGTTGTTGTTGCTGAGCTCGGAGTTCAGCATTCATCTTTCTCCTTTGCCTTCTCGTAGGCCTCCCTCTAGATGAGGAGACCTCAGCATCGTATTTCCCAGGTGCAGATAACCTGGTCGGCAGGGGTGTGGTGTTTGTAGTCACCACAGAGTCTCTTCCACCATTCACAATTCTTCTGGTGGTCAGGGCCTCAGGCTGTGACAGCCTCTCGAACACAGAAATCCTCCTACGAGGATTTTCGGTAGTAGGTCGTTGTGCTGGCAAATGCACACGACGGGTAGGAGCTTCAGTAGTGGGTCGCTGCGCCGGCAGATGCGTGCGACGAGTAGGAGCCTCAGAAGCTCTTGCAACGACAACAGGGAAATCAACACTACCAAATTGGATGTTAGCTCCAGCGTTTCCGGTTTCAATGACAGCATTAGCCAGCTGAATCCTGGCACCTCGTCCCAGTTGGACAGTCATCGGGGTGTTCTGTAGATCCATCTTCATAAATGAAAGGCAAGGGTTAGTAATCAGAATCTGATACATCACCCCGCACTTTCAAAATGCAGAGACTTGAACAGAATTCAAAAACACAAATGGACAAAAATCATTAGCATAAGCAAATAATAAAAATAAATTTAAAATTCTGCTGAATGCCAAATGAATTTGTTGAATAATCATTTTGAAAGATTTAAGACTTCGATTCGTTAAATGATTATTGCGAAAGACTCAAAATTATGAGTATGGGTTGATACGGCTGCTACTATAGCTTATGAATGACTAGTCAGAGATGGAAAGATAAACCATTCCCCAGCGGAGTCGCCAGAAATCTGTGGGCGACTCCGATTGTTGGCTTTTTAGCTTTATCGGGACCTTTCAGAGATGGATTTTTGGGCATAAGGACCAAATGTCACATCTTGATGTTCACCGTACATAGCTCAATATCATCATCATTTTTTTTTACTGCTACTATAGCATATAAGTGACTAGCCAGAGATGGAAAGAGAAACCAATCCCCAGTGGAGTCGCCAGAAATCTGTGGGCTCCGAAAATTCGACCTCGGCCTCCACTCGCTTTTCTTTTTATTCGGCGATGGAGTTTTAACGAACTAAGTTCCGAGATAAATTTTGGAAGGCAGATGGGTTTGTAGATAAGACACTACCCAGAGATTTCGCCCTCATTTTGTGAGGACTTTGATCTGAGTTCTGGTTTCCTATAGGCGCAAGCCCCTATAGTTAATTACCCCTCTCGATCACGAGAAAGAACTTTCGATTAAGGCTAGTCGTCAATTATATATGTATAGAAATACATGTTATCTGGCATATAGTAGCAGCATAGGTATGGGATTTGAGAATTGGAAATGGATTTGGAATTTGGGAGATTTCATATGTTTAGGATTTGGGTTAGGAGATTTGATAAGTTTGATATTTAAAACTAGAATTTTCACCATCTGGAACTTAAAGCGGATGGTGGGGGAATGGATGATAGACCCGATCAAGATACCATGGTTCCGTCATCCCGGGCCATCGTGGTCCCTGGTCTACTTAGTCAGAGGAGGTAGTCGACCCAACCTGACAGAAGGATCCTTGTCGGCAGCCATGGGTTGCTTCGTCCAAGGGGACCTTGTAGACCGGGGTTGGATGTTTGTCTAAGGGGACAAATTTGAATCCACCTTAGCTGACAGAGGGCTTTGTGCCCTATCGATCATATCCTATTGATTCATTTCTCAAGGATTTAATGCCATTAAGGAGTGTATTTGCTCTGGCCATAACCGCTATCTGTGGTGCCATTTGGCGGCAAAATCACTCGGTTCAGAGGGCCCCGGGTCATAACCGTTTACCTGCAGCGCCATTTGGCGGCGAAACTGCCGGTTAGAGGACACGTACCACGTCCTTACTGGCAAGAGATTGTTTGAGAATGGATCATAGTGATATTTTCGACTAGACATTTGGCTCTTTGTGAGCTAGAGTAAATTTCAATTTGTCCGCCTCAGCAAACTGTTGCGGAGGGCGGATGGATTTTTCTTTAAGTGCGTTGATGGATTTATTTCATTTAAATGTTTTTGGGATTTTAGAATTTTTTGGAATTTTGGGATTTTTTTTTTGGAATTTTCTGGGATTTTTGGATATTTAGAACGTCATTTGAAAAGTATTTGGGAATCATTTGAAATGTTTGTGAACCCCTCCGGTTGAGATAAACATTTAAAACGACCATCATCGGGGTGTTTGGGGTCATTTCTTTTTATGGATTGAACCTTGTCAACTAGTTCAAATTTAAGTTCAAGTGTATTTAGTTCATTTTGATTTGAGTTCTGAGCATAGTTCCAAGTCCTTGATTGTTCAAATGTGTCCACATCTTTGTTCTCTTTGAGTTCAAAACAGGTTCGAGCGTAGCAGTATTTCACCCGAAATTTCGGCAGCCTCCCGGCGTCTCCCCAATTTAGGAGAAAACTACGGAAAACTGAGCCTCCCGCCACGCTAGAGAAAAGCGTGTACGGTAGGTGCCCTCTTTCAAGGACACCGCGGCCGTTTAAAGTTTTTGTCCCCACCACGCCAGAGAAAGGCGTGTATGGGTTTTCGGTACCTGTTACAAAAGAGAAACAGTTGTTTCCCCGCGAGCGGGTACTTATGGATGAAAAGCAGTTATTTCCCCGCGAACGAGTACTTATGAATATCCCTGTCTTGCCGTACGCACCGCACCGGGTCCCCATCCCACCACGCTAAAGAAAAGCGTGTATAGACGGTTTACCGATTTGGCACGCACATCGAGAACAGGATTTTATGTGATCTCCCAATTCGTTGAAAAACACCGCGACGAACTTCCTCCCACCACGCTAGAGAAAAGCGTGTATAGGTGGTCGTTTGGTCGCGTTGCAAGCATCGAAAGCGGGATCTCGGAGTTTTAGAGTTTATAAAAGTTATACATGCGCGGGGTTGATGACGGCGGTGTGAGGATCGAGGTAGGAGAGAGAAGCATTTTATGTTGACAACCAATCATAATTAAGAGTAATTAATTATAATTAATAGAAATTAATTAGAATTAATTAGAATTAATTAAAATAATTTATAATTAATGAAAAATTAATTATAATTACTTATAATTAATTAAACTCAATTATAATTGATGAAAATTAATTATCATCAATTTAAGATTAATTACAATCAACAACAATTAATTATAATTAGTGGTAATTAATTATAATCTAATAATAATTAATTATAATTACAACAATTAATCATATCTAATTATAACTAATAATAATTAATTTAAATTAAAATAGCTAATTATAATTAATTTGTATTAATTTATAGTTAATTATTACTAAAAATAATTAACTATAATAATTATAAACTAATTATAATTTATTTTAATTAAAAGTAATTACTATCATTATTAATTAAATATAATTAAAATATTATAATTAATTATAATTAACTATTAATTAATTATAATTATTAACAAAAAAAAAAATTTAACATAACTTAGTATATTAAATAATAATTAAAAAAAAGGAAATCTCTCCTCCCCCTCTTGGTTTGGGAGATTTATTGGGCTTGGCCGAAGAAGCACGCTTAAGGGAGAAAGTTACCTTCTCCACAAGCGAGCTCCTGTGCTTGCTTTCGATCAAAATGTCCAACTTCCGATCCAAACGGAAGGGAAAGTCAGTCGTTGGAGTAGAGTCGAACGACAGCAAAGGGGCGACGGGTTGGGATCGGCGTCGGCTTGGGGAAGAAGGAGAGAATGGGATGGGGAGTTCGGCTATGGCAGAGAAGACTCGGGTAAGGGTGGCTGCCCTCTCTCTCTCTCTCTCCCTCTCTCTCTCTCTATCTCTCTCTCGGTGGAGGCGTTGGAGAAGCAAGGAGGTCGGGAGGAGGAGTTCGGCCTGAGGTTTTGCTCGGACAGAGAAGGGAATGGGAGATGGAGTCGTGTGGGAAGAGACGATCGTGGCTTGTGGTCGGGATCGGAGAGGAAGTAGCGATTGGAGCTCGGTCGTGTGGGAGAGGGATCGGGAGTTGAGTGCGGGAAGGAAGAGCTCGGCTTGGGGCTGAGAGAGATCGGGAGGTCGGGTTAGGTCGGAGACTTGGGGAGGAAGAGTCGTGTGGTTTGCGGGGGGTATCGGGAGAGGAAGAGGGAGCAGCGATTTGGGTCGGTATTTAACGAAGAGAATGTGGCAGCGATCGAGAGCATATTTCACGCAGGAAGTGCTGAGAAATGACGGGAGCGGCGCCGATTTCAGCCGAATTCGCTGCAGGATTCGTGGAACCAACGGTTTACAGGTATTAATTTTTGTTTCTTTTTTTTTTGGTTTTTTCTGCGAAGGTCAACAACAATGCTCCAAAAATTTGAGTCTTCATCATGTGACTTTCTTTCATGTCTGTATATAATTTCTTTCACTTTTGCTAACATAGAGTCTCACATCTCATAAATCAAATGTAGACATGATTTATCTGTGTCAGCCTCTCTCAACATATTATAAATTGGATCATTGAAAGCCAAAATGTAGTCTACATTATCCCACCACAAGTCATCTAAGACATTTTCTTTAACATACCTTGCCTTCCCAACATCATCTTCTCGATAGCAAGACCACTTCTCACAAATCACCATAGATTGAAGAGCATTTTTAATTTGTTTGAATTTTCTCAACATAATTATTATAGAGGCAAAACGAGTTTCAGCAACAGCTAGCATTTTCAAGTGAGAGAAATCATTAAATATTGAAAGTCTCATAGAATGGTTCATAATAAAATTTCTGATCAGAAGAGCATCATCTGCAACCACTGTTATCCAATGACATTCAGCATAGATGATTTCATTAGCCTTTGTATTCTTTGCTGCACAAATATTTTTTATAGCAAGATTTAAAGTGTGCACAACACAAGAGTGTCCAAAATATATGGGGATAAGTTTGCTCCACCAATAATCCTGCAGCTCTACACACCGATGTATTATCTGTAATAACCTGCACAACATTTGAAGGCCCAATCATGACTATCACCTCTTTAATCAAATTGGCAATAAAATGTTTATCCTTGTATTCTCCTTCACAATTCACTGCTTTCATGAACATTGGGTAATTTTCTATAACAGCCATGAAATTAATAAGGGGTCTTCTTTGAGGATCTGTCCAATCATCACACACCAAACTAACACCTTTTTCTTTCCACACTCCTTTTGTTGGTTCAAGCAATGTCTCAATATGTGCTCTTTCTCTTTATAATAATTTCGATCTTAATGCATTGTAGCCAGGTGGAACATATCCTGCGAGGTTGTTGTTACATGCAAAAATGAATGCATTTTTATAATGAGGATTCCTTGCAAGGTTGAAAGGAAGTCTTGCTGAAAAAAACATCCTTGCTATTTCACCATCCAATTCCTCTCGCTGCTGCAAATTAAAAGCCTTCTCTAGAGGACTACTGGCTACTCCTTTTCTTTTCTTTGTTTCATATCCTTCACTTCTAAATGATAAAGCTTGATCAACTCTCGCAGATGAGGAAGAAGTGTGAGATGAGCCATGAGTAGATGGCAAAGGTAGATGTGCCTTCACCCTAGAATAAGATCCTTTGTAGGTGCCACCACAATAATTGCATTTGAATGACGCATTCCCTCCTTCAAATGTTTTTCCTAACTTTGTAACATGAATCCATAATGGCTTATCAGTTTCTACAGATGACTCTTTTGAACCTTCACCTAATCCACTCCCGCTAACAGCCGAGCTCATTTTGCTAACAAACCAATCATGCATATGAATACATCGAATAAAATTGATATGAAGTGAAATAAAAAAAAATAACAACATGAATAAAACAATATACCGGTTTGCCGGGGGTCCAAGGGGGCGCTGCCCCCTGGCGTTCGCTGCCCCCGGAAAACAATTTTATTGTAAGGGTAATTTTGAAGTTCTGCTTGTTTTTAAAGTTCATAAGTTGTTTGTATGTGAAGATACCGAGTGGTACAGAGCATGTACCTAGCAGTACCGAGCATATACTTACCAGTACCGAGCATGTACCTAGTAATACCGAGCATGTACCTACCAGTACCGAGCATGTACCTACCAGTACCGAGCATGTATCGACCAGTACCGAGCATGTAACTAGAAGTACCGAGCATGTACTGAGCGGTACTGAGCATGTACCTAGCGGTACCGAGCATGTACCTTAGGTTTTTCAACAATGAAGAGAAGAAATGACGAAATCCACTTACAGGTCTTGGCTCTCTTGCACGCAGAAGGTGCTCTGTTTGGCCTTGATTGCGAACTTTGCCTCGAATGACAGCAAAAATAACGCAAGAACGAAGGAATGGGAAAGACGAGCTCTGCTTGGCTGAGCAAAAATGACGAAGGAACGGGAGGCGAAGGCAGCGGACTCCGTTTGGCGTCGACTATGAGCTCTCCCAATCCGCCCTAGAAGATTTCTTTCATGGATCGGAAAAATAGGGCTTCTTGTTCGCGGAAAAGGCTAAATAGAACTGACAATTTTATCATTTAATAACCGGACACGCGTGTCCGATTTAAATTTTAATATTTTAAATTCCTACACTCCAATGCCGTGTTGGACACGTGTCCATGCCGTGTCCGACACGTGTCTGTGTCCGACACTGCATACCCTCTTTAAGAGGCGTGTCGGTGCATCATAGTTAGTCAACTCCTTCAAGTTTTTTGATCTTTGGCTAGATGGCCGTACGGCCATTTCGAGCAAAGTAATTCATCTTTTGTGCCAATGGCTTGAATGCAGCCATGTAGAGAGAGGGCAATCATATATGTGTATGTTTTGAATGGTTGATAAAATCAATTAGAAAATTTGGATAGAAATCAGATAACGCCATTTCTTTTTATGTTCATGTTTTATTAAGACTTACATAGTATTTAATGCTAGGACTATGATAGTAGATGAATTTGTGCACGTTTCATTTGACGAGTCAAATATGAATCTATTATGAATAATACTAGTGATATTTATGGTGATAGGATTAGGAAGATTGATCTTAATGATGAAAGTGATGAGAAAAATAAAAATTCAACATTGCAACCACTCACTACTACCTTTCCACATTCACTTGTAAGCACACTATATTTCTTGTATATGGCCTCTTGGTATCATTGAGAGTTTGCATTGTTTCTTGAGAATGAATCTATCAAGTCATGTTCATTAAACTTCAATAAGTCTTTCATTCATATATCAATTTCTATTTGAATGATTAGGATTGTTATTTGATTTTGGTATTTCATTTGTTCATCATTTGCATCTCAATTGAAATGAAATTATTTATTGATCATTTGAGTCCAACTCCTTGTTATCACATTGAGTTCGAATTTTTATGCATTTGTTTCAAATTCAAACTTAGTCCGTTTGATTTTAATTTGAGTTCTTTATTTGGTTCAAATCAAGTCCTCTGTGAATGTCAAATTGGTCCCCCGCTTTTGCTCAAATCCTTGTCCAAGCTTGAGTCCAAGTCTTGTTTGCCCAAATCAACTTCGAATCAAACTTTGTTGTCTAAATCAATTTCAAGTCCAAATCTTGTATAACTTCCCTGTGGTTCATTTGTAAGTTCAAATCAAATTTTTTGTTTTATTTTATATTCAAATTAAGTCCATTGGAGTTCATTTTCAATTTGCGGCTGGTTCAAATTTGAGTCTAAGCGTGGTCCCCTGTATTTACTCTAAATTTCGGCAGCCTTCCGGCGCCTCCCCTGTTTAGGGGAAAAACCAAGAGGCAGCCTTCCCCTCCATGCTACATGAGCGCTTCAGGTAGTGTCAGGTGACACTGCGGCTGTGTTTTCTTCAATCCCCACTACGCTACATGAGCGCTTAGGGGTCTCTGACACCTGTTGAAAAGAGCACAGTGATTTCCCCATGTATATGTACTTAGTTTTTGTCCCCCTCACGCTACATGAGCGTTCCGGGGATTACCTATCTCGCCGCAAGCGTCGCACCGGTTTCCCTCCCCTCGTGCTACATGAGCGCGTAGGGAGGTTTGCCGTCTCGTCGCAAGCCTCGAGAACGGGATTTTTAGGTTAGAAAAGTTATACCTTTCAAAATGAAGTGGCGACGATGGCGGTGTAAAAACTTGAACTTCTCTTTTTTTTTGAAACTTTCTTTTCTTTTTTTTTTTAAACACAAAATATATATATATATATATATATATATATATATATATATATATATATATATATATAGTTATTATAAATATTAGCAATCATTAATAACTAACATAAGAAATGGAATATAAACCTAATTACCTAAGAGATTGGGTATAGGAGTGTCGGATTGGAGAACAGGAGAAAGGATTCGGCTGATGAGGATTTTGGCTTGGTAAGAAAAAATGCTCACTCTCTCTCTCTCTCTCTATGGATCAGAAGAATCGAGAGGCCGGGCAGGGGTTGGTCTTGGGCTTCGATTGGAGCAAGGTCGGATGGCTATGGGATGTTGTGAGACTAAGTGAATGAGGTCGGAGCAGGTTTGGTAGGGGAAGCGTTCAGCTAGGGCAGATCTTGCGTGGAGATTGTGGTTTGTGAGGTGGTCGACTTCAGGAGATGAAAGGATGGGATCGGACACAGGTAAGGTTCGGAGCTTCAATTGGGAATAGGAAGTTGGTAGCGTATAGATTTTTGGCTTGATGGATTCAATCAGGCAATTCTACTTGGGTTCGATCGGAGCAAAGAGCTTGGTGAGGAGTGTAGGAAATCATCTGGCCTTGGAGTTTGAAGTGATCGGGAGTCGGGATGGGGAAGAGTTCAGGGTTACTTGTGGAGTCGGAAGCAGCGACGAGAATTCGATGTGGAAGGAGGCTTGCGAGAGTTTTCACGTGGAGGAAGAAGAGTAGCGAACGAGAGCTTAGCTCTCATTTTAACAATGCAAAAGGGTAGGGATCGAGGGGAGCAAATCCCGGAATGGCGTCGAATCAGCTCAATTTCGGCAGGATTCCTGGATTTGACGGGTACCAGGTATGATTTTGAGTTTTTTTTTTCCGGGTATAGCATGTAGGTCAACATAAGAAAAACATCTACCCCAAGTCTACAAAATTCCCATGGACGAAGTAGCCTATTGTTGTCGATAAGAATCCTTCAGTTAGGTTAGATCGACTCCTATGGCTAAGTAGATTATATATCTTGATAATCGATGATGATGAAACCATGAGATTTTGAATGGATTCGTCATCATTGCCTCTGTTACTCGCTTTAAGTTCATGATGGAAAAATTCAAATCCTTTGTCTAGTTGCTACTATTATACATTGAGCACTTAGTACCTTCTAATGACTAGCCTTAATTGAAAGTTCTCTCACATTATCAGAATGGGTATTTAACTATAGGGGCTTGCACCTATGAGAGAAACCTTAAACTAAATCATAAAGTCCTCACAAAATAAAAGAAAAATATTTGTGCTGTATTTTATCTTAAATCTGATGTCTTTTGAATTTTTGAGCTAAAAAATCCAAAACGCTCTTAACAGAGATAATTCCATAGTGGACACTCAACTTTTGTAATCCCTACAACGAGAATATGATAATTATTCTCAATTGTGTAATCATGCGTTCTTCATTTATTAAAAAGAGCATATTCTTGTATCAGTAATTATATAGTGACTATTGCAACATGGCCCGCCTTCATGATTTTTTCCTTTCTTGAGTTTTCCATGTAAAATATTCTAGGATCTCATGTCATTTCTATATTTGTGTTAGATCTTTGTGCAAAGTTAAGATATTAAACACTCCATCATCACAAATTTTTTAGTATGTAAAAGTTCTAATGCTATTTAAATGTTTTAAAATCCTACATTAACTTATGTTCAGTTCTTGGTCTACCTTCTGTCCTTTAAAATTAATAAAATACTCTGTTTATAGAAATCAACACTCGATTCTTGGTTATTAAGATGAGGCTACATATTAGTTAGTAATTTTTAATTTATTTTTTCAATAAGCGACTTTTCTTGGTAAACTTAATGCAATACTGGCTAACTTTCTTGCCATCCTATTGTGTAAGAAAGTACTTGGCAGGACCAAATGATGGATTAATATGTGTACTTAAGGAAAGTAATATACAGTTCCGTTTTGCTTGAACTGAAGGGAAAGAAATGAAATTCAAATAATTTTGATAAAAAACACTTGTAGATCTCAAGTAATATCAATCTTTGAAACAACGAGAATTCTCCACAAAAATTCATACAAAACTAGGAAAATAGTATATAATTTGTATTATTTGATGAAATGTGAACAGAAAATACCAAGATACAATTGATCCTCTATTCGAGAGGAGGATTTATCTTTCCCAATTCTCTAGACGCCGCTAGAGCCCAAAACCTAAGAGAGATCTCAAATTTTAGCGAAATTCAAGATGCCATAACCTTAGGAAAATAAACTATTTAATGCATACAATCCAAAAGGAAATCTCTAAACAGTCCCTAAAATCAAATTTCCCTTCTAAACTTCTTCTAAAACCTTCATAATATGCTCTTTTGGACTATGCAGTTGATCGGAATATGTAGGAGGCGGAACTTCTCCACCTCTGTTGCCTGCAAACACTTTCCAGTGGACCGGTCTAACAAATTTATAAGTTGATTAAGAATTTACAGGCATTGATTGGAGTTTTGCAATCCTTTTTTTTTTTTAATTTATCCATTACTCCAAACGCATGCTTATCTTCTAGTTATATTTTCTTCTTCGTAATCTAATTGTTTATTTTCTTAGCATGCAATTTTGTCAGAGTTTATATTCAGTACTATTATTTGTCAGAAATATTTACATAACGTTTTTGTACAGTGTTGAATGATGTGCTTAATATATATTTATATATATTTAATTTCGGCTATCAATTCTCTGCAAACTGCGTGCCACTTGACTAATTGTGGATTACTTTCTTTTCCAGCTTCAATGCACAGTAAAACGATCTATGAAAATGAATGATTACACCGCACCTTTAGCTCATAGTGAGCTTGTTTTTTTCGTGGTATGTAGTTTCTAATTTCTAAATGCATTTGCCTTGAAATTTTTGTTCTTAATGCAATGCTGCTGGATATCAACGTGAAAAACCTTCTTGTATCGTGAATCTCAGGCTTCTACTATACTCATATTTCCCTTGATGATGGCTTGGCTTTTATGTTCATCATTTGTTGACTAACCAGAACAATAAACAACTGAACAGGCTTCAGCTATTGCTTACAGTTTAAATAGGTAAAGTGTTAAAAGTCTTGTTTCCCTTCGTTTTGTGCTATATAGCATGATTGCCAAAGTATCATTGTTGTACATGGCCTTAAAGAAGCAATCGTACTAATAGAAATTTTTTTCTGAATAAAATGATGACGTTAAGCTCCTTGTATATATATGATTTTTCAATGTTAAGTGTTAAAGCTCTTTGTCTGTTTGTATATCTATCAGAAGCTTTACTAGAGGAATCATACTTACGCGCTACGTTTTACATATTTTGAAGGAAATTTTTCGTAGATCTTAGTTATAATATTTCAATCTTGAGAAAAATAAGCTTCTGTCTTTGCGCTCATGGAAGAGCAAAGCATCTCTCTCTGTGGATGTTCGTGTGTTAATAGCGTTTCTCACATCCTCAAATTGAACATAAATACATTGTTGTGAGTTGTGACATTAGAGAAGTGTGATGCACGAAAATATGGTTAGCCAATGTATATTTTTAATATTAAACTTGGTTTGAGTTTTACTTCATGTAGATCCCCGATTTACAAAACCCTTCACTTTGATCCTCGTCACATTTTGACATTTATATCATGTTGGGAAAAACATACTTCTGAGAGCAATGAAGTGTGTGAAAATGAGAAGACTAATCTAAATATTTTTTTTTTCTCACCTTAGCTTATTTATTAGCATGCCCTTTTTTTTTTTTTTTTTTTGACTCTTTGTGCTCTTTCTAAACTTAAGCATGATGTCTTCTCTATGATAAAAACAGTTTTGTAAGCCATCTTCCTCTTTGATAATAATTGATTTCTTCTTTTGAAGGTCTCTGATTTTTATTTATGACATGTAACTCTTTAGTTCTTGTTGTTGATCACCCAATAGAAAAATTCCTCTTTCATAGGTAACATCCAAGATAATTATTGACCTTTTGAATACTTCATGAGTTACCCTTGTAACCTTTATTTCTACTTCTGTTTGAATGAATGAGAAGAATTAGTGACGCCCTTAAACACCATGCATCTATTTTCTTATATAATATTTAGAGGCGGCAGGTAGATCACATTAGGTGATAGATAATATACTTAACAGAGGTTAGATAGAGTTTTTAAGAATGCATGAAAAGCATGTAAAATAAATTTTTGTTGCAAGTTAACTTTGCAATCAAGACTAATGAGAAAATTACCTTTAGATCTCAAAAACCTTTCAGTCCGAGATTGTATTTTTGATTTACTTATTGTCTTGTGAGAGTTGCCTTTGTGCATACATCTATAACTATTTCATAAGGGTTGATTCAGGTTTTGTTGTATCTAAATTCATTCGTGATACACTTGACATTTTTTATTATAGTCTTTATCTTATTGTTTTATTACTTAATCCTAAAATCTCGTCTGCCCTGCAATGCCTATCTGCCCTTTAAAACCTCCCACTTGACATAAATTTTACTCTACAGTGTCCCTCCACAACTACTGACATTTGATTTAACAATCGCCCCTATTATTCTAGTATTTGATGTCATGTATATTGTATTATCCTTACTTTCATGTGCTATCAATGTAGCACTCTTAGTTACCTTTTAAGTATCAGTAAATAAAGTTGAAACTTAACCTTCTTCGCCAAGTTGCCTAATCGGGATTAGATTCCTCTATAAGCTAGGAATGCGTCTCATATCATAAAACTTCCATGTTGTTCATTGCTAGTTTTGATTTGCGCATCACCAACCCCAATACAAGAAAATCTCTCCACAATATCCCATAAAATAGTTAGCTTTAAACTCCTTATTTGGAATTAAATAAAAAATCATAGGATAAGACTATGGCTTCGTTTGGGATAGTTTTCTTCCTGCTTCTTAAAGAAGCTTTTTTGTTAAAAAATTAAATTTTTTTTACTAGAAAACTACTTTAAGAAGAAGAAAGAAAGTTGTCCCAAACGAAATCTATATCTGTGCTAAGTGCCATTATATTCTATTGATCACTTCGCTTGCAGCATTCATATATTGCTCTATATAATTTGAACTTTGCTATCATTTCTATATTTTCATGTGGCCAATCTTGTCATACTACCAACATCCTTTGCCCTGATCTTTTTGATTGGCTTTGTTGTTGAGATTTCCTCCTTTATTCGCTTCATCTGCTCTCAAGATTTAGAGCAACAAAAGATGGATCTTTACCTAATTCTCATCTCCTAATTATTCTTAGTTAAGATCAGGTCACTAACATCAATGATCTTCAAATGTTATAGACTTTTTTTGAACACTTACTGTTGTCAATATTCCAACCCAATTTTTTAGTAGTGATGATAACAAGTTCAATACACAGACTTCATCACTGCAGTCAATATCAATCAGGAATTTTTTTTTTTTTGTAATCCAATTGAACTCATTGATATGTGCCATTGTGGAAGTGCTTCCAAAAATCTTTATCGTTAGATAGGCTTTGTTCACCTTGAAGGCTTCTCGTACATGTCAGATAGAGCTTTCTTTACACCTATTAGGATCCTCTTGTGCAGTATTTTGAAGGTAACATTCAACTAATTATTAGGTGATAAATGTATAATTCCCAATGCCTCTTTATCCATGAGATTTGTCTTCTTGGCTAATAATCATATGCTTTGACTCAAAATGATGCAATGTAACTTTTTCTTTCATACGATCAACTGATCAAGGCTTTGTTTGGACAGCTTTCTTACTGCTTTTTAGAGCAGCTTTCTATTACAAAATTTTGAAATTTTGTAATAGAAAGCTGCTTTAAGTAGCATTAAGAAAGTCGTCCCAAACAAAGCCTAAAACTTTATAGTAAAAGTGATCAAATTAAGGCTTTGTTTGGGATGGTTTTATTACTATTTTTTAAAGTAGTTTTTTAATGTAAAAATTTTAATTTTTATGCTAGAAAATTTTTTAAGAAGCAGTAAAAAAATAGTATCAAATGAAGCCTAATATGAGGAGAATTATCGCCACCAAGACTTCGATTTGATGATCGTCAAATGTAGAATCAAATTTTGGTTGCAAAATTTGCTACCTTCTTAGAAATAGCTGTGCTTTTTTCTTTTTTTGTGTGGAATACATTAGTCAGGATTTATTTGTGGTATTTTTCGATTGGGATGATGCCACACTATCGTATGGCGCATATTTTCTAATCGTTTTTCAAAATTTTTTTTTTTTATCCATAGTTCGAAGGAGAAATTTAAAGTTCAAATTTCAATAGAAGTTAAATTCATCATTAAGCATATGATGTAATAAATACTAAAATTATTTAAAAATGACATAAATTAAAAAATTCATCATTAAGTATATGATGTATAATTTTGGAGGCTTATCTATATACTTTATTAATTTGTTTTATAATTTTATAAGAGATAGTGATATAAAGATAGCCTTCAATAGTAGAGCTAAAAAAGGACAACATTGGTGAACAATAAATCACATAACGTTTATGCTATTAGAAATGAAAAAATCACACAGTTATATAAAAGAGAGATACTCAAGCAAATCATCTCAGTGGTCAGGTAATGGATTATAATCATAGTTGTAGGGCTAACTCCATGAGCCAAAAGCATGGTTATAGTATTTAATGATAATAAATATAATGTGATTATCTTATTTTTTAACAAAAATATATTTTTATTCAAGTATTTATTAATAATATTGCAGGTACATAGTGGCTGAGATTTAGCAATATTTTGTATATTTCAAGGAAGATATATAAGACTCAAAGATTGCTAGTAATAAAATAAATGAAATTCATCCAAGTCATAAAAATCATGCTGATTAGGGTAGCTCAAGCAAGAAGCAATAAGATTCAAAATTATATATATATATATTTTATTTTTATAGAATCTTTATTATATGTGTTCATGTTTAAAGTTTAAAAAATAATGTAAGTGAACACATAAGAGATATAAGTTGAAATTATAATTTAATTAAAATTTATTTTAATATAATTTGACAAGTGTTGATTATAGAGTATGATATGAATCATATCATACAAGCTATGTGTTACTATGTGATTTGGAATATAAGATCAATTTACAACAACTTCAATATTCTAAATTTTTTGAAGGGTTGGGGATTTGTGGAGGGGACAGTGAGAAGGTCAAAGATGATTTTTGGACGGTGAATGCCGGCTTTAAGTCGGGTTTGCATAGGATGAGTGGGAGGAATAGTAGGTGGAGGTAGTAGGGATGTGGAGTTTGGTGGGGAAGGCCCATTGGATATTGGTGGGGAAGGCACATTGGATATTGGTGGGATCGGAGAGATAGAGGAGTTGGGCGGTTGAGTTGGAGTGTTGTGTGGTGGAACCTGTATGGGTGAGTGAGTGAGTGTGGTAGTTGGAAGGAGAAGATATAGAGAGTAGGATTGGTCGGAGGTCGTGGGAGGTGAATGAGAAGATGTAGTTGAGGATAGAGAGGCATATGGAAAAGAAGTTTCGTGAAAAGTTACATGGCGGGAAATGTGGATCTTATTGGTTTGAAGATTGAGATAGCGATAACCTTTGTGAGATGGAGACTATCCTAAGAAGAGGCAGGGTTGAGAGCGGGGATGAAATTTGGTTGGTGTTGTGGGATGTAACCAGAGAAAACAAAGACAGCCAAACGTTCGAAGATATGAGTAGTTGGGTAGATGATGATAGAGAAGCTGATAGAGTATGTTATTGTTGCAGGCCTTGGTAGCCTGTTGATAAGGTAATTAGATGTGAGGAGAGCTTCGGCCCAGTAGAGATGAGGAAGATGAGCTTGATGAAGAAGTGTTCGAGTCGTGTCTAAGAGGTGACGGTGCTTTCGTTCTGTAGTGCCATTTTGCTCGGGAGTGTAGGGACAGCTGAATTGATGATTAATGCTATGTTCAGCTAGATACAGTTTGAATGCGTTGCTAGTGAATTCACTGCCGGCGTCCGAGCGAAATTGTTTAATGCTTTTGTTGAATTGAGTGAGTATTAGTTTATGAAATTGTTTAAATTTTGAGAGAGTTTCAGCTTTGGTATGCATTAGATATAACCAAGTAAAATGAGTATGATCATCTACGAAAATAATATAAAATAGATAGCCATATGTAGAAGAAAGAGGTGCAGGACCCCAAACATCTGAGTGTATTATATTGAAAGGTTCAGTTACACGAGAAGTAGAAAGAGGAAAAGACGACTTATGGCTTTTTGCCACATTACAAGACTCGTAAACATAAGAAGATAGAGGACTGCAGATTGACGTGAAGAGACGAGCAAGATGCTGTTGAGTTCGGATGTTGGGGTGTGCAAGACGGGAATGCCAGACGGTGGAGTTGGACGATGAGGTGTGCAGAGGGACTGGAGATGTGGATGAGTAGATGCGACTGAGTAGAGTCCGTTATGGTTGGTTCCACGGATGAGCGGTTGGTTGTCCGTAAGATCCTTGATAACAAAGCCATGCGAATCAAATGAAATTGAGCAGTTGTTGTCAGAGGCAAGTTTATGAATAGAAATGAGATTGTGAGACAGTAGGGGAACGTGATGTAAGTTACGAAGAAGAAGCTTACGGTTGGAGTTAGGGAGAGGTAGTAAGCCTTGACCGGTGTGATGAATAGGGAGAGAGCTGCCGTCAACCGTGGAGATGTTGGGGTGTGCTTTTTCCATAGAAGTGTGCACTTGATATTAACCTTTTTTTCTTAACACCTTATATATTTTGAGAGCATATTTGTGGCTGTGTTGAGAGAGCTTGTGGTTTATACTTATAAACAAGAACAATACCATCAACAAAAAGCATGCACCAAGGTACATCCTCTAGCAAATATCTAGTGCTAACAACCATGACTAAAACATAAAAAAAATAGACTAATGTTGATCTCCATAATCCAAGTTTACCTTCAACTCTCTCTCTAGTCTTATCAACAAGAACAATATCATCAACAAAAAGCATGCACCAAGGTACATCCTCTAGCTAATGTCTAGTGCTAACAATCATGACTAAAGCAAAAAGATATGGACTAATGTTGATTTCCATAATTCAAGTTTACCTTCAAATCCCTCTCTAGTCTTATCAACAAGAACAATATCGATCATCAAACAAAACCCTAAACCCTAAACTATCCTCTAGCAAATGTCTAGTGATAACAATCATGACTATAGCAAAAAGATATGAACTTAAGGCTAATCCTATATGTAATCCAACCGAAATAGCAAAAAAAATTGAAAACAAAAACCAAACCTTCGGTTCTCCTCGGCGGCGCGCGACTAGGCAGGCGTGCGATTAGGAAGGAGGCTCGGTGAAGTCCGGCGATCGTCGACGGCGAAGTCCGGTGACCGTCGGCGATGTCTAACCACGGCGAGCGACGAACGGCGACGGAGGGCGACGGGCGAAGCAGTCGAAGTGAGAGAATGTAAGGAAACAAATGACGGCCAGACGGGTTCGGGTTCGCGAAATAGGGCTTTTACCGGCGGATGTTCCGCCGGTAGTTGCATTAGTGACGTCGGTATAATTTCCGACGTCTACTCCGTCGGTTATATTTCGTTGAGTTTAAAATACGCCGGCGCAATTTCCGCCGGTAACATACGCCGTAACAGTTCCGCCGTAACGTGCGACGGAAACGGTTCAGGCATCCCTGTGCCGTCGGATTTTCTGGCGGAATATGCGTCGGTACATTTACGGCGTATTGTGCGCCGGAAAGGTTGACGCAAACTTTACGTCAAACACATCCGCCGGAAACGGCGCCGTTTATTACCGTCCAGACTTTTCCGCCGGAAAATCCGACGGTATTCGCGTGTTTTCCTGTAGTGTTATAGTGGATTATTATGATCTTAAAAAGCTTGTATTAACTTGATTGGTAAGCTGATCAGCTAGAGTACTGGCTTCTCGCTTGGAGAGGAAGAGAGGTGTAAAGTTCCTCCGATATTTGTTAAGGAGAGTCTTTATCTAGCCTGGCAATGGTTGAAAGAGAGGGTAGTAAAATCTTGAATGGAAGTCTCGGGCCCAAATGCAGGAGTTAGTCCTAAACCATCAAAAGTCGATTTGCCTTTCTCTTTCTTTTTTTTACATACTGCATCACTATTTACTTTGACATGCACTTTTTATGTGATATTATGAAAATTGATACAATACAAAATCTCTGATACAGTGAAATACTTGAAATGATGAAATCTCTTTCCATGTTATAGTACAAGCATGCTATGGTAATAATTGCATAGAATTGAATAAGGTTGTTTGTTGGTTACATCATATATTTTGTACTTTTGAAATATAATACTTTACTGGATAAAAGAATAAAAATATTGTTGATTGTAGACGGAAACTGTTAGGCAACCCCCACATAAATGAGGAATTATTCCGTGCAGATATTGGATAGGAGAATTGTCCGGTTCCCCACTCGGTACCGAGCGGCATTGAACGTTCGGTACCGAGCAAGATATATTTCTTGGGGTTATGTGATACATTTTTATTGGTTTCACCGGAATTGCACTTAATAATTTTTCCACTTCAACGTCTCTCAATCCACCCACTACCCACGCTCTCTCAAATGGCATAACCATCCTACATGCACAAAACCCCCCACTCACCAAATCCCTTGGCCATTCGAACTCTGGCGCTCAAAAAACCAGAAAAAATCGCAAGGGTCTCAGGTCTCTCTTGATTTCTCTCTATCGGACACGACCGAGACAGAAAATCAAAACTCGTCCATACTTGAAGCCCTAGCCGACCTCCTTCAGCCGCCAGCACTCGCTTCCGACTGCTGCATCCATCTCTGAACTCTAGTTGATGCCGAAGGTACCGTACCCTAGATTCACTTGATCTTCTCGCCTGTTCCGGCCGAGCCCCACCTGCACTCTACTATAACCACCGAATTAGGCCGACCTCACGAGCCCAACCTTCTGCCGCTCTCTGGCCGCAACTCCAGCGACCATCGGCCAGACTTCCATGCCCGTGTGTGAGCTCCGCCTCCTAGCCCGATTGGGCTCTGCCCGTCTCCTTCCGTCTCTCCTCTATATAATATGAGTTATTATATATATATATATATATATATATATATATAGAGAGAGAGAGAGAGAGAGAGAGAGAGAGAGAGAGAGATTTTAAAATTAGAACCACAACAAATTGAATACTTGAAGTTCTAGGATTGATACGATCCCCCGAAGCCTTCGACTCTCAATCTGATCCGGCTGAGTTGATTGAAGACCTACAATAGGATCGATTTGCTCTCCCAAACTCCTCACTGTTAATTTAATTCAGACGAGTCGAGCCAAAAAGGCAAGTTCTACTCCCCAACCTCTCTCTGTGGGGAGATCTCTTTGTGGGGAGAGGGCATTGGAAGACTGTCAGATTTTTGAGGGGCATAAATTTTTTTGAATTTAATTAAAATTAAATTAAATTGCTAAAATCTGCAGGTCGCGCACATTATAAGACTTGAGGACTCTTTTTGAGGTCGATTCACTTGCCCATACTCCTTGTAAAATATTTCCACCGCCATTAAAAAGGGGGTTATCGAACAAAGATAAGAAAAAAGATATAATCATCAATGAAGAAATCATCCTTGAAGATCATAAGAAGAAATATAATACAAATAAAGGGATAGAGTTTAATATCATTTCTCATTTGAGAAAAATTTAAGCATGGCTCAGGATCTATGAAGTTCTTATAATGTCAAAAGATATTCGTGAAACTTTGATACAGACTCTCAAAAATCCAGAGAGATATGAGACATATTTCACAGAAAGATGTTTGAGTGAAGTTCTTTATGTCAGAAATGAACATGTTGTTATATTCTCTGAAGAAGATCTCATGTTAGGGACTACATAACATAATCATCATTTATATATCTCGGTAGAAAGTGATGGCATTATAATAAAGAGAATCCTGATTGACACAGGGTCATCGATAAACCTCTTGAGTTTATGCACACTAAGATCATTATCCTTAGAAATTCAGCATCTCGAGCCAGATAAACTTATGGTAAATGGCTTTAGCGAGAAAGGACAAAAAACTATGGGGTCTTTTATTCTTCCCTGAAATTTGAAGAACTATATACATAACTCAAATTTCATATTATCGATTCAAACACTTCATTCAAGGAACTTTTAGGGAGGTCTTGGCTTCATGGGAGTGATCTTATTCCATTAACTATGCATCAATGCATGAAATATCTAAAGGATGGAGAAGATTTCTAAATTTTTGGAGATATGGAACCATTCGTAATCCATAAGTGAAAATTTATGATGATGTAAAATACTTCATTCCAAATGAAGTAAAGCTGACAAAATCTTTTGAAGCTAAAGTATCAACCTCAAGGAGTACAAAACAACCCAAAAAATTGAAGAAAAACATACATGAAGAAAATGCGTGACACCAAACCTTCCTAAAAAGGCTAATACATTTCTTAAATCAAATAAAATTATACTTCATCTGGGAAGTGACACAAATGAAGATGATGATACCTCAAATACCTACAAGCCTAATTATACAAATCGGGAGCAGTGTATTATTTCAAGAAAAATAAACTATATGTCAATTTCAGAAAATAGTCCTAAATTTACATTGATCCCTCCATAACATTTTAGAGAAATCATATCCCACGAGGTTCATAATGTTGAAGAGCTTAAAACATTTTATGTATCTCCCATAGGTAGAAATAGTGGACCAGGAAGCTTGTTTTATAAATTTGGAGAGTATTAAGAAGAGAATTTTGATGGGCTTGGAAATTTCAATGAAGATGCAGAGATAATTCATACATAAATGCCTAGATATTGTCCCAAAAGAATCTAGCAAATAATATGAAAAGTTGGAGTTCATAACATGTTTACTTGGCGACGAGCACATTTATTTCAACAAATGTGGTGTCAAGAATTATCAGAGATGGGTGGTCATGATACAAAAGGCCTTAAATTTATCATAGAAGAACATACTCAGAAAGATGTATGTTATGCGATAATTGATAAATATTTGACAACTGAAAATAAAGATACAAATGAAGAGAAAGATATGAAAGCTAAACCCACACCAGAAGAATTGGAAGATGGTGGACATATTTAATTAGACAATATAGCAAGGTTTTAAATCAATTAGATGGTTTAGCTGACAGCCCACTCGAGGCAGGCATAAGTCCAAAAATTCATCAAATCATAAGTCCTCACTTCACGATAATGTAATCCTAATTATTTTAATAAAATGTCATCTCAAACATAAAATTTTATTATCTCTAAAATATTAAAGTTTAATAGAGGATAGACTATAGTGCTTGAAGGTTGTCTTAAAATCTTAGGTGCTCTGTACTCTTCATCCTTTGAATTCCAAAAAAAATAATTCAAATTTGATCTAATCCATTTTGAAAACTTCAAACCTTTCATCCTTGTCTTAAGTATTGAAATCTAAGAAAATATTTACCACTACTTTAATCAAGAATATTCTTAGGAGATTCAACTCTCCTGAGATGTAAATAATCATAGACATTTACCTTTATAGGGAACTTGTAACTCCATGTTAAAATAAATCCTAACTTATTTTCATAAGGTAGGGGAAAAATTTTTGGGAACGAAGAATAATTTAATTAAAACCCATTTTTGCATTCAAATGTCTTTGTAGAATATTATTTTTTCCTTTTGAGATGATATGATATACTCATTATCTTATTTGATTACAAAAATGGTGACTTTATTAAAACTTATTTTTTGCATCCAGATCCTTTATAGAATATCATTTTCACCTTTTGAGATGGTATGACATTCTCAGTGGCATATTTGAATACAAAAATGATAATTTTATAAAAAAAAAAACTATTTTAATCCTTAAATACCATTCTAAAATATCATTTCTGTCTTTCAAGACACTACATTGTTCTTTTATTTGTACTTAACTATGAAATAACAAATTTAAAAAATCCTATTATTGTCTTTAAACCTATTATGAAATATTGCGTGTCTGTCGAGATTTTATAATAATCTCAATATAATATTCGACCACAAAAATAGGAGCAACCTAAATCTACGTGGCTATTCAAATTTATTTTCTCACATATATGAATATACGAAAAATAAATGTTCATAAAAAATCTCATTAATTTCATGCTCATAACAAGCATGGATTTTTAACTCTATTCTGGATAAGTGATCAGCCATCTAATTCTCAGTTCCTTCAATCAAGAATTTCTACATCAAATTCATAAAATAAAAGAATCTACCTCACCAATCAAGGCTTGCATCAATTTTTATTATAAGAAATTATGTATAAACCAGAACACGAATGCCAATCAAATAAGGTCAAAACTTATCATAAGAAAAGATAATAACTAGTAGTTCTTTTTCAATGGTTATGTAATTACATTAAGTTGAGTTCAAAGTTATGTTAGCATAATAAATAGCATGAAATTTTCAATCCTTTTTTTGTCAAAACACAACTCCAACAGTATAATCACTAGCATCACACATCATATCAAAATGTAATGTCTAAACAGGAATAATAATGACAGGTGTAGTGATTACACTACAAAAAAGTAAGTCATTTTTGACAAAAAAATTCGTCACAAAATAAGCCAAATTTGTCATAAATTTAGCTTTGTTGTGGATTTGTGATGGAATACATCTTGACGCTAAAAGTCGCATCGAAAAGTATTTATGTCGGGAATAATTTGTCGCAAATATTTTACGATGGATTTATGACGTATTTATGATGGAATCAAAGTAAAAAAAGGATGTGTTTGTTTTAGCCAGTTGCAACTAATTTTCTGGCAAATTATGATGGATTTATGACAGATTTATAGTGGAAATACTGTCGTATTTTGTGTCGGTCTTACGACGGCTTATCCGTCGCCATTTGTGATGAAATTAGCAGCATATATTTCTATCACAACTTGTGGAAGAATTTTCACCGCAAATCTGCCATTATTGGCGATAGCATTTTTCACCATAATGTACCATACAGCATTGTCATTCCAATGTTTACGACAAAAATTTCATCACAAATCTGTCAAAAACCTGTAGCATTAATAAAAATTAAAACAACATCTAATATTAGTTTTTGTTTTGCTTTTGAACAATCACAATCAAAGCAGTTTAAAAGTAGTAGTTTATAATGCTAAGCGTAGTAATTAATAATGCTAATATTTTAGTAAACACTGCTAAAAACATTAAAAATAACATATTCTATAATCATAATCTACCTGCTAAAAATAATCACATTATAACTATTCTACATTTAATACAATACTAATAAAGTAAACATAATATATATATATATATATATATATATATATATATATATATATATATATATATATATATATATATATATATATATATATATATATATATATATATATATATATATATATATATATATATATATATATATATATATATATATATATAACCTAAGAATATATTATAATAAGATTTTTTATCCTTAGGAGCTGTAGCAAAGTGGGGCTAGGCTGAGTATGGATGGCAGGCTGTAAAGAAGGGATTTTTATTTGGTCCGGTGCAAGGAGCTAGAGGAAGGTTTGGTTTTGCCTAAAAAAGTGCAAATACCGAGTTTTTTGAAAAAATACCGAGTTTTTAAAAAAACTCGGTATTTGCACTTTTTGACCTATTTTTGCCTAAAACCGAACCTTCCTCTACATCCAGTGAAAGGACCTAATAATTGCTCGTAAAGAAGAGATTTCTTCAATACCTTCACTATTATTCTTCTTGTGCCTAGAAATGTTTGTGATCTACTACCTTGGGGACTCATCACCACTGGAAGTCAACTATAAAAAAAAAGGAAAAGTTAGTATAGTTCTAAAAATGAGGGAAATAAGTAGTAACAACTACTATGCTGTAAGGAAAAAAATATCTGTTTACAACTACTGTACTATAAGGAAAAAAATAACTATTGTGCTATAAGGAGGATAACATGTTATAGAAAAAAAAAAGCATGCATAAAAGAAGGATTATAGACCAAAAATACATATTTACCTCCTAACTATTAATCACTAGATAATTCTCTTCCATCTGATGAGACCACATCCTCACTACTAACATCATCTTCAATATTTTTCACAATGTCTAAGTCTACCTCCTTTAATTACAACTCAGTCTCATTAGCTACAAATTGATCATCTCCTTCATTAGTAGGCTCTTTAAAGCTTGACATACACTCTTCTTGATGTGCTTATAATATTGATGTAGTATTCTCAATGACCTTCTAAGGTTTAGTCTTGATAACTACAAGCTAATCCTTTTTAGTTTACAATCTATTTAGGATAGTTAGCAAAGAAGAGTTGGGTAACCTGGTTGGCAATGAAAAATGAATCATACTTTCCATATCTTCTACCTCGCTTTAATTCTATAATACCATAAAGTGGATGCATCCTTATTTCTCTATTTACACTAGATAAAAACAATAACAATTAAAAAGATACAAGTTATTCCCTTCACTAGCATATTCTTACTATAATACTTCCTATAAGACCACATAATACTCACAGTCATCACCCATATGGTTATTCCCTTTCATATATGAGAGAACCTGCAAAACAGTTAGAAGGAACAAGGAGGAAGATAGCCGAGAGAGCTGTGTAGGGAGAAGTGCATTTCCAATATCATGAAAAGAAGTCCCAGTGGTCTTGGTACATTGCTTGTGTATATATAGGAGGATTGCACCCATGTGCACATGATACCTTTACCATATGATGGCCTGGCCGTTATGTGCAGGTGATAGCAGAGAGGTGGAAAACAGTAATGATTCTGATGTGGTATGCTATACCGTAGTGCATACAAGTCCTAACATCCCCCCTCAAATTGAGAATTCGAGGAGCGAATGTTTAATTTGTCCCGGAGATCCTGAAATCGGTGGATTGGTAATGGTTTAGTTAGGATATCGGCTGGTTGATCAGTTGAGCTGATGTGTTGGACTTGAATTTCCTTGTTGTTGATGTGCTGTCTGATAAATTGATAATCAATTTCTATATGCTTGGTGCGAGCATGAAAGACCGGATTAAGAGCCAATGCCAGAGCGGAGGTGTTGTCACACTAGAGTGATTGGTTGCAGAACGTGAAAGTCTGTTAGAAGGCGGCGAAGCCAAATAAGATCGGAGGTAGCAGACGCTAGAGCTCGGTATTCTGCCTCGGTGGAGGACTTAGCCACCATAATTTGCTTCTTAACACACCAAGATATTAGACTCTTGCCAAGGAAGATACAAAATCTAGTTATGGATTTTCGGTCAATGGAGTCACTTGCCCAATCAACATTAGAATAAGCAGTCAGATGGAGGGAACCAGCGGACAGGGGAAGCCCAAAGTGAAGCGTTCCCTGGATATATCTAAGTAGACGTTTGAGGACTGTGTAATCCGCATTGGTTGGGCTGTGTATATGTTGGTAGATATTATTGACATCAAAGGCTATGTCCGGTCGTGTGATCGTAAGATAGTTCAAGGAGCCAGCTAGACGTCGGCAATGAGTAGGATTGGGAAATGGCAGAGTAGCCGCCGGATCAGTGGTTTGTTTGGGAACCATTGGTATTGCTACGGGCTTACTATGTTGTAATCCTGCTTAATGGATGATATCGAGAGCGTACTGAGATTGAGTGAGGAGTAAGCCGTAGGATTGTTTTTAAACATTGATTCCCAGAAAATTGCTAATTTCTCCCAGCTGTTTGAGAGAAACGTCATGATGAATCTTAGTAATGAGCTGCTGTATGATGATGGGATTGTTGCCAGTGGTCAAAAGATCATATACATATATGAGGAGGTAGATCTTGGAGTCATCGTGTGAGAAGCATAGTAGGGAGGGGTCAGCCTTGCTGAAGGAGAAGCCGAAGTTAAGAAGAGCTGATGTGAATTTGTTATACCATTCCCTTGGAGCTTGTTTGAGTCCGTAGAGAGCTTTGCGCAGCTTACAAACGAAATGTGGGTTGTCCCGATCTATGAAGCCAGGAGGCTGAACCATATAGACATCATCGTGTAAATCGCCATGAAGAAAGGCGTTGGAGATGTCGAATTGAAGAACTGGCCATTTGTACTGAAGAGATAGTAGAAGTAGCACCCTTATCGTTGGCATTTTTGCCACGGGGCTGAATGTCTCGCCGAAGTTGATTCCAAATTCTTGACCAAAACCTTGAGCTACCAGGCGTGCTTTAAAGCGTTCCACCTCACCATTTGGTTTGTGTTTTGTACGAAAGGTCCATTTGCAGCCCAACACTTTGGTATGAGGAGGAGGAGGTACCAAAGACCATGTACCTTGCTTTTGTAAGGCTAGAAACTCCTCAGACATGGCAGCTCTCCAATGAGGTGATTTGTTGGCTTGAGAGTAGGAGTAGGGTAGGGGATTTGTGGAGGGGACAGTGAGAAGGTCAAAGATGATTTTTGGACGGTGAATGCCGGCTTTAAGTCGGGTTTGCATAGGATGAGTGGGAGGAATAGTAGGTGGAGGTAGTAGGGATGTGGAGTTTGTTGGGGAAGGCCCATTGGATTTTGGTGGGGAAGGCACATTGGATATTGGTGGGATCAGAGAGATAGAGGAGTTGGGCGGTTGAGTTGGAGTGTTGTGTGGTGGAACATGTATGGGTGAGTGAGTGAGTGTGGTAGTTGGAAGGAGAAGATATGGAGAGTAGGATTGGTCGGAGGTCGTGGGAGGTGAATGAGAAGATGTAGTTGAGGATAGAGAGGCATATGGAAAAGAAGTTTCGTGAAAAGTTACATGGCGGGAAATGTGGATCTTATT
Organism: Dendrobium huoshanense; assembly: GCA_016618105.1. Taxonomy (NCBI): domain Eukaryota; kingdom Viridiplantae; phylum Streptophyta; class Magnoliopsida; order Asparagales; family Orchidaceae; genus Dendrobium; species Dendrobium huoshanense. The sequence continues at coordinate 14,942,988 of CM028351.1, forward strand.
GGTTTGAAGATTGAGATAGCGATAACCTTTGTGAGATGGAGAGTATCCTAAGAAGAGGCAGGGTTGAGAGCGGAGATGAAATTTGGTTGGTGTTGTGGGATGTAACCAGGGAAAACAAAGACAACCAAACGTTCGAAGATATGAGTAGTTGGGTAGATGATGATAGAGAAGCTGATAGGGTATGTTATTGTTGCAGGCCTTGGTAGGCAGCCGGTTGATAAGGTAATTAGATGTGAGGAGAGCTACGGTCCAGTAGAGATGAGGAAGATGAGCTTGATGAAGAAGTGTTCGAGTCGTGTCTAAGAGGTGACGGTGCTTTCGTTCTGTAGTGCCATTTTGCTCGGGAGTGTAGGGACAGCTGAATTGATGATTAATGCTATGTTCAGTTAGATACAGTTTGAATGCATTGCTAGTGAATTCACTGCCGGCGTCCGAGCGAAATTGTTTAATGTTTTTGTTGAATTGAGTGAGTATTAGTTTATGAAATTGTTTAAATTTTGAGAGAGTTTCAGCTTTGGTATGCATTAGATATAACCAAGTAAAATGAGTATGATCATCTACGAAAATAATATAAAACAGATAGCCATCTGTAGAAGAAAGAGGTGCAGGACCCCAAACATCTGAGTGTATTATATTGAAAGGTTCAGTTACACGAGAAGTAGAAAGAGGAAAAGACGACTTATGGATTTTTGCCACATTACAAGACTCGTAAACATAAGAAGATAAAGGACTGCAGATTGACGTGAAGAGACGAGCAAGATGCTGTTGAGTTTGGATGTTGGGGTGTGCAAGACGGGAATGCCAGACGGTGGAGTTGGACGATGAGGTGTGCAGAGGGACTGGAGATGTGGATGAGGTAGATGCGACTGAGTAGAGTCCGTTATGGTTGGTTCCACGGATGAGCGGTTGGTTGTCCGTAAGATCCTTGATAACAAAGCCATGCGAATCAAATGAAATTGAGCAGTTGTTGTCAGAGGCAAGTTTATGAATAGAAATGAGATTGTGAGACAGTAGGGGAACGTGGAGTAAGTTACGAAGAAGAAGCTTACGGTTGAAGTTAGGGAGGGGTAGTAAGCCTTGACCGGTGTGATGAATAGGAAGAGAGCTGCCGTCAACCATGGAGATGGTTTCCGAACCATTGTAAGGGGATGAGTGCTGCAGGTTGGTGAGATCTGGAGTAAGGTGCGTTGATGCACCAGAGTCGAGAACCCACTCATTGTGAGAGGTGGGATGCGAATTGGTCAGAAGTGCAGTCTGAGAAGTATTTGCGGTGGTACTGTAATTTGCATTGAACCGATGCCAACAGGAAGAGGCGATGTGGCCTGGTTTATTGCAAATTTGGCAGGTTGGCCTGGTAGAGTCGCTGCGGGTTGTGGAGGTGTTTGGCCTGAAGGGAGCTCCACGTCCATGAGAGCCACGGTAGGATGAGTGACTGCGAGAGGAGCCACCGCGGTTGGTGTACAGGGCAGTAGAATCAGCCAGAGAGCTGGAGTCGCGATGAATGTCCGTCTGCATATGAGTCTCCTCACTACACAGCAGGTTATACAAAACATCAAGGCTTAAAGGAAGTTGGCTTGTTCGAATAGAGGTTTTGAAGGAATTGTTAGATGGCAGAAGGCCATTTAAAATGTGGAGGATGATTTGTTCAGGGTCTAGAATGGACCCGGCAGCAGCAATGTTGTCAACCAGAGATTTGATTTTGGCTAGGTACTGCATCATGGTCAAGTCCTTCATCTGAATGTGATACAGTTCGTTTTTGAGCTGAATCACGTAGGAACGGTTTGTAGGCTGAAGGCGCAGCTCCAGAGTAATCTAGATGTCTCTCGCGGTGGAGAGAGTTAGGATATATGGCAAGACCACCGGTGAGATCATTGAGAGTAATGCAGACACTAGATTCTGATCAATCAAATTCCACAGACGAAGCTCGTTGCTCGTGGCGGAAGAGGCTGTGGGTTTGAGGCTGTCACCAGTAAGATGCCCTTCGTATCCGTTAGCCGAGAACAGTTGAAAAATCTGTAGTCGCCAAATGGAGTAGTTGTCACTGGTGAGTTGGTTGGAGATGATGAGCTTGAGGTTGTTCATTAAGAACTTGAGAGAAGGGGGAATAGCAATCTCGGACATCGCCGGAGGGATTGCAGCAGTAGGAGGTGACGCTTCCATCGAGGACTGAGTTGGTGACAAGTCAGTCATGATTTTGCAGAGGAAGCGACTTCCTGTTGAAGCTCTGATACCATGAGAGAACCTGCAAAATAGTTAGAAGGAATAAGGAGGAAGATAGCAGAGAGAGCTGTGTAGGGAGAAATGCATTTCCAATATCATGAAAAGAAGTCCCAGTGGTCTTGGTACATTGCTTGTGTATATATAGGAGGATTGCACCCATGTGCACATGATACCTTTACCATATGATGGCCTTGCCGTTATGTGCAGGTGATAGCAGAGAGGTGGAAAACAGTAATGATTCTGATGTGGTATGCTATACCGCAGTGCATATATGTCCTAACAATATATACACCATAATTTTTATTTTCCAACCATCACACCAAGCATTGGTTTGAAATTTGTAACTATTGGCAATAAAAATTGGCCAACATTTTACTGCTCTTATAGGTCCCCAGGCTAGACTCATTAATCATTCATCTTTCAAATTTTTGGTTCATTGTGGACCTAATTGGTGCAAGAAGTATAGCTATGCTAATATCGTTTTTACTAAGTTAATTGAATATGATATATAAGGTTGAAGTTACTTGTCAAAATATATATTGTATTTTGAACCAATTTATAAATTCAGATTCAACTCTCTTTTCCTTCTATAATAGTTATAAAGTAGTGAGGCAATTAATAAAATTCCCACGAAAATTTTGAATTTAGGGTCTCTATGACTAAGTATACAAAATGAATAGAATCTTAACTCAAACATACTCAAGATATGGCTCAACTTCAGCATAATTAAGCAATGTGTACAACATGGCAATCTCATCTTCTTATCTATCAAATAACGCATAGTGCAAGTTCCTACTGCCCTGCCACATCTATTGAATATTAATATGCAACATGTAGATTGACATATATCTGTATTACCCTAATTTTGAGGTACAATATTCCTTGATGATTGTAACTATGGGTCAAAGTAGTATGAACAATATTGAGTAGTCTCATACCTCAAGTATGCTTCACATGTTGATCTTTCTAGACATGTTTTGTTCTTTATAGTCTTCTTAAGTTTATTTAACTACATGTTTGATGTATGGATATAAAATAATAACATGCTAATAATATTAGATATGTTATATCTTCCTTAACTATGTTGGAACTTATAGATGGGTGGTATTGAGAGTCAAAATAAGGCCCATACTCACCATGTGAAATCCAATAACAATATTCTAGCAAGAATCCTTTACAAGATAGATTAATAGTAATCTCATATGATGTGAGGTTGGCTTAATTTTTTATGTTCGGAACATGGACAATGAAATATTCCCTCTGATATAAAAGAATGTAATTGATAGCTTCCTTGATAAAAAAAGATTCACTTCATTCAAAATTCATCTGTTAATATCTTACGCCCAATTAATATTTGGTTATACATCCAACTTTTATGATTTTGAATATGCATAACATACTTGGGATATAAATTCCTACAACCAAACAATGAGATTTGTATAAATTTAATATTATTTATGTATAATTATCATCATCAAATTTTTTTGAGATAACATCTTATATAATCAAGATATATAATAATGATACACGACCAAACTATCTAAGACGACTCTCTCTAATCTTATCTTCCATTGGAGATACTCCAACCTTTTCACATATATAATTATTTCATACCATGTATCAAAGAGTAAAGTTACTCATCCACCTAAGCATCCTCATCTCTGTAACACTTAACTTAATATTATGCTTCTCTTTTGATGGCCAACATTCTGCACTATAAAGCATTACAGGTCTTACCACCATATTGTAGAATTTTCCCTTAGGTTTGAGGGGGACTTTCTATCACACAATAAGCCTGATGCATTCATCCACTTTAACGATACAATAATAATATTTTACCAAACTATCTAAGGAGACTCTCTCTAATCTTATCTTCCACAAGAGCTACTCTAACCTTTTCACATATATCCTCATTTCATATCTTGTTTCTAAGAGTTAAGAAACTCATCCACCTGAGCATCCTCATCTTTAAAACACTTAACTTAATATTATGCTTCTCTATTAATGGACAATATTCTACACCATAAAGCATTCAAGGTCTCACCACCATCTTATAGAATTTTCCCTTAAGTTTATGGGGGCTTTTCTATCATACAATAGGCCCGATGCATTCCTCCACTTCAACCATCTAACCTGAATTCTGCTAAAAATTTCTCCATCAATTCCCCATCACTATGAATAATAAATCTAAGATATCTAAATGTGTACTCTTAGTAACAACTTGATCAACCAAAGCTATTACAATCCCTCCACTAGATCTATTAATACTAAGATTATATTCCATATATCCAGTTTTAGATCTACTCAAATGTAAGCATTTAGAATCTAAGGTTGACCTCCATAATTTAAGTTTACATTTAGCTCCCTCTCTAGTCTTATCAGTAAGAAGAATATAATTAGCAAAAAGCATACCTTTAAGCTCGGAGGGAGGGAGCTTGGCGGATTTATGAGATTTGGATGAAGAAGTGCACAAAAGGAAGAAAGATAAATACCTTTGCAATGACCAAGTTTCCATCAGAGGCAAAGGAGGTGTGTAACTTAAGATGCGATAGAAGAATGACGAGGAAGTGTGACTTTAAATACGATAGGAAAGAATGACGTCGAAGGATGCAAAGAAGTTAACTTCAAATGCAACAGGAATGAATGTCATTGAAGAAGGCAAAGAAATTATTTAGCGATTAATTGAAAGAAATGGTCAAAGGAAAAGTTCAAGAGAGCCGAAAAGCAAAGGAGAGAATCAAAGAATAGAAAAATAAAATGGATGCACAATCAGTGCATTAGATAGAGTAGTTTACATCAGATTTGTGGTGGAGTGACAACAAATTTGCGATGGAAATTTTATTGCAAATCCATTACAAAAAATTCATAAAAAAATTTTATCTTAAATATGTCGCCATTTTGGACAAAAATATTCTATCGTAAAGCCTGCAAAAAACTGCTAACTTTCATATGGTGTTAATTACTATTTTGAGATGTTAAAGGATTTTAGTAAATCATAATTAAATTAAAAAAAAAGATAACTTTCTTAAGTAAGTGACATAATAATTTTGAAGTTTTATAAAAATTCTTATGAATCTTCTATAGAATCTTGCATGGCTTTAGATGCTTTGAATTCCTCTAATAGAAGTGGGTGGTGAAAGGTTTTTTAATTTCTTTTAACTTTACCTCTATCCACCTATAAACCTTTCTTAGAAATTTTATGCCCTAGGACTATATCTTCTATTACAATAAATTGATATTTCTCCTAATTTAGTACCAAATTTACTTCAACACATCTTTTCAAAACAAAAGTTAAATATTTTAAATAAGAATCAAAAGTTGTACAAAAATAAAAAAATTGTTCATTATTATCTTAATGCCTTACTCAATTAAATAAGAAATAATTGGCATCATACACCTCTGAAATGTAGTAGGTGCATTGCATAAGCCAAAAGGAAATCTCCTAAGGGCAAAAATCCCATACAAACTAATGAATGTAGTCTAATCTTGGTCTTTTAGTGCTATAAAAATCTAGTGGTATCTTGAATACCCATATAGAAAACAATAAAATGGATTTCCTACTAACTTATCTAACATTTAATCAATGAATTCCAGGGGAAATGGTCCTTTCTAGTTGCTTTATTTAGCTTCCTATAGTCTTTACAAATTCTCAAGCCATTAAATATTCTAGTAGGTATTAGTTCACTTTTTTATTTGCTACAACAATTATACCTCCTTTTTTTAACACAATAGGACTCACCCATGCACTATTAGAAATGAAGTAAATGATTCATGCATCTAATCACTTAAGTATTTCATTTTTAACTACTTCTTTCATAATAGAGTTCAACCACTTTTGAGGATTAAGTTTTGGAAAGGAATTCTATTCCATTAGAATCTTGTGCATGCATAAGGATGGACTTATTCCCTTGATATCAGCTATAGTCTAGCCAAAAGTTTTATTATACTTGCTAAGGAACCTAATCAACTTACCCTCTTGAATTTCTCCTAATATAATAGATACGATAATGGGTAATATTGGCTCTTCTCCTAAAAAAGATATACTTTAAATGGTCAGGGAAGGCTTCTAATTCTAACACAGGTTCCTCTATAATAGATGGTTTCAATGGCTTTCTTAGGGATGAGGTATCAAGTATTTCAAACATATCCCTAAAAGTTTTAAGAGCTTCATAAATCATTTGAACAGAAATTCTACCTTCCTCGTCAATAACATCCTCATATGAAGGATTATCCATATAACTATATAACAAGGGCATTAAATTGGACTACTCCTAGAATAAGTCTTTTAAATATGGACAAGGGCATTAAATTGATTCTAGCTCCTACATCACATTTTGCTCTACCATAAAATATTTCCCCTATAGCCATAAGAATAGTAAACTTACCAGGGTCCTTAAGCTTTTAAGGAGGTTTTTTTCTACAAAATTGTAATGCATTCCTCAAGAAAAGCTACGACCTCAAAATATCCCAATCTTTTTTTTTTTCATAAAAATATCTTTCATGAACTTATCATAGGTAGGCATTTATTCTAAGGCTTTTGTAGATGAAATATTAATAGTTAACTTTTTAAATTTTCCAAAAACCTTGAGTACTGCTTATCAAAATTTTGTTTTAACAATCTTTGGGGAAATGGTGTTGGTGGCCTTTCTACTACCTCTCTAATAGATTTTCCTTTCTCTTTATTTTGTTGAGGTGGTTCCTTATGCTTTGGGGGCTTCCACTGGTTCTTCTACAGTTAATTCTACATTAGATTGATCTTTATTTTTAATTACATTTTCTAGCTCCTTCCCACTCCTCAATTGAATTATTTTATATTTTTTTACCCTTTTCTTTAGGATTTATTTTTAGTATTATTGGGTAAAATTTCTTAGGGTCTATTAGTTAATGATCCAACTAGTCATCCTAATGTATTTTCAACAGTCTTTATGATTTTAGCTTGACTTTTCAATTGTATACCGTTTTGTAAAACAAATTCTTCTAATGAAGACTTCTTATCCTTAGGTTGGGTATTAGTATTAAATCTAAGAGTATGATTATGCTTAGTGTTTGAAAAAATTTGAGGATGTTGGCTCCAGTTACCTACTTGATTTGGCTGGTGAGAGTTTTAATTAATATTATTATTTTTTTTATTATTTCAACTAAGATTCAAACAATTTCACTAACCTTTATTATAAATATTGGAATAGGAATTATTAGTTATGTTGTTTATTAAAATAATTAATTATACTCTTGAGCTGTTAGGATCACTAAAAAATTAATAAATATTTTCTTCTAAGATCATAGGAGAATTTTGTGGCGAACTATCCAAAAGTTATCTAATTTTCTAGAAATAACAGCTACTTGGGCAATTAATATTGATAAAGTATTAGTTTCATAATTGTTAGCCACTTTCTTATGATTGATTCTTTCATAGTGCCATTGGAAATTGTTGGTAAACATCTCCTCACCTAAGTCTTTTTTTAAGTAACAATTATATAGTATTTTATTGTCTTAAATTTTAGTAAAAAATTTATTTCTAGTTGATGTTGTGCAGGAAAGTATCAGAAAATGAAGAAAAAATCATAGCTATTAGAACAACACCACATCACAGAAACTATCAGTGTCATAATGGTATCAATGCTTCGATGTCAGACATGAACATAGAAGTGACAGAGTGTCGAGCAAAATATCATTTAATTTAATGCCCAAGCAGAAAAAAGGTCAACGCTGCAGCGCTTCACAACGTCGTAGCATTAGAAATTAGGATTGCAGCTTTAGAGTCCCAAAAATTTGAGGGCAAGAGTACTAAACTTCATAACATTATAGCGCTAGATTACACATTCAAGCACCACAATGCTCAACATTTAGAACATAGAGGCATGAAAGTTAAAGAAATGTGGAGCCTCAATGAATCAGCTAAACAATGTAATGAATAATTCAATAGCCACACTAAATCATTCTAGTTATAGTGGAACATACTTAATTGTGCTAAGGCACTAGTTCATATTGTTACATCGTGGCACCACCATGTCAAGCATCAAGATGCGAACATACTTAATTGTGCTGAGGCACTAGTTCATATTGTAACATCGTGGCACCACCATGTCAAGCATCAAGATGCCTAAATCCTTATATGTAACTTCATTTTACTACATATATTGGGGGTCTATTTGTTGACCTCCTTTTTATATGAGGTCACTAAGACCCACTTGGGTTTCTTAGGGTGATTTAATGATTGGGAAGTGTCCACTTTCTAACCATTTAAGTCCTAGGTAAGACCTAATTTGATCCCCATCAAACTCAACCCCCAATAAACCTTCAATCAATTCTCAATCAACATTCAATCAACTTCTAAACCTCATTAAACCATTAGAAATAATCTCTTTGATTATTAGTGGCATGGACAAGCCATCCCTAATCATCTAAGTCCAAAATGTTGAGTCCAGTAATTAGGTTGTTAAGCCTAAGTAAATGTCCCACGGCTACCAAGAGGGGGGTGAATTGGTAGTTTTAAAAAAAAAATTTTAAACCCTCTTTAAAGATTAAGTTGAACCGAAATAAAATTTTCTTTTAAAGTTTGTAGAAAAATATTTTTCAACCACAGAGTTGTTAAAACTGAAATTTAAAGTGCGGAAACGTAAAAACAATAAAGTAAATGACACCAGATTTATAGTGGTTCGGTCTATAACCAGACCTACATCCACTCCTCAGAGGCACCCTCTGAGTATTGCACTAAAACAATTAGTGACTCTCCTTTAGCACCCACAACAAGGCGGAGAAGCCTTTACAACACACTCTTTTCACCACTACCCGGTGCGACAGAGAACCGTCGTCCTTTTACACAATCCACAGTGCTGGCAGAGAACCTTCGTCCTTTTACACTCTCCTAGTGTGGGCAGAGAACCCTACGGCTGTTCACACTCTCCAAGTGTAGGCAGAGAACCTTTCCGCTGTTCACACTCTCCAAGTGTAGGCAGAGAACCCTTCGGCTGTTCACACTCTCCAAGTGTCGGCAGAGAACCGGATCTCCTTGACTGATCTTCTCACAAGAATCTAGAAGGAAGAAGAAAAAGAGTGAAGAAATCCAATTTCACAAGTAGAGACTCTTACCTTTGTAATCCAAGTGAAGCCTTCTCGCTCCAGTGGTAGGAATCCTCCTTTAAATGCTCTCTTCCACTCTCTCCTTGGCTATTCTCTCAAGAGGCACGAAGATCAAATGACAAAAAGATTGGGTGGCAGTCTAATTTGGACTATTTATATAAAAGACAAGAAAAACCGTCCAAAAACTGCAAGTTTCCAATTCTGTATGCAGTGGATTGTCCTGTACGATCTTGGATCGTCCTGGACGATTTTACTTAAACGATCTGAAACGACCCTATTTGAATATGTGTACGAAATGATTTCGTACAGATGATCGTCCTGTACGAACTAGGTTCGTCCAGTATGAACGGTTATTACAAGGTCGGTTCTAGAAACTGCTGAAAACTGTTCTAAGTCGGTTAAACATTTGGACGAGAATATGTTCGTCTAGACGAAAATTTTCCAGAGACCCGATCGTCCTGGACGATTATTTATTTCGTCTGGACGAAAATATTTCAGAGGACCAATCTCCACGGACGATAATTTATTTTCATATGGACGAAAATTTTCCAGAGACCTGATCGTCCAGTACGATATTTAGTTTTGTCTGGACGAAAATTTTCCAGAGAACCGGTCGCCTCGTACGATAATAAAAATTCGTCTGGTCGAAAATTTTACATAGAACCAATCGTCCGGGACGACAATTAATTTCGTCCTGGACGAATAGGACTTAGAAAATTTTTTTTTTCCGAGCAAGTTCCTATTCGTTCCATGTGCTCTATAGGAGATAACTGACGGATCGTCCAGTACGATAAAATATCATCTCGTACGATCAGTATAAAATTTTATGATCTCCTTATGTGTGTGTGAAAGTTTTTTATTCACTCAATTACAATCACTCCCTTTCAAAATTTAAAGAAAAAAAATGCAAACTTCAAATTAACAAAATATCTCATGTTGAATTTGATTTGAAGTTATCGTAGTCTGGAGTCTGATTTTCCTGAAATGTTAGTACACACAAGAGCAAATGCAAATCTTCTAAAATTGTTAGGAGATAACTACACATTTGAACAATAATGTTTGGAATCATCAAAACTACAAAAGTTGCAAAAATATAAATCATTAAAATAGCAACTATTCTAACACAAAACTCAATCCAATCCTAAAGTTTCAAACCAAATCCAAGGGTTAAGGGCTAAGGTCCTGAATACCTCTCTAGGGGGATTTTCAAACCCCATGAAACCTAGTCTAATGACCTCTGATTTGGGGCCTATGAAATGCATTTAGTTTAAGCTTGTCCCTAGGGTCAACAATCCAAATTTGAGTTTAATCAAACACTCATAGCCCTCAAATTCAATCTTTTCCCGAAGGCTTCAACACCTTCAATTATTTATAACCCATGCCACTATACTTGACACCTTGTAGATCTTGGCCTTGCAACCCTTTCCAAACCTTCCAACAACTTCCATGACCTTCATTAGGACCTATTGATCAACACTCTATATCTTTTTTAACTCGATTTGACCCAAAATTGGCTAGAGGTTAAAATGACCAAAATGCCCTTTAAAAGGGCCCTTTTGGTTTTTTCCCCTAAGTTCAACTCAACCCTTCTACCTCAACCCTCAAAACCCATCCCAATGGATCCTAAATACCACTAGGAATAAATTGGGTCCAAACCCACACTTGGGTTTGACCAAGTCAACCAGGGTTGACTAAAGCGTCCCCTTTGGGATCAAATGGCTATTTCAAACCAAATGCCTTCTTCTTGGCATGAAACCACCACTACTGAGTTCATGTGATCAAATTGAATTCAATGGACCCAACTATTTGTCCTAGGTCAACTTGGTTGACCAAGTCAACCAAGTTTAACCAAACCTCCCATACACCCCCATTCATCCAAGCCCTTTGATTAAACCTTCTCAATCCCATTTATACCCATGGGGTGACCCCTTAGGTCCCCAAGAGAGCCCTCTTGGAGACCTGAGCATTGGGCCATTTGGTTTAGCCATTTGGCTTGACCCAAGTGTCCAAGGAGAGGTTCTCCTTGAACCATTTCTCAATCCAATCAAAATTAGATCCAACCCAAGGTGGCATTGGATCTCCCTTGACCCAATACAGCTTCCCTAGCCAACCCAGCCATTAGGTTAACTTGGGCTAGGAGTTAGGCTAACCCAAAGTGTCCAAAACCACTTGGGATTGAGCCAACTTTCACTCTAAGCCCAATTGAACCTAGCTAACACCCCCACTAGGTGGCCCTAGGTCTAAGGCCATCTACCCTAGCCAGCCCAGCCCTTGGGTTGACTTGGGACAACTCTTAGGCTAGCCCAAAGTGGTCAAGACCACATCAACCTGAGCCATCACCCACCTCAGGGCAATTCAAAGCCAATTAATACTTGCATTGGATGCACCTGACCCAGAACTACATCTCACATCAAACTCAGGGTCTGGCCTGACCTGGGTCAAGCCCAATTTGACCCAAATCGAGAAGGTTTGGGTCAACCCGAGCCATTCCATCGAATTGGACTCCCCCATATCATTGAGCTCACATTCGAGCTCACCATGTCCGCATCAGTCTTTCCAGGTCAATTTGACCCAAACCATGGCCGATAATGGCTAAAACCAATGGAGATCAAGCTCCGGTGGTTCCCCCACTTCAGGTCTGATCTTGAACCTTCTAGAGCCTGACCTCACTAGTTTCAGGTGCACAATCGCTCTGGTGGAATTTCTCTTGCCACCAGGAGCCCATTTGACGGCCAGCTCAATTGATCTTGGCCATCCGAGCCTATGGGATTGAGCTGAACATGGAAGCTCATTATAGAGGGCATCATTCACAATTGACCCCTTAAAATTATTCCCCAGAGCTCCCTCAACCCTCCTCTCTCACTTCCCAGCCTCCCATCCTCTCTCATTGATCCGTTCGAGCAAGCTCTGATGAAGTCCTAGAGCGGTTCACTCGAAGTCCTACCTTCGGCCATCCTCCAGTCCCGGCGTCTGATGGAGATCAGCTTTCCTTCATCCCATGAAGCTCCTTGATAGAGAAGCTCATCCGTTGAGACATTTTCTATGTTAATATCTCAATCTCGAGCTCCCTAGATAGGTAGTCTGGTCAAGTGTGAAGGAAACCTTCACCCCAGCAAATTTCCACCATTTGGATTGAAGGTTTCCACCTCCCCTGATCCTCCCTATGAAATTTTGTGAGAGTTCATCGACGGGATCGCTCAGATCATGCCGAAGAATGTCTACGGCTTTGGGTTCGTGCGGGGAGGTGGAAGATGTAATCATGACCGTTGATTTTAATCAACGATTTGGATTTGATCCCACAGTTATGGAGGCCATTTAATCCAAGCTGTCTGACCCCTCATCTGATGGCTATGATTCACCCAAATGTTATCCAGTCAACCACCAATGATTACCCTGCCAATCGAAAGGCACCGCATGTAAAATGCTGATTGACTGGGTAATTAGAGGATTTAATTTCACAGAAATCATGACAAACTTCAAAAATTTCTATCTCCCTATACACTTGGTCGAATTAAGTGGTCTTAGGCTTATTAGAAAGATCTGAGGCAGGCCTTCAAAAGTCCTATGGTCCCAACACCAATCGTATTTGTGTTAAATTTAATTTTAGTTTGAGTGTTTTACCTATTATTATATTTGTATGCTTGATTTAAGTCACCATGGCTTGGGACTTTTGGAGAATCAATTTGGACATGTCCAAATTTTTTCTCCCCTATTTGAGGTGTCTAAGGGCATTATTTCATCAATTCGGTTTTATGGATCATGGTTTGACCCTTGAAATTACAATTGATGCCATGATCTTTCCAATGGGAATTAGGATTTGATTTTTGGTGTGATGGTGATGATTAGCATAAGGATTTTAGTGCCACTGATTTAGCCCCAATCCAGCCCTATGATAGATCCCTAGGATTTTGCTAAGGTGACTTAGATTTCACCATAGGTGGCTTGGTTAGCCACCTTAGAGAAATCCATTTGGGCTCAAATCTAGTGGGTTTAGATATTGAGATCAGGTGACTCATGGTCTAAATTTCACTGAATTTTGTGCCCATTTGGCCCACCAATTAGGAGCTTAAAAAATCCCTTCCTAGAATTAACATAAAGCCTTAAATAATTCATTAGTAATTGACATTAAACCAAAAAAATATACTTAAGGGATCTAATTAACCATGGTTTAACCCTCTATCTAGAAAATTTGAAACCCTGATAAGTTAACCCTTAATTTTATTATAATTCCAATTTTAAGTTAATCAATAATTAAACTCTAATAATTAATTAAAAATAATTAAAAATTCCAATAAATTCTCAAACACTTGATAATCCCTCTTTAGATCATTTTTGGTTTTTAGAGGTGATTTCAATAAGTTTGGAATCAATTTGGGTTCAAATTACTAAAAAGAGCCTTTAATTAAAATAATTTAATAAATCACTAATCTTCCAAAATTTATAATTAATTCCAAAAAAATCCAATTTATTCAAACTCAAAGGCATCTAACTCAAACTAAAATATAATATTTTTTTAAGATGTCAAACCATCAAAGTTCAATCAAAGTAAAAAAGTTAACAATTCGGTCAAACCTAAGTCAAAATATAGGCTTAAACTTAAACAATTCATAACGTTTTCTAAAAAATTCCAAATTGAATATTCTAATAGTATTAATACCCATTATAAGGCATAATATTTATAAAAAATTTTAAACCCTCAAGATGAACTTTAATTTTAAAAGTCAACTTTCAACCCCTTAATCAACTCTCTAACACAACCTTAATAAATTGAAAAATTCAATAATTTAAAATTCTAAAAAACTTATGAATTTATTATTCAAAACCCTTAACCAACCTAAATCAACTTAATCAATCATGGTTGTTACTAGGTAATTCAAGCCTATGAGGCTATTAACTTAGCCGAAAGGAAGGTGAAATAAACTTCACAATCTCGGTGTGCAACAAAGGTAGCAATAATTGAACAACTAAAATGCGTCCAAATCAATATTCAATACATTAATACTTAAACTCTAACATAAAACCTCCCTTTAGCCTTAATAAACTCAAACTTTAGACAACTTTAATAAACTACCCAGCTTATGATCTACCTCAGCCACACGACCTTACTACATACACTTTAGATGGTTTGCAAGGACAACCGACTCTAGATCTAGGCTAGGCTGGTGTATGCCTTTATAATGTATGCTAGATTTTTGAGATTTCATTGCATGTTGTGATTAAAATTGCTTAGTGTGTTTGCTTACTTTTACTACACTCTATGGATATTTTATGTGTTAGGTGCTTCAGCTTCTTATTCCCCAAATAAAAAGAGTGTGGCCAATGTGTTTTCTTTTCTACATGTATATATAATTGCTTGGGAATGTATTTTGATATTTAAATGCTTAGGATAGCCATGTAGGAGAGTCTAGAATATTCATTTTTATTAATGTAATTTATTAAAGTATTGAGTTATGAAAGTGCACATTTGATTCTTGGATATACGGATCCAAAGCTTGGATTCCAAAGAGGAAAGAATACCCTTTAGGGGGATAATCCTTTTTCATTTGGAAGTCCAAATTTGGATCATCCTTTTATACCCAAAGAGAAAATAGTAACCTTCCCCTCGAGGGAAGAGTTATCTTTTCCATTTGGGTAGCTGACTACGAAGAATCCAAGGAGCTCGAAGGAGAGAAGACTGAAGAATTAGAGACGAAGAGTATCCCACTCAAAGTCACTTGCGTCTTTATTAGGACTAGAATTTGGGTTATTGTCAGTGGTGCCCTGTCACTTTACTTTTTGTAGACCCTAGATTATAATAAGAAAGATAGTTTTCCTATGGATATTTATTAATTAGCTTGATTATATTTGATGTGTTGACTTGATTGCCTATAGGATTGCTAAATTTTCCTAGTTTTTTTAGCAATGGTATACCGCTTTTTATTTTAGTCTAGATATGTGAGGCTTATAAGTGTGTGAAAATTTTTATACTTGTAATCAAAATTTAAATTTTTAGGAGCTAAATAATATAGAAATATAATGAATATAGGGAATAAGCTGGGGATCGCCCTTGAGATCGCATGCATATTATTGCACTCTTTTTTCCTTATTTAGACACTTCCCCACCTACAGGTAGAGTTCAAATAATCCGATCTTATGTGGATGAGGTTTTCAACCTGGAGAAGCCTAGTCTTTTAAAAAACTATTTTTAAGTATTTTTAAAATTTTAAGCATACATGATTTGAGTATTTTGATTAGCATACATGGCATCAGAATCACATTTAAAAGAGTTTAAATTTTAATTGTGAATGTTCTTAGTATTTTATCCTGCATAAGTTAAGGGGCCACTTAGGATAATTTTTAGATGTCAGCCCAGTGCTCTAAAACTTTAATAAGAATGTCCTTACCACTCTTTCATACAATGATCGGACTAATATATTTAAAATCGACTAGGTGGTTAGCTAGCCCTCCAATCCAGGCCAAGGTAAGTCCAGGTTCTAAGTTGCAATAGTTAGGTTTGGGTTACCATTGTGTGATGCCCAATTTAGATTTAGGATCCAGGGTGGATCTTTGATCATAAGACCCCAACCTACGGAAATATAACCAACTACTATAATCAGGATAACAGCTTTCAATTTCACAATCTAAACGCATTAGCAAATGATATTCTTTACCCTAAGGGGAAATAAATTATTTATAACGAGATGTTTGATTTTTGACATACTCAAACTCAAGTTTCCCAAATGAGGTTAGATCTTTCAAAACCCGCTTTCAAAGCCCCACCAATAGGAACAAGTAAAAATATCCTATATTCACTTTACTTCCACTTATTGGACTATTATGTTTATCTAGTGTGCTGATTGAAAGGTTTTGGTAGTTTTAAAAGTAAAAAAAAACTCTCCAAATGTAGGAATATAAGTTTTTTTTTTTTTTTTATAAATTCTTAACCTATGAATCATCAAAAGAACAATATTGCATTAGAGAGGGTTATTTCATATGGTTACCAAGGATCAAAATAATTGTTCTCCTCATCTTTGTCAAGCTCATTGGAGTATAAGCTAGGATCTGTAAAAAACTATAATTAAACTATCTCTTTAAGACCCCATAATTCTAACCACCATTTGTCTATGTTATGGTTGAACTATATTTTAAATTCTCTAATTGTTATTATGTTCCTCCGTCGAAGCTCTATATCACACTATATTTTTAAATTATAAATAGCCTAGGCATGAAGCAATTGAAGTATCGAGAAGTTAAAAATAGCGTGGATATATTAACCATTAAAACATACTCTCAGTAATGCATGCCTTTTAATTCATCACAAATTTCAGAAAAGTTGTTAGCTACACATGGAGATGTTGAAACTCCTAATGAACACAAGAAATATAAAAACATTTTGTTATACTAACTGATTTACTAGTACAATCCCTTACAAATTAAAACAAATTAAAGCAAGGTTTAGAAATGACCCAAAAGTAATAGTACAATCCCTTAATGAATCCTTTACTTTGCTCCACTTCAATACAGAACTATGGTATAAGAAACATAACCTACACACTCTCCTATCCACCTCACACAAACTCACAACATTACATTACAAATTGACCCTTCCAATTTACCAATCTCTTGCCTTAAGGATCAAGTTAAATATTTATAGTTTTCATTTTTTCTTAACAAGCGTGAAAGTCTATATAGGTTGTTAGACCTAAACCAATTGTTCTAATGCTAACCAAGAGGGGAGGGAGGGGGGGGGGGGGTGTGAATTGATAATTTAAAAAATCTCTTGGAAATTTTTTAGAAAACCATTTTATAATTTTTGCACAATTAAAATTTTTATAAAACTAAAAAATTGTTGACCAAAAAAATTAAATGTGTAGAAAAATAAAAATGTGATAAAAAAGAAAATAGAAATTTATACTGTTTCGGTCCAACTGGATCTACATATACTCTCTGAAGTCTCCCTCTTTAGGTATTGCACTATTACCAAAGTGGCTCTCCTTTTGCTCCCACAGCAACACGGAGAAATCTTTACAAATCACCTCTCTTCCACCAATCCCTGGTGAGGCAAAGTACCGTTGTCCTTTCACACTCTCTAAGTGTCGATAAAGAACATTCATCCTTTCACACTCTCCAAGTGTCGGCAAAGAACTGTCATCCTTTCACACTCTCCAAGTGTTGACAGAAAACTGTCATCCTTTCACATCCTCTTAGTAGCGGTAGAGAACCGTCATTTTTTTATACCCTCTGGGCGTTGGCAGAGAATCGAATCCAAAGATCTTCTCTCGAGAAACTTCAAAGAAATAAGGAAGAGATTCAACAAAACTTATAAAAAGATCCTCACCTTTGGGCAACCTTGTGAACCCTTCACAAATTTCTCTTGCAATATCTCTCTTCACTCTCTAAAATTCTCTCCCAAAACACTCTCACACTTTCTCTCAAAGAAAACACGAAGAAGGATTCATCCACAATCAGTTTTTAGGACCTTATATATAAAAAACATAAAAACCGTTCAGAAAATTAAAATTTTCAATTTTACTATCCATGATCATACAGTATAATTGATGATCATATGTACAAATAGTTTAAAATTTGCTCGTATCCAGTACGAACTGATTTCATACTCTAATTGACTTGTGTACGAACTGATATTATACAATATGATCAGTTCAAAATTGAACAGATTTGTCCTATATAATTCAGTATGAATTGATTCGTACACTAGATACTGTACTGTACGAAATCCATATCATATAGTACGATATGTTTTAATCAAACCATGTTTCATTTGGTACAAAAATGGATAATTCCATTTCATACTCTGGAAGTTATCTGTACAATCCTAGTATCATATAGTACAAACAATTTAAAAATTTACCTGTTCTTATGGACAAAAAGATACACAACCATTTCGTACTATGGATATTGTCTGTATGAACCTAAATCGTACAATATGAACAGTTGAGAAAAAAATAGGAGTTCATCAGGATGAACTTATACGTATCTATTTCATACTCTGGAAGTTATCTGTACGAAGGTAACTTTGTATAGTAAGAATAAGGCTTAGAAAATTTTCTTGGCATGGTTTGATTAATTGCTTTCTAGAGAAACCATAAGGTCAAATCATCCCGTACGACTAAAAATCATAGAGTATGATTAGTTTAAAAAAATTACAAATTTCAAAAATAGTAAACCCTAATCTAATATGACTTGCAGTCTTCAGCAGTATGGACTATAATTTTCCTGAAATATTAGTACACACAAATAAAAAAATAATATTTTTAATATATGTTAGGAGAAATAGTAGTCAATATAATAATATTTTGGAATCATTAAAAACACACATGATATGAAAACATAGTTATGAAAACTAAGTTGTAACGATCTTCCCCTTTTTGATGATGGGAAAATAATTATTATTTGAGTTAACATTTAAAATAATTTTCTCCTTAAGTCCCCCTAAATGAATGACAACCTAAATAACAAGTGGTTTCCATGAAGATAAAAAACACAAACCTAAAAATAAAAAGAAACAACAAATATTACGTACTCAAATAAAAAACAATTCGAACAAAAACACGTACTCAAAAAAAAAAAAAAAAAACCTCAAACAAAAATACAAATATAAAATACAAACACGAACGGCCATTCAAAATATACACACATTCACTCAAAACATACACACACACACACACACACACACACACACACACACACACACACACACATCATAGTACATGCACAATACATATTACACACATATATCAATCTTCAAATAATATTTTGACTTCTCTTTTTGACAATAACAAAAGGGAAGTACATCTTTGAATGAAAGATTTATATAGAATTAAGCGCTTTGCTATGGTTTGCTAGTTTTCCCTTTTTTGCAATTTCTGGCGGCCACCAACCCCTCCCCGGGGAGGATTTCCTACGGGATGTCCTCCTCCAACCTGTCTTTTTTTTTCCCTCCTTCTTCCAGCGTTCCCTCCTCCACCGGTTTATCGAGTGACTGGAAAAGTCTTTTCGCTTCACAGCCCCTTGTATCGAATGAGTTCACCACTTCGATATCCCACCATCCGGCTGAAAATGCTACCGCACACTTCACTTCTGATCAGTTTAATGCTGGATCACCGGAGTGGGCTCTCTCTCTAGTGGGTTATTCCGTTGGTCGTAGAACATACTACGAAGCTCTATCCACTGTTATTAAAAAGACATGGTCTTTAAAGGGCTCCCTTTCCTTGCTGACTTTGGACGAAGGATTCTTCCTCCTCAAGTTCAACAACAGGGAAGACTATGATATGGCATGGTCTGGTGGACCATTGTTCTTCTTTGGCAAGCCCTTCATCCTACAAAAAATGGACCCCAGAATTCGTCCCTGTCCGCGAAGAATTCCCGTCGATCCCTCTCTGGATCAAAATAAAAAACTTCCCTTTGTCCTGCTGGACGCCGGAAGGAATTTCAAAGATTTCCAGTTGCGTTGGGATTCCATTGGCGGTGGATTCCTTGACGGCAGCTAAGACCAGGCTCACATTTGCAAGGGTGTGCATTCAAGTTAGCAGTGCCTCTCCTCTACCTGACGAAATTTACTACACTGTGGATGGAAAATTCTTCCCTCTCACTGTGCTCTATGACTGGAAACCCACCCACTACTCTTCATGCAACTCTATTATGCATGCTTCCTCTGCTTGCCCCAAAAATCCCACCCCCCAAACTATCAACACGGAACAAACCAATTTCCATGGCAGAAGCACCAGCCGGAAGCCGCGAAAACCGCCCCAAGACTAACCATCCCAAAACCACCAATGCCTCCTCCCAACCCCTCGAATTTTGTGGACACCACTTCTTTGCCTTCCTCCAGCTCCACCCCCACTCAGGCCATTGTCCCTAACCTCAACTCACCTTCCACCGAATCACCAACCCAACCCACCATCCCCGCTTCCACCACATATTTTGCCATTGTTCCTCAAAAATCCCCTCCACTCCCCACGACCAACAAATTCGCTATCCTATCGGATCAACCAGATCTAGCCTTGAACCAAATGCCAAATACCAGAGCTTCTGAGCTTCCATCCTCCTCTGGTCGAAACACTCCTAGAGGCTCCAATTTGGGACATGAGGAACAAACGCTAGCCAATTCTGGCAATGCTAAAGCCACCAGATCCAAAACAGCCAAAAAGGCTACAACCCCCACCTCCAAATCCCAATGACCAGCCTCCTTTCCTTAGCGGCTTGGAATACCCGCGGGTTCTATAACCCGGACAAAGTTCTGTGCTGTAAAAACTTGGTAAAAAAATTCAATCTTGACCTTCTTTGTGTGCTGGAAACTAGATTCTCTTCCTTCAACTCCTCTAATGGTTGGTTTCTCTCTAGTCACCGCATCTTCCCCCATGAAGCCTCCTCCAACAATTTCTCCTGCGCCTCTCCGGGCAGGATCTGGGTTAAGTGGAATTCACTTAACGTGAACTTCAAACCGTTGTTTTCCTCTAGTCAGATGATTTATGGCTTAGTCACTACTAATCTCAATGAGAGTTTCTACTTATCTGCGGTTTATGCCTCTAATGATATGGAGGAAAGGAAAATTCTGTGGAACGATATTTCTGCTCTTAGAACTACTATTACTTCTCCATGGTTAGTCCTTGGGGACTTTAACTGCTGTCGGTTTGCTCATGAAAAAGCTAGTGGGTCTCTTTTGCATAGCAACAAGCTTGAGGATTTTCAAAATGTTATTTTTAACATGGGAGGTCATGACCTTTCTTCGGTAGGTCATTTTTTTACATGGTACAACCAGAGAACAGATAACTCAATTCACATCAAACTAGACAGGATGCTAGTGAATGATGTTTGGTTGGAGAAATTCCCAACCTCTTATTACATTGTGGATGATCCTTACATCTCTGACCACTCCCTATTATTTTGCAACATGGTGTTAACCGCACTCTGAAGCAGAGATTTCAATTTAAAAACTACTGGGTCTCCATTCCGGAGTTTTGGGATGAGCTTGTTTCTACCTTCTCTCAAAAGCTTCACTGCAGCCCTATTCATTCTTTCTACCACAAGCTCAAGAACCTCAAGCTTAAGATTAAAGCCAAAGATTGGTCCTCCTCCAACTCCCTAAATAATGAGATTAAGGAGCTCTCCATTAACTAGAATTCTATTATCTCTCAGCTTCAGAATTCTCCTTTGGATCCGGTTCTGAACCTGAATCTCAAAGCTGTTAGTCACAAGCTCATCCAAAAAAATGCTGACTGGACTGATTGGATCTCCCAGCGTGCTAAAGCTAAATGGTTGTCGTGCGGGGAGGATGACCTCCATTTTCTATATTCCAGAATCAATGTGAGGCAAAATTCAAATTTGATTAAAGTTCTTTCGATGGCCAATGGAACTTTCTATAACCATTTTGAGATTTCTGCTGCCATTATTCAACATTTCAGTAATCTGTTCAACACCCCCACTCCTCCTTTAAACCGTAGCCGAGCCGCCCCGGTCTCCCACAAGCTGCCTTCTTTTTTCATCCCTGGACTGGTCGCTCTAATCTTTGTGGATGAGATTAAGCAGGTCATTTTCTCTTCCCCTAATCGCTCGGCCCCGGGTCCAGACGGATATACTTTCGAATTTTGCAAATCTTCTTGGAACACCATTGGTAAACAACTGTGTGAGGGGATTTTGTCCTTCTTCTCCATGGGTTCTCTCCCTAAGCAAGCTAAGGGCACGGCTATTAATTTAATTCCCAAGAAACCTCATGCTAGCAATATCTCTGATTACAGGCCGATCTCTTTATGCAACACCTTTTATAAGATTATTGCTAAAATTCTAGCCAATAGATTAAAGGTTGTTATGCCCCACATCACCCATTATAACCAGGCTGGTTTTATCCAAAATCGTATCATTTCTGATAACATCATCCTAGCTTCTGAATTTCTTATGGAGTTCAATGCTAAAGATAAACCCCCTATGTTCTGTGCTAAGTTTGATGTTCACAAAGCTTTTGACACAGTTTCTAGGGAATTCGTTCTTAAGCAATTGACTGAGAAGGGGTTTCCCAATTCCTTTGTGACTTGGATCAGGGGGTGCATTACAGATGTTTATTTCTCCGTTTCTATCAATGGTGTTCTGGAAGGTTTCTTTAATTCCTCCTCCGGCCTCAGACAAGGCTTCCCTCTCTCTCCTTACCTTTTCTGTCTGGCTATGGATAGTCTCTCTGACCATTTTGAGGATGCTGTTTTGAATAACTCCTTCCAAGGCACTGATTTGGGTAATGTCTCCATCTCTCATCTCCTTTATACTGATGATTTGCTTGTTTTCGGCAGAGCTACTGTTCAAAATACACAAACTCTTAATAGTATTCTAGATGATTTTTCTGGAATCTCCGGCCTCTATACCAACAACACCATAAACTCAATTGTCTTTTCTAAAAATGTGCATAATGAGGAGGACATTTCGAACTTTTTGAACATCCCTGTTGTTCATTCCCCATTCAAATACCTGGGCATCCTGATTTTCTACAAAAGACTTAAAATTTCAGATTTCCAATCTTTAATACAAAAAATTCAAGGTGCTCTTGACGGTTGGAAAGCAAAAAATCTATCCTTTGCTAGCAGATTTCAGTATCTCAAGCACACTATTTTCAATATTTTGGCTTATTGGGTGAGATGCACTATCATCCCTAAGGGTTGCTGCAAAATTATAAATAGCCTTTGTGCAGATTTTTTATATTATGGGGATGTTTCTAAGAGAAAGCTTCACATCATTTCGTGGAAGGATACCTGTTTACCTAAACATTGTGGGGGTTTGGGTCTCCCTACCATTGATTCTCTTTATTATGCATTTGGGTGTTCTCTGATATGGAGGTTTTTTAGTAACAACAACCCTCTTTTTAAATGTTGGAAAGGCAAATATGTTTCTCTTTGGTGCACGACCAATATGAAGAAGAGCATCTATTGGAGGTTTTTGTGTGAGGTGGCGTCCTGGCTTCCCCCTTCTTTTCAACTGAGTATTAATTCCGACAACTCATCCCTGTCTTTTTTCTGGGACCCTTGGTGCGACAGTATTTCCATTGCTGACAGACTTAAAACTGCAAATTTGGAACATCTGATTCATCCTTATGAGCTAGATATTTCCTCCCTTTTGGTCTCTGGTTCTTGGAATTTGCCCAACTCCATTCCCCCTGACATCAAGGCAGCTATCTCCTCTGTTCCTATTTCTTCTGATTCAGGCAATTGTCTCTGGATAGGTTCGGATAAGCCTGTTTTTAAATGCTTTCTCAAATGTTTCTTTCTTGACCAGCATACTGTTAGCTGGTCTAAGCATGTCTGGCATAAGCGTTCGGCTTTATGTTTTTCTCTTACGACTTGGATGGCTTTTAGACATGGTCTCAAAACTGCTGATAACCTGATTTCTAGGGGTTTATCTGTCAATCCCAACTGTGCCTTGTGTCATAATTTTGAGGAGAACCATAATCATTTGTTCTTCGAATGCGATTTTTCATCTCAGGTTCTTTTGATAGTATTTTCTTACTTCAACTATATGCTGCTAAGGCCTAATCTTGGGCAAGTTTCTCAATGCATTGATGACTGGGACATGGATAGGAGCAGGAAGAATTACTGTTATTTGCTCCTTTGTGCTATTGTTTACTATCTTTGGCGCGCCCGGAATGATAGGTTATTTGGAAACATTATTGACTGTCAAAACACTGTTATTGCAAAGATTAAACGGGCTGTTCATCTTAAGACAGTCAAGTGGAAGAGGATTTAGACAGTTTTGATATGGATTCAATGTTATCTGCTCCACTCTTATGCCTGTCCTGCTGGATGAGGTCCCTGCTGCTTATCGAGACCCTGCTGCTTACTGAGCACTGCCAATGCCTGGAGGGCCATTTCCGGCAACCAGGTTCCACATTTTTGAAGGACGATGATGAGAGCATTCATTCTTTTGCTCCTCTTGGACAGCCTTCTGGCAACTAGGGGAACTTCACATCCTTTTGGATTGATTTTGTGGCCTGGGTGACTATCAAGTGTAATGCTATTCTGAGTCCTTTTTGTTTTTGTTTTTCTCAATTCTGTTATAGTTTTCCTTTTTCTGCAGCCAATTGCTGATAGGGTTTTGTGTCTGCTGCCTTTTTGTGGTGCTAGCAGATTTTTTTACTTGTTGTAATATTTTCTTTCTTTTATGAATAAATTGGGCTAAGGCCCATAATTTTCAAAAAAAAAAAAAAAGATTTATATACATAAACCAAAATAATTGAAGAAGAAAATTATTTTAAACTAATTGCAAATACAGTATTAATTTTGTAATACTAAAATGAAAATTTTTAAAAATTTAAATCAAAGAATAACTAAAATAATAAAAGTCAATGAGGGTCATTGTTCATTCTAGACAAATTAAATAAAAATGATTATTATAAAAATGATGAAATGAAGATTAGTTACATGCGAATTCAATATTGAATATGATTATTAATTAGATGGATTTGAATTAAAGATTGAATGATAATTGAAAGAATACAATAAAATTTTTTAATTGGTGACATTGTATATCTTTTTAAGTATTTGTGGCACACTTTATGCATCTTTTCTATTTGAGTTAATTTTATAAATCTTTCCACTTTGTGAACCATTACGCATTTTTTTATTTTTGCACTCTTTGTTAATTTCTTTTTTTTTTTACTTTTTTGGATTTTTCCAATATTAGTAATCTAAATTCAAATTTCACTAATAACAAAAATAAACATATTGAGAAAGAAATAAAAAATATTAAGACATTAATTTTGCAACAATTATAGTTTAGATATATTTGTTTATAAGAACAATAAATTTATATACTTATCTAAATCTAGTTATAATTTTAATTTAAATTTTATAATGAAATTAATTTGTAGAGCAAAGTAATTGATAACCCATTACAACGATTAACTTCAAAAGAATTTTTTCGTAAAAGACGTAAGCATTTCAAGAATTAAGAATTAATATATATCAACAAAATATATCTCATTTCATAGATATAAATGATCACATACAAACATTTTATTGATACCAGATATAACAACAATCAACAAACTTCATCACATAGATTCAGAACAACATATAAGACCACTACACTCATAGAAGAGAATATCAGAACAATAAACACAAAAACTCAGAAGCAAAAACAATAACAAAGTACATCTAGAAATATGAGGGGCTCTGATCTGGAGGAGGAGGTTGGTTGAACATTCAAAAGTAAATATTCATCATAGCTATATTCATATTGACTTTGTTAAATTGACCATGAATCCAACTCATGTCTTCTTGATATCTCGTATCCTATGATATAAGTGATTTTCAATTTCATCAAAGCATTGATAAAAAAGAATCTCCATTCTATCAAAGTACTGGACCATTTTTTGGTATAAATTCTGGTCAGGTCTAGGTGCAAGTGCTTGAGCAAGAGCTCCTCTTATTCCTCTAAATCATCACTCTCAAAACTCTAATCCCACCCAAAAAGTACCAAAAAAGAGGCATCAATGAAGTAAATAGGAAGTTCTGTGGGAGGATTAAGATGGATCAGATTGTACTTCTTTTATATGATGTAGGCAACTAGATGTCATAAAGCCACATTTTTCTTTCTTTTATGATGTAGAAATTTAATTTTAGAAAGATTATAAATGTAGTTAATGATGAGTTGGGCTTCATCAAAGGATTTTCAGACATAATCAGATATGCGACTATGGACAAAAGTGGAATCATATTTATACGATCACCAGCTTTAGGGATAATTAAAGTTCTTAAAATATGCTGGATGACACGAGCATTTTAATTTAGAGTGTAGACCCTTGACAAATGACACACTTGGGAGTCACCTCTAAGAGTTTGATTAATTTCAGTCCAATCAAAATCAACTCTTGAGGTCAAAGTGCAGGCTTAAATCCCTTGGGCTAGTAGATAAAGAAAGTTGCCTAAATTTTCCTTTGTAATTTCTACTCGTTGTTTCTAAACATAGAAAGTAATCCTAGAGTGGTCCTCATTAACTATCATGTTGTCCAAGAAGTATTGGAAAGTTTCTTTATGGTAGGCATATATGAGAGTAAGAATGAAAGAGAGTTGAGTCGAAGTAAACAAGGGCATGATAGGAAAGTGAAGATTACCCTGAATGAGAAGTCAAGAAGGGATGATTTTGGCAGTAGAATACCTAAAGTAAGCATCCTTATTCTCCTAACATAGAAAGTTATCATCCCTACCTCTTCTAGAAGAAGAACCCTTAGAAAGACATGGACGTTTGCTAGAACTTGCCATTCATTAGACGTAGAGGGTTTTGAAATGTATATGAAAGTGAATGAAAATGATTTTAAACACGCTTCTATTTAAAGAAAAATGACCTATTGTATAGTATAAAACTTTAATATTACGTATGATTTTAAATTTATACACGATGAAAATATTGAAAGTGCTCTGATACCACTTGAAAGTTCATTAGGGATGTTAAGCCCTTATGAACTAGCCCAAGGCTAACCAAGAGAGAGGTGAATTAATATTTTAAAAAAATCATTCGATCACGAACACAATCTTAAAACAAAACCAAGATTCACCACAAAAAAATCAAAGTGCGGAAATTAAATGTGAAAATACTAAAGGAAAGAACACACCAGATTTATAGTGGTTCGATCAAACCTTGACCTACGTCCACTCATCGGAGGCACCCTGTGAGTATTTCACCAAACTCAGTATCTCTCCTTATTCCCCATAGCTAGGCAAATAAGCTCTTATAAAATCACTTTCACCTTCACTGGTGCGGCGGAGTAGCCAGGTCCTTTGACACCAAAGAGATCTTATTCTTCCCAAAACTTCCCTCAAGATAAGCCTTAAATTCAATGGTACTAAGGTGCAAGCTTACCGGAGCAACCGTGTGGAACCCCCCTCCACACTCCCTTGAAACCCTCTCCAAAGATCTTCTCCCTCTCTCAAACTCCACCCTTCCTCTCTCCCTTTCAAGCTCACTCTTCAAGTTTCTTCCAGAAGAATGAAGCTTCAATGACTGCCAAAGACACATACTAAGTGCCTTGTCAAAGTTTACATAGAAGAGCTCAAAACAAGCTCATTAATTATAACTTGCCGACTTTATCGTCTAGGCTGATATGAATATCGGCCTATACGATCAGTGCTAAATAAGCTCAATCAGCCAGAATTATTTGAGACGATTAGAAAAATTTGTTCATATCATCCAGGACGATAAGATATCATCCTGACCGATTAGTACAACTCATGGAATATCATCCTGAACATCACTCTGAATAAGAGCTGTCTGATGTCCAATCATCCAATGTATCATCCCAGTCGTCCCTGCGATCATCCAGGATGATGTGATCGTGAAATCAAATCTTAATTACTTTCCTTAATTACTAGATTAATTTAGGCATAATTATGCTGCATTGGCCAGGCCGATCAAGGATGGTGTCTTAAATGATGCCCTATATGATGTCCAAAAATAACTAATACCTAAATAGATATGGTGGCTATTTTTTTCTATTTTGAGCCTATCAGCCCGGCCGATATAAATATCATCTAGGATGATGACTTTAAAGATGTTTGTCTTAACCAAGATGCTCTAATTAGGGTTTCTATTTTCAGCTGATCGTCTATCCTGATGTTGGGATCATCCCGGATGATGTGAGCAAAAAACTCTAAAATAGAAATAAGTGAGCAAGGTTATAAGCAAGAAAACACCTTTACAAACTAAAAAACTACATTAATGAAAATTATAAATAGAACATGTTATGCCAAAACTTGAGCCTTGTAAGGTGCACTGTAATCCTGAAATGTTAGTAAACATAGAAAGAAAAATATATTGCCAATATATGTAGATAATAAAAAGTGAGCCACAATGTTTGTTATTATCAAAAGCATAAACTCATAGGCTCGAGTTGTAACAATCTCCCTCTTTTTGATGATGATAAATATTATAGGTTAGATTTGTAAAAAAGAAAAAATATTTTCTTCTAATCTCCCCTTACTAAAATAAAACTTTAAAAAATAGGGGAAATCAAAATTTTTTTATTGTTTTAAATTTTTGAATTTTTTTTAAAAAGATATAAATACAACAATATGTTCTTCCCCTTTGACATTATCAAAAAGATAAGGGGCACAAAAATTTAAAAAAAAATGAGAAAGTTACCTCTTGATTTTATTCAAAAACTTAGTAAGGAATAGATTGACAACACATAATCAAGAAAAGGTAAGTAATTCAGAAATGGTTAATCCAAGCTCAAGTTCTTTTCAAGGCTCAAAATTTTTTTAATCCAATATCTAAATCAAGGAATAAATTAGAAAAAGAAATATTAATTTTTTTAAACTCCTTTCATAAAACATATCTAATAGAAGATTAATGCAAAAATTGGTGAATCAAGAATCATGATTTTTAAGCTCAAGTATTAAAAATATCAAGGGTTTTTTTAAGTTTTAAGAAGCACAAGAAAGGTAAGCATTACTTTTTATGGGCTCATTTTATGCCTCTTGTCAGTTTTTATATGCACTTTGCGCATATTTTACTTTTTGATATATTTTGTGTATCTTTCTCAATTTGGCGTCAATGCGCATCTTTTGATTATGTGTCATTGGCCAATTTTTTGATTTGGCATCATTGACCATTTTTTTTCAATCAAATATGCTACCTTTCTGAAATTTTAAAAACTAAAGCAAACACATACTATTGATAAAACGAACTACTTGATTAAAAAAATAATGAGGTGGATTCAACAACTGGCAAAAGATTATTATGCAATAGATAAAATGTAAGAAGATGAAAAAAAAATCAGTTTTAAAATCCAATTTAAAATATGAAGAAGATTTTGATTCAAAAGTAGAATAATGTCTTTTAGAAAATAGAGATTGAGAATCAATATCAGGAGTTTCTTTCATTTGGCTGTTTTTAGATAAGTCAATCACAACTTACCTAAAAATTCAAGAAAAATAGGAGGTTAATTTTTTATTTTCATTTTTTAAAAAAAATAAGATGGTGATGTGTGTGTGTGTGTTGATCAAAGAAAATACTAAATAAAAAGAAAAAGTAAAAATAAAATTAAAAATTTAACAAAAAAGAAAAGAATGAAAAATAAGAAATAAAAAAATAGAAAATACACAAAAATGAACAAAACATGCATACATAGAAATATAAAAACGCGAATAATGGTTTAAACATCATCTTGCTTCTAGTCTGATGATTCAAGAGATTATCAAAAAGATCTGTCCAAGAGATTTTTTACTTTTCATTATTTATCATTTTTATAATTTGCTTAGCCTTACTCTTTTCTTTTGCAGGAAGAATTCTCAAATTAGAGCATTGATTTTTCATATGTCCAAATTTCTTACATCCAAAGCAAATAACGTCAGAAGTAATCTTAACATTCTTATCATTTTTACCTTTATTTAACTTTTGTTGATACTTATATTTTAGTAAGCTTTCTAATTTGCTTGTTAAGTCATCGATTTCCTCATAAACTAAGCCACTTTTCTCCGTGTCTTCAGCTTTTAGCACTATCGTTTCTCTTGCATCCAAAAGTCTTTGATCAAAACTTTGCTCGTAGGCAATGAGTGAGCCAATCAAATTATCAATAGAATATTCATTCAAATTTTTTGATTCATAAATAGCAACAATTTTAGCATCAAACCTATCAAGTAGATAATGTAGAATTTTATTAACTTTTTTAAAGTTTGAAAACTCTTTACCTAAAGCATGCAATGATGTCATAATTTGAATAAATCTTGTATACATAATCAAGCATTAAAATATTCAATCTAGATTGCTTGATTTCACTAGTGCATTCGTATATAGAATGTAATTTATCCCAAATTTCTTTTCCAGTAGTGCACGTGGAAACAAACATAAAATCTTCAAAATTTAAAGTACAAAAAATAGTTTAATGATTTAGCATTCAATTAAGCATTGATTTGTGCTTCTATACTTCATTGATTAAAAGGAATATTAATATTAATTCCATCTAAAATACGTGACGGTATAAAATAACCAGTTAAAATTATTTGCCACATTCGGAAATCAATTGATGCAAGAAAGTAGACATGCAAATTTTTCAAAAAATCAAAAGTAATATTTTTAAATAAAGGTGGTCGGGTGATTGAATAACCTTCAGCAATATTACGATTATAAAAATTAGTCATGGAACAAAATTTAAAAGTTTTTAAAAACTAGATTTTATGAATCCTACTCTGATACCACTTGAAAGTGCGCTGATACCACTTGAAAGTTTGCTAGGGATGTTAAGCCCTTATGAACTAACCCAAGGCTAACCAAGAGAGAGGTGATTTGATATTTTAAAATATCTTTCGATCAAAAACATAATCTTAAAGCAAAATGAAGATTAACCATAAAGAAAATCAAAGTGCTAAAATTAAATGTGGAAATAATAAAGGAAAAAATGCACCGGATTTATAGTGGTTCGGTCAAACCTTGACCTACGTCAACTCCACAGAGGCATCCTTCGAGTATTGCACTAAACTCAGTGTCTCTCCTTTATCCCCCATAGCTAGGCGGAGAAGCCCTTACAAAATCACCTCCACCTTTCCCGATGCGACGGAGTAGCCGGGTCCTTTGACACCAAAGAGATCTTCTTCTTTCCAAAACTTCCTTCAAGACAAGCCTTGAATCCGATGGTACTAAGGTGCAAGCTCGCAGAAGCAACCGTGTGGAACCCCCCTCCACACTCCCTTGAAACCCCCTCCAAGGATCTTCTCACTCTTTCAAACTCCACACTTTCCTCTCTCTCTTTAAAGTTCTCTCTTCAAGTTTCCTCTAGAAGAATGAAGCTTCAATGACTACCAAAGACACATACTAAGTGCCTTATCAAAGTTTAAATAGAAGAGCTCAAAATAAGCTCATTAATTGCAACTTGTCGATTTTATCGTCCAGGCCGATATGTATATCGGCATGTACGATCAGTGCAAAATTAGCTTAATCAGCCAAGATGATTTGAGACAATTAGAAGAAATTTCTTCATATCGTCCAAGACGATAAGTTATCATCCTGGCCAATTAGTACAACTTATGGAATATCATCCTGAATATCGCTCTAAATAAGAGCTGTTCGATGTCCAGTCATCTAGTGTATCGTCCCGGCCGATCCTACAATCATCCAGGACAATGTGATCATGCAATCAAATTTTAATTGCTTTCCTTAATTACTAGATTAATTTAGGTATAATTGTGCTGCATCGGCCAGGCTAATCTAGGACGATGTTTTGGACGATGCCTGGAAAATATCAAAAAATAATTAATACCTAAATAGATCTGGTGACTGATTCTTTCTATTTTGAGCCTATCGTCCAGGCTTATACAAATATCATCCTGGACAATGAGTTTAAAGACGGTTTCCTTAACTAGGATGCCCTAATTAGAATTTCTATTTTTAGCTGATCGTCCAGACCGATGTTGGGATCGTCCCGGATGATGTGAGCAAAAATAGAGAACTCTAAAATAGAAAGAAGTGAGTAATGTTACAAACAAGCAAACACCCTTACAAATAAAAATTACATTAATAAAAATTACAAATAGAACTTGTTCTGCCAAAACTTTAGCCTTGTAAGGTGCACTGTAATCTTGAAATGTTAGTAAACACAGAAAGAAAAATATATTGCAAATATATGTAGACAACGAAAAGTAAGCCACAATATTTGTTATTATCAGAAGCATAAACTCATAGGTTCGAGTTGCAAAAAATATTTTCATACGTATGAATAGAAATGATAAAAAATGAAACAACTTTTTGTAAAATATCATTTTTGAAGCATCCTTTCATACAAGCTTTTTGACCATACGATCATACAGATGATCAGGTGTTCATCTAGGATGATCATAATATTAAAGATCATTTTAAAGATGGTTAGGCTCATCCTCCATAGAAACTAACAAGTAGACCGTATAGATAAAATATAATTTTGTACGTATGATCATCCATTAATAATTCCCACTAGTAAACCATTCTCACTCTTATAGATAATATTGTACATATCATATAGTATGATGATGTCATTGTATAGTATGAACCCTATGAAAAACTAATTTTTGTGTGCTCAACTCTTAAAACCTACCATGTAAATGCTACATAATTCGTACTGGATAAAAAAAGTTTTGTGCAGTATGAATAAAACACTTAGAAAACAAGACATGATAATAAAAAATCTTCTCAAAACCAATCATTTTTCATCAAGTGACATGCTTCATAGTAAAAAAAAGAAAAAATATAAAATATAAAACTAAACACACAAAAATGAATAAAACAAATAAACAGAAATAAACTAAACAAACATATATTCACAACACATCAAGTTTGCAAAATTTTAAATTTAAGCATTAAGATCAATCAACCCTAACCTGGTTGTTAAGGTGCTAAAAGTGTAAAATGCCAGTGGTTTTATAAAAATATTAGCAAGTTGATTTTCTATAGAAACATGATTCAATTCAATCTCTCCCTTAGCTACATGATCTCCTATGAAGTGATGCCTTATGTCTGTATGTTTGATTTTAGAATGTTGAATATGATTCTTTGAAATTCAATGACACTAGTATTATCACAAAAAATTAGAATTGTGTTAATTGAAAATTTTAAATCAATCAATTATTATTTCAACCAAAGAACTTATGCCACACAACTACCTCAGGCAATGTATTCTGTTTTAGCAGTAGATAAGGCTACTGAATTCTACTTTCTACTGGACCAAAAAATTAAAGAGTTTTACATTAATTGACAAGTTTTAGATGTACTTTTTTGATCAACCGTACAACCTACAAAATCTAAATCAGAATTTCTAATAATTTCAAATGAAGAGATATTCTTATGATACCAAATTCCTATGTTTTGAGTTCCGGAAAGATATCTCAAAATTTTTTTTACTGCTGTCAAATATGATTCTTTTGGATCATATTGAAATTTAGTACAAACATAAATACTAAATATTATATCTGGTATGCTAGCAATCAAGTAAAGCAATGATCGAATTATACCTCAAAATTTCTTTTGATCAATAGATTTTTCCTTAGGGTCCTTATCTAATTGAACTGATGAACTCATAGGTATATTCACTAGTTTAGCATTATCCATTTCATGTTTATTGAGAATGTCCTTAATATACTTCGACTGACTAAGAAAAGTTTCTTCCTCATTTTGCTTTATGCTAAAACTAATAAAATAATGCAAATCTCTCATCAAGCTCATCTCAAATTCACTACATATTATTTTTTTAAAATCATTGCAAAGATTTTTATTTGTAGATCTAAATAAGATGCCATTAACATATATTTGAATAATGAGTATATTATCTCTTATCTTTTTAAAAAAGAGAGTGATGTCCACACTTCCTTTCATAAAAGATCTCTTTAATAGAAAAGTCCTTAACCTCTCATACCAAGCCATAGGTGCATGTTTTAGTTTATACAATGTCTTTTTCAATATAACCACATAATTAGGAAATTTAGAATTTTTAAAACCTGGAGGTTGCTTAACATAAATATCTTCTTGTATTACCCTATTCAAAAAGGCACTATTTATATCCATTTGATACAATTTAAAACATTTGAAATAGGCAAAGGCTAATAAAGCCCTAATTACTTCAAGTCTGACTGCAGGAATAAAAGTATCTTTAAAATTAATCTCTTATATTTGATTATACCCATTGGCCACCAATCTTACATTATTTCTAATCACAACTTTTGAATCATTCATTTAATTTTTGAATACACACTTAGTTTCAATAATACTTTGATCATTCGGCCTTTTAATCAATTTCTAAATATCATTTCTTATACATTGATTTAATTCTTCTGTCATGATAAAAATCTAAAATTCATCCGAAAGTACTGATTTATATTTGTGGGTTCAACCATCAATATAAATGTAGAATAGTTCACCTCTTTGCTAACTCCATGATAAGTCCTAACACCCTCACTAGGTTTACCTAAAATCAATTTATTAGGTGATTCTTAAAAAATTTCTATTTTCGAGGAAAAGGTTTTTTTTTCTATGTTTTCTTCTAAATTTATATTTTCAATTCCTTGGGAGTTATTCTCAATACGATCCTCTTAAATCCTTATCTCATTCAAAATACCAAATTCATCAAACACAACATGTGGGTCTCTTGAACTACCAAAGTGCTATTGTTAAAAACTTTATAAGATTTTCTAATACTAGAGTATCCAAGAAAAAATTCTTCATCATATTTTAGATCAAATTTTTCAAATGAAGTTTTCCCATTATTATGAATGAATACCTTACATAAAAAATATGAAAATATGACAAATTTGGTGTTCTCCCCTTAAGAAGTTTATAATGTGTCTTATTCACTTTGGATCTAATGTTCACTATATTCAGAACATAATAAGCTATATTAATTGCTTCAACCCAAAAATATTTTGGAAGTGAATATTCTGCCAACATGACTTTAGAGGCTTTAATTAATGTTCTTTTTTTCTTTCTACTTCCCAATTCTGCTGAGGGGTTTTAGGTGCTAAAAAATTATGATCAATTCCTTTCTCTTTATAAAAATCTTCAAATTTCTCATTTTTAAATTTACCTCCATGATCACTTTGAATTAATAAAATCTCGCAACCTAATTTCCTTTAAGTCCAAGTGTAAAATTTTTTAAATTCCTCAAATGATTCACTCTTATGAAATAAAATTTTAACCAAAGTGAATATAAAAAAATCATCAACAATCACAAATCCAAATACTTTTTCTCTTAGACTTACAGTGTTAACCGGTCCAAAAAGATCAATGTGAATAATCTCTAATGGTTTGTTAGTTCTAAGATCCTTAATGGTATGAAAGGAGAACTTCACCTATTTTCTTAATTAACATGCATCATACATGTGATCCTTTAAAAAGTCTAATTTTTGTATTCCTCTAATAATTTTTTTTTGTAATTTTTATATGATTTTTCATGCTAGCATGACAAAGTCTCTTATGTCATAATCATGATTCATCAAAAAATTATTTTTAGATAAAAAATATCAAGAGATTTAATACAATTCAAATCAAATATGTACATATTATTTACCCTAATTCTATTTTGGCTTATTATGCAGTTAGTGGGAAAAACATTTACACTATAACCCTTATCACATAGCTGACTAATAATTAACAGATTATGTTTTAAGCCTTCTATTAGTCATTCTTAATGAAAAAATTATTCAAGTTTCCAATCATACCTATGCTTACAACTTTCCTATTGGTATTATCTTTAAGTGTAACCTTGCCTCCATTCGCAACTTCCAGTGATATGAATTATGTAGTGTCTCCAGTCATATGATTCGAACATCCGCTATCTAGTTACCAAATACTCTCACGAGATCTTATATGAGAGCATTTTTATAAGATAATCAAACATTAGTCCTGAGAACCCAAACAAATTTAGATTCTCCTTTTGGTAAAATTAATATAGATACATGTTTGATATATATTTTTTATGCATCTTTGGTCTCCACACTAGATATGATTTACTATGAATAGTGCAAGTCTGAGATATATGACCAACCATTCCATAAGAAAATCATTTAACTCTTAAAAAAATATTTATCAACCTACATGAATAAAACTATCTTTTCCTAAGTTTTAAAATTTTTATTTCTTATCAGGATTGAAAAATTATTCAGGTGTGGGTGAAATCCTATTTTTCTCCAATACTTTCAATTTTGCTTTAAAATGTAAGTTTGAACATTCTACCACAATATTGTTAACTTTCAAATAATGCTCTCAACTATCAGATTTATCCATAAATATTTTAAAATCATTTTCAAGTTCAGTGTGGGATGATTTCAATAGTTCATGCTATTTGTTCAGTTCATTAAACTCATCCAATAGTTTCATGTGGTTGCTATCAATTAGTGTGTGATCTTTCATAAGGATTTAATGCATTTTTTTATAATTCTAGAAAATCTATGTTCAATATAGCATGCATTTTTTTTAGTTTTCTATATGCAGTATAATTTTTTTTAGAAACATCAAATAACTCTTCTTGCTTAAGTCAAAAACTACTTCTTGATCTGACTGATCATGCATGTCGGCCATCAAACACATGTTAGTGACTTCCTCTACTTCTATTTTTGAAGAATTTGAAGCTGAGTTCGCCTAAAATGCTCTCTGCAATATCTTCTTTCCCTTCCTCATATTTGTTTTCTTCTCAACATTTGCCTAGCTAGGATTGACTTTAAGATTCAAGCATTTAGATTAAAAGTCTATATAGGTTATTAGACCTAACGCAATTCTCCTAATGCAAACCAAGAGGGGGTGAATTGGTAATTTCAAAAAAACTCTTGGAATTTTTGTAGAAAACTATTTTGAACTTTTTGCATAATTAAACTTTTTATCAAACTAAAAATTTTTCAACCATAAAAATTAAAACGTGCAGAAAAATAAAAATGCAATAAGAAAAAACACATTAATTTATAGTGGTTCGGTCCAACTAAACCTACATCCACTCCCTGAAGACTCCCTCTTTAAGTATTATACTATTACCAAAGTGATCTCATTTTGCTCCCATAGAAAGGCAGAGAAGCCTTTACAAAGCACCTCTCTTCCACCAATCCCCAGTGCGGTAGAGTGACATCATAATTTCACACTCTCTAAGTATAGGCAGAGAATCGTCGTCCTTTTACACTCTTTAAGTATCGGTAGAGAGCTGTCATCCTTTCATACCCTTCTAGTATCGGCAAAGAAATGTCATCCTTTCATACCCTTCTGGTATCAATAGATAATCATCATCCTTTCACACCCTACTAGTGTCGGTAGAGAATCATCGTCCTTTCACACTCTCCTGATGTCGGTAGAGAATCGTTATCCTTTTATACCCTTCTAATGTTGGCAGAGAACCATCGTCTTTTCACACCCTCTAGGTGACGGTACCGAATCAGATCTTTTCCAAAGATCTTCTTTCGAGCAACTTTAAAGAAGCAAGGAAGACATTTGGCAAAACTTATAAAGAGATTCTCACCTTTGAGCAATCTTGTGAACCCTTCACAATTTCCACTTGCAAGATCTCTCTCCATACTCTCAAACACTCTCCTAAAGCACTCTCAAACTTGCTCTTAAAGAAACAAAATGAAGAAGGATTCATCTACAGTTATTTTTGAAGGCTATATATATGAAAGGCACGAAAAATCATATAGAAAATTAAAATTTTCAATTTGACTATCCATGATCGTATAGTACAATAAACGATCATATATACGAATAGTTTAAAATTTGCTTGTATAATCTAGTACGAATCACTTTTGTACTCTGTTTGACCTGTGTACAAACTGACATCATATAGTACGACCATTTTAAAAATTGAATAAATTTGTCCGATATGATTCAGTACTAACTAATTTTGTACTTTGGATAATGTACTATATGAAATCCATATCGTACAATACGATATATTTTAATCAAACCATATTTTATTTAATATGAAAATATATGCAACCATTTCGTACTCTAGAAGTCATCTGTATGATCTTATGATCGTATAGTATGAACAGTTCAAAAAATTTATTTGTTCATATGGATAAAAAGATATGTAACCATTTCATACTCATGATATTATATGTACGAACCTATGATCGTATAATGCGTACAGTTCAGAAAAAAATAGGAGATTGTCGGGACAAACTTATACGTATCTATTTCAAACTATGAAAGTCATATGTACGATGTTAACTTCATACAGTACAAACAAGACTTAGAAAATTTTCCTAGCATGATTTGATTAACTGCTTTATGGAGGAACCCTTAGATCAAATCATGCCAGACGATCTAAAATCATATAGTACAATTAGTTTTTAAAAAATTCAAAATTTTAAACTCCTTCAGTGTGTGTGTGTGTGTGCATGATTACCCAATTATAATCACACTCTCTTAGACTCAAGAAAAGTATAAAAAATATAAACTTTTAAAAAAATAAACCCTAATCTAATCTAACTTGAAGTCTTTAACTGTTTGTAGTATGATTTTCCTAAAATATTAGTACACACAAATAACAAAAGCAATATTTCTAATATATCTTAGAAAAAATAGTAGTTAATACAATAATATTTTGGAATCATGAAAAACACACATGATATGAAATATAGTTATGAAAACTAAGTTGCAACAATCTCCCATTTTTTTATGATGGTAAAATAATTATTGTTTGAGTTAACATTGAAATAAAATTTCTCCTTAGCTCCTCCTAAATAAATGGCCAACTAAATAACATGGGGTTCCCATGAAGATAAAAAAACAACAAACCTAAAAATAAAAAGAAACAACAAACAATAACTACTCAAATAAAAAATAACTCGAATAAAAATATGAACACAAATGAATATACAAACATTCAAAAGATACACTTATTCAAATATTCAAACATTCAAAACTTACATACATTCATAATACATGCACAATACACATATAAATACACACATTGATAATACACACATAATACACATATACATACACACATTACACACAAACATCAAAGATAAAATAATATTTTGACTCCCCCTTTTGACAACAACAAAAAGGTAAGTATATCTTGAAATAAAAGGTTTCTAGAGATAAATAAAAAGAGTTGAAGGAGAAAAAAATTTAAATCAATTGCAAATATAATATTAATTTCTTAATATTAAAAAGAAAATTTTCAAAATTTTAAATCAAAGAACAACTAAGATAAGAAAAGTCAATCAGAGTCATTATTCATTCTATATAAATTAAATAAAAATGATTATTACAAAAATGATGAAATAAAGATTAGTTAATTTTCAATTTAATATTATATATGAATATTAATTAGATGAATTTATATTAGAGATTAAATGATAGTGCAAAGAACATAATTAAAAGTTTCAGTTAGCGACATTGTGCATCTTATCAAAAATTTATGGCACACTTTGTGCATCTTTTCTATGTGGGCTAATTTTGTGCCTTTTTTTATTTTGCAAATCATTGCGCATCTTTTATATTTTTATACGCTTTGTACATTTCTTTTTTTACTTTTTGGGTATTTTTAATATTAATAATATAAAATTAAATTTCAATAATAATAAAAATAAATATATTGAAAAAGAAATAAAAAATAATAAGACATCAATCTTGTAATAATTATAGCTTAGATATGTTTGTCTAAAAGAACATGAAATTGATATCCTTATCTAAATCTAGTTGTAATTTTAATTTAAATTTTTAAAAAGACTAAATTTTGTAAGGAAATTAATTTATAGAGCAAAGTAATTGATAACCCATTTCAACGATCAACTGCAAAAGTTTTTTTTTTCATTAAAGACAAAAATATTTCAAGAAACAATACATATCAATAAAATATATCACAATGCATTGATTTTTTAAATTCATACAATAACAAGTTCAACCAATACTAACATATGAAAATACTAAAATCAAAACAAATACATCTCAATAGTAGACATAATTACTCATAAGCAAGAACAACATAGAAGTACAACTAGAAATCTGAAGGGCCTTGATCTGGAGGAGGTGGCCGGTTGAACATTGAAAAGTAGCTATTCATCCTAGCTACATTCATGATGAATGTATCAAATTAAGCATGGATTTAACCCATATCACCTAATATCTCGTATCTAGCTTATTTAAGTGATTCTCAATTTGATTAAAGCATTGATCAAAATGATTATCCCTTCTATTAAAGCGCGGACCATTTCCTACTAGAAATTCTAATCAGGTCCAAGTTCAAGTATTGGAGCAGGAGCTCCCCTTTCTTCTTCTGAATCATCACTCTTAGAGCTCTGATCCTGCCCAAAAAGTGCCCAAAAAGAGGCATCAGTGAAGTAAATAGGAAGTTATATGGGAGGATCATGATGGATTAGATTGTACTTCTTTTTTAGGATGTAGGCAACCAGATATCCTAAATCTATATTTTTCTTCCTCTTATGATGTGGAAGTCCAATTTCAAAAAGATTGTAAATGTAGTATATGTGAGTTGGGCTTCATCAAAGGGTTTTTCAGTCATAATCAGATAAGTGACTATGGATAAAAGTGGAGTCATATTTATGTGATAACCAACTTTAGAGATAATTGATGTTCTCAAAACATGCTGGATGACCCAGGCGTTTTGATTTAGAGTGTAAACCCTAGACAAATAATATACTTGGGAGACACCTCTAAGAGTTTGATTAATTTCAGTCTAATCAAAATCAACTCTTGAGATCAAAGTGTGGGCTCGAATCTCTTGGATTCTCAGATGAAGAAAGTTGTCTAAATCTTTCTTGGTAATTTCTACTCGTTGTTTCTAAACATAAGAAGTAATCCTAGAGTGGTCCTCATTAATTTTCATGTTGGCCAAGAAGTATTGAAAAGTCTCTTTGTGGTAGGTATATATGAGAGTAAGAATGAAAGTGAGTTGAGTTGAAGCAAAAGGGAATGACAGAAAAGTGAATATCACCTTGAATGAGAAGTCTAAAAGGGGTGATTTTGGCAGTAGAATACCTAAAGTAGGCATCCTCATTCTCCTTAGATAAAAAGCTATCGTCCCTACCACTTCTAGAAGAAGAACCCTTAGAAAGACGTGGTCATTTTCTAGAACTTGTCATTCCTAAGACGAAGACTCTAGAGGGTTTTAAAATCGATATGAAAGTAATGAAAACAATTTCAAAGACCCATCTATTTTAAGGAATATGACCTATCATACAGTACAAAACTTGAATTATACATACAATTTTAAAATCGTACTTCACAAAAATATTTTTTTTATGTACGAATGAAAACAGCAAAAAATGAAACTATTTTTGTAAAATGCCATTTCTGAGGCATACTTTTATATATGCTTTTTAAACATATGATCGTATAGATGAACATGTGTTCGACCTAGATGATCAAAATTTTAAAGATGGTTAGGTTCGTCTCCCACAGAAACTGACAACTGGATCTTACAAATGAAATATAATTTCATATGTACGATCAATAATTAATAATTGACTCCAACTAGTAAATTGTCCCCATACATATAGATGAAAATGTATAAATCATATAGTATAATGATGTTGTCGTATAATATGAACCCTATGAAAAACTAAGTTTTATGTGCTGAACTCAAAACCTACCATGCACATGCTACAAAATTCATACGGGATGAAAAAATTTTGTATAGTATGAACATAACACTTAGAAAACAAGGCTTGATTATTAGAAAATCTTCTCAAAACCAATCATTTTTCATCAAGTGACATGCTTCACAGTAAACATAAAAACAAAAATGGAAAATACATAATTAAACACATAAAAAAAAAAAAAACAAATAGATATAAACTAAAAAGACACATATATACGACACATCAAATTTGAAGAATTTTCAATTTAAGCATTATGATCAATCACAACTAACCTAGTTCTTAAGGTGCTAAAAGTGTCAAAGATTAGTGGTTTTATGAAAATATCTGTAAATTTATTTTTTGTAGTAACATGATTCAATTCAATCTCTCTTAGCTATATGATCTTAATAAAGTGATGCCTTATGCATATATGCTTGATTCTAGAATATTGAATATGATTCTTTGAAATGCATATGGTACTAATATTATCACAAAAAATGGAATTATGCCAATTAAAAATCCTAAATCAATCAATTAATATTTCAACCAAAGAACTTTTGCCACACAACTACCTAAGATAATGTATTCTACTTCTGCTGTAGATAAGGCTATTAAATTATGCTTCTTACTAGATCAAGAAATTATAAAGTTTTTTATGAATTGATAAATTCCAGATATATTTTTCTAATCAACCCTACAACCTGCAAAATTTGAATTAGAATATACAATAATTTCAAACGAAGAGCTGTGCTTAGGTTACCAAATCCCTAAATTTCGAGTTCCCGAAAGATATCTCATAATTCCTTTTACTGCTACCAAATGTGATACTTTTGGGTTAAATTAAAATCTAGCACACAAATAAATACTAAACATTATATCTGGCTTGCTAGTAGTCAAGTAAAACAATGATCCAATTATACCTCTAATTTTTTTTATCATCAGATTTTCCCTTAGGATTCTTATCTAATTGAACTGAGGAACTCATAGAAGTAGTCATTGGTTTAACATTATCCATTTAATATTTCTTAAGAATGTCTTTAATATACTTCGACTAACTAAGAAAAGTTCCTTCCTCATTTTACTTTATGCTAAAACTAAAAAAATAACTCAAATCTTCCACCAAACTCATCTTAAAGTCACTACTCATTATTTTTAAAAAGTCATCACAAAGATTTTTATTTGTAGATCCAAATAAGATGTCATCAACATATGTTTGAATAATGAGTATATCATCTCCTATCTTCTTCCAAAAAAGAGTGGTGTTTATACTTTCTTTAAGAAAAGACCTCTCTAATAGAAAAGTGCTTAGCCTCTCATAAGAAGCCCTAGGTGCATGTTTCAGTCCATAATAAATCTTTTTTAATTTAAATACATTATTAGGAAATTTTAAAATTTTAAATATGGAGGTTGCTCAACATAAATATCCTCTTGTATCACCCCCATGTAAAACGGTACTCTTGATATCTATTTGATACAATTTAAAACCTTTAAAATTGGCAAAGACTAATAAAATCCTAATTACTTAAAGTCTTGCTACAGGAGTAGAAGTCTCTTCAAAATTAAACCCTTCTATTTGATTATACCCCTTGGCCACCAATCTTGTCTTATTTCTGATCATAACTCCTGAATCATTCAATTTATTTTTAAATACCCACTTAGTTCTAATAACACTTTGATTATTTGATCCTTCAATTAATTTCCAAATATCAGTTCCTACAAATTGATTAAACTCTTCTTATATGAACAAAATTCAAAATTGATCTGAAAGCACTTGATTCATATTTGTGGGTTCAATCATCGATATAAAGGCAGAATGATTAACCTCTTTTCTAAGTCCATGCCTAGTCCCAACACCATCACTAGGTTCACCTAAAATCAATTTCTTAGGGTGATTCTTAAAAAATTTCCAATCTCTAGGTAAAGGATTTTATTTTTTTTTTATATTTTCTTTTAAATTTATATTTTCAATTCCTTGAGAGTTATTTTTAATATGATCCTCTTCCAACCTTAGCTCTTTCAAAATGCCAAATTCATCAAACACAATATGTGTGGTCTCCTTAACTACCAAAGTTTTCTTATTAAAAGCTCTATAAGATTTCCAACACTAGAGTATTAAAAAAAATTTTCTTTATTGGATTTTGGATCAAGTTTTTCTAAAAGAGTTTTCTCATTATTATGAATGAACAACTTACATCTAAAAACATGCAAATGTGATAAATTTGGTTTTCTTCCCTTAAGAAGTTCATAGAGTATCTTATTCAATTTAGATTTAAAATTCACTTTATTCAAAATATAATAAGTTATACTGACCACTTCAGTCCAAAAATATTTCTGAAGTGAATATTATACAAATATGGCTCTAACGACTTTAATTAATATTTTTTTCTTTCTTTCTACTACCCCATTCTGCTGAGGGGTCCTAGGTTCTGAAAAATTATGATTAATTTCTTTCTCTTTATAAAAATCTTTAAAATTTTTATTTTCAAATTCACCTCCATGATAACTTTGAATTGATAAAATCTCACATCCTAATTTTCTCTAAATCTAAGTTAATTTTTTTTTTAAATTTATCAAATGATTCACTCATAAAAATTTAACCCAAGTATATCTAGAAAAATTATTAACTATCACAAATCGAAATACTTTATCTCCTAGACTTACAATGCTAACCGGTCTAAAAAGAGCCATGTGAATAATTTCTAATGGTTTGCTAGTTTTAAGATCCTTAATAGAATGAAAGGATGACTTCACCTATTTTCCTAGTTGACATGCATCACATAGGTTATCGTTAATAAAGTTTTATTTTGGTATTCCTCTAACAAATTGTTCAAGTTTCCATTCTTACATGTGCCAACTAATTTTTTAGTGGTATTACCTCCTAGTGTAATCTTATCTCCAGTACTGGCTTCCAGTGATATGAATTGTGTAGTGTCTCTAGTCTTATTTTTTAGAATATCCTATGTCGAGGTACCAAATGCTCTTA
The DNA here is from genome assembly GCA_016618105.1 of Dendrobium huoshanense. Taxonomy (NCBI): domain Eukaryota; kingdom Viridiplantae; phylum Streptophyta; class Magnoliopsida; order Asparagales; family Orchidaceae; genus Dendrobium; species Dendrobium huoshanense. Next base: position 14,987,295 of record CM028351.1, read on the forward strand.
CGAGATCTTGTATGAGAACATTTCTACAAGATAATCAAACATTAGTTTTGGGAACCCAAACAAGTTTGGTTTCTCCTCTTGGCAAAGTTAATCTAGATGTATATTTGATATGCTTTATTTTATATATCTTTAGTCTCTATATTTTATGATTTACTATGAATAGTGCAAGTGTGAGATATATGACCAATCCTTCCATAAGAAAAATATTTAACTCCAAGAAAAGGATTTATCAATCTACATGAATAACAATATCTTTTCCTATATTTTAAATTTTTTAGTTTCTTATCAGGATTGAAAAAATTATTCAAGTATGGGCCATTAAGCACAAATTTGTGACTTCCTCCTCTACTTCTATTTATGAGGAATCCAATGCTGAGTTCGCCCAAAATGCTCTCTTTAATCTCATCTTACCCTTTCTCACATTTATTTTCTCCTCCACCTTCTCCTTACTAGGATTGGTTTTATGATTCGGGCATTCATATTTAAAGTGTCTAGGCTTCCTACATTCATAGAAAATAACATCATTTGAAGCCTTAGCATTTTGTATAACTTACCTTTATTTTACTGGTGACATCTCATTTGCTTCCTTTTTAGAAAACTCGTAAATGGCCTTACCATCAAGGTAATGTTATATTTATCCTCAGATTGAAACTGATCATTCTCCGAGTCATTCACTTTCAATGCTATATTCTTCTCCTTCCACTTCTCACCTACATTAATCTATCTTTGAGTCACTCCTTGCTCGTAAGCAATTAGTGATCCAAAAAAAATTTCAATAGAATAAACATTTAAATCTTTCGATTCCATTATAGTAATGATCTTTGCATCATAAATAGTAGGTAAACAACGAAGTATCTTAATCACTTTCTCGCATTTGTTAGTTCCATTCCTAAAGCTTACAATTAGATAACTAATTGAGTTAAACATGTATACATGTTAGTGATTGATTTATTTGGTTTCATATAAAATAGTTCATAATTGTATAACAAAATGTTCAATCTAAATTGTTTCACTTCGTTAGTCCCTTCATATGTGATACAAAGTCTATCCTAAATTTATTTTATACTTTTACAGGTAGAGACATGCATATAGTATTTAGATATAAGTACACAAAAAAAGTGCAAATATTTAGTGTTTAACTTAGCTAAGTCTTTTTCTTCTATCGTCCAGTCATCAAATAGTATTTTAGTTATAATGCCATCTACAAGTCTAGTTGGCCTAGTGTATGCTTCTAGTACAAAAATCCACATGCAATAGTCAGGTAATTGAAGAGAAGTATACATACTTATTTTTCAAAAATTGAAAGGGATGTTATCAGACAATAGAGGTCTAGTGATAAATAACCCTTCATGTGTGTCAAAGTTTTCAAAAGTAGCCATGATCATTTTAAAAAAGTAGTCTAAACCTTAATTTTTGATAGTAAGCTTTGATAATACTTGAAAGTCTTTATAGATTATTAGACCTAACGTAATTATCCCAATGCTAACCAAGAGAGGGGGTGATTTGATAATAAAAAAAAACTCTTGAAAATTTTATAGAAAATCATTTTTTACTATTTGCACAATTAAAATTTTTATCAAACTAAAAATTTTCAACCACAAAAATTAAAACATGTAGAAAAATAAAAATAATGTAAAATAAAAAACACAGAAATTTATAGTGGTTCGGTCCAACTAGACCTATGTCCACTCCCTGAAGACTCCCTCTTTAGGTATTACACTACTACCAAAGTGACTCCTCTTTTGCTCCCACCACAAGGTGGAGAAGCCTTCATAAAACACCTCTCTTCCACCAATCCCAAGTGTAGCAGAGTACCATTGTCCTTTTACACTCTTCAAGTATGGACAGATAATCGTCATTATTTCACACTCTCTAAATATTGGTATAGAACCATCATCCTTTCATACCCTCCTGGTGTCAGCAGAGAACCGTCATCCTTTCACACCCTTCTGTTGTTGACAGAGAACTGTCATCCTTTCCCACCCTCATAGTGTTGGTAGAAAACTATCATCCTTTCATACCCTCTTAGTATCGATAGAGAATAATTATAATACTTTCACACCATCTTGGTATCGACAAAGAACTATCATCCTTTCACACTCTCCTGATGTCGATAGAGAACAAGATCTTCTCCAAAGATCTTCTCTCGAGCAACTTCAAAGAAGCAAGAAAGAGATTCAATAAAACTTATAAAGAGATCCCATCTTTGGGAAACCTTGTGAACCCTTAATAAATTCTACTTGCAAGATTTCTCTCCACACTCTCAAACACTCTTCTAAAGCACTCTCACAGTTTCTCTCAATGAAAAACTAAAGAAGAAGGATTCCTCTACAGTCAATTTTTAGGACTATATATATAAAAGACACGAAAAATCATCAAAAAAACTAAAATTTTTAATTTGACTGTCTATGATCGTACAATACGATCAACGATTGTTGGTACAAACAGTTAAAAATTTTCTCGTACGATCCAATACAAACTAATTTTTTACTCTGATTGATCTGTGTATGAACTGACATCATATAATACTATCAGTTAAAAATTAAACTGATTTATCCAGTATGAATCGACTTCATACTCTGGATAACATACTGTACAAAATCCATATCTTACAATACGATATATTTTAAGCAAACCAATGTTTCATTTGGTACAAAAATGGACGCAAGAATTTCATACTCTAGAAGTCCTCTATATAATCCTATGATCGTACAATACGAATAATTCAAAACATTTACTTGTTCGTATGGACGAAAAGATATATAACCTTTTCGTACTATGGTTGTTGTCTATATGAACCTAAGATCATACAATACTAACAATTTAGAAAAAAAAATAGGAGTTCATCGTGACAAACTTGTACGTATCTATTTTGTGCTCTAGAAGTTGTATGTATGAAGATAACTTCATACAATACAAATAAGACTTAGAAAATTTTCTTTGCATGGTTTGATTAACTACTTTTTAGAGGAACCCTTAGATCAAATCGTCCCGTACGATCTAAAATCATACAATATGATTAGTTTTTAAAAATTGCAAATTTTTACACTCCCTAAGTATGTGTGTGCACGATTACCCAATTACAATCACACTCTCTCACTCAAGAAAAGTATAAAAAGTATATACTTCAAAAATAATAAACTCTAATCTAATCAGACTTAAAGTCTTCAACTATATGGAGTATATTTTTTTTGAAATGTTAGTACACACAAACAACAAAAGAAATATTCTCAATATATGCTAAGAGAAATTATAGTCAATATAATAATATTTTAGAATCATCAAAAATACACATGATATAAAAGTATAGTAATAAAAACTAAGTTACAACACATATTTGATGTGTCTAGTATTTCTTCACTCATAACAAATAACATAGTTAGAAGCCTTAATATTTTTGTGGAACTTACCATTATTCCACTACTGACATCTTCTTTGCTTCCTTTTTAGAAAACTCCCAAATTGCCTTATCATCAAGGCAATGTCATCTTCATCCTAAGGCTGAGACTGATCACTCTATGAGTCATCCACTTTTAATACTATGTTCTTCTCCCTTCGCTTCAAACCTATCACTCATTTCTCGTAAGCAATTAGTGATCCAAGAAGATTATCATTGGAATAAACTTTTAAATCTTTCAATTCCATTATAGTAATGATCTTTGCATCATAAATAATAGGCAAATAATGAAGTATATTATTCACTTTCTTAGCATTTGTTAGTCCCCTACCTAAAGTATGCAATGAGATGATTATTTGAGTGAAATGTGTATACATGGCAGTGATTGATTCATTTGATTTCATGCAAAATAGTTCATAACCATGTAGCAAAATATTCAATCTTTATTGTTGCACTTCGTACCTTCATATGTGATGCAGAGTCTATCCCAAATTTTTTTTTCACTTTTACAAGTAAAGACATGTATATAACCTTCAAATTTAAGTGCACATAAAAAACTTTTAAAATTTTTAGAGTTTAATTAAGCTAAGTCTTTTTTTTTTCTACAGTCTAGTCAGCAAATGGTGTTTTAGTTCTAATGTCATGTACAAGTCTAGTTGGCCTAGTGTATCCTTCATGTACTAAAATCCACATGCGATAGTCAAGTGATTGAAGAAAAGTAGACCTACATATTTTCCAAAAATTGAAAGGGATGCTATCAAGCAATGGGGGTCTTGTGATTAAATACCCTTCAGTTGTGTTAGGGTTTCCAAAAGTAGTCATGATCATTTTCAAAAAATCATCTAAATCTTAATTTTTGAAAGTAGGCTCTGATATCATTTGAAAGTATGTATAGGTTATTAAACCTAAACCAATTATTCCAATGCTAACCAAAGGGGGGTGAATTGGTAATTTAAAAAACCTCTTACAAATTTTGTAGAAAACCATTTTATAATTTTTGTACATTTAAAATTTGTATCAAACTAAAAACTTTTCAACCAACAAAATTAAACATGTAAAAAAATAAAAATGCAAAAAAAAAATAAGAACATAAAAAATTATGGTGGTTCGGTCCAATTAGACCTACGTATATTCCCTGAAGACTCCCTCTTCAGGTATTGCACTATTATCAAAGTGACTCTCTTTTTGCTCCCACAATAAGATGAAGAAGCCTTTACAAATCACCTCTCTTCCACCAATCCTAGATGCAGCAAAATACCATCGTCCTTTCACACTCTCCAAGTGTTGGCAAAGAATTATCGTCCTTTCACACTCTCTAAGTTTAAGTAGAGAACCATCATCTTTTCACACTCTCCAATTGTTGACAGCGAACCATTATCCTTTTACACCCTCCTGGTGTCGACAGAGAACCATCATCCTTTTATACCCTCCTATTATCGGCAGAGAACCAATCTTCTCCAAAGATCTTCTCTCGAGCAACTTTAAAGAAGTAAGGAAGAAACTTGATAAAACTTATAAAAAAATCCTCACCTTTGGGCAATTTTGTGAACTCTTCACAAATTCTACTTAAAATATCTCTCTCCACACTCTCAAATACTTTCCCAAAGCACTCTCATACTTTCTCTCAAAGAAAACACGAAGAAGGATTCATCCACACTCAATTTTTAGGATCTTATATACGAAAGGCACAAAAAATCATCCAGAAAATTGAAATTTCCAATTTGACCTTCCATGATAGTACAATACGACTGTACGTACGAACAATTCAAAATTTGCTCGTATAATCCAATACGAACCGATTTCATACTCCGATTAACCTGTGCATGAACTAACATTGTACAATAAGATTAGTTCAAAATTGAACAGATTCATCCGATACGATTCAGTATGAACCAATGTTGTACACTTGATAACATACTGTATAAAATTCATATCATATAGTATGATATGTTTTAATCAAACCATGTTTTGTTTCGTACAAAAATGAATGATTCCATTTCGTACTCTAGAAGTCGTATGTACGATCCTAGGATCACATAATATGAACATTTCAAAATATTTACTTGTTTGTATGGATGAAAATATACACAATCATTTCATACTCTGGAAGTCGTCTGTTCAAACCTAAGATCGTATAGTACAAATAGTTCAGAAAAAATTAGGAGTTCGTTAGGATGAACTTGTACGTATCTATTTCATGCTCTCAAAGTCGTCTGTAGAAAGGTAACTTCGTATAGTATGAACAAGACTTAGAAAATTTTCTTAACATGGTTCAATTAACTGCTTTCTGGAGGAACCCTAAGGTCAAATTGTCCCGTACGTTCTAAAATCGTACAGTACGATTACTTTTAAAAAATTACAAATTTTTACACTCCCCCTGTGTGTGTGTGTGTGTGCACGATTACCCAATTACAAGCATACTCTCTCATACTCAAGAAAAGTATAAAAAGTATAGACTTAAAAATAGTAAACCCTAATCTAATCTGACTTGAAGTGTTCAACAGTCTGTAGTATGATTTCCCTGAAATGTTAGTACACATAAATAGCAAAAGCAATATTTCTAATATATGTTAGGTGAAACAATAGTCAATATAATAATATTTTGGAATCATAAAAAACACACATGATATGAAAACTAAGTTGCAACAAAGCATTTTGGTGCTTGCTTGGTGGCTTTGCAACACTGCTAAACCAGTGCGTCTATTGACCTATAGTTGTCGGTTCACAGACCCAAATAACTTCTACTATGATGCATGACAATTTGGCATTGCGGTACTTCGATCCAGAATTGAGGCGCTTTGATCTAGCATTGTGGTGTTGACTTGATAGCGCCTCAACGCTAAGCTCTCCAGTACATTTTTGGTAAGCACTTTGTTGCCTCGTTGCGATGTGGCGGTGTGGTGTTGTATTCAGTTTTGGCATTGTGGTGCTGGTTTTATGGTCATGTAGTGGCAGTTTAATTTTTCTATTTTTCTTATAATTTTCTGCATAAATACAAAAAATTATACGCACAAAATAATATAATCATAGGAAAATAACAAAACAACTTTTATCTTATCAATGGGCAGGTTGAGATCATCAATCAATACTTTCGTGAGTACCTCAATATTTTCTTGCTTTTTCTTAATTATAATGTTATTTATTTTGGTATTTATATTAAAAAAATGTTTAAAATTTATAAAATGTATATACCTTATTACTACTAGTTTATTTTATTTTTTAATTTTCTATTTAATTTTGAACATTTTAAGAAGTCATAAATTCAAGGAGAGTAAGGTATATCCAAAAGTTACACACATAACTAGAGCATGTTTTACATCATTAAATAATAAATAAATTTCTTAACCCCTAAGCGTTGTGTTGTTATAGTATTTTGATGGTCACAAATATAACATGATTGGCTGATTTAATTAAAGGATTCATCTTTGTGCAAATTATATATATATATATATATATATATATATATATATATATATATATATATATATATATATATATATATATATATATTGCATATACACATATACACATGAGAATTTTAAGCTAAAATAAAAATTTTAGTAAAAATTAACTATTATATTAATATAAATTAATTATAACTAATTATATTATATGATATGAATTATACTATAAGATATGTCTTAATATTTGATTTAAAATATATGATCAAAATGCATTAATTTTTATATTTCAAATTAAACTAATTGTATTGTATGATGATGATCATACCACATGATTAATGTTTTTTTTTTAATAGCTAAACCATCTAATTAAATATGTTAATTAGATTAAATCAAAATTTGAATTAATCATTCCGGAGATGCACGTCATTCTACATAAAGGTTTCCTTAATTAATCTAATTATGAAATTATAATTAAGGGGTAATGGGATATGATATGATTCAGGTTGAACTTATCGTACTACATGATCATACATAATTGTTTTTATTAAATAATTGGTCTTTTTTTTTCTGAAGGCACTTAATATAAATATTTATTTTTCTAATCCTAAATGTGTGTGATAGATATATATATATAACCTTTGAGAACTTTTTAAAAATTGTGCTTTAGGCACTTGATTTGAGCACATTCGTGGTCAGATTGGACCATAATTTGTCTCATTGGGTTCATCTCATTCGGACGTTTAGTTTGACTATAAGTTTATCAAAATTAGAGTTCAAATAATCTTGAATTTAATTTTGAAAGGTTCCAATTCAAATGTGCCTTGAGATTTGTGCCCCATCAAAGCAATTATTTGATGGCGTATCAAAGGTGATTCACATACACACAAAATCTAGCTTTAAAATTGTGTTTCCACCTAAATATCAAATGATCAACTACTTTATCATTGATGAATTATTGTTAATTTTAGACAAAAATATAATAAAAATTTTGATATTTTCCTATAGTATATTGTAATTATGATTTCTTATAAAGCCCTGATATAACACTGCTATTAGAAGAATTATTTGTATAAAAGTCCATATAGTTTGGCCTTTATCCGAAAAATAAATAATAATTTTAAAACTTTATAAATAATAACATTAATTTATCATATGAAAAACTAACATTTGCATGCATGCCAGGTTTTCTTAAAACCCTTACCTAGCTACAAGCAAGATTTTCCCTTATCTTATAAACCAAGAATTCATAAAAACTTAATATTATTACTAGAGTTTATTATAAAACTTAGCTGACACATGCATAGTTGCGTACCTCTATCAACAATATCCGGATTATAAAATCAATATTGGTAGCAAGACTAGGGTTTCAAGAAGCCTGATCATATATGTTAAACTTTTAGAAACTCTTATGCATATGGAGATGCATTTGGCCGCAAGGTCTATATATGTTGAACGGTATGCGTTAGTGTCCACAGGATCAATCCTTCCTTCACACATGAGGATAAGGTCTAACTACACGAGCAGAGGTGGTAAGACTGCTTCACAGATTGATGAGCTAAGGAGATATGTGCTCCTACCTGGATAATGTTATCCAAAAGCACAACACTTCTTTCAGTATTTTCTTGTAGTATGAATCTTCCATTGATTTGACCGAAATATTGATTTGCATTCTTATCATGCCTCACAATATTTAGGATTTACTATCTTTTTCAAACTTGACTGAAATATATCCGGAAGAAAATATGATCAAAATGTTACTTACGTATACAATTGTACATGGATACTCTTATTTAGATGCATGACACTTCTTTCAGTATTGTCTTCTTGTATGAATCTTCCATTGATTTTACCGAAATATTGATATGCATTCATGTCTTGCATCACAATATTTTGGATTTACTATCTTTCTTATGCATGACTAAAATATATCCGAAAGAAAATATGATCGACATAAAATTTACAGAACCAATTGTATCACAAACATTTTCTTACTTTTTATGTTTTTTGAATTTTCTTCCTGTACATATTCTTTTGATAATAATCTTCCATATTCCTAATTCAGGCAATTGCTGAAATGTTGATCAGATTACTAAAGTACTGTGTCTGTTGGGAGTACTGTTGGGACTGCCGAAGTCTTGAAGGCTGTAGAGCCCCATGTTTTGAATAATTGCTCTCATGCACATTGCTTTGGCTTGCTCACAACTCACAAGAATGGTGTTTGCTCTATTTATTGGCTCTCATCTGCATCATAACGTACTGTGGGCCTGATAGGCACGAGAGAGCAATGCTCCATATTCTATTCATACAAACTATAAATATCAATTAAGGGAATGAATAAGTGCTGTGGGATGAATATGATCATCAGAAGATTCTTATCTATATTCAGATCTTCAGCATGTTTACATTTAATTTTAAAATATTTTAACATGTTTTTAAAGAAGATATTTCTTTCTTTTTTAATAGTATTTTGGGTATGTATTGTGAGCCATAAGATTATTTAATTTATTCTATAATCTTGAACTAAGAGAAATTTAACTATGCTATGATGAATTGAATATTAAGATTATTAAGCGGAATGTGAGCCAAATATGAATATAAAACTTTAATTTCACTCGATGAATCTAAATGCATAATGTTGAATTTGAATTTGACCGTGGATGATACCCGACCCTACTATCAGGTCAACTTATTAAACTGGAACCTATGAATGACAACGAATAGTGTAGAGAGTGTACTGGGCGCAAAGTAGGAAGTTAGAGATCTCAAACATGCCACATATTCATTATTAGAGAAGAATCCAAGGTCAATCAAGATAATAGTTTCTGGGTTCAAGATCCAAGTCTCCATACCTCCATATCATAGTCCACAATTGTTCCTCATTATTTATTTATAGGATTATGACTGTTACATGAATAACTATATGGAGAAAATGCGAATTAGAAATACAAGTTCCACAAAATATCCATACAATACTACACACTGACACATGTCACCTCCTAATAGGCTTGGGAAGGACGAAGTCAATGAGCGAGCTCTCTGGGGGCAAGTTCGGCGTGGGCAAGTAGGAATTGGGAGAATTTGCGAGTGAGCCCTGGCGAACGGATGAGCGTGAGTTCCTCCATATTAGGCAAGTTGAACCCGTTGGTCCGCTTAAGCAAGTCGCTCTCTGGTCCCAGGTGAGTTCCCTGAAGGAACCCTTTTGAGGGCGAGTATCCTAGCGAAAATCTAGTAGCTATTCGCATAAGATCTGTGAAGGCATTCATGAGTATACACATAAAAATCATGCAATATGTTTTAAACATCACAAAACATAAAAGAATATATTATCTAAGTTCAACTAATTTATTCAGCAAATAAATCGAACATAAATAATTGGGATGTTGTATATTCATCTATTTTTACTGCTCAAAACATCTTTGCCCACGTTTCAGTGCTTCTTAACTAACAACAAGCAGGACTAAATCAAGGGCCAAAATTTATGGAGTAATCTCGCCGCCAGTCACGCCTCTTTAGCACAGCTTCTAAGAAATATTTGCGTAGTCTCTTAGGTCCTTCTCGTCGAACTCCATTCATACTACTCTTGTCAACACAAATAATTTGAACATTATAAAATTTAATTACTATTAATTTAATTCTCATAAAATGTTATTAAAAATTTATAAATTTAATACAGTTAAATTAAACTGTTATTATTTTGATTTTGTTATAATTTAATTTTTATTTAAACTCTGTAGAAGGAGGACCAAACTTTGTAACAGAATTAAAATATAATAATTTAATAAAATTGTATGAATTTTATAAAATTTAATAAAACTTCATTAATTTCTGTTTTGTGATTTTGAGACAGTTAATATGGATTAATTCTTTATTAAATACAATTTTGAAGTTCACTCACCACACACTTTCTTGTGACTTTGAGAAATTTTTTGTAACATATTAATAATATTAATTATATTTATTAATTAATATTATTATAAGAATATTTAATTAAAATAAAAATAAAAACAAGTTGCTATGTGTAAGTTTTGAACCTAACTTTGAAAAATAATGCTCTCCAATCATTGCAAATACTTTCAAATTTATTTTATTTTAAAAATATATTTAAACACAACCACCACAAAGCCTTTTGAAAAAAAAAATTCCGATATTTTTTAGATAATTTAATTATTTATAAAATTTAGTTTTATCCAATTCTAACAGAAAATTTTTAAAACTTCTCTTTAAATTTTACAGAAAATTTAATTAATTATAATCTTTTGTTTAATCCTTTAACAAGATACTAATTTTTAAGACTAGACTGACAGTCTTATCCAATTCTTACTGAAAATTAATCAACTCAATTCTTACTCTCAATTTAGGGTGCAAAAGAGTCAAGCTGACGAGTTTGCTCGAACTCAACTCAGTAATGAGTTCACGAGTCGAGCTTATCGGGTTTTGAGCTTAAGCTCGAGCAAATTTACAAGCTTATATGGTAATTGACCTCGACTTTTATTGAGTTGCTGCTCGACTCATTGACTTATCGAGCAGCTCGAATAGGCAGAAGGAAAAACTGTGGTAGCGGAAGAGGAAGTAGGAAGCAGAATGTAGAATGAGAGACGAAAGCTAAAGGTGGAATTGGAATAGGAACCGGAACCAAAAGCATAAGCAAAAAGCGGAATCATGTGACATGTTCTTATTACGCTTCGCGAGCTGGCTCACAAGCTCGCATCTATTGCCATGTCAAGCTTGAGCATGGCATTTGAGCTCAAGTTCAATCTCGCAATTTGGCCAATGAGCCAAATTCGTGTTAAGCACGTCATTTGAACTCGACTCACATACACCCCTACTCTCAATCGATCAATAATTCCACTCTATTAGGTTTTCTCCATGTTGATACCTTTTTATGTTAATTCATTGTATTAGTTTTTGTGCGAGTTAAAGACTTTTTGGATCCTGTAGCTGACTTGAGTACATCACATGCAGCGTGCACAATTCTCCATCATACAATTATAATGCTGCCCCACCTCCTCTCCCCCCATAATCCCCGCCACCATCACTCTTCCTTTTCTCCATTGCTTTCGACAAACTTATCATCCATTTCTCTGCTAATTGATCTCTATATATAGGTCTCTGATCCATCCTCCTTTATAACCACCTGTTGCTATACTATCTTTCATTCCATCATCTCTATTATTTCTTTCCCTCATGGCTTCCTTTGCTCATCTCTTTCTCAGCTATCTCTTCATCCTCTCTTTCTCAATCCTTCCAATCCATGCAAGAGAGATAAAATCCTTCAACAAGGTAGTGCACAATGTGTTCCCTTCTGAAACTGCAACCAATCCTGAAGAAATTCAGGCATCGTCGGCGGCCATCGGGGGAGAACAGCCTGAGAATCTCCCCCCACAAAGAACAAATGGCTATGGCCTCTACGGCCACGGATCAGAGGAATACTTCCCCACTAATGAAAGATCAAGAATCCCCAGAACGGAGTTCAGTACTGAAATCCCTGAAAGCAGGGAAGCCAATGCCTTCTACCCGCGTGATGAGAGCCAGATCAACAAGGAGAAATATGGGATGAGTGATACCAGAGTTGTTGAGAATGGAAAGTATTTCTATGATTTAAATGATCAGAGGCACGGTGAAGCTTATGATCCTGCAACGGGTAATTCTGAAGGGTATGGAGTAAAGGACAATGGAAGGTTTGGTTATGGAGTTTATAACTATGAGGGGAGAGGAAAAGGTTATGGTTATAGCCAGGAAATGGAAGGGAAACAGAATTATCAGAACCAAGAAATTAATCAAGAACAGTATTATGAACCATGAGTGGAAAGTTTTAGATGTTTCCTTTGAGTAATCAAGATTTATATAAATGTGTTATGAAGTTATTATTTATGCATGTATGTTATATGTTAGTAGACCAGCTGAGGCTGAAGCTTGTGATGCTAAGTTGAGTTTATGGCAGTTTATTTGTGGTTAATTAGTAGTATGATGAGGATTATATTGTATTAAGATGGTTACAAATGGGCATGAATGATAAAAACAAGCAAAATAATGGAGCGTTATAAGCGTATAATTATCATACCTGACTGTCTGTTATGTATGTTTTATGTTCAAGTGAAATTTTATTTGTATCAATGTTAATTCAAAGGAAGAATTAAAAATATATTTTCCATGTTTTTAGCTGCTGATTGCTGTTATTAAGTCATTATCAATGATAGACTTTGATTTGCCCTTAGAAAGTGTTTAATTTTGAGCTAATCAGAATAATTTGATTGAGATAATCAAGATTTATACTTACTTTAGTCCATTATCTTAGAAGGCATGATGATCAAATACAGATATCGTGGAAGATGGGGTATGATTTTTTGCTTATTTTTGACTTATATATTTTCCTTCAAATAAGTTTTATACTCTACCTAGTCTTTAGGATCACATATTTTCTTGAGCATTTGGAGAGATTATTATGTGCGGAGTCCGGACGCAGAGAACAGTTTGGTTTTGTGATTGTGAATAGTAAAAAGTGCAGTGGTTAACAGTAACTGCACTTTTACTACATTTTACTGTTCGAAGTCATAAAACCGAACGATTTTCATCTTCTGGACTCCGCACATAATAATCTCTCAAGAATTTGAGTGTCTTCAAACTCATCGATTTACTTGGGCATTTGAGTGTTTTCATGCTCATAGATTTAGTTGAGCATTTGAATGTCTTCCCAGCGGACATCATTGAGTTAGGCTCATCACTTTTGGCTATATATGCATGAAACAAACCCACATTCAAGTTGATTCCCCTCAAAATTCTTACACGATTTATATGTCATTTTCCATTTGTTCAGGAAATCTACATCAAAGAGCTCTCTGCGCTTTGTTTAAAAATGATAAAAATGTCTTGTAGCTTATTCCATTTCATATTTGGGGAGGTACTATTTATATTTTTCATTTTCTTTTTAAAATAAAACAATTGAAATAAAGTTTACATTATAAAGTATTTTTAGAGACATGATGGAAAAAGAGAAAAAGAAAGGGAATTTTTGCGCCTTGGCCCTCCTACCTTCAATACAGACACAGTTGCCATCTGACCTCACTCATCAAGAAATTATGCTCTTCAGACTGAAAAAAATCTAAAAATCGCGTTTTCAGAGCTCATGACGTGGCGGGGGCCCACCCTACACGCTCTCGTTGCATAGTGGGAGGGAACCCAGTGTAACGCTTGAACCGAGGTGGGTAGGCCTTTAACACTTTTATGGTGTGATGAGGACAAAATTAAGTATCCGTGCGTGCCTCAGTGCCAGCGGGAAAAAAATTGCGCCTTCTTTCAATCTGGTACCTTGAAGAGTCCTACGCACTCTCGTAGCATTGTAGGGTTGAAAATTATGGCCGTAGTGTCACACAATACCTATCCTACTCTCTCTCATAGCGTGGTAGGGAATGCTCAATTCCCTAAAGTTTCCCCTAAATGGAGGGCACGTTGAGAGGCTACCAAAATTCAGAAAATAGAGGCCCTAAACTTATACCAACAATAGGGGACCTGATTTGAACCTAAATGAACAACATGGAACTTGAATGGACAACAGGGAACTGATCTTGCAAATTTGACCATAGGGAATAGGACATAATGCTTAAAATGAAAATACAATGTGTGAAACAATGAAAGTTTTAATATAAATGAGTAAATATGGAACTCGTGGTAAGCAAAGATCTTTAAATATAGCTTTCTTGCAAGGAAAAATTAGCCAAAACCATGGGAGACTCGCTTGCAGCCAATGACAAAAAGTTTTTGATGAACATTGAAAGCTGCCATACCAATTGGAATGAGCACAACAACAAAAAACAACCACCTATGGGCCACAAGAAACCATTAGAGTGCATTTGACAGTTTGGTTGTGAATGATGATGAAAGATGTCCAAGTGAATGTATTAATTTACTAACCAGTGTACATGAAGAAATTTGCTCGGCTATAATCAATCATTACTTGCATATAAAGACACAAACTCGCATATAACAATAATACTTCCTACAAGTATTCAAAGGAAGACTATAATGAGTACAAATGATGTGTTCAATGTAATAGCACGATCACGAGTAAAACACGAGGCTCAGCCCATTCAACAAATATAATAACCTCCTAAAGATTCAACTTACAAGTGTATGTCAAATCTCTATGAGATTCTCAACAAACATAAACAAGGAAACTGCATCTGCTCTCAACATAATTCAGCTTGCAAATAAATACGCTATTTCACTTGCAAGTAATAACAGTGGATAAATTCTACATACAAAAATCTCCCATGAACACAAAGCCAGCATGCAAGTGAATGTAGCAACTTGCCAGTCAATATGCATAGGGAAATTAGTGTTGAGAGGTTGGGGTGCAAAATTTTGGAGCCCAAAGATTAATGGAGACTCCACTGGGAATGATTTCTCTTCATCTTTAGCTAGTCATCTAAGTGCTACAGTAATAACAAATCAATATGGCTAAAATTTTAAAATAATCATTTAACAAACTAAAATTTTAAATACTCTAAAATGATCATTTAACAAATTAATTAAAAATTCATTAAGTATGGTTAAATTTTATTTTTAATTACTTTCTTCTATTATTCTATTATGTGCAGTCTTTGTATTTTGAAAGTACAGGGTGATGTATCAAATGCTGATTATTAATCATTGCCTTTCATTTGTATAGATAGATATGCAAAACACTTTGGTCATCATTTAGATGGGACATGAAGCTAGCATTAAGATAGAGAACGTCATTATCAACACTGATGAGATTAGAGCCACCATCCATTCGTTGGGCTATAATTCTCTACAACTATTACAAGGGTTTCTCTGTCCTAGTGTGCAACATAGATTTTGAAGGGCCCACTAAGAGGCCCTATTATGATAGAACTATTATACCTCGTATGCATCTACTAGTGCAGCGAGCCACCATAGATTAAAATCCTCATTACATGTGGATTTGTTTTTTCAATAGGCAATCTCATTCAGAAGTCTCAGCTCTAAAGAGGTTTGTAGTCGAAGGAAAGATCTCTGTAGTGATTGCCGACACCATTATCCTACCTAGCGATCATGTTGTGTTTGAGAGGCATAATGTTGAAGCTCATGGTCTGTTCACACTCTCCAAGTGTCGGTAGAGAACCGGATCTCCTTGACAGATCTTCTTCACAAGAAATCTAGAAGGAAGAGAGAAAAGAGTGAAGTAATCTAAAATCACAAGTTGAGACTCTTACCTTTACGTACCAAGTGAAACCTTCACGCTCCAGTAGTAAGAATCTTCCTTCAAACACTCTCTCACACTCTCTTCTTGACTTTCCTTTCACTAGGCACGATGATCAGTAGGAAAAAAACATTAAGTGGCAGTTTATATTGGACTTTATATAGGAAAGACACAAAAAATCGTCCAAAAACTGCTAAAATGCAAGTCTGTCAACAGTGGCTCGTCCCGTATGATCGTGGATCGTCCTGGACGATGTTACTAAATTCAGTTGGAAATGAACCCAATGTATATTGGTACGAACTAACTTCGTACACATTAATCATCCCGTACGAACAAAGTTCGTCCGGTTATACCATAGGTCGATTCTAAAAACTGCAGGAAGTTGCCAAATTTTTAAGAGTCGGTGCACTTCGTCCTAGGACGAATATGAGTTCATCCTGACAAAATTTTTATAGAGGATATTTCATCCTGGCATGAATATGGATTTCATCTGAACGAAAATTTTTAGAGGACATTTCGCCCTAGGACGAATTGAAGTTCGTCTGGACGAAAATTTTTAAGAGAGCATTTCGTCCTGGCACGAATATGAATTTTTTCTGAACAAAAATTTTTAAGAGTACATTTCATCTTGGGATGAATATGAGTTCGTCCGAACAAAATTTTTATAGAGGACATTTTGTACTAGCACGAATATGAATTTCGTCTGAACGAAAATTTTCCAGAGGACATTTTGTCCTGGGATGAATTGGAGTTTGTCTGGACGAAAATTTTTCAGAGCCCATTTCGTACTGGGACGAATAGGAAATTTGTCCTGGACGATCAGGACTAAGAAAAATTTTCTTCTCTTCCTGTTCATTCCATTGCTCTTCCGAGAATATAACTGACTTGATCACCCCGTACGAACTGTGTTTATCCCATACGATCAGTATAATTTTTAAAGATCTCCTTAAGTGTGTGTGTGTTTATTTACACAATTACAATAACTCTCTCTCTAACTCAATTAAAAGAAAAATACAAGCTTCAATTTACAAACTATCTCATGCTGAATTTGATTTGAAGTCTTCATTAGTCTGGAGATCGAATTTCCTAAAATGTTAATCCACACAAGAGCAAAAACAAATCTTCCAAAAAGTGTTAGGAGATAACAAAACTTAAAACAATAATATTTGGAATCATCAAAACTATACAAGTTGCAAGAATATAAAATATGCATTTAGCAACTCTCTTAACAATGCCTACTCCTCTTACCAATCCCTCCAAACCTCCAAATACCTCAAGTCTCAGGAGTATGAGACAACCCTGAAGGCAAAAATGAGGTCAATAATTTAATCTTCCAACCTACTCCATAGAATATAGCAAGTACCTCTGAGCCTGTTATAGTTGCACAACTAAAGGGTATAATCAATGAAAAGATCAAGGTTATTATATCTATTAATCAAGCACATAAGCTAGTAGGAAAAGGTCATCCAAACCCAATGGAGTATGACCAGGTGCCATATCTAAAGGGGTATTTTGTTCCAAAATTTCATACTTTCAATGATAACAGCAACCCCAGGAAGCACTTAGTGCAATTTAAAGCCACATATAGTAATATGTGTGGTAATGACACCTTACTTTTAAAACAATTCATTAGTGGTTTGACTTTATCTACTTTCTAATGGTATGATGAACTACTAAATAATTTTGTGAAGAACTTCATATAATTTGAAACTATATTCACGAAAAGATTTGCCAGCGTAATAGAGAAAACAATAATCACTGACCTCGCCTTACAGAAATGGAAGAAAGTTGAGTCAATAACAAATATATAACCCATTGGTGTAACTTAAGTATGAAATAAGAGCAGCAATTGGAAGAGGAGCATGCCCTACAACTATTAATGGGAAACATCATTGATAAGATGCAACCATTCTTATGCATGGCCATCAACACCTCATTTTAAAACCTATTGAATAAAGTGACAAAGTTTGAAAAGTTGAACTTATCAAAACCCAAAAATAACTCTTATAAGCCCAAGAAAGCCAATAAAAATAAGAAAAAATAAAAAATGCCAAAGCCCCGAATTCCAAAAAGAGTGAATCCTACTCCACGTTCTCGTGTAAGAATAATAAGAGAAGACAAGTTGTATATAATATTGATAAAAGTAGACGGGAAGTTTATAATGTAGATAAAGGCAAGCTACCTATGTAGTATGAAGAAAAGCCAAAATAGGCATATAACCTTAATCCCTTACCAAAACTAGTACTCGGGGAAATGAAAAGCCTTGAACCTTTACAGGTGAAGGAGAATGCTAGAGACAAATAATGGGAACTAACAATCAAATATTCTCACACCTCAAAGAAAAGATAAATAAAGAATATTCATTCAAGGGGAAAGGGTCACCAAGTTGTTCAGACAGACATTTAAGAAGGGTCTAAAACTGCTAAAATGCAAAAGCCCCAAAGAGTATAATCATGTTGGTGACCCAAACTATTATCCATATCACTAGGTAATCAGCCAACTTATTGAAGATTGTTGCATTTTCAAGGATTAGCTTAAAAGAAAATAAAGAAAGGGAGAATTCACATTATTAGATAACATGCAAGTTCACCCTAAAAGAGAATTAGTATGGGTGGTTAAATCCTATTTCGTACCCCTAACCAATGGAAGAAAAGAAAAGGAGTTAGCTTAAGAAGAGCAATGGGAGATCATAGTCTCCAAGAAGACAATTAAGATGCTAAAGCAGCTCAAAGGAGTCCCTAGTATTAGACGGTAGTCTCCTACCGAGCCGGTACTAGATTTAAAAGTGTTGCCTATTACATATGCATCTACTTCCAAATATTACTTTGGCCAAGTTAGCTTATCAAAATCTAGCAAGGCAAAGGAAAGATCCTCTAAAAAAAACTAAGCTGAAGAAGCCCAAGGAGAAGAAAACAATAACCCAAAAGGATATCAATAGTTCAGATAATTATTACCAGACTGTGAGGCAGTCCATTAAGCTTATTGACTTCATGATAGAGCTTAAGATCAGCAAAGCAGAAGAGAATGAAAAAGATTATCTTCCTGTACAAACATGCTAGGTCATTTCAGTGATGTTAAGCATGCTGATAAGAGAAAAATATGTTGAAGAAGTGGCTTTTGAGTTATGTCAGAAGGTTTCATCGACCGACTATAACTCATAAGAAGATTTCTATTTTTTAAATGAGGATGAATCAAAGCCAGACATAACATCATAAATGGAGCTTGTGAAGGTGGGTGGAGATTCTGAATCAGTAAATGAATCTTCGAAGGAAACCAAAGCTAGTTCTGAGGGAGATACTTCCTCAGTTAAACTTGAGTCGGATGAAGTAGCCAAAGTGTAGCTACAAAGTGGTAAGGTGCTGCCACCTTTGTCAAATAACAGGATCTCTAACAAAGATAAGGGGAAGGACATAGTGGTCTAAAAATACATTATCACCAAAGATCCCAAGAAGAAAGGCACTTCAAAAAAAATGGACAGATTATAATATTTTATCCTATTTAATAAAAATCCTAGTGCAACATAGCATATACGAAGAACTTATAATGTCCAAAAATCTTTGGGAAACATTGATTTAGCCTCTCAAAGATCCCACAAGATATGAAGCATACTTTGTCAAGCATCATATGCTGAGGTTCTACAAGCTCGGAAAGAGCTGATCATCACCTTCATTGAAGATGACAAGATGCTCATAATGATAGATCATAACCACCCTCTATATGTTACTGCAGAGAGTGATAACATCATGATCAGCTGAATCCTAGTTGATCCTAGGTCCCCCTTAAATCTTGTAAGCCTAAAAGGAATGAGATTGATGTATCTCGATGTGCAACATGTGGGAAAAGATAAGTTGGTGGTACTTGGATTCAAAGAGAATGGACATAAGACTATAGGGTCATTTATACTCCCTCTTATATTTGAAGAATTATATACAGAGTAAATTCCATATGATTGGTGTGAACACCCTATTTAAGGAACTTCTGGGTTACCCATGGTTACATATGTACAACATCGTCCATTCAGCAAAACACCATTATATGAAGTACCTAAGAAATAGAGAGGAGTTTAGGGTTTCAAGAGACATCCAGCCCTTTGTAGTCCATAAGATCAAAATATATTTTATTCCAAAAGAGCCAAAACCATCAAGCTCTCATGAGGCCAATGCCTCAAATTTAAAGTTTGCAAAGCGGCTTAAGTGGAAGGTGAGAAGAAGAAAGTAGGGAGAAAGAAGGCAACGTCGACTCTCCCTAAAGCTGCCACCACTTATAAAATAAGAATTGTTATGCCTCATTAAGGAAGCCACACAAAAAAATATTTTGTCATCCCTGTTAAATCTAAGAGGATATGCCAGTTTATAGTCAAAGGGAAGAATTAAGTGGAACATTTAGATTCTAATTAAGACTATGAGTTTACTTACATGAGCAAGGAGCAATGTATATTCTTAAGAAGAATAAATAGCTTGTCAATCTCATAAAATATATTCATGGTCACGTGTCTTCCCCTATGACACTTCAAAGAAATCTCTCCTTGAGAGGTACATAACATTGAAGAACTCAAAATGTTTTATGTACCTCCACTTAGCAAAAAGACTGGACCAGGTAGTTTACTCGACAAATCTAGAGAACGTAAAGAGGAGAATTATGACTAGTTTTTCAAGCTCATTGACTATGGAGAGATAATGGATGCGAGAATGCCTAGGTATTGCCTAAAAATATTCAAAGAATGATACAAAACAAGGAGCCCATGTCAGTACTACAAAATGATGAACTCTTCTCCATATGAGTATATGATATCAATGAAATCCTCATGCATTACAAAAACATGATATCCTTGAAAGAAGACATCTCAAATTCAATATACAGATATACCCCAGATAAGAGATTTATGGCACAATCACATGCAAGAATGTTGAATCTAATGACAACATGGATGAGAAAATATATGAAGTTGATACTTATGATGATCAACCCGTAGGAGCTAAACCTGCACCAAATGAGCTTGAAGATGGTGTACGGATGGCTACTATGGATGAACTAAAAGAAGTTAATTTGGAAGAAGGCCCTAGCCCAACCTTCATAAGTTCCCTTTTGCCTAAAGAGTAAATGGAAGAAATGAAAGAGCTCCTTTGTGAATTTAGGAATTTCTTTACATGGTTATATGTTGAGATGTTTAGCTTATCCCTTAACTTAGTAGTTTATAGATTATATATTAAATTAGATGTCACACCTATAAAGAAAGCTCTAAGGATAATAAAGTTGGAGATTGAAGAACATGTGATTATAGAAATAAACATCATTCAGGAAGAAAAGTATGTCAATTTAATCACCAACATCATCCTATTAAGAATTAAGAATGGTTAGATCCATGTCTGTATTGACAGTATTAAGAAATACTTGTTGAATCTTCCTATTCTTATAGCGTTGATTCTAAGGAAGCCTCTTATATCATACACTGCTACATTGGAAGAATCCCTCAGAGCACTATTAGCCCAATATAAAGATGAAGGCAAAGAGAACATACTTAACTACATCAGTTGAAGGATAATTGGAGTGAAGATTTGTTACTCTCTAATTGAGAAGCTTTATATGACATTAATTTTTGTAGTCCAAAAACTCTGCCACTATATGTTATCTTATAAAATTATGTTGATATCAAAGATCGAACCATTTAAGTTTTTTATGATAGGTCATTTAGCCCGGTGGGCATTGATACTTTTATAATTTGGTACCTCCTATATGCCATAAAAAGTAGTAAAGGGGAAAATACTAACAGATTTTTCCTCATTATGCATCCCATTCCTATAGATTTGCCACTCAATGATGATATACCTGATGAGCAAATCACACAAGTTGAAGAAAAGGAAAAATTATAGGTTTGGGAGATGTACTTCAATGGAGCTTCATCGATTAAAATGACCTAACCTCCAATTATGGAAAAAGCTCAAGCTAGCATTGGTCTCATTTTCATAATGCCTAAAGGAGACATAATAAGGTTTTAATTTAGTTTAACTGAACTTCAATCAATAATGAGGCCGAATACGAGGCTTTAATAACTTGTGTGAAGATTATAATTTTAGTCAGAATCCAAACCCTCTATATTTATTATAATTCTCAGCTTGTTATAAATCAAATTACGGGCATCTTCAAAATTTACAACCTTGAGTTAGCTTATTATTTCCAACAAGCTCTAAAGCTTATGAATAGTTCCAAATATCAAGATAGCTAAAGTTCCCTGAGCTCATAATGGTAAAGCTGATTGCCTGGCAAAATTAGCCAAGGAGATGGAAAATATGAATGATGAGTTTGTGTTGATTGGAGTCTACACTCGTCAGGTCCTAAAACCATCCATTTTAAAGTTCTCGTAGGAAGAGGAATAACAAAGCCTAAGCCAGTAGAATACAACCTTGGTTGATCTTCAACCTCCTTAATAAATCATCACTGAGAATCCACCAGATGAATATCCATAAGTCAAAAGGAGTTGTTAAGCTAACACTGCTTCAGAATTATGGTGGAATTTCTTTGATGTATAAGAGGAAGATGATTGAAGGTAACCATTCATCGATTACTTCAGAGAAAGGAAACTCCAATAGACTAGTTGCTAGCTGCATAAATCCAAAAAAGAGCCTTGCAGTATGCTTTCGTCAACAACACACTATATCAAAGATCTTTTTGACCAGATGTGGCTGAGGTTCCTAGGAACCAAAGCGGTTGATAGGGTGCACACCATTCAAGTGCCAAAATGGCCTTTAAAATAAAGAGAATAATTATTATTAGCCATCAATGGTGCAAGATTATATTAATCATGGTAAGAGGTGCTATGATTATCATATTCATGAGGATGTTATATATCAATCACCAAATCCATTACACCATATAGTGGTAGCCTAGCCATTCAACTATTGGGGCACTAATATAATCAGACCAATAGATCTGTCATCATCAGTAGGGCATTACTTCATTCTGACAATAATCAACTACTTCTCTATGTGGATAGAAGTGATACCATTTAAATAAATCACATCTAAATATGTAATAAATTTCTTTTCCCATAATATTATCTACAGATTCTTTATACTGTGTTGCATAATCTCAGAGAACGGCACACCATTCATTAGCACCAAAATTCATAATTTATTAATTGGTATAAAATCGTTTGACAATATTCATTCATATACAAACCTAGAGAAAATGGCTTGACAGATGCCTTCAACTAGACACTGATGAAGCTATTGAAGAAGATTCTCGCTAAGAATATGTTGACCTCTTTTTTGTGTGAGGCCATTAGGATCAATTGAGACCCTAGATCTATCCAGACCCTAAGATAAATTAAGATCCTACATCAAACTAAATTCTAGATCAATCCAGACCCAAGTAAATATAGACTTAAAATTAATTCAAGTTTTAAACCCAGCCAGATTTAAATACAATCCAACCCCCAACACATATTTAGCCGGTCCAACCTTCTATCAAATTTTCATCCTCACCAATCATTTATAACCATTTAAATTATTTTTAATAATTTAGATGCCTCAAATTCAAGCACTCAAACCCAAAATCTTGATCAAATCCAAAAAACTCAGACCAAAATTCAAGTTCAAAGGCCTCGGTCTGGAAAGCCTTTTTTAGTGAAGTTTCAAACATTACAAACCCTAGTTAAATGACTATCAAATCTAATTTCTTGATGAAGAACAATAAGGAGGAGTCAAGCAGAAGAATTAGGAAAGGGAGCAATCCCGTTTCTAATACAAAATGTCTTCATTAACATTTTGGAACTGTTGGGAGGCCAGGAAGAAGGAAGCCTCCCATACTTGAAAGAGATTGTTAAAGACTTCGATATCTTTTTTGTGGGATTACTAGAAACGAAAATCACTTCTATTTCTAAAATAGAAGTTGGACATTTGATTGGAAACAATTAGGAATTTTTTATAGTTCCCTCTATTGGTCTTTCTGGAGGTATGATGATTCTTTGGAACTCTTTATTTGCTTCTTTTAATGTATTGAAAAATTCTTCTCAATATGTGATTGGCGAATTGATTCTTTCTAATAAGAAGAAATGGTTAGTAGCTTCAGTTTATGGTAGCAACGACATGTACAAGAGAAGGCTTTTATGGAAAAACTTGACTTCTTTTTCAAAAACTGAACTCCCTTTTATCATAGGAGGGGATTTTAATTGTCTTTTGTCTCAAAATGACAAAATGGGAGGTAAGAAGTTTGTGTTAAGCCAAGGTGCACAAGATATGAGTGCTTTATGAAACATTGTGATTTACATGATGTTAGGACAATTGGTCCTAAATTTACTTGGTGTAATAACAAGAATGGAGGAGCTCGCATCCTTGAAAGATTGGATCATTGTTTGTTGAATTCTACTACTTTAGATACTATCCAAATCCCGGTGGTTCTTCACCTTGCTAGAATTGCTTCGGACCATAGTCCGATAGTAATTAGTATTTCTTCCAATCAGGTGAAAAATAATAAATTTATGGAGTTTGAAGATACATGGATTTCGTTCCATGCAGCTTACAGGATTGTGGCTAACTCTTGGAGCAAGAAAATCGGTGGGGATGCCTTTGAATGCCTTAATCTCAAATTTAAAAAAGCTATGCGGGCGGTTTATTTATGGAGTAAAGCCAAAAACATTGAACTTAGCTCTTTGAAAGAGCAACTTAAGAAGGAAATTTCTGAATTACAGGATGAAGAGGCAGCTAATGGTGGTCTTTCAGAAGTTAATCTAGCTTTATTGAGATCTAAGGTGTTTGAGTTTAACTCAACTCTTGGAAGTCTTAATACTTGGTGGAAACAAAGAGCAAAGGTTAAATGGGCTAAGGAAGGAGATTCAAACACAAAGTTTTTTCAAGCATATGCATCTGCTAGACGTAGTGTGAATTGGATTCATCAAATCAAAAATTATGATGGTTTGTTAGTTAAAGATCAGAAATTGATTGAACAAACTTTCTTTCAGTTTTTTAAGGGAAAATGGAAATTCCGGCATTGCAATTTAAACAATTGGCATAATCCTTCTTATGTGTTGGGGAATGAAGAAAAAGAGTTACTGTCAGCTGAATTTACTAAGGAAGAATTGGATCTTGTTATCAACAATTTGGAAGCCAATATCTCACCCGGAATGGATGGTATTTCCTATACATTTATTAAATCTTATTGGCAAATTATAATGATTTATATGTGGAATGCCATAAGTCTTTTCTTTAATTTTGGAAGTATGTGTGATGATTGGAAAAAGACTTTAGTTATTCTTCTTCCTAAGAATAACAATCTGGTTCATCCTACTCACTGTAGACCCATTAGCCTTTGCCTTTCAATCTATAAGATTGTGGCTAAATTTTTGTTGAATAGAATGAAAATTTTCTTCCCTAAAATCATTTCTGAAGAACAAGCGGCCTTTGTTAAAGGTCGATCTTTATCCAACCATATTTTTCTTGCACAAGAGTTTTTCAACAAATTTAAATTTTCTAAATCTAAAAAGGGGTTGATGGCTATTAAAATTGATATGGAACAAGCTTATGACAGCATGAGTTGGTCAACTTTGAAGCAAGTTCTATCTATTTTTGGTTTTCCTACTTGCTTTAGTAATTTTCTTTTGCAATGCATTCAAAAACTGAAATTTTCTATTATGGTGAATGGTTACAATTCTAATTGGATTGAAGGAGAGAGTGGGTTTAGAGAAGGATGTCCTTTGTCTCCATATCTTTTTATCTTGTGCTCTCAATTACTATCGGATGCATTCTCTCAAAGAGGAAAGAATATTGGCATTAAGATCTCGACTAATGCTGATAAGATTAATCATTTGCAGTATGCAGATGACATTATTGTTTTTTCAGATGCCAATATGAAGAGTGCTAAAAAAGTGAAGAAAATTCTTAAAAATCATGAAGAATGGTTCGGTCAATCTATTAATCACCAAAAACCAGCTTTATTTTTTGGGAAAGCTGTTAGAAGAAGAAGGAAAAAGGTTATTTCCAGATTTCTGAACTTTAAAGTGGTGAATGAAATAAACTATCTTGGCATCAAGATAGCTTTGAGGAGGCTGGTTTTTGCAGATTTTCAACACTTATTGGAAAAGGCTTATAGTAAGTTGAATATGTGGGGTAACAAATTTATTTCTTTTGCCGGGAAACTTACTCTTCTTAAATCTGTTTATTTCTCTCTCACTACTTTTGTTTCTTCCCATTCTCTTGTCCCCATGGGGGTTTTAAATGATATTGATAAAATGGGAAGAGATTTTTTATGGCGAAAACAAGGGGAATTCGGCCTTCATTATGTAGCTTGGGATGTGATTTGTAAGCCCAAATTGTATGGTGGCCAATGAGTTATTTCTTCTTCTCAAAGAGTTGGCCCTTTGAGAGCTAAATTTGCGTGGAACTTCATCAAAAATCCTTCAACTCTTCTTAATAGATCCTTAATTTCCAAATATGGTAAATATATTTGGAAATATGGATTTAATAGCTCTTCTTCTTCAACTTGTAAAATTTTGTTAAATGGAGCTACTCATCTTAAAAATGTGGTGAGATGGAATATCTCTAATGGTTCAAGCATTAATACGTATGAAGATGTCTGGATGTTAGACAAAAAATTTGTAAACTTGCCTACTTTCATTGCTTGTTTGGACCATAACTTCATGACTCTTAATCAGTTTATTTCTGAAGATGGTTGGGATATCCAGAAACTGAAGGAAGTCTTTGGTCAGCAGTTAGTGGACATTATCACCAAAATTCCAATTTATGCTAATAATGAGGAAGATCAATTATAACTGATGTTTAAACTTTCGGGTAAGTCATTATCAGCTCTGATAATGAGGAATAGTTTTATTAATTTTGAAGAAGACGGCAATTGGAAGTGGATTAAGAAGCTTCACCTGCAGCCTCGGGTTAAAACTTTCTGGTGGAAGGTTAATTTAAGAGCTATTCCTACTAATGATTTCCTCTTTTACAGAAGAATTTCTGATTGGAATGGATGCCCGAGAGGTTGTTCATATATTGAAGATACTGCTCATGTTACTTCAACATGTGCATACTTGATTAAAGTTGTAAAGCTACTTATCTCTTGGGGGTTTCAGCTGTCTATTAATTGTAACCTGGAGGAAGCTTACAAGAAGTTGAGCGGACTTGCCAGCTCAAATCCTTTTTTGGGGAATTTATACTGTTCTGCTGTTTTTTTCACCTGGATAAGCAGGAATAGGTTGATTCATGAAAATAAAGAGAATGGAACTGTGTCCATTGCTGCCAACTCTATTTGCTATGTCATTTCTTCCTTTAAGCTTGGAATTTATTCGGACATCTGGGATACTAACCGGCTGAATAAGTTGTCTTCTTTTTGGTATCCTCCACCTCCCGAATGGATCAAGCTCAATGTTGATGCTTCTTTATCTAACAATTATAAAGATGGAATTGGAGGAGTTATTAGAGACAATAAAGGAATATTTCTATGTGCTTACATTGGGATATTTCACAATTGGAATTGTATTCTATTCTTTCTTTGAAGAAATTCTTACAAAGATGGATGCTTGAAGCTAAAGGCATTATTATAAAAGGTGATAACTACAATGTTATCAATTTCATTCATAATTTGGTGAATAAAAGAGACTTCAAAGTGGATCTCGACAAAGGTATTGATTTCTCTTTTCTTAAAGAGTTTAATCAAATCCTATTTCATTGTGTAAATAGAAATGGTAATAAGTTAGCCGATTGTTGTGCTAACATTGCTAGGTCTATAGATTTTTTTTGGGTTGATTTATCTTCTGATAGTATTCCTCCTCATTTTATTTCTTTATTAAAGGAGGAAAGTGATAGTATAGCTATCACTTAGCTTTTGTATTTCTTTCTTTTGTTAATAAAATTGCTATATGCATCTTCTCAAAAAAAAAAAAAGAAAAAAAAAATACTATCGAATCATGATTGATAAATTGAATATTGATTAGGAATATCTCTAGGGTCTACCTTCTAAATTTAAACTCATTCTAAGACTTCTAGCCCCAGAAACTGAATATATTTCAAAAGGTAGTAGAATCTTCAAATATTTACGATCTATACCACTACACCTACCATCCAATAGAGTTTGACCTTAGATCCATCTCCAAAGCCTATAACCACATTCAAACACTTTTATGATATGTTGAGAAATAAAATATATTTTGGTGGACTCACTTTGACCCCGAATTGACCAGGGGTCAAAATGATAAAAAAATGCCCATTAAGGGCAATTTTGGAGGTTCTATAAACTTCAACATGACCCATTCAAATAAAATTCTAGAATCTCCTATAATGTATCCTAAACACTATTAAGAGTGCATAAAACTCAAACCCAGACCCTAGGTCAACTTGGTTGACTAGGCCAACATGGGTCAACCTAAATACCTCGAAAGAGCCCAATAGGTTATTTTCACTAGAATGGCCTCTCTAGACCTTGGGACCACCTCTACTAGTCTCCAAATATCATTTCAAACTTGTTGGACCCAAAGCTAAGTCCTGGGTCAACATTGTTGATCAAGTCAACCTAGGTTGACCAAAATAGCTATTTAGAAGTCCAAACAATCAATTTGATTGAAATGACATCCCCTTATCCTAAGACCACCTCCAATAGTCTCAAAATATCATTATAAAATGATGAGCCCATACCCCACTTTTGGGTCAACTTAGTTGACCAAGTCAACCTAGGCTGATCCAATAACCCTTTAAGGGCCTAAATGGTCAATTTGACCACTTGGACCATTTTAACCCTTAAAATACCTCTACTAAACTTCAAATTTCAAAACAAACCTATTGAACTTAAACCAAAGTCATGGGTCAACCTGGTTGTCCAAGTCAACTTAGGTTGACCCAATAATCCCTTAAGTCCTTAAATGGGTAAACCGAACCCATTTAACTAAGTTAAATCCTTCAAGCTCTCAAATCCACTTAAATGCTTGATCCAAATTTCTCCAAAATTATTTAGAGTCAAATATTGATCATTTTGACCAAGTCAACCCCATACTACTTGGTCAAATCACCTGAAGCTCTCATATACTCATTCAAATTTTAATATCTAACCATCAACCAACTCTAATCCTTCCAAGCCAGCACTCAAACATCTCCCCATGCCACCTCACTAGTTAACATGCTTAATGATCAACCAAGTCAAATATGCACGCATAGGTGGTAAGACAACCTTGGCAATTCAATCCACCTAATAAATCCATGTCTCTATATATTTAGATGGTTGTGAGGAGTACTTGGCAGCAACCAAGGCTTCTCTCTCTCTCTCTCTCTCTCTCTCTCTCTCTCTCTCTCTCTCTCTCTCTCTCTCTCTCTCTCTCTCTCTCTCTCTCTCTCTCTCTCTCTCTCTCTCTCTCTCTCTCTCTCTCTCTCTCTCTCTCACACACACACACACACACACACACACACACACACACACAATTAAGGATAACAATCATGGGATGAAGGGATATTATCATATTTTAACTCAAAGTTTTGGCTTCACTCCATCTTATCCAAAATCTCTAATTCCAATAGGCTCGAGCCCATCTCATTGATCACTCCACCTCTCTAACTATTTCTAAGGCCTCCCAAACATTTCTCCCACTTGTTTTCAAGCTCAAAAACTAATTTAAGGAGAGAGAGAGAGAGAGAGAGAGAGAGAGAGAGAGAGAGAGAGAGAGAGAGAGAGAGAGAGAGAGAGAGAGAGAGAGAGAGAGAGAGAGGGAGAAAGAGAGAGAAAAAGAGGATTTGCTATTGGAGATTCCAATCTAGCCATCAAAAGCTTCTGAGCCCTTCAGTGAAGTTGTGAAGGATCTCATTAGCTTTCTAACAAGTCAAAAAACATCAAAATCCATCCACTGGATTATAAGCTATCTCAATTTTTAGTTTACACTTTAATTTGAAACTACAAAAAATCTACAACACATAGAGCCTTCAATCTCCAAGTATTGTAAGATTATGTTGCCCTCAATATGTGTTTTAAATTTCATCTAATTTGGCTGAGTATTTTCAGAGTTATGGTTTTTTGAAAATTTAGTTCATTTTAAACTATAATTTCAGGTTGAATTTGAGCCATCCGATCGAGCCTTCTACTTGATTGGATGTCCCACAAGAAGCCACTTAACCCGAACAAAACCACGATCGGTCCTCAAGAATCAAACATGCATCATTTTGTTGAATAGTGGGCTACGCGACGCGATCATCACTGTCCATGCCACCCCCTTTAGTTATGATGGCACCGAGTCGTGCTGACATGGATTAAGACCACAGCGGTGGCCCGCCGCATCGCTCACAATCATGCCAATGCGTCGATTTAATTATTAAAATTGATTTAAAAAATCAATTTAAATAACTAGAACTTCAAAAATTCATAGAAACCTCAATTTTTCACCAAATTGAGTGTTCTTGGGCTCATTGGAAAGAGCTGGAGCCCTACTATTTATTAAAATTAAAATCAAAGTATTTTGATGATTGGATTGTGAGTTATTTAATTTTGTTTAAAATTTATTTTTCTCACAATCCAAAGGTTAAACATCATCCAAATTTTGGTGAAAATTATTTGGACGTCTTAGGCATCATTTGTAATTTTCTTAGGTCCAGATTTTTAGTGGATTTCTGTGATGTCAATTTTCAAAGTAATGGGTTTATTTTAGACACAAAACTTTAAAAGTTAATAACTCTCTAAATTGCTAGAATTAGGATATCTAATTGTTATGGTGTGCTTGCATATGTCTTAGGGTTAGATGACTAGATATTCAAACCTAATTGAATATAAGTGGCCCTTGGAAAAATAATTAAGAATAAGGTCTAGTAAACTTAGAGAAATTATAAGAAATTATACACATACCTAAGAGGGGCAAAACTTGACCATAGTGAACTTAGTGACATCATACACTATAGATTTAATTTTCATTAAATTTGGAGGTCATTAGATCAAAAAATTAAGTAGGTCAAAATTCAACATTTTTAGGGACCCATAAACTTCAAAAAATTTGTAATAAATAAAGATTAAATTCAAAAAATACAAATAATATATAAACCTAATCATAATTTGATCATATACTTAAGAAAAATAAAAACCCCATCATTGGACAATTAATTTGACTTTTATTTAAGTTTTAGTGAAATTTAATATTTAATTATATAAAATAATTAAAAATTATTAAAATTTAAAATAAATTCTAAACACCTGAAAACACTCCCCTAGATCATCCCTAACCTTTGGAAGTGATTCCATGTAGTTTAGGTTGAGTTTGGATCAAAACAATCAAAATCTTCTTAATTAAATAATTAAAAAAATAATTAATTAACCAAACTCTAAAAATATTAACTAATTCTAAAAAATCCAAATTAACCAAACTTAGTGTCATTCAACTTCATTTGAGGTTTAGCATTTTCTGAAAAAGACAAACCCATACAAATGGGTCAAAATAAAAAAGTCAACTTTCCGGTCAATCATAATTAAAAATGAGGTGAAAACTTCAAAAATGTATAATTTAATGTAGGAAATTTAAATTGAGTAAACTCAACGGCATTTTACTTCATATAAGATCTAATATTCATTAAAAATATCAAATAATCTAAAATCACTTAAAATCAAAAGTCAACTTTCAATCAATTATAATTCAAATTTCAACTCAAACTTTTAAAAAATAATAACTAAATTTTAAAAAATCCAATTCAAGAAAACTAATAGTCTAATTACTCATCCTAAAGTCTAGTATTTAGGAAAATATCAAAACTCTAGAAACCATTTTAAACCAAAAGGTCAAAATTTGACACCTTTAATTAATGCATTTAAATAATTCTAAAAAATTAATATATAATTTAAAAATATAAAAAACTTTAATTCAATATTAAAACTAGCATCTAATAATTTTAATTAAAATTTATCAACTTTTAAACATTTAATCAACTATACTTAATTTATACTGGTTACTATTATGTAGCCTAGGCCTACGAGGCTATTGTCTTAGCCCCAAAAAAGATGAAATAAACTTCATCACCTTGATTTAATAAAGGCATTAATCATTTAACACTTAAATACACTTTAAAATCAATTTAAAAATATTACAACTTAAATTTGAATTAAAATTCTTTTAAGCCTTTATTGAACTAGAACATCAAAAAACTTTAATTAATTACCATATATAATACATATCCAAACCACAAAGCTAATCTCACACATGTTAGATAGTTTGCTAGTTCAACTAAATCTATCCTTAGGCTAGGCTAATATTTTACATTTTTGCTGTTGTTCCGGATATGTTTTCATGGTGAGATTATTGCGGATATGTTTTCATGGTTTATGATTTTGATGATAGCAAACACTCTTATTTCTCTACGACTGCCTTATCAACTGACATTTCAGGTTCACAAGATTAGACTGTAATTTTGAATTAGCTCAAGATTGGGTAGACTAGATCTTAATCAGTTTGTACCCTTTTTCCTTTCTCGAGTCTTTTGTAATTGGTGTAGCTCCTTATGCTATGTAACTTTACACACATGCACCTTAAAAGATTTTCTGACTATTCCCTAGAGTTTATTATTTTTAGTAACATCGTTCGGGATGATATTTATATCAGCCTAGATGATCGGCTCAAAAATAAAAACCTTGATTAGGGCATCATCCTTATTAATCCAGCCATCATTAAGCAAATCGGCCTGGACGATGCTTGTATCAGCCAGGACGATAAGCTCAATTAATAAAAACTCAGCCACCATGATCAGTTTAGGTATTCTTTATTTTAAGAAATTGGCCAGGATGATATCCACATCGTCCGAAATGATATAACTCAATTATACCTAAATTAATCTTATATCTATGGAAAGCATTAAAGGCTGATTGATTCGATCACATCGGCCGGGCCGATCGCAGGATCGGCCGGGACAATGGCCTGGATGATTAACATTGGCCAGCATCTATTTAGGGCGATGTTCACGACGATTATGCTTAGTTTTAAACTAATCGGCCAGGACGATGTAACCAATTTTCTTCTGATCGTCCCAAATCATCTCGGGCTGATTGAGCTTAATTTATACGTATCGACCAGGACGATATTCCTATCAGCCTGGATGATAAAGTTGGCAAGTTGCATTAATGAGCTCGTTTTGAGATATTCTATTTAAGCTTTGAAGAGGCACTTTGTAAGTGTCTTTGTCAGTCATTATAACTTCATTCTTTTGGGGGGAACTTGTAGAGAGAGCTTGAAAGGGAGTGAGGAATGGTGAAGTCTGTGAGGGAGAAGATCCAGTGAGGGGGGACTCAAGGGAGTATGGAGAGAGATTCCACACGGTTGCTTCAGTAGGCTTGCACCTTAATACCCTCAGATTCAAGGCTTGCGCTGAGGGAAGTTCACCAAATAAGAAGATCTCTTTGGTGTCAAAGGAACCGACAACTCTGCGGCACCGGGGAAGGTGGAAGTGATTTTATAAGTGCTACTCCATCTAGCTGTTGGGGCTAAAGGAGAGACACTTAGTTTAGTACAATACCCGGAGGGCACCTCCGGGAAGTGGACGTAGGTCAAGGTTTGACCGAACCACTATAAATATTGTGTGTTCTTTCCATATTATTTTCGCATTTAATTTTCGCATTTTGGTTTTCATTGTGGTGAGTCTTGGTTTTGGTTTTAATTTTGAGTTTTGTTTTAAATATCGATTCAGCTCTCTCTTTTAATTAGCCTTGGGCCGGTTCATAGGGCTTAACATCCCTAACAAACTTTCTAATACCATCAGAGCTCTCTTAAGTGATATCAGAGCGAGATTCATAAAAACAAGTTTTTGAAAATTTTTGAATTTTGATCCATGGTTAATTTTTCTAATCGTAATATTGTGGAAGGTTATTCAATCATTAGACCACCTTTATTTGAAAATGTTACATTTAATTTTTTGAAAATTCGCATGTCTACTTTCTTAGAATCGATGATTTTTGTATGTGGCATATGATTTTAACTGGTTGTTTATTACCGTCATGGGTTTTATATGGAGTTAAAACTAATATTCCTTTTAATTAATAGAATAGGAAAGAACAAATCAATGCTCAATTGAATGCAAAATATTTAAATTGCTTTTTCTGTGTTTTAAATTCTGAAGATTTTATGTTAGTATCCACGTGCATTACGGGTAAGAAAATTTTGGATAAACTACACACCATATACGAAAGCACTAGTGAAATCAAGCAATCCAAGTTGAATATGTTAATGCATGATTATGAAATGTTTTCCATGAAACCTTATGAAACTATCTTAGACATGTATACTAGGTTTATTCAAATTATGACATCATTGCATGCTTTAGGTAAAGAAGTTTCAAATTTTGAAAAAGTTAATAAAATTCTTTGTTGTCTACTGAATAAGTTTGATGCTAAAGTTGTTACCATTTATGAATAAAAAAATTTGAACGAATATTCTATTGATAATTTGATTGGGTCACTCATTGCCTACGAGCAAAGTTTAGGTCAAAGAGTTTTGGATACTGGTGAAACGATAGTGCTAAAAGCTGAAGATACAGAAAAATGTAGCTTAGTTGGTGAAAAAAGCAATGACTTAACAAGCAAATCAAAAAGCTCAACAAAGTATAATCATCAATAAAAGTGGAATAAAGGTAAAAATGGTAAGAATGTTAATATTTCTTCTGACGTTATTTGCTTTGGATATAGGAAGCTTAGACATAAGAAAAATCAGTGCCCTAATTTGAGAATTCTTCCTGCAAAAGAAAAGGGTAAAGCAAAGAAAATTATAAAGTGGGGAAATAATGAAAAGCAAAAAATTTCTTGGGCAGATCTTGCTTCTGAATCATCTGATCAGGAGCAAGATGATGCTTAAATTATTTTGTATGTACTTTTTATGTTTGCATGTATTGTTTATTTTTTTATGATTATTTATTTATTTATTATTTTTTTCTTTCTTTTCTTTTTTTTTTGTTAAATTTTTTATGTGTTTTCTCTGATCAACACACACGTTCACCTTTCTAAAAATGAAAAACTTACCTCCTATTTTTTTTTAATTCTTATGAAAATTGTGTTTGACTTCTCTAAAAAGAGTCAAATGAAGGAAACTCATTATTTTTACTCTCAATCTCTATTTCCTAAAAGAGATTATTCTACTTTTGATTTAAAATATTCATCATATTTTAAATTAAATTTTGAAACTGAACTTTTTTCATCACCCTACATTTTATCTATCGCAAAAGAATCTTTTGAGAGTTGGTGAATCTACCTCATAATTTTCATAATCAAGTAGTGCGTTGTGTCAATAGAATGAGTTTACTTTTGTTTTTAAAATTTCAGATAAGTATCATATTCAAAAAGAAAAAAAAAGGCCAATGACGCCAAATCAAAAAAAAAAAAAAGCCAATGACGCCAAATCAAAGAAGCACAATGACATCAAATTGAGAAAGATACACAAAGTGTATCAAAAGAAAAAAAAATGCGCAGTGCTCCAACCAATTGTTAAGAGGCATAAAATAATCCCACAAAATTTAATGCTTACCATTCTTGTACTTCTTAAAGCTTAAGAAAACCCTTTATACTTTTGATACTTAAGTTTGAAAATCCTGATTCCTGATTCAACAATTCGTGCTTTAATCTTCTATTAGATATATTTTTTGGAAGGAGTTTTAAAAAATGACTATTTCTTTCTATAATTTATTCATTTATTTAGAAATTGAATTAAAAAGTTTTTGAGCCTTTTAAAAAACTTGAGTTTGGATTATCAAATTCTGAATTTTTAACATTTTCTAGGCTACGCATTGTCAATACAATTCTACTAAGTTTTATATTAAAATCAAGAGGTAACTTTTTTATTTTAAGAATATTTGTTTTGTTCACTAGATCAGGGATCATTTTTTATCTTTTAATCATTTTGTTCTTATTGTTTGTACCCATTCTCTTTTTGATAATGTCAAAGGGGGAGAACGTACTCTATTTTTTTTTTATCTTTGCTATTTTTAAAAGTTTTATTCTAATAAGGGGGAGATTAGGAGAAAATGTTTTCTTTTTTACAACTTCAAATAGAAATGTTTGTCATCATCAAAAAGGGGGAGATTGTCACGGATATGTTTTCATGGTGAGATTGTTACGGATATGTTTTCATGATTTATAATTTTGATGATAGCAAACACTCTTATTTCTATATGACTGTCTTATCAACTGATATTTTAGGTTCACAAGATCAGACTGCAATTTGGAATCAGCTCAAGATTAGGTAGACTAGGTCTGAGTCAATTTATACCCTATTTCCTTTCTTGAATCTTTTGTAATTGGTGTGGCTCTTAATGCTATGTAACATTGCACACACGCACCTTGGAAGATTTTATGACTGTTCCCTAGAGTTTACTATTTTTGATAACATCATCCGGGATGATATTTATATCGGCCTGGATGATCGGTTCAAAAATAGAAACCCTGATTAGGGCATCATCCTCATTAAGGCAGCAGTCATTAAGCAGATCGGCCTGGATGATAGACTCAATTAAGAAAGAATTAGCCACCATGATCAGTTTAGGTATTCTTTATTTTTGAAAATTGGCCAGGATGATATCCACATCGTCCGGGACGATCTAATTCAATTATGCCTAAATTAATCTGGTATCTATAGAAAACATTAAAGGCTGATTGATTCGATCACATCGGCCGGGCCAATCGGAGGATCGACCGGGACGATGGCCTGGATGAGTAACATCGGCCAGCATCTATTCAGGATGATTGTGCTTGGTTTTAAACTAATCGGCTAGGTCGATATCATATCGGCCTGGACGATGTAACCAATTTTCTTCTGATCATCCCAAATCATCCCGGACTAATTGAGCTTAATTTGTATTGATCTGCCAGGACAATATTTCTATCAGCCTGGACGATAAAATTGGCAAGTTGCCTTAATGAGCTCGTTTTGAGATCTTCTATTTAAGATTTGACAAGGCACTTTGTAAGTGCCTTTGACAGCCATTGTAGCTTCGTTCTTTTGAGGGGAACTTGAAGATAGAGCTTGAAAGGGAGTGAGGAATGGGGGATGTTTGCGAGGGAGAAGATCCTTTGAGGGGGGACTCAAGGGAGTGTGGAGGGGGATTCCATACGGTTACTCCGTTAGGCTTGCACCTTAAAACCGTCGGATTCAAGGCTTGTCTTAAGGGAAGTTCACCAAAGAAGAAGATATTTTTGGTGTCAAAGGACCCGGCGACTCCGCCACACTGGGGAAAGTGGAAGTGATTTTGTTAGGGCTTCTCCGCCTAGCTATGGGGGCTAAAGGAGAGACACTTAGTTTAGTGCAATATCTGGAGGGCGCCTTTAGGGAGTGGACGTAGGTCAAGGTTTGACCGAACCACTATAAATCTGGTGTGTTCTTTCCTTATTATTTCCGCATTTAATTTTCACACTTTGGTTTTCATTATGGTGAATCTTGGTTTTGTTTTTAAGTTTGAGTTTTGTTTTAAATACTGATTCACCTCTCTCTTTTAATTAGCCTTGGGCTGGTTCATAGGGCTTAACATCCCTAACGAACTTTCTAGTGCCATCAGAGCACTCTCAAGTGGTATCAAAGCGGGATTCATAAAAACAAATTTTTGAAAACTTTTAAATTTTAATCCATGGTTAATTTTTCTAATCATAATATTGCAGA
This sequence comes from Dendrobium huoshanense, assembly GCA_016618105.1. Lineage (NCBI taxonomy): Eukaryota > Viridiplantae > Streptophyta > Magnoliopsida > Asparagales > Orchidaceae > Dendrobium > Dendrobium huoshanense. The sequence continues at coordinate 15,024,872 of CM028351.1, forward strand.
AGGTTATTCAATCACCAGACCCCTTTATTTGAAAATGTTACATTTGATTTTTGGAAAATTCGCATGTCTACTTTCTTACAATCGATTGATTTTTGTATGTGTCATATGATTTTAATTGGTTATTCGTTACCGTCATGAATTTTAGATGGATTTAAAACTAATATTCCTTTTAATTAATGGAATAGGGAAGAACAAATCAATGCTCAATTGAATGCAAAATCTTTAAATTACTTTTTCTGTGCTTTAAATTCTGAAGATTTTATGTTAGTATCCTCGTGCACTACTGGTAAGGAAATTTGGAATAAATTACACACTATATACGAAGGCACTAGTAAAATCAAGTAATCCAAGTTGAATATATTAATACATTATTATGAAATGTTTTCCATGAAACCTTTTGAAATGATCTTAGACATGTATACTTGGTTTACTCAAATTGTGACATCATTGCATGCTTGGTAAAGAAGTTTCAAATTTTGTAAAAGTTAATAAAATTCTTCGTTGTCTACTGAATAAGTTTGATGCTAAAGTTGTTGCCATTTGTGAATAAAAAAATCTGAATGAATATTCTATTAATAATTTGATTGGCTCACTTATTATCTACGAGCAAAGTTTGGGTCAAAGACTTTTGGATACAGGTGAAACAATAGTGCTAAAAGCTAAAGATACGAAAAAAGGTAGCTTAGTTGGTGACGAAAGCAATGACTTGATAAGTAAATTAAAAAGCTCACCAAAGCATAAGCATCAACAAAAGTGGAATAAATGTAAAAATAGTAAGAATGTTAATATTTAATTCTGACATTATTTGCTTTGGATGTAGAAAGCCTAAACATATGAAACATCAGTGCCCAAATTTGAGAATTCTTACTGCAAAAGAAAAGAGTAAATCAAAGAAAATTATAAACTGGGGAAATAATGAAAAGCAAAAAATTTCTTGGGCAAATCTTGCTTCTGAATCATCTGATCAGGACCAAGATGATGCTTAAATTATTTTTGTGTACTTTTTATGTTTTCATGTTTTGTTTATTTTTTGTGATTTTTTATTTATTTATTATTTTTCCTTTATTTTTTTTCGTTAAATTTTTTATGTGTTTTCTCTGATCAACACACGCGTTCACCTTTCTAAAAATGAAAAATCTACCTCATGTTTTTTTTTTAATTCTTATGAAAATGGTGTTTGACTTCTCTAAAAATAGTCAAAGGAAGGAAACTCATGATTTTGACTCTCAATCTCTGTTTCCTAAAAGAGGTTATTCTACTTTTGATTTAAAATCTTCGTCATATTTTAAATTGGATTTTGAAATTAAACTTTTTTCATCTCACTATATTTTATCTATCGCATAGGAATCTTTTGCAAGTTGTTGAATCTACCTCATAATTTTTATAATCAAGTAGTGCGTTGTGTCAATAGAATGTGTTTACTTTTGTTTTTAAAATTTCAGAAAGGTAGCATATTCAAAAAGAAAAAAAAATGCCAATGACGCCAAATCAAAAGATACACAATGACGCCAAATTAAGAAAGATACACAAAGTGTAACAAAAGAAAAAAAAATGCGCAGTGCACCAACCAATTGTCAAGAGGCATAAAATAAGCCCACAAAATTTGATGCTTACCATTCTTGTACTTCTTAAAGCTTAAGAAAACTCTTGATACTTTCGATACTTGAGTTTGAAAATCCTTATTCCTAATTCAACAATTCGTGCATTAATCTTCTATTATATATATTTTTTTGAAGGAGTTTTGAAAAATGACTGTTTCTTTCTCTAATTTATTCTTTGATTTAGATATTGAATTAAAAAGGTTTTTAGCCTTTTAAAGAACTTGAGTTTTGATTATCAAATTCTGAATTTTTAACCTTTTCTAGGCTATGCGTTGTCAATACAATTCTACTAAATTTTTTATTAAAACCAAGAGGTAACTATTTCATTTTAAGAATATTTATTTGTTTCACTAAATCAGGGATCATTTTTTATCTTTTAATCATTTTATTCTTATTGTTTGTGCCCATTCTCTTTTTGATAATGTCAAAGGGGGAGAACGTACTCTATTTTTTTTATCTCCGCTATTTATAAAAGTTTTATTCTAGTGAGGGGGAGATTAGGAAAAAATATTTTCTTCTTTGCAACTTCAAATAGCAATGTTTGCCATCATAAAAAAGGGAGATTATTGCGGATATGTTTTCATGGTGAGATTGTTATGGATATATTTTCATGGTTTATGATTTTGATGATAGAAAACACTTTTATTTCTCTATGACTGCCTTATCAACTGACATTTCAGGTTCATAAGACCAGACTATAATTTAAAATCAGCTCAAAATTGGGTAGACTAGGTCTGAGTCAATTTGTACCCTTTTTCCTTTCTTGAGTCTTTTGTAATTGGTGTGGCTCCTGAAGTTATGTAACTTTGCACACACGCATCTTGGAAGATTTTTTGACTGTTTCCTATAGTTTACTATTTTTGGTAACATCATTCGGGAAGATATTTATATCGGCCTGGACGATCAATTCAAAAATAGAAACCCTAATTAGAACATCATCCTCATTAAGGCAGCCATCATTAAGCAGATCGGCCTGGATGATAGGCTCAATTAAGAAATAATCAACCACCATGATCAATTTAAGTATTATTTGTTTTAGGAAATTGGTTAGGACGATATCCACATCGTTCGGAACGATCTAACTCAATTATGCCTAAATTAATATGTATCTATGTAAAGCATTAAAGGCTGATTGATTCGATCACATCGACCAGGCCGATCGTAGGATCGGCCAGGAGGATGGCCTGGACGATTAACATCAGCCAGCATCTATTCAGGGCGATGTTCTATGATCGGCCAGGAGGATGGCCTGGACGATTAACATCAGCCAGCTTCTATTCAGGGCGATGTTCAGGATAATTGTGCTTGGTTTTAAATTAATCGGCTAGGATGATATCGTATCAGCCTGGATGATGTAACAAGTTTTTTTCTGATCGTCCCAAATCATCCCGGGCTGATTGAGCTTAATTTGTACTTATCGGCCTAGACTATAAAGTCGACAAGTTGCATTAATGTGCTCATTTTGAGATCTTCTATTTAAGCTCTGACAAGGCACTTTATAATTGCCTTTGGCAGCCATTGTAGCTTCATTCTTTTGGGGGAAACTTGAAGAGAGGGCTTGAAAGGGAGTGAGGAATAGGTGAAGTCTGAGAGGGAGAAGATCCTGTGAGGGGGGACTCAAGGGAGTGTGGAGGGGAATTCCACTCGGTTGCTCCGGCAGGATTGCATCTTAATATCGTCGGATTTAAGGCTTGTCTTAAGGGAAGTTCACCAAAGAAGAAGATCTTTTTAGTGTCAAAGATCTGACGACTCCGCCGCATCGGGGAAGGTGGAAGTGATTTTGTGAGGGATTCTCCACCTAGCTATGAGGACTAAAGGAGAGACACTTAGTTTAATGCAGTACCTAGAGGGTGCCTCCGGGGAGTGGACGTAGGTTAAGGTTTGACCGAACCACTATAAATCTGGTGTGTTTTTTTCCTTATTATTTACGCATTTAATTTCAACACTTTGGTTTTCATTGTGGTAAATCTTAGTTTTGGTTTTAAGTTTGAGTTTTGTTTTAAATACTGATTCACCTCTCTCTTTTAATTTGCCTTGGGCCAGTTCATAGGTCTTAACATCCCTAACAAACTTTTTAGTGTCATCAGAGCACTCCCAGTTGTTATGTGTCGGGCTTTTTGAGTTTTTACTGTATGCTGTTTAAAAATTAATTGATGTGATTTTTATTTATTTTTTATAATCTACATATTGATGTGATGGGCGTTAAATTTATCATTAGGTTAGGGATGATTTTTATTCTAACATAATTTTATGTAGGTATTCATACTCATATAGTGCATTGAAATTAAAGAGGGCAAATAAATAAATTAAGCTTTTAAAAATTATTAATATTTTTTACAGGTGCTTCAGAATGCCAAGTCCCCCTTTAAAATTTAAAAGAGGATGACCCTCTTCATTTGGATATCCAGATTAGGATACTTTGAGAATCTAAAGAGGAAACAAAATACCCCATCAAGGGAGAGTTTCTTTTCATTTGAATATTCGAACCTGATGGATCCAGGAATTTCATAGAAGGATGAAAAAGTGAAGATTAAGAAGAATCACATTCTCAAAGTCAATTGAGTCTTAGAAGCAGAATCTGAGTTGTTATCAGTGGTACCCGACCACTTTACTTTTTATATATTATGGATTATCATATTAAGTGGCACTTGCCACTTGGACTATTAAAGTTATTTAATTAATTTTATTTAATTTGATCAATTTTTTTAGTCTACTTATGATAAGAATTTCCTCCTTTTCTTAGTTTGTTTGGCAATTGCATATCGTATTTTGATTTAAAATAGAATTCAATCAAAGGCTCATGAGAGAATGATAAAATGTTTTTTTAAATTAAATAAATTAAAAAAAAATTTAAACTCAGATAGAAACTCTAACAGTTCTAAGAAGTAAGCTCAGATCGTTGAGGGTCATATGCATCATATTATATCTTCTCTTTCTTGTCAAACACCTCCCTGCTTGTGAGTTCTTGAATGCCACCTACCTTATTAGGGTGCATGCCTATTAAGTATAAGTTATGTAATCTCTAAGGAGAAACATATTTTTTAGACTTTTTAAATTGATTCATATTCAATTTTAAGCATTCATCGAGTCAATTTGCAAGCATTGCATTGAAATAAATATGAGTCTAAAATTTAATTACATTTTTTGTATCAATTTACCCAACTTAAGTTAAGAGGCCAATTAGAATCAACTCTAAATGTCAGTCCCAACTCTTTAAAACTTAATTAAGTGTCCCTACCGTTCTTGCATAAAAGACTAGACTCATGAATTTTAAGTGATTAGGTGGTTAGTTGGCTCCCTAATCCAGGCCATGATAAGTTTAGATTTGTAATACATTAGCTAGGTTTGGGTTACATATTTTTCAATGCCCAATTTAGACTTAGGTTTTGAGGTAGGTTCATATTATAAGGCCCTAACCTTCTGAGTATATAATTCCAACATTCTAATAAAATTGATTATTCAAATTAAAAATTCTCTTTAATCCATAATTCAAGCCTAACACATAGGATAGATTGGGATGTTTTTAAATTATTTTAGAATTGCAAACACCTCTTACCACTCCCTTTTTGACTTCTAGAAATAAGTGTTTAATCTTGATCCAATCCCAGTTGGAATATAAACCTTGCTCCTTTGAGATCAATCTTTAAAAATTCAAAATAAAATTTTTTACTCTTATTTTAATCAAGAGCATTCTTAGAAAATTTAATTCATACGATGTAATTAACTACAAGGGCTTGCGCAAGTAGGAGACTTAGAAATCCACATCAAATTTTCAAAATCAATTTTTTTAAAAGCACAATTAATTGTCTTTAGAAAATTTTAAGCAAAAATTAACAATCATTATCATCATTTTTAAATAATCAATAGTGATTGATATCTTCTTCCCTAAAGAAGATATGTCAATTATTATTGTAACTTTGATTATGAAATTAATGATAATTTATCTAAATTATTATAGTAAAAACTTGATTGAATGATCATTTTAACCTTTAGGAGTCATATGTAGTTCTTACTCTAATTTGACTATGATAATCAGGATAAATTTTTAATCATAAAAATGAAACTCATTAGGGAATGAGATGTTCGTCTCTTGATATGATATATCATTTATAATGATACGTTCAATTCCAAAATTAAAATTCCAAAAATAATATTTTCCTAAAAAAATAATCTTTTAAAACACAAATTTTCATACAAACAGAATAAAAGGGAGTGAAACGCTAAGATGGTAGAAGCATTATGTGTGTATTGTATAATTTATAAGATGCTAACTAAATCTACTTCTTATGCATTAGTGTTTGGGACTGAAGCAGTATAGCCATTGGAGATTGTGCTACAATCACTTCAAATAGCTATTCAACATGATCTCATCCAAGAACAAAATGCTTAGCTGAGAATGGAAGAGCTCGAAACATTAGGTGAAATCAGACTATAGGCCCAATATAATTTAGAAATCTATCAAGCAAGTATGAACAAATCCTTTAATTAGATGGTGCACCACCGAGCATTTCAAGAAGAAGAGTTTGTCTTGGTATTAAGAATGTCAATCATCCCACAATGAAGAATTGGTAACAAGTTAGAGTCCAATTGGGAGGGTCATTTTTCATCAAGAAGGTGTATCATGAAGGAGCTTATAAGCTTATTGATCTGCACAGTCAGAGACTCTCTGATCAATAATCAATACTCAAAGAAGTACCATACATAAAAGTCCCCTTAATAAAACTTTGTATTTAATTTACTATATACTCCATGTATACTTATCAATATATATATTGTATGTTTTGAAATTCTCTTGTAGCACAAGGAAGTATTTCAAATATCACCTGAAAATCCCTCTGCAAGATAGGGGCATTTTTTAGTTTCATGATTAAAACCTGTCTAAAGTTTTTTTACAGGAATGGGAACCTTTTAAATATTTACTTTTGTCGATATCGCATTGCATGTTGTGATCCCTAAATAAATATTTAAAATCTAAAACTTATGTAATTTTCCCCATAAGATAGAGAGCATTTAAAATATTTATTTGGGTCAACATCGTGCTATGTGCTAAAATGCTAAAATAACTATTTAAAATCATCAAATACAATTATACCTTCAAATAAAGGAATATTGACTTCACTTTCAAAGAAAATATAGGTGATTCTTAAAAAAATTTGGGACACTACCTTTTCTAACAAATCAAGACTTTAAAAGTCAGGAAACAAGATCTTTGTAGCTACACACTCCAGCAAGTCAAGCTAGAATAACACATATCTTTCTGTAGGCTAAAGCTTAAGGTTTGAAGGGTGTAAGACACCATATTTAACAAGCCCAAATATGATCAAATTGATGACAACTTCATCTACTCAGCAAGTCTTAAGAATGGTCGTAGTAGAGGAACCCCCACTTCGTCAATCCTTTAGTATGGATTGTTAAAAGAACAAAGTATTATTTGACTCGATAAGTTCAAGTAGTTGTAATTCACAAAAATCTCCTAATTGACCAAAGAATCGAAGTTATGGTGGGAAGAGAAAATTTTCAATCAAGATAGCTATCGAATGCGTGTAGACTCCAAAGTCTTCAACCACAACGGATGATTCCAAATCTATAAACTTTAATAAATTCAATATTGTGGAGCGCATTTCTCCATAGCCCAAGTCTAAAGCCTTAAAAGGCATAATAAATCAGACTCAACAAGCCAAGATGTAGCTAAGTCACCGGCAGCTCCATCTACTCAATAAGCCTTAAGAAAGGCCATAGTAGAGAAACTCCCATTTTAGTTGTCGAATGACACCTAACTGGCTGGTATCCTGTTTCTATATGGACCTGCCCAAAATAGTGAGGCGTCAATATATAAAATGAGCTATGAAAATGTAAGGTGAAAGATAAAAAAATTAGGAAAGAAAAATGTGTAACTGAGCTAAAGTTAACTGTAGAAAACCTAAGATGGCGAAGTCATACAAGCCGGTGAATCTGCAAAGCTCGGGAAAATTCAGAATGAAACCTTTAATTATATAATAGAAATGTTATATTTATATATGATTTCAATAAGGATAAATGTTGAATAAATGCAAAAATGCTAGAAACTAAAATGATAGTGATAGTAAAAGATAATAAGAAGTGGCAATGCTATCTACTAGCATGAATCTTTAAAGTAATGCCCTAGGGATCCAAGTATAGACTGTATAGTATATCATGCCACCATTTTATGAGCTTTTACTTGGAAGAAGCCAACATGACAACCATTAATATTGTCCACAGGTGCATCGAGATATCTATAAAGACACTGAGTTAGACTATTAGAGATCCATAAAATGAAAACTCTCAGTAAGACATCCAAGCAAACTCTTAGAGATCTTCAAAATGAAAACTTCAATGAGACATATAAAAAATATTTGGAGATCCACAAGGTCAATCAGTATACAATAAATATGGTCTGCTCTAGAAGTGTATCATATGTGTTGGGGGATATTTATTGACCTCTATTTAAATTCACAAAAAAAAAATCAAATAAAAAAGGGAGTTTTACATACATACCACTTAATACTATTCTATTTACATATTTAACACCTAAAACTTTAATATTACATAAATACCACCCATAGTTCATTTTCATACAAAATATGAGTGGTAGAAATGAAATATATGAGTGGTAGGAAAGAAATATAAGTGGTATATTTGATATTAAAATAATATAGGGTGGTATGGATGTAATATTAAAGTTTTAGGTGTTAAATATGTAAATAGGATGTTATAAAGTGGTATGTATGTAAATTTCCCAAAAAAATATTCACACTTGTTCCAAAAATACTGCTCAAATTCCAATTAAATCCTATAAAATCTCAGAGATCTGACTCCATTCTATGATTTACTCATTTTGCAGACATCAAATCACATGTTTCACTCTTGTTGATGAAATGAAGACAAAATGGAGCTTCCATTTTTTTTCTATGCATGCGAGAAGTCTTCATAGCTGAACAACCCTGCTACTTTGTCGAGCCCCATCCGCCACTCCTACACCAAAGACGTCAATATATATATATATATATATATATATATATATATATATATATATATATATATATATATATATATATATATATATATATATATATATATATATATATATATATATATATATATATATATATATATATATATATATATATATATATATATATTAAAAGTAAGAAAGAATAAATTAAAAAGAAGCATTGAAAAAAGAGAAAAAGAAAAGGAATTTTTGTGCCTCGTCCCTTATTTTTTAAACACTAACACAGTCTCCATCAAACCTTTCTAGTTAAGGTATAATGCTCTTAATATATATATATATATATATATATATATATATATATATATATATATATATATATATATATATATATATATATATATATATATATATATATATATATATATATATATATATCTCACTTTCAGCACTCGTGGCACATAGGGGAACCATCATACATGCTCTAATAACATGGTGGAAGGAAACTCGGTGCGACACTTACGGCAAGGTGGGTAGGCCATTAAACACTCTTGTAGAGTGGTGTGGATAAAATTAAGTACCCGTGCATGCCTGAGTACCGACTAGGAAAAAAATTGCACATTCTTTCAAACATGTACCTTAAAGACTCCTATACTCTCTCGTAGCATGGCAGGGTTGAAAACTACGGCTGTTGTGTCACCCAATACCTATCCTACATGCTTATGTAGCATAGTAGGGAAGGCTAGCTCCCTAAAGTTTCCCCTTAATGGTGGAGACACCAAGAGGTTGTCAAAATCTAGAAAATAGAGGACTTTAACTTATACAAATAATAAGGGACCAGATTTGAATCTAAATGAACAATAGTGAACTAAATGGACAACTAAGAATTGAACTTACAAAATTGATCACATGAAACATGACCTAATTTAACAGGACCTCGACTTTAAATGAAAAAAAATGGAAATCACCATTTTTGCCACATAGTGGCAGGTCATAAGGACTAGTTATAGGTGGTGTGCTTTCTTTAAAAATTTAAATCCCATTTTTCCTCTTATTAAATTATTAAAAGTCACAATTTAAATTTTTTGTTGCATATAGCAACATACTCAATTAAGCTGCATTCGATTAAAATTTTTGTTGCATATAGCAACCTACTCAATTGAGCTGCATTCAAAGTCTTCTTACTGAAGTAGAATTTCATCTTCAACTTGGGTTCTTTGAAGTAGCCTATATAAAACACAACCTTATCTTTTATATCCCTCTCATAACTCTAAGCATCATTCTAACCCATTGGGGTTGCTAAGTACTTCTTCTCTTACATGCAATTGCCTCCTTCCATCAACACCAGCACAACATACCAATCACCTAATTCAACTACGACATCCCCTAGATAGTTTAACAATTAAATTATACAACCTACTCATGTATACATTTAAAATTTTAATGAACATGTATCATGAAACAACTTTGAATACAATTGCAACACATAAAAAAGGACGCAACTACATTAAAAAGTATGGAAGCGTGCTAAACAAAGTGCATCAAAATGAATATATGTACATAAAAAAGAAAGATACTATATTGAAAAAATATTGAACATTATAATAAATCAAAAGCATGCAAGCACATCATGGCCGGCACACGTAACTACACTAGTAAAATGCATCGAAAGATGTGCATACAAAAAATATTTATTGCGACTCAAGCTCACGAGTTTTATGTTTTTGATGATTACAAACATCTTTATATCTCATAGTATTTTTCAGTCTATATTTGTTTGTGTGTATACTAATATTTCAGGAACACCATGCAACATCAAACAATGAATCAGAGCTCAAGATTGGGTTGAATAAGGTTATGCTGTAGAGGGTCTATAATATTCATTGGTATAATTTTGATTTTTTTAGTCAAGTCCTATAAGGGTATATGCTTGCTTGGTGACCATGCACACACACTCAAGAGAGTGAGATTGAGTCAAAACCAGAAGTTTAAGCTTTGAACTAATCATATTGGACGATTTTGATCATCCAGGATGACCAGCTCAGTAAACTAATCATATTGGATGATTTTGGATCATCCAGGATGATCATTTATAATCTTAAAAAATAATCACCAATAATAATTTAGGCAAGGATTTAAGATTCAAATTTTGTTCTAATCACCCTAGATGATCTAGATCATCCTGGATGATCAATATCAATTATGCCTAAATTGATCATGTGATTAGGGGACTAATTATGGTTAAAATTTTCAATCATATCATCCTAAACGTTCTATATATCATCCCGGATGATATTTGTCGACATATTTGAATTTCCTAAATCGTCTAAGACGAAATACTATAATTTTTCTTTTAATCATCCAAGACGATCCACAATATCTTCCCGGATGATCAATACAAATTTGATCATTTCGTCTAGGTGATCATCCAAGTGATCATCCTGGACTATCAGATCAAATTCTGCACATCGTTCTAGACGATCTCATGATCGTATTGGATGATATTTGGTGCCAGAACTAAGTTTTTAGGATTTTCTGAAGCCCTATTTTTAAGTATATCGTACAGGACGATCATGTGATTGTACAAGATGATATTTAGTGCCAAAATAGAGTTTTTGGGGTTTTTGAAGCCATCTTTTTAAGCATATCGTACAGGATGATCCTGCGATCGTTGAATTCAAACTTACCCAACTTCTAGAAACATGAAACTACCCCAAAATGATTATGCAATCACTCGAAAGTACTGTGAGCTTTTTTTAAATCAAACTTATAATTACATAATGATCTCAAGTGGGTATCAATGCCTATAGGGTATGATTATAAGTTCAACATTTAACGTCTGATCTTCCTCTTCATGAGGACTAGAGTCCAAAAGACCTGTGCAACCCTGACAAGCATTTTTCTAATAAGTGTTTAAAGAAAATTAATCGACATGTAAGTGATGAACCCAACACTTTAATTGTAAGTGGGTAGAGTTAATAGTGTTTAAAATAATAAAGTGCATTTATTAAAATATTCAAATGAAAGGCATGGTTGTTGCATATTATAATCAAAGGGGTCTATTTTCAAAACCAAACTTTTAAATCTTAAATAGACCGTGTAGATAGTAAATTTTAATTATATGGGAATATAATCACTAAAATGCCTCTAAATCATAAAACAAATCACTTTGGGCCTAAATATCAATAAAATTTAAAATTTTAAAATAATTAGAAAATTTAAAAAATGTTCAAGCAAAATTTAACACCTTAATATTTAAAGTAAAAATTAACCATCCTCCCTCTACAAATGTTTAATAAGGTTGGCAAATTTAAGATTAACCTCAAGTAGTAAAGAACTAATATCAAATCAATCATATAGATATGATCATTCCCAAAAGATCTCATACCAATAAGGATGTGGAATGTTCCCTCTAACCAAGTGATTTTGTTGCAAAATGGAACTATTAAATAATAGTTATAATCAAGGCTCTCTGATTAGGTGGTTTTATCATAAAATGACATCATTAAATTATGGTTATGGCCATAACCTAAATGATCACTAATAGCTTTGTCCTCCATGAGTTGTGAATCATAGGTTACACTTGGTATGACATAAAGCCCTTATATCATATAGGGTTGATTTGAAAATTTTCCATTAAATAAATATCCATCCTAAGTCTATAAGGTCCCCTTAGATGAGTAACACTTGGTTACTAATATGGATCTTTGACTTGGTTTGGCTGACTAAGTATGCTGGGTTTCATGACAACTAGAAATGATGAAATCATAAGATCTTGATCATGTTCATAATCATTTCTCTGCCATCCATTTAAATCTCATGATGTTAAATTTTCTTAAAAATAAAATTGAAATTTTGCCGCTATATTCCAAGTATTTAACACTTATTAACTAGGTTTAATAAACAAAATTTAATCATCAGAAGAGGTAATTACCCATAGAGGCTTATGCCTATGGGAAACTTGGAGCCATATCATAGAGAAAACATAAATGATAGTGGATTCTTTGTGTAGTGTCTTATCTATAATATAATCTATTTTCTAAAAGTTTTAGTTGGAGTAAACTCTTTTGAAGGAGTTAAGTTAAATTTTCAAATCCCATAATATATGAGACATAAATTATGAGAAAATTCATAGAATCATTTATTACAAGAATAAGCTTAATTGATTAATTTGATTATTAAATACTTTTGATGTGAACAACTTTGAATGTATGCTTAATATATATCATTTTGATTCAAGGCTTGTGAAGCAATATGTGTTGGAGTGAGAAAATTAGTGCATGATTGATTGTACACTTTTGTTTTATAGGTGACTCTATATTAGATAAGTAATATTGGGGCTTATTCCTTTCTACTTTCTACTTTTTTTTTATGCTTTAATTTTTATTAATATGTATTGAATATGATTTATTTATTCATATCTTTTAAATGGTCATATCAATTAGATATAATAGTTAGCTTGAAAATTTTACTTATAGCCTAAATTCTTAAAAAAATTTAAGTTCTAAGAGAAGAAAATGATAAATGACTAATGAGTTATTAATGGATACATAAGTACAATATTCTTTTAGGTGTATGTTTCTACATATGAATACAATGATTTTTTATCTATAGATGATTATTCATGAACTAAGCTATATAATAAGCATTATTCAATGATTTTCCTATTTGAAAAATCTTTTATTTTATATTTGTTTCTATAAATGTTATTGTATAATAGGTATTTTTACTCTTGCCTCTTTAATTGCTCAAATTTATGTCTCATACATTGCCATCTATATATATTTAACATAGTGTGGTTTCATCTACTGAATTTTTTTTTCTTATAAACTACACTAATTACTCTATAATTTTTTGGTTAGAATCACACGTCATCTAGAGAAGCTTCTAGCTTATGCATTAGGTAAGTCATTGGAGATTTCAGGTTAGAAGTATTTAATTGATTTAATAATAATTTAGCATTGGAATGAATTATAATGATAATTAAATTATGTTTATTTTAGTGAATATATTAGTATATGAATTTTGTTTTTGATGCTCCGATGCACTTAACTTTTTATAATTATTTTTGAATTTTCAAATGGTACCCTCCTATTTGGTATCATGATCTCCTATCAAGTCCAATAAGTAGGATTTGATGGAGTGGTATTAGAGCCTAGCTTTGGCCTCTTATTAATTTTAATTTAGGGTTCGTTTGGGACGGCTTTTTTATTGCTTTCTAAAACGGAGTTTTAGTACAAATTTTTTTATTTTTGTACTAAAACTCCGTTTTAGAAAGCAATAAAAAAACCGTCCCAAACGAAGCCTTATTCTTGAGATGCAATAGATGAAAATTCAAGATTTCTGTATAAGTATAGTCATGGTGTTGAGTTCATGGAATATTTGATTTAATTTTGATGCTAATTTTGATTAATTTCTCATGTATCAAAGATATTTACATTTATATAATTTTATGATATGATAGTTTTTCATAGAATTTATATTTAAGCATTTATATAATCGGACATTTGTTAGTATACGATACAATTTTAACATATTAGAATTTTTAAGTACTTTGAGTATTATTTGAGAAATAAAATCAATAACATGCAAATTAATATAAGCAAATTTAATTTATCTTATCATTTTATGAGCATCAATAGTAAAAGCGTGTATAATTTAATGTTTACATATGATAAGATCACAACATGTGTCTATAATTAATTGACAAGGATTATTTTTATTCAAGGGAGGTTGTATTCATGTATTTTGTTTGTTTTAGCATAATAGTAACAAGTAACACTCCTTACAAAATTGTGGTGTATAAAATAATTGATGTGTCTTGCATTTTTATAAATGAGTTTTTTTTTTTAAATAGGAGTGATTGGTTACATTAATAATCATGTATTTTATTTAAATATGAACTAAAATGGTTGTAGGGATACATTAAGGCTTATAATGAATGATATTGTTGTAAACACATTGTTTTTTGTTACAAGGAATTAAATAAGTGGTATATATATATGATCCTATTGGTTTGGTTATTACCAAGCATGGGATCTATGTATTTTTTTGAATAAGGAGGTTCTAGGTGTAAGAATATATTGAATAATTGAACAACATGTGTTAATTTTATAACATAAGAAAAGGTTTAATCAACCAAGTCAAATTTAATAATATTCTGATATTATCTAGTGTTATGATAGTTGATATCTTGTAAATATTTGCTTATTAGGCCATTGGTTTGAATCATATATTGGAGTTATTTATAATGAATATAATGTTTGATTGTTCTCTTGATATGCTTATAGCAATGTGCTACAACTTTCAGAGTACTATTTGATTGTGTCTATAATTACATAGTGATATATAATTGTTTTATTTTTTTCTGTTATTAGATTAGTTGATACTCATGGCCTAATTCACTTAAGGAAATGTTTCCTTTTTTTCTTTTCTTAATTAAATTTACTGCAAGCATGAGTTGGTTATGTGCTTATAATATGATCGTGTGAGCATATGATATTTTTTGATATTATCATAAGATCACTTCAAAGATGTGATGTTTATGTTTATTTTTTAGATCTAATGTTTTATATCTAAGATTGTCAGAAACTAATATTTATCATTGCCCTATGATGTTATTGGACACATGAGATTTTAGCTCTTAGGGCAATAGGATTTTCTTAATAACACTCATATCTATTGTTGTGATGCATTGTTTAAATTTATTTGATCTAATATGAGGAAAGCTAGGCCTTACCTAATTGTAATTTAACTCTTTGAGTTCTATGAGAAATTATCTTAGGCTTACTACTATTCTATGATGATTGTAAGGGAATATTTGTTAAGATGGTGTTGCTTGTTAGCTCGCTTTACTTCATGATGTTATTGTAAGCAAGATGTGACCTTACATGTTCTTTGTATTATTCTTCTTTGTTTATGTAAGATCTAGTTAGTGTGATGATTTACTAGTTTATCCTAAGATTGAGATTTGCTTCCTAGGTGACATCATACATTTAATATTGTAGTTTTGCAATTTGTTATGATTTCTTATTGAATGATATTATTCTTTTCATAATTCTCACATCTATTTATTTGCTGGAGAATGTAAGGGTTCTATAAAACCTCAATTCTCGAAGTAGTGTTATATAAATGAATGGTTCCACAAATCGAGACTTTACTTTGAGTACACCTCATTTCATATTTGGTAGGTGTGATTATTTTCATTTTGTTCTTGTAATATAGTTTTAATGTCATGTCGAAATGTGAAATCGACATGTCATAGATTTTGCACCTCATTTTGGTTGCTTTTCTTAATGATTAAGTGCCAAAAAAAATTTGAACTTGAATGAATTAGTAGTGATTGACCATTTTGGCCAATATTATGAAATTTAAACTTTAGTCTTAATGATTGTGTGAAAGAACTATTACTTATGAATTATATGTGATTAATTTTAATTTTGAGGATGAAATTATTTGGATGTAAGGAAAATATAATAACCATTTATATTTATTTTCTTAGGATCAAATTGAACCAACTAACTCAACCTTATTTTCTTTTTTATCTTTTTGTAGCCTCACTTATTTTTAGTAAACTCCTTAGCTAAGACCTTAAGTCTCAATTGAAAAGTGTAGAAGTGAGAGAAAGCGGGTGAACAAGCAAGAGAGGAAGACAATAACAAGGGCAACATGATACATTGAGTCCTATAGCATGTTTTGTGCTAGCATGAGCGTGAAAGAGGTGGTTAGGGACCTTGTCTACGTCTATAATGAGTTTGATTGAGAGGATGTTGAGAAAGAGAAGGGTAAAGAAGTTTTGATATCTTTTCATGCGCCTTAAACCTCTATTATCCTCATCTTCTTATGATTAACTGATAAACTCAAACTCTAAAATCTTTACCTTATCAGTTTATGTTTGCTTCTATGTGCATTAAAGTTTACAAGTATGGCGAATTGAAATTTTGATGGGGAACTTCCAAGGAAAAATAAAACCCAAATTTATTTTTGATGTATATGTGATAGTGGTAGGGGTAATATGAGGGGATTGGAGGCATTCAACCCTATTTTATCATCCCTTTGTTATATATATATATATATATATATATATATATATATATATATATATATATATATATATATATATATATATATATATATATTGATTTACCTAAATAATTCTTTAAAAACTTTGTTGTCTACTAAGTAATATTCAATGATTTTCCCATTTAAAATTCTCCTTTTATGACTGTAATTACAAATGTATGCTATTCATTTTTACACATAAAACTTTCATTAGTTATATTTATGTCACATGCTTGCATTTATATTAACTGAAATTTACCTTCTCAATTTATTTCTTACAAACTCAATACTTATTTATTCATAATTTTTAAATTATTAACTGTGCATTATATAATGAAGCTTTGGGACTCTCGTTTGAAGTATATCATTAAAGGTTAAGGCTTGTAAGTATTTAACTGCTTCAGCAATGAATGGCTTATTTCCTGAATGAAATATTATAATAGCTAACTTTTATTTACATTTTAGTTCATAGATTAATTTATTATTTTATAATTAATTAAAAACTATGATGTCCTCAACAAATATTATAAAAAATATATTTTTTTTTTACTTTCTAAAATTATTTCCGAATTTTTAGTTCGCCTTATAAGTTGAGCTTGCCTGAAATCGAAAAATGTTTTTTTGTAATTAGTGAAAGCAGCTAAATTTTCTCTATAGTTTAAAAATAAATTATTTTTTAAATAAAAAACTAAACCCTAAACTTAAAAAATAGTATTTATTATTAATTTTAAACAAAAAAAAAAAAACCAAGAACTAATCCAAGACCAACGATTACTTGTTCCGTGCAGACACTGGGCACCTTCCGAAGACGAATGAGAACGTGGCACATCACTTTTTTGCTACATGCCAATGTTATGTATCAAGTGACGTGACGCACTCTCATTCATCTTCAAAAGATCCGATATCCGCACAGAATAATTTCTCCAAACCAACAGCAAAAATAAGGTGCAGACTAAAGTTAACTTTACAATATTTAATAAAAAGATAAATGTGGCTTTCATCTCTTTTCGCTTTCTTACAAAGCCAACAATCACTAATTGCTTTTGTCTAACATAATATAGTAATAATTGATAATTAGTTCTTAAACATGATTTACTGCATAAAAGTGATTCTGGAACAGCTCAATCAAATTGCAATTAGTAAAGCAAACACAAGCTTAATAACAACTTGATATATTCATGCAGCATTTGGCTGCCCACGCAGAGCCAAAGGAGCATCACCATTAATAAGTTTTTTTTAATATATAAAAACAGTGAAAGTAGAAATTCCATGAAAACCAGCACAAGATTAGCTTTCAGAAAGGAATTCGTGCTTGCATTGAATAAATATGGCCATAGATCAACAATCATCAGGAATAATTTATGTATTAGTTGACGATAGAAGTTGGATTAATAAAGATCAACGTGGTGCATATAGTTCATAGGCCGCTCCAGATTAATCACCAAATAGTGTTGAAAGAAGCAGGTCCTGCACAAAATTTGCCCTGACTGTAGCTTGCCACCGTTTCTGTTCCCTCTCCTCTTTGCTAAGTGAAAGGTCAACACTGCCAAAGACAAGAACTGGAATTTTAAATTTTGATCTTGAGATATTTTAAGAAGCGCATCAGGGGTGGAGCCAATCATAATTTTCAAGGAGGGGGGCAAACATATAAGTAACTGTTCGCATATATGTCGGGGGTACAAGGTGACAGTGCCCCCGGAACAAATTTTGATTTACTATTTCTCTTGTATTTGGTTCATCATTCCTTAACAATAATACATCTACACAATATAGTTAATTATATTGGGGGCAATTATCTACATGGGGGGGAGGGAGGAAAATTACCTTAAAACCCTTATAATAAAGACTAAAAATTATTTAAATAAGAGTATAATGAAAAAAACATTTTTTTTTTTTTTTTTGGGGGGGGGGGGGAGTTGAGATATGCACAAGTGATCAATATATGAAACATTTACCAAAGGGCTTCTACTCGTATGAGTACTGCTTTCCAAAAATGCCAATCATAGACGATATAAAGGAACTGTAATGTACTGTTAGTTGGAATGTTATATTTTCCTAGTGATGTTCAAGAACATGCAGCATGCGCTTCTGGGGCGGAACCTCTTTATGGTAATATGTTTCAGGCTGTGAGTAAACTATGAAAATTCAAAGGTAATCTTAAACTTTTTCTCTTGTTGATGGTTTTTTTTATTATTTAAGTTCAACTGCAGTGAAGATATGGACAAAATGAATAATGGAGATACTTAGTTTATTAACTATAGACCTCTCATATTTAAGAAATAGACTCCAGATTTTAAACTCGTCAAAGAGTTTCAAAGAGATTCCTATATGGGTTAAACTGCAAACTTTCTAACTATATTGATGATCCGAAACTGGGTTTCCAAAATTTCCTGGAAGATTAGAATTCTCCACATACCTTTTAGCCCCTTAACAAAAAATGAGCTACTGACCTTTACTGAAGTGTTTAAATTTTTGCTACATCAGTCCTACCAGAATTTATCATCTTGACCATCGAAGGCAAGGATGTTCTTTGGCCAATTTTGTATGAACGGAAGCCAGCCACTTGCTAGGCTTGAAATGTATTTGTTCATATGATGCCTTTAGCAGTCCTAAGTTACCCAACTACCATCCATCAATGCCCATAAACAATCTTCATACGAGTAGAAGCCAAAGTAGAATAAAAAGTTTTTTCAATCGGGTAATAGCCACCCCAAGCTTGTATCTTTCTCATTATCGGTTGTTGCCTCAACATTTCATAGAATAATATATCCCCTAATTTACCACACCCAACAGAGGCACCTCCACACACATCCTCCGGCGAAAAAAAAAGAAAAAAAAAAGGCCAAAAGACTATTTCAATCTCCCCTCGACATTTCATAAACTTTCTCATGCCAAATACTATCTGCACCCCTCTACCTCATCTTCTCTAATTAAAGAACGGGAATTGTATTGGATAAACTTGATAAAGGAGCAGTTGGCGCTAGCTCTGATGCTACCCTAGCTTGATATAATAATCTATAGTAGATTTAGCTCAATTCCAATAATAGTCCAGCTCAAAGAATAGAAAAGGTATACCTAATGGTGCTACCTCTCAACTTTCTCAGTAATTTATGTTTCTAAATATTGTTACTCGGAATGTCACAAGGTTATCCAGTAATACAAGAATCACTAAATGGTAAAATATTACTCGTGATCACCAAGTGAACCTTCTTTGTCTACTCAAGAAGAAAGTTATTTCAACTTATATCTCTAATCCCTTTATTATCAGGCAATTTATGATATATCCTCAAGAGGGAAAGTTGGCACAATTTCCAGTGTTCTTCTAATGGGAGTATTTGGATTAAATAGGATTCTTCCAGAATGTCCTCTCTTTTGGTAACTAATGCTCAATTCATTCATGATAGATTAAAATTCTCATATGCTATCAACTTTTTCATCACGTTTATCCGTGTTAGAATGGTGCTTCAAAAAGGAAAACTCTGTAGAAGTATATAATCAATTTTGCTAATAATATTAATAAACCATGTCTTATCATGGGAGATTTCTAGTGCATCAGAAAATAGAAGGAAAAATTAGTGGCACAACTCTCATTCCAGTAAGTCGGTTGATTTGAACTCTTGCATTTTCAACCGTGGTCTCCTAGTGCTCCCCAATACTTGCATATCTTTTATTGGTTCAATTAGTAACTGGATAGCCCTATCAGAAACTTGCTTGATAGAGCTTTTTGCAGTAATCATTGCATTCAATAATACTCAATATCACAATTCAAATCCCTAACTCCACTCACTTCTAACCGCTCAGCTATCATTTTCAAAATATCTGATAATCCAATCACCAAATGAAGATTGCTCTTAAAGGTCCTTGCTCGAGCCCCTTCTCCTACATATCAAACTCTATCATTAATATTAAGGAAGAACATAAACAAATACACTGAAGTCTTTGATAACAACCAATCAATAATGAGCTCTTAACCAAAACTCTTTCTACTCAAAAATCTCTCATTGATACTACTTCTTGAGAGTATAAATGGATTAAAGAGGTAAAAGTGCTGGGTTATCCAAAGGTGAATATGACATCAAATTTCTTTATCAAATAATTAAGAATAGAGAAA
Organism: Dendrobium huoshanense; assembly: GCA_016618105.1. NCBI lineage: Eukaryota > Viridiplantae > Streptophyta > Magnoliopsida > Asparagales > Orchidaceae > Dendrobium > Dendrobium huoshanense. Next base: position 15,045,615 of record CM028351.1, read on the forward strand.
ATCACATTAGTAGAGAGATTTTGATATGCCTTAAGGTGAAAACAACGAGAGAATATAGCAAGAACAACAATAAGATGAGGAAACAAATGATGACAATGATCTACACATAAGAGAGGTAGATCCTCTCTCCCACTAAACCTAGACACTGCTAGGAAGCCCTCACAAAAGAAAACTATAGCAAACACAACTCAAATTCTGCATAAAATAAAATAACCCTAAACTTTCCCTTAAATAAGCTTCCCCCACCTCCTTAGCCCTCTTTCCTAATATATTTCCCTCCTAATTCAGCCTTTCTACCTTAATTAATTCCCTCTATTATGTGAATTTAAATTAAGAAATTCCTTTCCTAATTAATATCCTCCTACACAAGTAATTAGATCCTTGTTGGACCCCACCAAATCAGCCGCTGAGGCTACTGCCTCCGCCTCCATATCAATACCCCCCCCCCCCCCACACACACACACCAAAACTACCACCATGTTCTCAAGGTAGAAGGTTGGGAACTGACTACTGATTGTCTAGAATGGTTCCCACGTGGCGTCGTGCTCTGGTAGATCATTCCACTTGATTAACAACTCTTGTACCTTTGCCCATCCACCACGCACCCCCGCTACCTCTAGGGGTTTCAATATGACGTCCATATCTTCTGTCAATGTTGGGGGTAGTGTTGTTGGTGTGTGTTCTCCAATTGCCTTCCTTAGTTGGAGACATGAAAAACTAGATGCAACACTGATGTGGGTGATAAACCCAATCAATAGACTACTGCTCCAATGCGCTCCAAGACCTCATAAGGTCCAGAGTATCATGGGGTAATTTTTCATTCTTCCTTCTTGCTAGTGCTTTTTGTATACAGGCCTCAATTTTAAGTAAACCACCTCTACTGTGCTCATCAACCTTCTTTTCATGATCTGTTGGGCTCTAAATAAATGTCCCTTAAAGCTCAGACAATATATTGTCCCTCTCTTCTAAGTACTACTCTACATTGAATACTCATGTAGTTTTATGCCCATAGAAAATCCCATAGAAAGGTATGAGGTATTGTACCAATACTCGACCCACACAATCCACCTTACCCACTTCTTCAGCGTGTCTGATGTGAAGCATCTAACATAGGTTTTTACACTTCTGTTGACCACCTCTGATCAAACGGGGCCACTGCAATCAGAACGTCGAGTTCACCTATGTGGGAACCTCGCAGTCAAATATGACGAGATCGGTTCAAAGAGACGACCGACACCCGAAATTGACGCGCGATGTCACCCAAACAATGTCTGAGCGCAGAACGGACTTTGTCGTTGTGTCCATAACTTCATCAATACCCAAAATATGTATATTATTTGATCAATTAGGATCGGAGGATGTGGTAGCACAAATCCTAAGGGGACGACATGCAAATCGAGTATTTTAGTACTCGACATTGCCCAAATGACATCCGATTGCATGATGGACTTCGTCATTGCATCCAAAACGTCGTCAATACCCAAAATATACATCTTATTTGATCGG